>CM053568.1:28956303-29163739 GCA_028646485.1 Cryptoprocta ferox
AGGTGCTCCAACACCAGACCATTTTTTATAAAATGCCTCATCTCCAGTTACAAAAGGAAAGAATAAGATGCAAAGACTACAGAGACAATATTCAAGGGGTAACTAATTAGGATGACAAAATCAGATAAGATCTTAAAATATGTGTTGCCTGAAACTAATATAATACTGTATGTTAACTACATTGGAATTGACATTTTTAAAAAAGTAAAAGTTGTGTTGAATGGAACAATAGGTATAAGATTCTAAAGGAGACGACCAAGAGGTCATTTAATGTGAAACAGTTACCTAGTGAAGATATCATTTGTCATTCACTTTGGAGAATATAAAGATCACCACCAAATAGGAAAGGCCAGAAAGACTTACTGACTGCACAGGTCACCTCTCAATAATATTTCAATATCACTTCAAACAGTTAAATTATATTATTATTTTCAGTGATAATATCATTTTCATTTGTATCACACTTTATGTATATATGTTTTCTCATCTTGTAAGGAGGTGCCCTGAGAGTAGAGTTTTAGCATAGTTAAATATAAACAAATGATCTAAGGTCATACACATTTAAATGAAAAGTAGATATAATGAAGATTATGTTTCAGAATATCAAATAATAAGTGGAAGGAAAAAACAAAATTAAAGACACAAACCAATAGGACAAAATACTTACTTAAACACATGCCCCAAGCTCTAAATAAAAATCCTTAGATATAGGAAGAACTAATTTAGGTTTTATGGTAATTATTGGTAATTCTACTCCCTGAAAGTTGGTTTCACTAAGAAAGTGGCATTTTTAGAAAGTCTCAACAATGTGACATTTATAAGAGATACCCTTAAAACAGACCTGAGCTAAAAAATTAGAAGCTTGATTAATTTAGTTCAAAAAGCATAAAAATTATTTTAAATGTATTTTGCCACTTTAGAGTTTTTCATAAATTAAGAAATAGTGAAAGTAACCTAAATATTTATTTCTTCTGTGAAAAGCTGTGTGTCGACCAAGCATTACAATAAAATTCTGAAAACAAACATTTTAACCATTTTGCAGTAAATGCTATAATATAGTTTTATAAAGAAATAATCTAGCCGACATCTGAGGCAAGTGTCATATAATGACTGAAGTTTTAATAGCTATTCGTACTTGGAATTCTTTTATGCATTAATAATACTTGGAGTAAAAATGAGCAGCATTTTCCAAATACAGTAACTCAAGAATAAATGAAAACATTTATGCAAATGTTTCATTTTTTAAAATCACCTTGGGCTGAGTCAAACCATGGAAAATTTTAGCTCAAAGGAAAATTCTTCCTCCCCCCACCCAAGAAATCACAAGGATGTGAAAACGGGATTATAATGGAAGCTGTCTTGCAACATTAACTGCAATGTTCATTCCCCTAAAAGCCATAATTCATGGCTGTTCTACAGCTTTTTCTTTCAGCAATTATGCATATTAGAGGAAAATTTGAATACAAAAAAACTAAATACTGATAGAAAATCAAGCCTCAATAAAAGACATATTTACTTGACTAGTTTGCAGTGAAGGGAAGTATGAAAACTAAGCAGCCTTCCCAAACCCCAAGTGCCCTGGTCCAAGGAGGTTGGGAAAAAAAGAAAAATTCCAGCCACTGAGCATTGTAGAGCATTTACTGCCAGGCATCCATAATCAACGCACTGGTGGTCAATTCCATCACTGGAGACAGTGCCTTGAGTGGGAGAAGAAATGTTGGCATCTATTGGCTCTCTGGGGAATTCAATGCTAAGGTTTCTCTTCTAAATAGACAAAGTGCTACAGAGAATACCTCAAACCCATTCCTGTTTCTTTTAGTTTCTCTTTTCTCTCTGAGGATCATGGGGTGGCATTAAAGTATCTGATGAGACTTGCCCCATGCCATTTTGATGATCTATGTATTTCCAGAACCTAGTGCAGAGTGTGGCCCTTGATAAACATTTGCTTAAAAAAAAGTGAAAAATCTCTAAATTCTGTTTCAAGTCAGAAAATTTGCCTTTAAACCTTATCTCTGCTATGTAACTGGGCTTTGTGATCCTGGCCAAAGTATTTAAACTCTAAGCCTCAAATTCCTCATCTAAGGAATAGAAATGAAAATAATTCCTACTCATAGCACTGTCCTTAGGCAGTTATGAGATAATGCATATAAATCTCTGAGCACAGTGCTGACCTCTGACAATGTTCTGTGACAATCTGTTAGATCTAAATTCCTCAGAGTTGTAGATGAGCATAATCCCAGAGTTGTAGATGACCAGATGAATGAAGGACAAATTATATGTAATACAAAGGCTGAGGATCCACTCCAGTTGCTTTTCTCAGACCTCTAACAATAGGCCAAGACCAAATGCATCCTTGACTTCTCCAGGCAGAATTACAGCCAACATTCATGGCACTCAAGATTTATGCTTTGACGTACATCTTTAAAACAAAGCCGGGGACCATTTTTAAATAGGAAATCTCAGAAGAAGCCCAGAAGTACTACCAAGGAATATGAAATTTATTTGTAGAATTTACAGACTTATAATAACCCTCCAAGCAAATATCATAAATTTTAAAATCTGAAAGGAACACACATGCATGCACACACCCACACACACACACACGATGAACTTCTTGTGCCCCCTGTGATCAGATTAATAAATCAGCCAGCAAGTTATTCTCCATGCCTAGAGTAAAATATAAAAAACAGTGCACATAATTTTTGCCCTCAGAAAGTGTGTGATCAAGTTGAGATTAAAACACTGCAGTAAGGGGCACCTGGGTAGCTCAGGCACTTAGTATCACACTCTTGATTTCTGCTCAGGTCGTGATCTCATGGTTGGAGAATTCAAGCCCAGAATTGGGCTCCACACTGACAATGAGGAGCCTGCTTGGGATTCTCCTCTCTCTCTCTCTCTCTCTCTCTCTCTCTCTGCCCTTCCCATGCTCTCGCTCACTTGCTTGTTCTCTCTCAAAGTAAAAAAGAAACACTGCAGTAAAATAGGGGAGGAAATGTATTCACCATTAAGTATCCAGTGAGGATATCCCTTTCTGTGACCTCCTTATGTGAAGTGGCCTCCCCACCTGACTTTTATCACATCATACCATTTTTTCTCTTGTTCTCTTCAATTTGTCACTAATCTGTAATTATCTGGTTTGCTTTTTGTTGTTTTTTTTTTTATAGGAGTAGAGACCTTTTCTATGTTATTCATGGTGTTCATCAACTAGTACCCAGTGTATAGGATATAAATGTGCTGAATCAAAGAATTCTTTGTTCACCTGACCCAGGGCACTAACTCAGATGGCAGGCAAGACTAAATCAGAAATATGCTTGAAAGCTTTAAAGTTTTTTTTTCTTTTTTAATGTTTATTTATTTTTGGGAGAGAGAGAGACAGCATAAGTGGGAGAGGGGGAAAGAGAGGAAGACACAGAATCCAAAGCAGGCTTCAAGCTCCGAGCTGTCAGCACAGAACCTGACGTGGGGCTCTGAACCCACAAACGTTGAGATCATGACCTGAGCCAAAATCAGATGCTTAACCGACTGAGCCACCCAGGCATCCCTATGTTTGAAAGCTTTTAGCAAGAAATCATTTGGGATGCCTGGGTGGCTCAGTCTGTTGAGTGTCCAACTCTTGATTTGGGCTCTGGTCATGATCCCAAGGTTGTGAGATCACACTAAACATGGAGATTCTCTCTCTCTTTCCCTCTGCCCCTCTCCCCCCTGCCACACACACATTCTCTCTCTCTCTAAAAAAAAAAAATTAAAAATAAAAAAAAAAAGAAATCATTCCTTTCTTCTTACATGCTCTTTCTACCAATTAATAGAATTCCAAAAGTAATGATTAGGCACTGTGGTGGGTCCTAAAAAAGTTCAAGGAAACTCATATTCCCTTAAGAAATACATTCAAGTAAGGGCAACTGAGTGGCTTGGTCGGTTAAGCATCCAACTCTTGATTTCAGCTCAGAGCATGATCTCACAGTTTGTGGGGATCCAGCCCCATGTTGGGCTCTGTACTGACAGCACAGAGCCTGCTTGGGATTCTCTCTCTCTGCCCCTCCCCCACTCACGTGTTCTGCAAGTGCACTCTCCCTCTCTCTCAAAATAAATAAACATTTTTTAAAAAAAGGAAATACATTCAAGTAAACAGCTAATGGTACCACACTGTGATTAGTGAAATAATAAAAATATGTCAAAGGGAGAAGTGGCTCTCATCCAACTTCAGCTCAGGTCGTGATCTCACGGTTGTGAGTTTGGGCCCTACATCGGGTTCTGTGCTGACAGCTCAGAGCTTGGAGCCTGCTTCAGATTCTTTGTCTCCCTCTCTCTCTGCCCCTCCCTGTTCATGCTCTCTCTCAAAAATAAATAAACATTAAAACAAAATTTTTTAAATAATAAAAATAAATAAATAAATAAAAGGAGATGTACCTAGTCTGGATTTTATAGGAAGACCAGGAGGAATGGAAATGGGAATTCCAGGCAGAAGTAATGTGTGCAAGGCAAAATTGGGCCAGATGACATGAACACTAGGCTTAGAGACTGAAGATCTTAAATTTCTGGATCCTCACTTAACAGTTGTTACCACTCTATCAATTACCTGTTACTATAATAATACCATATAATAAACCACAAAACATCAGTGGCATACAACAAAAAGGATTTATGTAGTTTTCAAATTTGCCAGGTTTACCAGACCTATTCTGGGCTCACTTATGTATTTAGTTTAGCTGGCTGTTGGCTGATCTGGGTTGCTTCAATATTTGGTAGGATTACTTGGCTCTGTTCCACATTTCTCATCCTCCATCAGACTAACCCAAACATGTCCTTCTCATGGTGATAGCAGAGGGCTATAGCACAAAGCAGAAGGTACAAGCACCTTCCAAGACTGTGCTTACATCATTTCTGCTAACATTTCAGTGACCAAAGTAAGTTCTCTGGCTGGAACCAGAGTCAAAGATGGAGGGCACTCACAGTGACATGACAGGGAAGAATTGGAGCCATTAATAAAATTAATAGACTATACACACATAATGTCTTTAGAGTTTGGTTTCCTATTCAATAAATGGGGAACACAGCAGTTCCTCCCCCCGACATCCCAGAGTTTGTGGGAGGAGATGTATAGAGGGTGTTTTTGAAGTTCTTTGGCAAAGAATAAATAGACAAAGAAAGTTACTGTGGAAATCTAAGAGATTAGATTGGTATCTCTCTGTGGTTTACATACCAGCTAGCCACACATTTAAACTGGATCGTCTATTTCATGTTCCTTAAACAAAACAATGGTCTCAAACAAAGCTCATACGTTTTCTAGGCTGTACCCAAAAAAGGACATCTAAATACCAAATTCAGCCCCTTAGAGCCCAAGGTAAGCACAAGAATACTCATAATAACCACTAAAATATCAGCAACAGCTAGTTCTTGAGGAGGCAGTAGAATCAGGGAGGAAAAAGAGATACTATTATGTTTTATGCCATGAAAGTTCTGTTTGCATTTTACAGTGAGAATAGATTCGTGTATTACTTTTAGCATTAAACAAATGAATGTTTTTGAAATTTTTTCATAAAGTGAAACTAGCTAAGTATTTCCATAATTTCCATTTCAACAGCTTAAACATTAACCCAGATATTCATGGTTGTTTGTGTTCACTTTTCATTCTGAAATATCTATGTATTCACACTTTATTTTTATTTGCATGACTCCTGGATTCTCAAGAGTCCAGGAAACTTGGTTCTTCCTCAATTTTGCCATAGTCATGTCTGTGGTCTTGTATTATTCATTTAACTTTGGTCAACTCTAGTTTCTTCATCTGCAAATTAAGGATTATGAATCAAATGTTTCTAATATCACCTTAGATCTAGCATTCTACAATTCTGGAAAAAATGGTCCATTTGCAAATGAGCTCATTCATCTGAATATTACCAGTCAGAATATGAACCAAAAAGTTTTTTAAAAAGGGATGTATTAATTCAGGGTTTAGGGGCGCCTGGGTGATTCAATTGGTTAAGCGTCCGGCTTCGGCTCAGGTCATGATCTCACAGTTCGTGGGTTCGATCCCCGCGTCGGGCTCTGTGCTGACAGCTAGCTCAGAGACTGGAGCCTGCTTCGGATCTGCATGTCCCTCTCTCTCTCTGACCCTCCCTTGCTCGCACTGTCTCTCTCTGTCTCTCAAAAATAAATTTTAAAAAAAACATAAAAAAAATTTTTTTAATTAAAAAAAATTCAGGGTTTAAATAGTAAACAGATTTTTTAAATCAATATTTTTCGCTACAAATAGTTCATTATTTTTTAATGTATACTGATGTAACAGATGATGATTTTACAACAATCAAATAGCTTCCACTTACAATTACTGTTAAACTGATTAAATACATTTAACTTGTTTTAGAATGTATGCTTTTTTAAAACTTTTTTAAAATTAAAAAAATTTTTAATGTTTATTTATTTTGAGAGAGAGAGAGAGAGAGAGAGAATGTGAGTGAGGGAGGGTCAGAGAGAGAGGGAAACACAGACCTAGAGGCAGGCTCCAGGCTGTGAGCTGTCAGTACAGAGCCTGATGCAGGGCTCAAACTCACTAACCATGAGATCATGACCTAAGCCGAAGTCTGCCACTTAACCGACTAAGCCACCCAGGAACCCCTAAAAATTTTTTTAAGCATTTATTTATTTTTGAGAGACAGAGAGAGATACAGAGCAGGAGCAAGGAAGGGGCAGAAAGAGGGAGATAGAGTCTGAAGCGGGCTGCAGGCTCTGAGCCATCAGCACAGAGCCCGATGCGTGGCTCGAACCCATGAATGGCGAGCGAGATCATGACCTGAGCCGAAGTCATATGCTCAACTGACTGAGCCACCCAGTTTTAAGTTTATTTATTTATTTTGAGAGAGAGCAGCATGAGTGGTGGAGGGTAAGAGAGAGGAGAGAGCATCCAAAGCAGGCTCCTTGCCGTCAGCGCATGGAGCCCAATGTGGGGCTCAGTCTCCTGAACCTTGAGATTATGATCTGAGCCTAAATCAAGAGTCGGTAGCTTAACTGACTGAGCCACACAGGTGCCCCTAGAATGTATGTTTTTTAAACTCACTGTAGATTAATTATCATAAATATTTTAAGTTCTGAGTCAGCTTTTGTTTTTACCTTCTCTACACTATAGGAATATTTATTCATTAGACACTTAGTAAGCATTTACTTCTACTATCTAGTCACTAGAGACAGTTCATGGATCTGTTCTTCCAGTTTGTGCCAAGCCAGCTTCTGCATATGAATTAGAAATTCATTTCATTCTTTTAATTTGTTTGCTGTGAGGATTACTCAAAGTAGTGGAATCAGAAGTTACATTCAGGTTCAATTCCAGAGATACCACACAAGTTTAGTATGTTAAATGTGTGTATGATGTAACTCCACTTAGCTGTTTATAATCTTGACCAAATTGCTTAATCTTGCTGATCCGCATTTTTCTCAACTGCAAACTTTATGAATCGTTGCATGTTTTGTGTTTTTTTTTTTTTACTGCTACATGAAATTTTCTCAAATTTGCAGAAGAAGGAAAAAGAAAATGCCTTTTAACTCAGCTGACTGCTGCCCTCTGATGCTTAGCTCAAAAAGCAAAATGCTATTGTGTGATTCATTTAATGGGAGCAAATGTGCTGAACAGAAAAGAAAGATAAGCAAACACCAGCTCAGTCATAAACTGGAAGTTTGTCTCAAGTGGAAAGAAAAGCTGGGAGCCATGGTCTAGGCAAGCTGCCGTGGTGGGAGGAGAGGCATCTTTTCTTGGATACATTTATTCAGAATAGATGCTTGCATCTTTGAGGGCCCCTCCATCATAAGGGCTCAATCACTGATTCCCTTGAGCTCCAGAGCAAAGACATATTGCCTTTTTGGCCATGGCAAATAAAATTATTGGATACAGCCCAAGTCATCCCCGAGGGCTGGCCTAGGAAAAATGTAGCAAAAGGAAAGGATTTCTCTTTTTACTGTTATTCAGAGCTTGTCTTTTTGTTTGATATTTTCCTTTGGCAGCTTCTCTAAGAGGCTGGTTTCCTGGGGTCTGTGCTGTGGATTACTGACCTTTAGGCTAAACCTCCTACTGTACTTTTACATCCAACCCACCCTGAATGAAGACCAAATTGGACATGCTTTAATATTTCAATCTTCTGAGTTTTATAATTAAATAAAAACTGGCATTAAAACAAGTTCGTATGCACAAGGATTTGGGTGGAGTTGTGCCAAAAAGCTTACATCACATAGCCTGGAGATAAATTTATTGCTGTTTTCATTCATTTGCATTTAATCAGCCCAGATTTGCTGACTCCAGGTTCAGCAAGGACCTTACTGCCTGTTCAGTCTGCAGGGTATAGTACTGCTGGTGATGGGCAATGACTCAAGTGAGAAGTTTGAGTTCCACAGTCCATAGGTCATTTTTCACCCTGAAGGTTGGCTGGATAGCCAGTCAATTACATAAACAAAAAGCCAGGGTTATTCTGATGCCATGGGCTTAAAGGAATCCTTCCCTTTTCCGTAAGAGGTGTTGGTTCTGGCCTTGGCTGACCTGGTTCATGCCCCAGTTCTGCCACTTACAGTGGAATCACATCTTTGGAGGAATTATGGTTCTAGACTAATTGCATTATGATCATATTTACCTTTGAAAATCCCATTATGACAATATCTTACATGTAGTTTGGTTCTAGTGTCAACTGACAAGTATGCATACCAACCGACGCCAAGACTACAGGCTAAAGAGCCTGAGGAAAGTGATTTCATAGCTCTGAGCTTCACTCTTCATCCATGAACTGGAGTTATTAACAGAAGCTACCTCGTAGGGGTATAGGAAGGCTGAAATGAGATGATGCCTGTGGGGGGTCCATATATATAATCAGCACAATAAATGATAGCTATCGGTATTAGCAGATTGTTAAGAGCTAATTAAGCTCCCATAATCAGCTGTTGATCTCTATGTACAATGGCTGAACTCTTTCATTTAACCATTTTGCAGATAAGTGAACTGAGTCACAGCAGTGAAGGGGATAGTTAAAACCATAGTGGTCAAGAGCATAAACGGAGCCACACAGACTGCCCAGCGCTGTCATTCACTGGCTCCATAAGCCCAGACAAGTCAGTTGCTCTGTGCTTCAGGGTTCTCATCTATAAAATGGATAGAATGAAAGAATCAGCCCCATAGGATTGTTGTAAAGATTTAAAGAGTTAATATGTTTAAAGCATTTAAATAATGCCTGGCAATGGTGAGCTATATCATCATTGTCATCATCCTCACCATCACCACCATTGTGTTTATGGTTATTCCATGCTTCTTCATTTGGAAACACCATTAGTGTGGGTAGTACCAGTAGCAAAATCATTCATCTGGCATGTAAGGGAGAAAAGGACTTAGCTGAACTGAACGTAAAATGGGGTTTGAAGGGGATTTTGAATATGACAATTGGAAGACAATCGGAAGGATCTCAGTGAACTGAATAGGATAGGCTGGGATGCATGAAATGGGTGATGGGTATTAAGGAGGCCACTTGTGATGAGCACTGGGTGTTATACCTAAGTAATGAATCGCTAAATTCTGCTCTTGAAACTAACATTACACTATATTTTACTAACTGGAATTTAAATTAAAATTTGAAACTATAAAAAAATGGGTGAAAACAAATGAAATAAATCAACTAATGTCAAAAAAAAAAAAAGAACACAAAAAAATAGGATAGGCAGTTCCAGATGAATAGAATAAGACATTGAGACCAGGGTCAGTCAGAGAAGAAGCAAAACAAAGTGACTCATATGAAAGAAAGAGAACGGGAAACAAAAGACATAGGTAGAATAGCAGCAATTCCCCTACAGAAATCCTACCATTCATTGGTTTAGTCTCTCTAGTGTTTAAAGACTGGATCTATAAAAACCATAATAATAGGCTCTACCCTTGTATTACTATACATGACTCAGAAATATATCACAGACTTCCAGAGGCCTGGTAAATGAGTACCACAATGCCATTTCATGCATGTTGCTGAGCAAATTTAATTGTTTAAAGAAGGAAATAAAGACTGGGAACTTAACGGTTTCATAAATAGTAGATGGGGAAGTGTTTTTGAACATGACATACTAAAAAGAAGAAATGACAATTACTTTTATCAGCCATATTCATTTGGGAAGGGATTTATTTAACGGGATTATATTTGAGCCTGAGTTAGGGTTTTTCGAGCTCACCTTTGCCTTATATGTGGGACCTGGAACAAGTCCCTTCTTCATTTTCTCATTATGAGCCTAAATCTTCCTATGGTACAGATCAGGAAGTACGACAGTGGAATGTTTCAATACAAAGACTCTGGGGTCTAAGTTCAGAACCCTCCTGTACGCTTATTGGCTGAGTGATATTGGACAATTTATTTAAATGCAAGTCTTAGTTTCTTGTGTGAAAGTTGGAGATGATAGTAAATACCTCATAGGGTTGTTATGAGGCTTAAAATTATAATCCATGTTAAAGTTTCAGCACAATGCTTGACATATAGAGAGTGCATAATAAATGGAAGCTACCTATATTGTTAGCTATAAAAGTAAGTAAATGGACTAAATGATCTGTAGCATGTCCTCCAGCCTAGACTCCATATTTTTATAGCCTCCCCGACTTTGGCATCTCTTTTCAAGTTCAATCCCTAGGCCCCACCTGTAACTCAGGTAGTGACCGGAGCATTAGGATGGCCGCCGTGGCAGCAGAAGTGTGTGTGAAGATGTGGGGGTGTTGGCAAGGGGGGAGCATGGTTCAGTCCTCCTACAGCCACCCCAAGACTGCTAGATATTGAGCACAAGCATTTGGGCCCCATGGGATACAGGATGAATGTGCTTGTTTTTGGGAGCCTGGCCAAACCATCTAGCTTGTTTCTTGCCTTTTATGAATAGAACACAGAAACCATCATACTACTTGCGCCTTGTGAATAGAATAACATGCATGAATGAGTTTTGTAAACAGCACAGTTCAAATGTTGCTGTTTTTGCTGCTGTTGCTGTAACCGTGATAAATACCTTGTTTAAAAACCCAAAGCATAGAGGCTCTCCGTCTTATTTCTTTAAGCTGGCACTTGTTTGGATTAAACTGACCATTAGTCTTGAGGAGTGCCTATCATATCTGTAGTTTCTCAGAGAAGACGAATCTTTCCTGAAGGCAGTATAAACTAGAGATTAAGAGCACAAGTTCTCTGGATTCAGTTCCTTGGTCTGCCATTTTCTGGTTATATGGCCTTGGGCAAGTTGCTAAACTGCTTTAAGCTTCAGGCCCCACCCCACCCCCCACCCCTCATCTTTAAAATGGGGATAAGGATTATATGTAGCACAAAAAGACGTGAGGATTACATGAGGTGATGAATTTAAGATCATGACACAATGCCTGGAATGAAGGAAATACCCAATAAGGGTCAGCTGTTACCATTATTAAAATAATGAAGGAAATAATATAGAACTCACAAATAGCTGCAGCTTTGATGAAATGGCAGATATACGAAGTCTGCTTCAAAAGGATGAGGACTGGAGGAACGTGCCAAAGAAGAGAATGGAATGAAGAAAACATCTCAGCTAGAGTGAGCAGGTGTGTCACTGGCCAGTTCTCATAACTTCAGGCCTGTGTAGACGGCGCCAATGGCACCTGCCCTTGGATTTAAGATGTAGTTAAAAATTAGTCCAAGCATCATACTAATGCTTCAATCTGAAATTCTGTGACCAGAGCTTTTCAATTACTGGCCCTAAAAAGACACAGAGAACTGTAGTAGCCGGGAACCTCCTGTCAGAACATTGATACTCCAAGCAGCTCAAAGTGAGATGTGCTGTCAGACTAAAGCCTAAATCTGTGTGGTTCCAGGAAGCCTGCTGAGATTATCAGCCCCACTTCTGTTCATTCACCTGCGAAGGTAGCATCCCTTAAGTGATTGATGGGGTTTTTAGAATGGAGTAAACTTTCAAATATGGGAATCAATGAAATAGATCAATATTGTCTATACCCGGAGCTGGCAAACATTTTCTTCTTGGGCCAGATAGTACTATGTGAGGCTTTGTGAAACCATACAGTCTCTTTAACTTCTACTCAACTCCACTGTTGTAGAACAAGGGCAGCCATAGACAATATGTAAACGAAGGGCATGTCTGTGTTCCAATAAAACTTGGAACAAAAGCAAGTAGCAGGCCGCAATTGGCCACTCGGCATAGTTTGCTAACCTCGAGTCTATACAAGGGTTTGGATGCAATGACTCAGGTTGTCAGAAGGACCTGGACTAAAGCTCATATAAATCAAACATGAGGTCAGAGAATGGTATTGACTAGAGATGAGCTGACCTAACATAGAGGGCTTCAGACTAAACATCAAGAGAGGAAGGAAAATCCTTAAATTTAAATAGAGAGCCTCGCTTTCATAGAGGAAAATAGGAATAACGTGAAAAAAAGAATTACAACATAAAGTGTACTTAGTCATTCACATTAGAGAGAGACTGAGCGGGGCTCTGGCACATTGTTTCCAGCCTCATTTTTCTGTATTCTAATGTTCGGAGCATGAGTAATAACTCCATGAACACACATCTCTATTTGCTGGGAACAGTCTTAGTGGGTCTGCTTTTCCTCTGTAATAATCAGCAGTGACCCCTTTTGAAGAAGTGTCCCAGTTTGCAATGTAAATTATATGGCCACACCTATAATAACCAAAATGATTTTGAAATTGTAGCATGTGTTATTTAAAGTTAAACTTTATGTGTTATTTAAAGTTAAAACTTGGACAATAACACAAGTCTATAAAAGCAGAATGTAGTACTAGACAGGGTAAGAGCTGCAAGTCATAGAGTCAGATTCAAATCTTAATTTATCACTTTCTGCTGGTCTTACACAATATGCAGAATCTCCCTGAATCTTAACCCTTCAGATGTAATAATAAATAATGAAAGTAACAATCTCATTAGATTTAAATGTATTAGCATATAGTAAATATATGAAAATATTCACTGTTGTTATTAATATTATTATTATTATATTTGAATGGGTAGATTGATTAGGTAGGACATAGAGTCATCTCTCCTATACAGAAGATAGGCT
Source organism: Cryptoprocta ferox (assembly GCA_028646485.1). Classification (NCBI taxonomy): domain Eukaryota; kingdom Metazoa; phylum Chordata; class Mammalia; order Carnivora; family Eupleridae; genus Cryptoprocta; species Cryptoprocta ferox. The sequence continues at coordinate 28,969,342 of CM053568.1, forward strand.
TCAAGAGGAGTGATTTCCTTTTCTCTGAAGACATTCAAGCAGAGACTTAACAGACACTTAATAGTGATGTTATAAATAAAGACTTGCTGCTCCAATTCTCATCCATGAACCAAGTGCCAGCATCACCTGGGATCTTGTTAGAAATTCAGACTCTTGGAGTGTCTGGGTGGCTCAGTTGGTTAAGCATCCGACTCTTGATCACAGCTCAGGCCATGATCTCATGGCTCATGAGATCAAGCCCTGAGCCCTGTGTAAAGCTCTGTACTGGGTGCACAGAGCCTGCTTGGGTTTCTCTCCCTCTTCCTGTCTCTCTGCCCCTCCCCACCCTCAAAAAATAAATAAACTTGGGGGAAAAAAAAGAGGGGCTACTGAGTGGCTCAGTTGGTTAAGCATCCAACTTCAGCTCAGGTCATGATCTCATGGTTTGTGAGTTCAAGCCCCGCATTGGGCTCTGTGCTGACAGCTCAGAGCTTGGAGCCTGCTTTGGATTCTGTGTCTCCCTCTTTCTCTGCCCCTCCCCCGCTTGTGCGTGCATGTGCGTGTGCTCTCTCACTCTCAAATAATAAATGTTATAAAAAATTTTTTTAAAAGAAATGCAAACTCTCAGGCTCTAACCTAGACATAGTGAATCAGAATCTACATCTTAAAGAAATTCCAGGTGGTGTGTTTAGCTTTGCTATAAAGGATTCAAAAATCAATGGGTGATTACAGTAGATGACTTTTAAAGTCCCTGTGAACTCTGAGACCACTCCATATTATAGAGTCCACAGGTTTTCAAGTGGGTAGAATAATGACATGGGGAGGAGCTATGGTCTCAGTAGCTAGTTTATCCCATTTTACCCGGCAGGTTAAGAATCCCCTTTCCACTCAATTCTAAAGGACATTAAACCAAGTCTAGTGACTATATTCCATTTATTAAAGTACAATCTCAAATAAAATACAAATGTAGACCTTAAATGAAAATACCCACCACTAGGACTGTTTTCAAATCTAAAGCATCATATCTCCTTGGACATAGCCCCTTGATTATTCCTTGAGTTTGCTTCCATTTTGTTTTGAGCACTTCTCTGCTTTCTCCAAAACACGTATTTGATTATTCTCCATGTAGGTGCTCTGCGTAGAGTTCCGTATTCCGTTAATGCTGAACAGTTCACATACAAATGGATAGTTTAACCTTTGATATTTCCCCAAGGCCCAAAGAGGTTGAAAAATATATAAACAGAACTGGAAGAGCTGTTGCGATATTTAGCTGAAACTTTAAAGACATTTTTCTCTCTCTGGAACTTCCTGATGATGGCTGTAACACAGCTCAACTGCTTCAGTTCTTTGTATATATTATCTTCCCTCCTTCGTGCAGGCTTTCTGACATCCCTGGCTGCTTGAATTACACACCACATGGACACACAGTATGGACTGTGCTGGCCCATCGGGTTGCATCCGTTCTTCTTAGATCCCTGTCCTGATTCCATTATTCTCTGACTGCTGAATAGCCCATTGTTTTCCCATTAGAAATGTAAAAAGAATATATTGTTTCAAAAGAATTAAGATAAGAATTAAAGGGAAAAATTAATTTTTATGGGGAAAGAAAGACAACATGAAATGTGACAAAAGTATCAGGTTTTTAATGTGTGTAACCTAAGAGAATGCGTATTAATAATGATGATTCATGACACCAGTATTTATCAAGCATCTACTGTATGCCAAGCACTGTGTTTGTTGCATAACCATGATGATGATAATGATGACCATGATGAAGACAGTAATAGTAGCTAACATTTCTTGATGATGGCCACACAAATAAGATAGGCATGGGCCCTGCCCTTGTGGGAAATTAAAAGCTAACAGGAAAAGCAGACATTGAACAAATAATTCCAAGGTTTATCAATACTATGGCAGGGTATAGTGGGAGAGTGTTATAGGTGGCCTAATCTAGACTAGGGCTTAGTGAAAGCTTCTGTGGGGAAACAATGTTTAAGAGTTAGCTACACAAAGGAAGGTTTGGGTTGAGGAGAAAGAGCATTCCAGGCAGAGTGAAGACTATTGGCAAGAGCTCTGATCAAACAAAAAGTATATGTTGGAAGAACTGAGAGAACTTGAAGGCTTAGAGGACCAGGAAGAGCATGGAGAGATGAGGCTGGAGAAAAGAAGGCAGAGAAAAGTTATCCAGAATCTTGGAGTTCTCATGAGGAGGTCACGTTTATCCTAAGGGCAACGGGGAGCCCCTGATAGGTCTTGATAAGCAAGCGAGTAAGTGATCAGCTTTGGGCTCTAAGATTACTCTGGCTGGACTGGAGGAGAAGAGAGGAAGTATGCAGGGGGTAGAAATGATGGTGGCTTGGACCAGAGAAGTGGCAGTGTTTGTAAAACATCTCCAAGGTAGAGTAGGGTCCCTGTTGGGCTAATAAAATCCTTCCTCCCATTGGAGTCCGGTTATTTGTGTTAGTGTTGAAGGAAGTTTTCCTTCACAGGCATTAGAACCATGTGAGGCAGATTCAGGAGCCCATGAGCAAAAGGCAACTGAAAGGCATGGAAAAGAAACATAAAGGGCCATTTCTCCACTGGAATATGAGCCTGGATCTGCTGGTTTGTGACTCCCACCACATGAGAAGGAAAGAAGTACTGATGTGCTCAGCAGACAAGAGAGGCTCAAGGTTTGCCTAGAAACAGCTTGTAGACCATACAAGTATTTTAACAAAGTAATGTGCAGAAATGGACTTCTGAAAGGGATTCTTTTCATATATAAGACAAAAGTATTGAATTGCTGACCTAACATCTTTTTAGGGATGTTAACTGATCCTTAAAAAGAGGGCTCATTTCGAAAGCTGGAGTTGTAAGCTAGATTGTTAGCCCCTCTTGTGCTAAGTGGGATGACAAAGTCCTCACTTCACTCTGGATTCAAAAAAGAGTTAGCAATCATTGATCAAGCATTTTAATTGAGCAACTATACAATGAAAGGCTTTGGAATACAGTGGTTAATCACACATTTATCACACACAGCTTCCAGTCCAGTGAACAAGCTGAAAGTATAGACATTAAACTATGACACAATTAAATTTAAGAAGTGCTACTGTGATCGATTCTAGCAAAGAAAATTCTGTGTACTGTGAGGGCTCATAGAAGGAGGGTGTGGTGCAGGCAGAGAGTTTGGGAAGTGATGAATGAACTGAGATGTCAGGCAGGTGGAGAGAAATAGATAAGCAGTTGGGGCACGTGGGTGGCTCAGTCAGCTAAGCATCTGACTTCAGCTCAGGTCACGATCTCATTGCTCATGAGTTCGAGCCCTACATCGGGCTCTCTGTTGTCAGCACGGAGCCTGCTTTGGTTCCTGTCTCCCTCTCTCTCTGCCCCTCCCCAGCTCGTGCTTTCTCTCTATCTCAAAAGTAAATAAATAAATAAAAACATTTAAAAAAGGGGCGCCTGGGTGGCTCAGTCGGTTAAGCGTCCGACTTCGGCGCAGGTCATGATCTCGCGGATCGTAGTCATGAGCTCCGCATCAGGTTCTGTGCGGACAGCTCAGAGCCTGGAGCCTGTTTCAGATTCTGTCTCCCTCTCTCTCTGCCCCTCCCTTGTTCTCACTCTGTCTCTCTCTGTCTCAAAAATAAATAAACATTAGGAAAAAAAAGAGATAAGCTGTAAAGTGAGTTAATTTGACAAACATAGAGCACACCTATTGGGTGCCAAGTGTCATAGGTCACCGTGATATGCAAATGAATCTCAGTCTGCATGTTGGGGGAAAGAACATGGTCATTAGTCATGCTAATTGCTAGCTGTGAGAATCTGATTGTCACTTTAACTGCCCAAACCTTAGCATCTTAATCTGTAAAAAAAAAAAAAAAAATCACATCTATCTTGCAGGATTATTGTGAGAATTAAAAATATTTAGAACCCGTAGCTCACCACCAGGCACATAAGTCACAGGTTTTGTAATGACCACACCAAGAGTCAGTACGACATAGTATCAGAAGCAATGTCCACATTGTTCACAAATTCACTGTTTTCCATTAGACTGCCTGGGTTCAAATCCCAGGTATGACATTTACTAGCTCTATGACCTTGGGCAAATGACAAACTATCTAATCGGTAGTTTCTTCATCTATAAAAGGAAGAAAATAAAAATACCTCATGAGTTTCTTGGGAGAATCAAAGGAAGTAATGCACAAGAAGAATGGAAGATGGTTAAATAAATAGCTAGACTACATATTATATATGCACAAGGTGCTATACCAACACAGATAAAGAGTAAACTGTTTCTGGTTTTGTTCTAGATAGGAGGGTGAAGCTAGTTAAGACCAAAGATTTCATATAGAAAGACTTGACCTAGGCCTTAAAAATGAGTAGGTGTTGCACAGACAGAATGCTGTTAGCTTTGCCTTGCTCAAGCCACAAGGCTGCAATTTGCCACTGTGAGAATGCCAAGGGGGGCCTAAGGCTTAAGGAGAATATTTTAAATGTGTTTTAATTTATTTTGAGAGAGAGAGCATGCATGCGAATGGGGAAAGGGGAGACAGAGAGAGAATCCCAAGCAAGCACCAAGCTGTCAGCTAGGAGCCCGACGCGGGATTCAAACTCTCGAAGTGTGAGATTATGACCTAAGCCGAAATCAAGAGTCAGATTCTTAACCAATTGAGCCACTTGGGTGCCCCGAGAATATTTTAAAAGACTAGTGAGTTTATTGTAATAAGCATCTTCTCTCCAGTTGCTGCCATGAGCTGCAAGGCACGTTGATAATAGCATGGGCTTTGCAGTCAGACAGACTGGGTTTAATTCAGTCCCTACTACTTCTAACTGTCAGTTACTTTACTTCTCTAAGCTTCAGTTTAGTCTTTAAAAAGGAGGTAATAGGGGTGCTTGGGTGGCTCAGTCAGTTAAACATCCGACTTCAGCTCAGGTCATGATCTCATGGTTCATGAGTTCAAGCCCTGCATCAGGCTTTGTCCTGACTGCTCAGAGCCTAGAGTCTGCTTCGTAATCTGTGTCTCTCTCTCTCTCTGCCCCTCACCTGCTCTCTGTCTCTCTCTATCCCTCTCTCTCTCTCACTCTCTCAAAAATGAGTAAACGTTTAAAAAAAGTTTCTTTTAAGGAAGTAATAATAGTGCCCCTTCATGAAGCTGCTATGAGGAATAAACAAGAAAATGCATGTAAAGCACTAAATGCCATGTTTGGCACATAATAAATATTCAGTAAATATTAGCTGCTGTTATTATTGTTGGTGCCTCATTAAGGTTATGCTGGCAGAGATCATTAGAATTTGTTCAGTGTGTGACACAATTACATTCAACACAAGAGCATGCCTTATCACCTCCTCACCAGTGGGTTCTGCAGCATATATCATAAACAACCAGGTGGTGAGTTCCTGTGTGGGAATGATTGCAGGTATTTCCCTCTGTGGTCCCAGTAACATTGAAAATTGTACAAAGTAGGCCCTCAATAAATGTTGAATTAATTAGTGAGGAATTTGTTTTGCTGATCATAAAATAAACTTTGTTCTAGTTATAAACATGAGGCATGTTTCTGTAAATCTATAAATAAATAAGTACACCTGTAATTTCACCAGCAATGGGATGGCCATTGTTAGTATCTTGATACATTTTCTTCCAAAGTGTGTGTGTGTGTGTGTGTGTGTAACATATGTGATACATGTTGGGGATCATAACATTTAAAGTAACCATATAGATATTTAATTTGATCGTACCATATAAAAGTTTTTTCTCCATCTGTCATATGAGCCTTTGTCTTGTTTTATTAAATCTGCTTCAAGGGAGGCTGGGTGGTTCCGTCGATTGAGCATCCAACAATTGATTTTGGCTCAGGTCATGATCCCAGGGTCATTGGATTGAGCCCTGTGTCAGGCTCCATGAGCGTGGAGCCTGCTTAAGATTCTCTCTCTCTCTTCTCTCTCTCTCTCACTCTCTCTCTCTCTCTCTCTCTCTCTCCCTTTCTTTCTCTCTCTCTCTCTCTCTCTCTCTCTCCTTCTGCCTCTCTGCCCCTCTCCCCGGCTCATGATCTCTCTCTCAGATTAAAAATATGTGTGTGTGTGTGTGTGTGTGTGCTTCAAAACATGGTTTACACATTGCATAACATTCTACAAGGATGGCCATGTAATTTGTTTATTATTTATTTTGTTGCCATATTGTTAGATTTTTATCATGTTACAAAACTAATTCATCTTAAATATAAATTGTTGCCATATTTAGTGAGTCCTTAACCTTTTGGCATTGTAGGCACCTTGAAAACCTAATTTATTTTTAAAAAATGAAACTGTAAAAAAAAAAAAGAGGGGCGCCTGGGTGGCTCAGTTGGTTAACTGTCCAACTTTTTATTTCAGCTCAAGTCATGATCTTATGGTTCATCAGTTCAAGCCCCATATGGGGCTTTGCACTGACAACTCAGAGCCCGCTTGGGATTCTCTCTCTCCCTCTCTCTTTCTCTGCCCCTCCCCTTCTTGCATTCTCTCTCTTTTTCTCTCTCTCTTTTAAAATAAATAAACTTATAAAAAGAAATTCTGTATTATTTTATTCATCAAAGAAAATTACAAACATATTTAAATAAAATGCTGCCTGGGGTGCCTGGGTGGCTCAGTCAGTTAAGCGACCGACTTTGCCTCAGGTCATGATCTCACAGCTCACCCGTGTCAGGCTCTGTGCTGACAGCTCAGAGCCCAGATCCTACTTCATATTCTGTGCTTCCCTCCCTCTCTGCCCCTCGCCCGCTCATGCTCTGTCTGCTTCTCAAAAATAAGTAAACATTTAAAAAATTATTAAAAAATAAAAATAAAATGCTGCCTACAATTTCAGGATCTCTATAAACTTCATGAAGCCCATCCATGGAGTCCTGTCCCAGGACTTCATGTCAGAATCAGTAATATCAAATATGTTAACATGAAGCAGAACAAAAAAGTGCAGGAACTCTAATGTGACAATTGTGACTGCTGACTACAGGATATTCAACTATTTTTATAACATGGCCCAATTCCAGTTCATTCTTATACTGGAAATAATCTTAAGTTTTGATGCTACATTAATACTTCTGTACAACTTTCATGAATAATAGTGTTGCATGTGCTGTATCCTTATTATCCTTGGTGATGGAAAGCCTCTGCAGAGCTCTGGGTGTGCTACTTCTCCTCACCGCAAGGTTGTGCACTATATTAGCGTGAAACTATATTAGTCTATCCCTGCTCCCCTTCTCCTCTGTGGCTGCTGTCTCACATCCCATTCCATTTGAGCAAGTATACAGCATGACTCAGCACTGGAAAATATAGTTATCTAAAGGAAAGAGATAATTTCATAATTATACCAAATATGAATTCAACAAACTTAAAATATAGCATAAAACAGATAATCAGATGTATTCACTCTTTTGGATCAGATATATTTCAATCTCAAGATGCAAGTGTTTTTTTTTGTTGTTTTTTTAACATTTATTTATTTTTGAAAGAGAGAGAGAGAGAGACAGAGCATGAGCAAGAAAGGGGCAGAGAGAGAAGGCAACATAGAATCTGAAGCAGCCTCCGGGCTCTGAGCTGCCAGCACAAAGTCCAACGTGGGGCTCGAACCCACGAACCACAAGATCATGACCTGAGCCGAAGTCGGACACTTAACCGACTGAGCCACCCAGGAATCCCTCAAGATGCAAGGTTTTAACTTGGCCTCTGTGTAGTTCTAACCAAGGAGCTCAACCTTTAATTTATTATCTTTATACCTTTGTCTGATATGCAATTTATAATAGTGAAGCTGACTCCACATGCCAGTTTATACAGCATCTAAAGAATTTTGGTAAGTTCTCAATATAAAGCAGAAAATTGTTTTATGTTTGTTGTTTCCATACATTTGCTTCTGAATTTGGAACAATTACTTATGTGAAACCTAGGATATAAAAGAGCATGTACATACCTGCACATTTCTGTGTACATGTTAAGGACAATGTGTGTTTGAAAAATTGTACATCACTATTACGTCCCAAAGAATGATGGAAGAAGAAAAGTTTGAAACCAATTCTAAGAATAATTTATGTTAAAGACGTTTCTTTTTTTCTTTCTCCCTTATAGCTACATCATCCCTCTCAAGGCTTCCGCTTTGGAACTGTCAGGGAAAGCAGTGCTGAAGATTATGTGAGGCAAAGCTTCCCAGAGATGCATGAGTATATGAGACGGTACAACGTACCAGCCACCCCTGACGGAGTGGAGTATCTGAAGTGAGTGTCAACCTCTTGGGTCCAAAAAGTTCTCGCTGAAAGAGAAGTCTCAGCTACCGATATATGTAGTGTTTGTTAGTTTTTTTAAAATGACAGCTATGGGGCTCCTGGGTGGCTCAGTCGGTTAAGCATCCGACTTCGGCTCAGGTCATTATCTCACAGTCCGTGGATTCGAGCCCTGCGTCGGGCTCTGTGCTTGACAGCTCAAAGCCTGGAGCCTGCTCAGATTCTGTGTCTCCCTCTCTCCCTCTCTCTCTCTCTCTGCCCCTCCCCCACTCGCTCTCTGCTCTCTCAAAATAAAATAAAGACATTTAAAAAATTAAAAAATAAATAAAATAAAATGACAGCTAAATATACCCACTGCGTGTTCAGTAATGCCTCACACTGTGTGAGATCGAGAAGGCAGTATGGAATAGTGTGCATTTAATTATGTGACCTAGATTACTAGTTACCTGCATAGTCCCCAGTTGGCAGTAGCTTTGCTCAAAGTGCCAGTGGGGTCATTAGCGTAGCAGATGGTGGGAGAAGTAAATGTTGGCTTGACATCACCGAGGAAACAATGGTGCTGAAATGATCAAACACTCAGGGAATGTGGCCAGAGGATAAAGTGTCCCAAGGAAACCCTCTCCTGCACAGTGAATCTCTAAGCCCACGGACTGTCTCTTTTTGCCACAAGGAAATGGAATTTATCTTAGAGATTTCCTGTAGAAAGGAAATAAGATAAAAGGCAATGATTCCCATGCCTGCATTCTTCTCATCAGAATTTATGAGAAGCAATCAAGAGCAATCACATTGCCATGGCAGATTATCAGAGCCTGTAATTCAGCGAAGCTGAATGCAAAGGAGGATGGTGCAGTGAGGGATCCACTCATCTAGTCTGCCTGGGAGAAGGGGATGACAGACACCACAGCATGAGGGTGAGCAGTCCTCTCCCTTGTGCCTGATGCTCTCAGGACAATGACATACATTCAAGCCTCCAATCCCTAAAATTGCACCACCCAGGAAACTGGCTTATCTATGGTCAACCACAGTAATCTTCCCAATGGACAAAAGGACTTGCCACTTCGAATTCTCTTTTAAGAAAGAAAGGAAATAGGGGCACCTGGGTGGCTCAGTTAAGCATCCGACTTTGGCTCAGGTCATGATCTTAACAGTTCATGCTGTCAGTGCAGAGCCCACTTCAGATTCTCTGTCCCCCTCTCTCTCTGTCCCTTCCCTGCTCATTCTCTCCCCCACCCCTCAAAATAAATTAATTTTAACAAAGAAGAGAAATAAATAAATAATTTCATGGGACATAAGGGCTGTATGTTTCTCAGGAGCTCTGATGACAGGCCCCTAAAACTACTTATGGACTTTTTATAGAGTCTAGAGTGGAAGCCTTGGGCTCTCAGATTTGCAAAGTTCTGTAGGGTGTGTAAGCACTAGGAAATGGCACTTTTAGTTTTTCAAGAGCATTAAAATGTTAGAGTCCGTCTCTAACACAGAGTGTAGTGCACCTTTGCCTTCCAGCTCCTCTTCTGTACTGTCTCCTTCAGGCAAATTCATGGCTGAGAGAGAGAGAGAGAGTAAGATGTCAGGGAGATGGCAGTGGCTCCCAGCTAGATAGTAATCGCTGATAAACCAGGCTCTTTTGGCAGTGTGAACAGAGCAAGATGAGCCACTACTGCGGCAGTCCCCAGGTCCACTCCACTCAGGCTATTAATTTCTTCTGGAAGCTTCACCTGAGAAGGCTCCCGTGCTCAGAGTTGTCCCTACTCTAGTCTGGAGAGATGAACTCATTAGAAAAGCAGGCACAGATGAAGATGTTGAGATCTTAAAGAAGCAACTTGTCCATGGTAATCTAGCTAGCAAGTGGCAGAGTTGGGATTAGAACCAGGTCCCTAGAATCCAATCACTGCTGCAGGCCAGTCTAGGAACCATCATAGAAAAGCAGGTCCTTGATGTTCAAAGAATAGTCCATGTTCTAGCAGCATCCATGTTCCAGTTAGCACTTGGGAGTTTGTGAGAAATGCAAACAATCAGCCCCCCTCTCAGAAACTGCATTTTAATAAGCTCCCCAGGTGATTCAATGATGGAGGTAGGTGAAATTGGCTTACAGGCAGAACTTACCATGAATGCACTTTGACTTCTTATCTTTGGGCTTCTCTTTCCACTTTTGGCCCAGTCACTGCGTATGCTCTCGGCCAACCACTCCAAGAAACCACAGTCCTCCTATTACCCCCCTCATATCCCAGAGCCGTAACCTGCAGAACACAACCTCTAGAGTCATCTATAGTATATGTTTTATTGTAGTATATGTGTTATTTTGTGGTGTCGGTATTATCAAGTGAACTCTCAAAAAAGACAGGATGATTCTATAATGGGAAAAACAACAGGGGGCCCTGCCAACTGTAAGGATGATTCAGCCGGTCTAGAAACTGCTTATATCTGGATCACACCAGCCACATCCTCACAGTGATTCAGGGCCCCATGGGAGTCTGTGAGCTAATTGCTTCTTGCCTTCCTCTGCAATAGACACCTGTCATAACTAAGTTCACTTTGCAGTCCAAAATCAGGAGTAATTATTTAAGGATACCACTGAGACTGGACCTCAGCAATTACTGGTTAGGAAAACTGAACCCCAATTTTTTTCTATTGTTACTGCTACCTCAAATATTTGCAGAGTGTTGGTAAATGGTGACTTGTTGCTATGTAGCTCCCAAGGTACATTCTGTTACTGTGGCAGTAAAACTTTTATTGGAGAAACATCTTTCAGCTTGATTTTTATTTTATTGCCAAGATTCCATTAAGGTTCCTCATCGTCAGCACCTGGGAGACAATTCACATCCTCAACCCTTTCTGAAGCTTCCCACAGCTGTAGAGCTGAGAGATGTTTTTTATTTTGGCTAAAGTTAAAGACAGGCCTCATTGCAACTTAAATCCAATACCTCTGGAAAAGGGAATGCATTTTGAATAGGCTTCACTTCCTGGAAGAGTAGAAAGAGGAAGTAGTGGTCATTGACATCAAGAAGGGAAGCTGATCTGTTCCCTATTTGTCCATGTAAATATGTACTTCCTTCCCACTGATGAATCTTAGAGGGATAGAGGGTCTTTTCTTTTTAGATTTTTGATGGGCCCCAGCCATGTTCTATTCTGAGTTTGCGGCCCCTCCACTGTATTGAATTCCAATAGACTCATTTTTGGCTCTAAGAGAGGAATGACTGAGCACAGATGGAATAGAGAAGAGTTGTTCTCTTTGCCAAAATGGTTGTATAGCCCTGAGGGTCGGAAAGTCTTTCATTAATGGATGTATGTCCTATAACTTTCCAAAAAGGATTTGAGGGGGCTGAAAACAAGACTCATTGCATACACTGTAAATAATTCCTTTTGAAAATCCTCCTTCCTTGCCTCCTTTCTAAATGGAAACTCATCCCATGCTGAGACATCTTCCTCTTCCTCCGGACCATCTCTGTGCCTACATTCAAAAAATGGCGAGAACACATGAAGAACACACAAGGCATCTGTTGGCACCTTGACCCCAGTCCAAGTCTGATTCACTGATACAGGCCAGGGACACCTGCCTTAAATGATTCTTGCTTGAACAACCTCCTAGGATGGGGGTGAAACATGATTCTTTGGAGATATATTAATAAAGCAGATCACTAAGATCTATTACCTATGCTTCCCCTTCCTCATTTATTGAATGCTATCTCATGGACTTTAAAGAGTCCTCAACCATCTTTTCCCTAGGAGTACCAGATCTCATATTTGTATTTTCTTAATATGTACTCCTAAATATGAAATGATGTCTGATCTCTGAAGAATATGATAGTGATCATAACAGAAAGAAATAAAATTTTCCATATATTAATTAATGAGACTACCTGGCTCCAGCACTTACTAGCTATGTAACCTGGATCAAGTTACTTTGACTCTCTGAGCCTGGTCATCTGCTAGAATGGGGTAATACCAACAACCTCAGAGTCATTATGAGTGATACAGTGTGTGGAGAACAATAAATACCATGACTTGCACAAAGGAGTCATTCAGTTAATGTAAGAGAAATGAACCATGGGGTACTGGGGTGGCTCAGTCGGTTAAGAGTCCAGCTCTTGGTTTTGGCTCAGGTCATGATCTCAAGGTTCATGAGTTCGAACCTTGTGTCAGGCTCCGTGCTAACAGTACAGAGCCTGCTTGGGTTTCTTTCTCCCTTCTCTCTCTGCCCCTCCCCTGCTTGTGCTCTCTCTCTTTGTCAAAATAAATTAATTAATTTAAAACAGAGAAATGAACCTTCCCATTCAATTTACAGTCACTCTGGCTTTGTTGTTGGATTTAGTGGTAATAAAAGGAACTGGTAGACAAACCCATTGGAAAGATGTCATGCTGTCTTAGAAGAGTATCTGTGTCCCCTGCTTTGATCTCTACGGGTCAGGGAGTTGTCAACAGCCTGAGTCAGCAGCTACCTAGCTTGGGCTGCCCTTTCTGTCCAGGTTTCTGTCCCCTAAACAAAAGCCAGCTGTCAACCTTTCTGTCCATTAATGAATTATTTTTCTCTTTTCTTCTCTTGGTCTTAAATACAGGAACGATACAGAGAAACTAGATGCCTTCATCATGGACAAAGCCCTTCTGGATTATGAAGTGTCAATAGATGCTGACTGCAAACTTCTGACAGTGGGAAAGCCATTTGCTATAGAAGGTATTAGCCAGTCACTCTCGATTCACTTTTACTCAGGATGTGCTCAGTTTGCCAACCTAGCAAGTCATAAATGCCAAAGTCAGAGGCAAAATGCTCTTCATCTTCCCTTGTTTTCATTTTCAACTCATAAGCACTTAGCTATTAAGTTGCTGAAGTTAGAAATTTATTTTTCACCTACTCCACAAAAATTTTTTTACCCAATTGTTAGGAAAACAACAACAACAAAAAACATTGCTGTTACCCAAATGATGTTGCTTGAGATATCTGAGAGTGGCAGCATGGTGTAACAATTTTCACTTAATCTGTATTTTCTAATGGTCAAATCCCGTAATGAATCCAACACAAAACCTAGAATGATTGCATTCTACAACTGGAAGGACTTCAGTGTTGATCTCCAATCTACTCCTTTTATCCACAAGAAAGTCCAGGGACATTACATCGTTTTCACATAATCACATAATCATCCTGGAATAATAATGCAAATCTCATGGTTCCTAAATAAATGCTTTTCCACTAGTTGGGAAAACAATAGAAAAAGAAATCTCCTTCTGTACCTTGGGAACCTTTAAGAGTCCTAAACAAAACCTTGTTTGGGACCTCAGGTTTGCCTTTCTCCCCACTGGCAGCAAATTTTGGCTCCCAACATGATCAACCAATCAATCAAACTTCAGGACCAAAAAAGGATTGCTTTGCCAGTCGCTCCTTTCATTCTGGACAACAGTTGATATATGGAGCTGATAGTTTGAACCAGCAAATTTCACATCTCCCAATTCCCAGCTTCCTTTCTCTGACAGTACATGCTGGCTCTCAAGACAGCTATGCTCACTTGTCAGAAAACACTTTGACTTGAAACAGTCCCATGGGGGTGCACAAGTCCTATTTCCAGAAAACTCTGCCTTCCTGTATGTTAACTAGTGTATCAAAACTATTCTGATTCCAATTTTCCAGCCACAGTTGGTCTCTGTCTTCCCTAAACATATCAGCAAGTTTTTTACTTCAGTCTTTGTTTTTGTGATGAATGAGAATGTAAGAGCTGATGCTGTTTCTTCGAGCTTCTCCTAAGAGAAATCAATCTTTTCTCCAGGCAAAATGACCTCCACCTGGACCAGGGATAGAACTCAGGAAGAGAGAGATTTAGTGGTAGTTGTCTTATATTAAAACTACAGTCTGAGATAGCAAAGTCTAAAAAAAAAAATAACAAGAAAGAAAAGAAAAAGAAAAGGCAAGAAAACCAAAAGAACATTTATTATATAACCCCATTTTGATGTAACAATGGAAAAAATCCCATTTTTGTGGCATCTGGGGATATGGAAGGGATGTTAGATTTTTTTTTCTGTCCTAGATGCACTGGGTAATTGAGGTCCCTTCTGCCTTTAGCAACTACTAACAATGAATCATTTGCAGCGGGCATAAGAATGAGGGACTCCATTCTCCACCTTTGTCTTCAGAGTGCAACCCTATCTTGTCAAAAGACAGTGGTGAGATGGCTTGTTTGCCTCTGCTAGACCCTAGTGCCAGATGCCACACAATTAACTCCCCACTGGTTTCCTGTTTACATTTCCATCTGTGCTCCTGAGACTTAGTGTCTTACAGTTCCCATCATCTCCAAAGACCACACTGTTTTCAAAGGGGATGAGCACAAAATGGCGCATGAAAGAGCTCTCTCTGCAGGAGAACAGAAAGACTGGATTTGAATAGAAAACATTCTCCTCGTTGGTTTATTCTAAAAAGAAAAAAAAAGAACATTGCTGGTTTAGTCTGGATAAGGTGCAAATCAGAAAATTTAATTCAGTACTGCCCCTGCCAACAAGTTCACAGCTTACAAACAGAACTTGGTAAAACACAAAAGGGAGGATACTTACAAGTTACAAAAAACAATGTGATCGAGATACTAGTAAAAGTCTTGATTGGTGCTTTAAAAACAATGTCAATCTCCTAACTTTTTAGGGAATATTTCTCTCAAAGAAATTTTTAAAAGTATTATGTGCTTTAAGAACATTTATGTTTCTTGGGGCGCCTGGGTGGCTCAGTCGGTTGAGTGGCTGACTTCGCTCAGGTCATGATCTCACGGTTCGTGAGTTCGAGCCCTGCACAAGGCTCTGTGCTGACAGCGTGGAACCTGGAGCCTGCTTTGGATTCTGTGTCTCCATCTCTTTCGGCCCCTCCCTGTTCACGCTTTTTCTCTCTGTCTCTCAAAACTAAATAAATGTTAAAAAAAATTTTTAAAAAAGAACATTTATGTTTCTTGAACTTACAAAGATGTAGACTTATTAATTAAACAGAATTTATAGGCATAAGTGTCATGAAAGCAATTTATGACCAATTCTTACCCTTTTAGCTTACAGAAATGTTTTATATATGTATCTGTATCAGCTGTGTAATAACAGTTATATAATAGATGATGTATTACCTATTGTATAACTCATGAGGTTAAATCTGAAATAAGTACTTAATTCACTTACTGATGTAGTTCATCAAAGGACCCTGAGAGTCTGCACCTACTTTCCCAAGTGCTTAAATGGCTTCGGGAACTTAAGAGGGAAAACAGAATCCTTGGATTCCTTCATGTTGAATGTGCCTTCACTTTATATAGTATTGATATCACACCAGTAGCTTTGTGACTACTGCTTCCCCCTCCCAACTTCTCCATTCTGCATTTATTTAGGCTTAAAAGGTAAAAGTGAGACAAATGTGAGCCAATGGCTTCACTTTGATTTTGAAACCTTTTCCTGAGGACTCAGCACAGCAAACCAAAACTTAAGAATTCAGAAGCATGTGGAAAGCCTTTTGTCATATTAAATACCACACATCAGGGACACAAAGACATATAGTGTGCTCAGGAAAAGAAGAAAGTGTTGAGATAAATGAATACATGTCCCAAATTTATGCATTGGAGTTAGTTGACAATAAAGGTCAAATGAGAAGAAAGAGTAATGGAACCATACAGTAATGATTTGTGACCTTTCTGCCAAAGACCTTTGCCTGCTGTTTTTGAGTTTGTTCCTTTACTTGCTTTCCACTGATATGTAATACACTGCTGGAGTCTGAGTGCTTGGGTTAGAACAGAGCTGCTGTTACTAACTGTGACCCATTGGTCTGGTCATTTCATCTGTTCTCCAGGCTCCTCATCTGCATGATGGGTTTATAAATAGAACATCTAGAGTGGAGCTATTGTGAAGGTTAAGTAAAATAATCCCGGTAAAGCATAGACAAGCACATAGTGCCCAGTAAATTATCATTCAGTATATTGAGACCAATTCCCTATAAACTTATTCCAGGACAGATAGCCTTCACATATCCCAGCTTCTCCCACACACTTCTCTTTCCACTTTGATGTTCTGGGCGTAAGGGAAACCCATTTTTAAAGTCTTCCTTCCAGCTGGGGCTATTACAATATGTTCTCAACGGCCATTGCCCCAGCACAGCTAAATATGGTATTCCAAGGACAGACAGCAAAAATGAATTAATCTTTCTTCCTGAAGTCTTTTTAACCCTATCTAAGATCTCATTTTCAAAATATCAATTTCCCAACATATTTCAGGAAGATTCTTTTAGTCTATGAATTTCTAACTATACATTTGCTAGCCAAAATATATTTCTACCACTCTTAGCTGAGTAAAGCTGATTTATCCATGGGGAAAAGATCAGGATTCTGTTCTGAAAATTGTTCTCTTGGGCTATTAAGCTGTATCCAATTTCCAGGGTGCCTGATGCCTTCATCTTTAGGGTTGAAGGATTCCATTTTGCTTCATCCATCAACCACAAAATAGTCAACCTCGTCTTTATTGCAAAGCCACATTTCTAATGATAATGAAAGCAACTCAGGCTGCTAGGTTGAGTCAGCAATTTAAAAATAAGAATTCTTTGACCAATGAACACAATCGAATTTGAAAAGCAACTGATAAAAAGACAGAAATGAAGCCTTCAAGGTTTTACTATTTTATGTTTCTGAATAAAGTGGATTTTTATGTCTTTTAACAAATATCTCTTCTAATCACCACATAACGTTTTTCCTATTTCTCCCCTTACTCTATATGCACAGTTTGTTTTAATTAGCTCCTCATAATAATTATTAATGCCAATAATCATTTAAATGCCAATAATTAATATATACATATTAAAATAGAAAATTTAAAAGGACAGTAATCTATTTTTAGCAGTCAATTGCAAATTAACTTTGACATGATGGAATAGAGTGATTTAATATTTATTATTTCCTATGTAACAATTTTTTATAAATGTCTCTCTGCAATTTCAACATAGCTTTTTCCCTAAGGCATTTTTAATACTTTTGTTGTAGTGCCAAAAAACTATTCTTAGAATACATAGATTCATCGTATTAATTTCAGCTTTTTAAATTTTACATCATGTATTTTTGTTTCATCTACCCCAAATGCCACTATCAAGAATCAGTCTAAGATGCCTCCTCTTATCCTTCTCATCTGGTAGCAAGATCTCACTCCTCTAAACTCCAGAGAGTTTTATCCATCCTCCTCATTGCATCTGGTTTTTATATTCTACCTTTATTGAATTTATGCATCATCTACCTTGTCTTCCAGAAAAGTCCTATAACTTTTTACCATGTGTTTATTTATTTATGTCAGTCTCATCTCCCCCCTTACCACCATGAGCTTCATAAGGATAGAATTAGTGTCTGACTTAACTTGGAAGTTTCCAAAGCCCTTGGAAGAGTATCTGGCACAGAATAAGCATTCAACACATGTTTGTGGAATTAATGAATAGATGAATAGGTGTGCAACAAACACTTATCAAATGGGAACTGAAAACAGTTCTGCCATTATTACACTAACCTAGGCTGCGGTTTTTGGCTTTGGGAAGATTTTTAGGAGAAACACTATAGTCAGAGAGTGTCCTTGCTAATTAATTCCCTCAGATATGTACAATCACATTCCTATTCGGGCTGTACTTACACTATATTTACACAGCTTATTGAAAGTTTACAAACGAAATCTGCCAATGAATAATAGATATTTGTGTCTGCTAAAAACAAACCACCAGTTTAGATGATTGTGGTTTTTTACTGAATTGCCTGGTTTGGGAGAGGACATTGATATGATTGTAGTGATAGGGCCTGTGTTGAAGAGGAAATAGGCCAAGTATTCTCTTGTCTTGCTCACATGCTGTCTTGGACGCGGTGGAAAGAGCATTGGTTTGGGACTCAAATAGATCTACTTTCAAATGCTAGCGTGGCTAATTATGAGCTCTGTGACCTTGGGCAGTTTGCTTATTCAATCTTTAAGTCTCTAAGTAATACATTTTGTGCCATAAGTTCATATAGGGGTTAGACACATGTGGAATATTATCCGGTACACAGTAGGGGCTTAATATGTTCCAGTTCTTCTTATTAAATTCCACAGTGATTTAATTGAACTGTATACCACAGTATAGTGTACAATCTTAGTCTAGTTGCATGATATGCAAAATGGGGTAAGGTATATAAAAGGTTTATTAGAGAGCATGGTATATAGTCATCTCTCAATACATATTAGAAATTGTTGTTGAAAATTACTACCTCAGGGGGAAAATACAGTAATATTCAGCAAACCTGGCCTACTTATCCTGACCATCAACCCACTTCTACCAGACAGTTCCAATTCCTCTTGCTGTATGTTGTATATGCCCCAGTTCCTCTCTCTCATGGCATTTATCTCACTTGTAATGATGGAGTCATTACATGGTGCAGTGATAACTATCTCCCTGTTAAGGTATATACTCGATGACAGCAGGGACTAGATCTGCCTTGTTCACTGCTAAGTCCTGACCACTGAACACAGGGCCTGTTCACTCAAATATTTTTTCAATGAATGAATGAGTGAATGAATGAATGCATGAGTCAGTAAGTCATTGAATATTATTAGACACTTGGCTGCTATTGTGTCTGACATGTAAATAAGGATTGAATGAGTGAATGCACAGCTGAGCTGTAATAGCATTCCTTATAATAAAAGTTTCTAAAGAAAACTGCTTACTTCCTTATAGTTACCTATTATAAAAAATGTTATTTAATGGTAACATCAGCAGAAGGACAGGCTGCCTATTTAAAGTCTTTTATTGTCAGTCTTGCTCTTCAAACCAAAACTACTAGGCACAAAGTAGACACTCAAAATAGCTCTTTGGATGGAAAATTCTAATCATGCTCTTGACATTGTCATCATTTCCTTGACTTGCCATTGTTAGAGAATAAACAAAATTATCAGGGGGGAAAAAACCATACAGCTCTTTAAAACTCAAAAATGTCTTCTGCATTGTTTATTTTTTGTCTTTCATTGGTTATAAACATATCTCAAGCCTCATTTAAAAAAAAAGGATTTGTGTATCTGCAATAAAAAAAAACAAAAGCTAATATCCTTGGAAATAAATTGTAAGATAGAATAATTATAGCGAATATTTGTTTTCATGAAGTATCTTTGAATTCTTGACAGCCTTTTAGTCTTTATCAGTGAAAAAAGAGCTAGCTGTACCTTTAATTTATCTTCCTCAATCATCCTGAGGGCAAAACATCTTTTTTTGACCATGCTGTCCAATAAAGACAAAATGTAGTTAATTAGCTTTTTCACATGGTTCATCAAAGAGAAGAACAGTAAATTAATAGTTTGGAAGGGAGGTAAAGCCACATAGAGCAAGAATACAGAGTCCATGCTGATTAATAAAACTCTGACAACACATTACATTCACCTCCAAGCTCCTCCTTCATCCCTCCTTCTGCCTCCCTTACCTTAAATAACCACTATCCTGGGTATTCAGCTTATCATTTCCTTGATTTTCTTCTAACTATACTTTTGTCACATACATATGAATTCCTAAAAATAGATTGTTTTGTTGTGAATGTGTTTTCATTTACACATTGGATTCATGCTGGAATCTTCTGGGACTCATCTTTCTTATTCAGTATTGCTATCAGTCATCAATATTATCCCATGTAGTTCTAGTTCATATGTTTCACACTATATAATACTACAATTGTGTAAATCTTCCACAATTTATTTACCCATTCTCTTGTCAAAGAACATTTGGGCCGGGGGGGGGGGTGCACCTGGGTGGCTCAGTCGGTTAAGCATCTGACTTCTGCTCAGGTCATGATCTCTTGGTTCATGAGTTCAAGCCCCACATGAGGCCCTCTGCTGTCAGCACGGAGTCCACTTTGGATCCTCTGTCTCCCTCTCTCTCTACTCCTTCCCCACTCTTGACCACTCTATCTCTCTCTCAAAAATAAATAAATATTTTTTAAAAAAGAACATTTGGGTTGTTTCCAGTTTTTGCTATTACGAACAGTGCCTCAAGAACATTCTGGTACCTATTCCCTGGTGTGGTTGTGGAGGAGCTGTTTAGGAATGTACTTAAAATTACTCATGTTAGAGCATGTAAATGTTTAACTATACAAAGTAATAGCAAACTGTTTTCCAAAATGGTTATATCTATGTGTATTCACAGAAGCAATGTATAACTGAACTTACTGACCTACATCTTTTCCAACACTTGGTGTTGGAAAGAGATTACCAGAACCTCTTTTTTTTGACATGTTTTTGTGGATGTTTTAACTTTCATGCTATATTATATGTTTACATGGTCTCATTATTAATAAACTAACAAAATAAAAGAGGGTCATGCATGACCAATGATAAGAAAATGCCATAAACCAGAGATTATAATTAATCCAATTTTGTGTGTTTAAGGTTCAGAGGAGGGGTTTAGGAGAGGTAGATAGGGAATCCTAGCCCTAGTAAAGACCTCAATGATAACTTCTCAAAATTACCTTGAAGGATGGGGGTGCCTGGGTGGCTCAGTCAGTTCAACATCCAACTTTGGCTCAGGTCATGATCATTCAGTTCATGAGTTCGAGCCCCACCGATGTGCTCAGAGCCTGGAGCCTGCTTCAGATTCTGTGTCTCCCTCTCTTTCTGCCCCTCTCCTGTTCTCTCTCTTAAAATAAATAAACATTTTAAAAAATTACCTTAAAGGGAAGTGCAGAAGGCCCTGGAATACAATGTGCCACTAGAACACAGTGCACAGCCCATTCCTCTCCTTTCCGGACTCCTCTCTCCTTCTCAGAATGGCAGCAGATCCAAGGTAATCATACCTTGGACATCTCTGAGTCCTTTGAAGGAAAGATGGTGAAAGCTCATCCTACCCTTGTTACCAGATCTGATGGCAGTATGACATAAGTGTAGTGGCAACCTCTTAGGAACCTGTCAGGTGAAAAGCTGATCTGAGATTATATTTTCTTCTAGGATATGGCATTGGTCTCCCACCCAACTCCCCACTGACCTCCAATATATCCGAGCTAATCAGTCAGTACAAGTCGCATGGGTTCATGGATGTGCTGCATGACAAGTGGTACAAGGTGGTTCCCTGTGGAAAGAGAAGCTTTGCTGTCACCGAGGTAAGGAAAAAGTGCTGATAATGTTGATGCTTTGCATAGCTTTACTTTGAAGAATATGGAGAAATGCTGTTACATGTGTCTTGTGGTCAATAAACCAGGCCATTACATATACTAGAATTCACCATGATATTTGGATTTCTCCTAACTTCAGTTGAAGAGTGCCCATTCCTATAGGAATTTGCAATAAGACAATTTGTCTTGGATTTAAATGTGATGCTATTTTGATGAGTAAATGTCTGAATTTTCTTTTTTTTCCCCCTATATGCAGTATTCTCAAGTACAGAAGAAATTCTGTTCAAATTACAGCAATAGTATCTGAGATTTTCATTAACAGTGTTTAGTTTAAGTGTTAATTGCTGGTCATGATGTGGACTTCAGAATATCCTTCAAGATCGAATCAAAGCCAATTTCCCAGTAATCCAAAGATGAATCCTTTGTGGGTTTATAAAAATAGACATACTTTACCCAGTAATTCTTAGATTACTGAATCATAGATTTTTTTAAACTGAAAACAGCCAATACCTTTCTTTTACAGATGGAAACTAATACCCAAAGGTCCGAAGTGATTTGCCCAAGGCAAACAAATAGTCAGAATCTACATCTTTCTGTTGCAGTGTTCTGCCTTTACAATGTAATGAGAAAGAAACCATCAAAGTGAATAAGATAGGAGACTAAAAGATATAACAAGAACCATGGGTTCAGGTATTTAAAAGAGAAGCCAAGTAAACCAGTACAAGGTCAGCCAGACATTTAAAAAAAAAAAAAAACTATAGCCAACAACAATAATGGCTTTGAATAGCTTCTATTTGCCAAAAACTCCCAAATTTGTATTTCTACATAGACTCTTCTGAGCTCCAGAACCTTCCCATTTGACAGCCCCTCTTGGATATCCTACAGGCATCTCACATTTAACTTGTCAAAAGCTGAACCCTTGATCTTCTCTCCTAAATCTGCTTTTCCTCCTGCACTTCACATCTTGGGTAATGGGGCCTCTGTTCATTCAGTTACTCATTTCAGAAACTGCCAAGGATCCTTAATGCCTCCCACACCTCACCTTCTACATCTATCAACAAGCCATATTTTTTCCTTCTATAAAATATGTCTCAAGTATGCCCATGTATTGCTATCTTCACTGTCATGGCTCTCATTCAAGCCACCATCCCTCATCTGGGCCCTTGCAAAAGTCTCCTAACTGCTCTCTGTTTTCATGTCTGCCTTTCTCCAATTTGTTCTCCACGTGGCAGATCACTCTTTGACTTGGAAGCCTGCACTGGCCTCCCATGTTCATTAGGGAAATCTGAAGCACAGAACATGGCCTACAATGCCCTGTGGGACTTGATCCTTCCTACACCTTTGGCCTCATCTCATGCCACTTTCCCCTGGTTCATTACAGCCCCACCGCAATGGCCATTTTAGATAGAGATACGCCAGTGGCTTCCATGCCTTGGCCTCTCAGCACATGCTGTTGCATCCTCCTTCCCTAATGCTCTTATACCTGATATTTACCAGCTAATATCTTCTCATTATAAAGTCCCAGCTGAAATCGTGCTTCTCCAGAGCCTGCCCATAATCCCTGTGCCAATCTGAGTCATATCTTCCTTTTTAAGCTCCTATTATATCTCATTGAGGAGATGGTCATAGAGCAAACATTTAGAGGAAGCAAAGAGGAAAATGGGTGACTAGGGAACTAGCATGTTCTGTTTTTTACTCTGTGACAAAACCTGTATTAGGGCCGTTAATTCATGGGTTCTCACTACAACCCTGTTAGGCAGGCATTTTTATCGTTATTTGGAGAGGTTTGCATGGCTTTTTCTAAATGAAGTAAAATTGGGCTGATACTAGTTATAAGCTGGAATAAGTCAGCCAAGAAGGCAAACAAACCAGTTGCTTAAATTGTGCAAAACAGCAATTCCCTTGGCATTTTCTACCAGTCGCTGTGACCGTGGTTAACTCATGCCAAAATTTCCAAGTGATTCGAAGTTGACAAAAAAGACATTAGACAACGCAAAAGGAGCCTCTCAGTCATGTCCCCAAAGCCAGCCATATGGAATGATCTGAACCTCCTTGGTCAGTCTCGTGCACACCCCTAGGCTGTTGCCATTTCATAGGACCATCAGACTGAGATATCGGCTGGAGGGACCATCTGACTTCCCTGGACAAACCTCCGCTGGAGGTACAGGGCTCTGCAGACTCAGAACCTAACCCCACTGGGCACAGAAAGGGGAATATCCTTCTGGAGACTAACATAAATCTATGTATTCCAGTATGAAAAGAGCGCTCACAAATCATGATCAATTCGAAGCCATATATTTCTGGACTTGAATCCTGACTCTACCAATTAACAACTGAATGACTTAACTGCTATTAAGTCTCCAGTTTCCTCATCCATGAATGAATATGATAAAACCTGCCTTGCTATTTTGTTCTGCAAAAAGGAGATCATTTATGGAAAGACACCTGACACAGGGGCGCCTGGGTGTCTGTCAGTTCAGCATCCAACTCTTGATTTCAGCTCAGGTCATGATCTCACAGTTCATGAGTTCGAGCCCCATGTCCGACTCTGTACTGGCATTGCAGGACCTGCTTAAGATTCTCTCTCTCTCTCCCTCTCTCTCTCTCTTCCCTCCCCACCCCTTTCCCTATCTCTCAAAATAAATAAATAAACTTAAAAGAAAGAAATCTGACACAAAAAGTAGTAAATGCTGGAAGTATTAATAGTTCTTCTCCCTCCATCAGGAGAATTTTCTGAGGTTCATAGATGGCTTCAGGAATCTTCCTACATCTTTTTTTTAGAAGTGAGGAAATCTTCCCTGAAGACCCTCACTAAATTTTCTCCTATTTCATTGGCCAAAATTGTGTCATCTGCCCCGTGTAAGCCAGTCAGCTCGAGGAGAATGAAATCATCATGATGGATTAGACCAACCATGACTCATCCCCTAGGACTGATGATGGGGCAGCTTCCCTTGACATACATGGTGACATAGAGAAGAACCTAAACAAAAGCAGCACTCCCTCAGGAAGAGGGCACAAGAGAATGGATGCCAAATAAGCAATCCCTCACCTATTCTACACCCACTCTATAAATGCAAAGTTGCTTCCTCTCTCATCCCAACCACTTCCCATCTGTACAATGAGGCATTTGGGTTTTATCATCTGCAAGAGCCCTCCCAGCTTTGATCGAGTAGATCATCCAGAGATAATATTAATATTCTTTACAGTACAGCATAATGGTTCAAACATGGGCTTCGGAGACCATTCTGGATTTGAACCCTATCGGCTGTGTGATACAGGACATGTTACTTGGCCATTCTGAGCCTCAGCTTCTGCAAATTGGGGATGGTAATATCTACTTTGTAGGATTATGGTGAAAATTAAGGTGGATAATGCTTGTCAAATATTGAGCTTATGCCCAAATATGGTAGCCACCAGGTCACTTATGTTGTTAAGGATTTTGAGGTTTCTCTATAAATGTTCCAGGATTTTATGGATTTATCAGTAATTTTGAACAAAACCAAATTAAGTGTGGACAAGTAAGAAGACAGATTTTGAATAACAAATAATCAGCAGAAGCCATAAACCGTTCAGATGATGCATAGAAAATACACTGAATTCTTTTTTCCCAGCCACGGTTTTTAACAGGTGAGAGGCATTTGCATTTGGGAAATTCTGGATGTAGTGAACTAGAAGCAGTTGGATAAGAGACTGACATCAGGATCAAATTATGGTTGTTAAGACCACCCCAGGCCCTCTTTCCTGGTCAGCTGAATTTGGAAGGGGGAAAGAGGTAGGAATGAGGAGAATGGAAGGGAAGCGTATCCTTAATTGGAACCTGAGAGACAGAAAAAGAAGAAGGAGAAGAAGAAGAAGAAGAAGAAGAAGAAGAAGAAGAAGAAGAAGAAGAAGAAGAAGAAGAAGGATAGTCTGTGTGTGTAGAGGTAAGAAGGCCGCCCCCAGCCTCGGGGAATGTTCTGAGCACCGATGGGGCTCTTCTTTCTCAGGCATGGTGCTCTGGGCTGTGGCACATCCTGGTCTGTGCGATAACAAACCACCTTATTGTTGGAAGCCATTTCTGAAGTAAGGCGGGTCTGCCATCAGATGGCGACCGATGTCTGCCCCGCACTGGTATCAAGAGTGACTTGTCTTCTTACACTAAAAAATATGCGAATTGTACCTTGTGAAAAAACTTATTATAGCAGTTTCTTTTTTTGTGATTATGGGAGCAAATATTACATTTCCTGAGAAACCTGTTTTTCTTCCCCTCAAGCAAACAGTCTATTGACCCCTGCTCACAAAGAACTAACTTTTGCCTTTGCTATGCTAAAAACATTGCCTTGTATTCAAATGCTAAAGATACCTTCCTTCCTCATATGATAAGAATCTAGTCACCTACATCAATCACTATTGATATAGATTATGCATGAGTCTTCTACCAATCTATGTTCTGGGAAAGTTTTACATACCAAAGAATTTGTCATCAGAAATCATTGTCGAAGGCAATTGCCACTTCTGTGCTGGCCCCATATACATTTTTTCAAAAATAAAGCTGACTCTCCGGTCAGTGCAGAGATGCCTGCCTGGCGATCAGAAAGAAGCCTAGGCTCTCTCACTCTCTTTCGCCAACACCATCCATCCTTCAGGGAGCCCTGGACCTGCTAGAGCTGGAGTCCGGCACCTTGATGGTGCTCACCTGTGTGCATTTAAACAGCAGTGCTCATTCTTGTGCACCAGCCAGCACATTTGTCTTGAACAACCTAAAACAGCATTTCAGGATGTCTCCCTCACTGAACCTAACAGTAGAATATAATTAGATGAAACTGGTCTTCAGCTCACTGGCTGGGCTTAGGCTCCTCCATGAAGGCCCTCTGCCTGCTGGATTTCCCGTGGCTCAATCCATGACTTTCCATGTGCTTTTTTTTTTTTAAGCTTTCTTCCAGAAAAGGTCAGAAGAAGGAAGCATTTATGTAAGTGCTTTCCCTACCATCCTTTGTGCCTCAAATGCCATACATTGCTGGGCTGTGATAGTGTAGAGAAACCAGGACTGGCCCTGAAATTGGACAAGCCACATTGGAAGCCTGCCTCTACCATCAACTTGCTTTGGGCATATCACTAACTCACCTCAGTCTCAGCTTCTTCCTCTCATCAGGGGCTTCTTGTGTGGAATAAATAAAACAGTAGTTTAATGAACGTGTCCCACCTTCTTCAGCACCCAGGGGGAGGAGTTCAGGGCACAGTGCAGCAGGAGCAGGTGCATTCTGGAGGGTCCCTCTCCTGACAGGTGCCCTTGAGGAGGACATTCCTCTGTTTATCTCTGCCCGCCGCCCCCCCCCCCCCCGTTTTCCACGTCCAGTCCTAGTCTACATATGTTGCCACAGAGTAATTAAACACCCTTTCACTCTGAAAAAATATCCTACTTTGGTTAATAAGTGATATGGTCACCTAGTAACATGATATGAAAGATGCTTTTTCTTATTTCTGGTAATTAGACATTAGTACTTCATCCCCTGTAAGAACCTTGATCTATTCATCTCCCATCCATTGGCAACCCCAGAGCTGTCTAGCTGCAGTCTCTCTGGAGGGTACCCTCTCTGGAGGGTAAAAAAATTTTTTTTTAATTTCAGGGCTTTATCTGGTCCCCCAGAGTCACCTAGAAAATTGCAGGTCCAATTCTGCGGACCAGACTCTGGCAATTCTCAAAGAGGAATTTTAAATTGACCTCAAATGTTTCTTCACGATGCTCCTAGCACAGCTGTGCTTACGCTCACAGTAGACTTATTGTGCATCAGCTCCACTGGGGAAAACATATGGCAGACTCTAAAATTCCTCCATTTTCTTCTGACTCAGCAAAAAAAACGTAATTTTTTGGTAAAGTCACTGAGTGAATTTAGAGTTCCCAGGCAACAGTTTTGTAAAATCTGTTATTTGCAAACTAGGAAAAGGAAGGCAGCAGATCACAGTTTAGCAAACTCCCAAAATTCTCCAAGAAATTATTAAAATGTATAATGATACTTTTTTTTTTTTTTTTTTTGAGAGAGATTCAGCCGGGGATGGGTGGGGGCAGGACAGAAGATCTGAAGCAGATTCTCAGAGTCCAATGCAGGGCTCAAACTCATGAACCACAAAATCATGACCTGAGTCAAAGTCCGACACCTATCCGACTAAGCCACCCAGGGATCCAATGATACCTTTAAAAAAAAAAGTGTCTTTTAAATAATGGATTGAGTGATTGAATCTTTTAACCAACTAGGAATAGTAAAGAAGGAAGAGGATATAGTGATCTTAGCAGAGAATGGATAGCACACTCAAACAGTCCAAGGCAAGTTTTCAAGAAAACGTTTGCAAAGGTATGGATTAAGGAAACCAACAGAAATAGTAGTGTCCCATAGCAAGTAAAGTGAAGGAGTCATTACCACATCTGGCTCAAGGGAAAAAATGGAGACAGCCATTCCTAGAACCCAGGAGTAAGTGATAGAAGAGGGCTTTCTAGGGACACCTGGGTGGCTCAGTCAGTTGAGCGTCTGACTTCGGCTCAGGTCATGATCTCATGGTTTAAGTTTAAGCTCCGCATTGGTCTCTGTGCTGACAGTTCTGAGCCTGGAGCCTGCTTCAGATTCTGTGTCTCCCTTTCTCTCTGCCCCTCCCCTGCTCATACTTTGTCTTTTAAAAACAAATAAACATGAAGAAGAAGAAGAAGAAGAAGAAGAGGAAGAAGAGGACGAAGAGGAAGAGGGCTTTCTAACAGGAGCTATAGCCTCTGGTGAGGGACATAGCCAACCCACGGTGACCTGGCTGTGAGATGGCCAGAGAATAAATACCTTACCTCAGTTTCCTCCCACCTTCTCATTTTCCACCACTGCCTTAGGTCAAGGGAGACTGTTAATGTGATCCACAGAGGACCTCCCTAAGGCACAAAACCCAATGGGAAAAGGTGGAGAGTGGATCTGGAAGGGCAAAAGAATGTACAGCACAGCCCCTGGTGGCAGATGAAGGTGGGGATGGGACAGCTAGAGGAAAGTGCCCGCAGCCTGACCCTCTGAGAATGTGTAGTTTCTGTACCAGAACATGGAGGTCCACCCTACAGGGAGACAGCTCATGCCTTGCCCAGGTCAGAAAGGAGAGAGTACAATCAGGTCCACTGGAACAATGCGGTCTTGGGAGCCAGACCATCCTAGTTCTACCATTACTATGAGGAGGCAGCTTTATATCTGGAAAAGTTACTTAACATCTCTCAACCTCAGTTGAAGCCCTATCTTCCTAGATTGTTACAAGGTATTCTGCCTCTGAATCCAACTTACTGAGTGCTGCAGGAAACAAATACATACTAAGCAGGAAGTTGGACATTGACATGAAAGGACCTTCCATCTCGGGAGTTCAGAGACCCTGATTACATGGCATAAGGAAAAGGAGAAGTAAATTTTGGAGCAGTCTAAAAGTAAATCATTATACTTTTCGGTGTTTAATACCAAGGAAAGTGCACAATAAGAAACTTGGTGCCATTCCATCTCTGAGTTCATCCTCAACTTGATCTTCATTGCATTCCTGAAATTTCTCCATCCATGGCCTCCCCAGTCCTGAACTCATCTAATGAGGGATGAAGCCACTGGGCAGGGCTGAAGTGAGATGTCTGTTAAGCTCATCATTAGGTAATTTCTTAAAGCTGAATTTGAATGGTTTGTCTTCAGGATCACTGTAGAGGAGCAAATGTAAAAATAACCATGGTTTCAAAATATCTACATCAAAAAGGCCCATCAAAACCTTAGGAACACCTTATTTAACCTCTCCGAGTTTCCTCTGCTAAATGGAGAGAACAGCATTTGATGCTTCTGGCTTGGTGTAAGGAACAGAGATGATATACATAAAAGTGCCTGACGTCCACAAAAGTAGGTGCCAAATGAATGTTAGTTGTCATATTTGTCTTAAGTCTGCCATGAACCAACTGAGTGACCTTCAGCCAATCACTTCTCTCAAGCTTGTTTCCTTACCTTAGATTGAGCTGTGTAGCATGTCCAGCTTAGAGAATGCTGTGGTTCTCAAGCTGATACACCCTGAGGGATCCTGACCTAACTAGCTGAAGGTATGGGTCCTTGAGAAGGGCAGTGAATGGACTGGCCTCCGGTCTGGACTCTCCGTCTCTGACCACCACTCCACATCACCAAAATGTGCGTCCCATATAAAACTTTCTAATTTTGTTCACTGAGAAAAAAGAGTTTTCTCGTGGCAGATACATTCTTCCCTCTATTAATTTTGGGGGTGGTGGAGGAGGAAAGGGTTAGTCAACTATACACTGAAACCCAAAAAATCACATAGGTGACATCAAGAAGCTTCAATGCTGGGGCACCTGGGTGGCTTAGTCAGTTAAGTGTCCCAACTCTTTTTTTTTTAATTTAAGTTTATTTATTTATTTTGAGAGAGACAGAGTGAGAAAGGGAGGGAGAGAGAGAATCCCAAGCAGGCTCCGCACTGTCAGTGTGGAGCCTGATGTGAGGCTTGAACTCACGAACTGTGAGATCATGACCTGAGCCGAAACCAAGAGTCAGACGCTTAACTGACTGAGCCACCCAGGCACCCCAAATGTCCCAGCTCTTCATTTCGGCTCAGGTCATGATCTCATGGTCACACATCAGGCTCTGTGCTGACATTGCAGAGCCTGCTTGGGATTCTCTCTCTCCATCTCTCTCTGCCCCTGGTCACACTCTCTCTCTCTCAAAATAAATAAACATTTAAAAAGAAGAAGAAGCTTCAATACCAGTCCATTTTCTTTCCAGTTTATCTTTAAAAACCCAAAGGAAATAGTATGGGGGTGGGGGAGGCGTGAGCTTCCATGCAGTCTTTTCTGCTCTTGACAACTAGGTCACTTCTCAACAGCCTCCTGCCCCTCTCATCCCTACCCCTTCCTTTTTCAATTTAAAATGTCACTGCTATTCAACCTGATGAAAGTTATGGAGAGGCGAGGAGAGTTAATGACTGTAGATTGCTTTAAATTGAAAACCCGTGTATGTCGGGAGCCACCTTGACAGCTGAGTGCTTCCCTTGGAATAGCCTAAGTAATTAAGTTTAATATTTAAGCCAAGCATAAGGTCAGATGGAACCTATCCAGGTAGTGCTTTCTGGAAACCTGAAGAAGCACAAAGCTGTACGTGTGTCCTTTTATGATGTGGAGTCGAATCGCACATGAAGGAAGGGAGGCCAATCTCAGAAAGGCCTCCCTTTCTTTTTACTCTGCCACCAGAACAGATTTATCCATCCAGCCATTCATCAGCAAACATGTACCGAACTCCCGTGTGCCAGCCCTGCACCAGGTGCAGCTGATGCAGAAATGACTACAGAACGCACCCCCTACACCACACCGTCACAGGGGCAGTGGAAGGAGATATAAGACAGAGAGGTAACACAGGCCAGCCTGTGAATCACTCATGGAAGAGGAAGAAGGAATCAGAGAAGGCTTCCTGGAGGAGGTAACCCCTGTAGGGGGAGGAACCCTCCAGTCTGAGCAGGAGCAAGGCACTGAGGCCTGGAAAAACAATGCAGCTTAGCCCCATCCTCCAGAGACACTGCACCCAATCATGCTGGATGGACATGACTTTATGCCCTTTTAGTGGTGCCCTCCTCAGGGATTCTGAAATCACAGTCACCTTTCCTTGTGTTGTGCCTCATAGCCTCCTGATTACCCCCACAAGAGCAGGGACATCTTTTTAAATCTCCATATGGAAGGCAGTCTGAAATAACTGAAAGAATTTCAGCTCCAAACGTAGACATACTGAGGTTTGATGCCCCGCTCCGTCACTGTGTGTCTGTGCAAGGCATGCAACTTCTAAAACTTCAAATCCTGGGTGCCTGGGTGGCTCGGTCACTTGGGCGTCTAATTCAGCTCAGGTCATGATCTCAGGGTTGGTGAGTTCGAGCCCCACATTGGGCTCTGTGCTGACAGCTCGGAGCCTGGAGCCTGCTTTGGATTCTGTGTCTCCCTCTCTCTTTCTGCCTCTCCCCTGCTCATGCTCTGTCTGTCTCTCTCTCTCAAAAATAAATAAACATTAAAAAAAAAGACTTCAGATCCTTACCCCCAAACTGAGGATAGTAATAAGTACTTGTAAGTAATGAAATATATTTAATGAGCTATTTTAAGAAGAATACTTAGCTTAATAAAGGTTTCTTCCTCTTTCCCTAAGTACAGATCTATGTGTGCAGAAGAAAAAAATATTTAGTAAATAACAGCACATGCAAGAAATTATAGTTGGTGAACGCTCTCTTTGGGACCCATCTCCAAAAAAGCAGTGTAAGAAGCAAGTATAAGCATCTTATAATTACAAGCATCTTATAATTCCAACATAAAGACTCTTTTATGTATTACTTACGTATGTTATAAAACTGAAGACTGTTTTACTGGAGGACTTGAGGACTTTTCCAACTCAGCTTCTAGGCTTGAGTGGGGAAACATGAAGATAGTTTATGCAGATCATTAGGATGCACTTAAATCAGATTTTTAAACAAACGGCAGTAACTATTTTTCTTTAAATGTAGTCAATGGTATTTCAAAGTCTGGGTGCTGGGCGGGCAGGCCAGAGACCCACAATTCTCCCATGTTGTTTTCCTCTCATGCCACATCATCACAAAGGTAGGGCTGTTCCTCTTGCTCTCTGCTTACAATACATGACAGAAGTTTTGAATTTTACTACAAGGAAAACTAATTCTAGCAAATGCCCTCTTCACCCTTGCTAATGACCAAGTAAACAGAGCTCATAGAATAAGGGTCTCTTCCTTTATATACCAGAGATGCTTGGGCATAAATTATACCTGGGACCAAATACCATTAATAGTTTTTGCTTTTCCCCTGGTTATGTTCCATGAACTCATGAATATTTATGAATCGTTATTTACTATGCAACCAAAAGGTATGAACAGTGCTCAAACTGATTAGGACTACTGCGAGAGACGGTCTTCCTTCCACTTTTTAAGATTTCCACACACTGAAATCTATAGGGGAATCACGAAACGGTACCTCTCCCTAATTATTCCCTGTGCTAATAAGTAGTTGCTTCCAGGCTCTAAAGATTCTGGCTTGGAAAAAAACCAGAAAGCTTGGAAATGTGTGAAGATTGCCATCTAGTGGCTGTGGTGTGAAGTGTCACAAACTATCAGAAAAGCCATCGTTTTTGTTCCCCAGTCTAAGAATGTGAGAAATAGCATTCACATTTCCTCTGTCATATCCACGGCCTCTGAAGACACTTTATCCCCATGCAGCTGTATGAGTTGGTGGGATTTCAGGACATGCTAGATGACAAGGCAGCATCGTTGGGGAGCCCTGGGACCCTAAAGGTGGCCCTCTTATCATACATTATAGATGGCTTCCTGCAACATCTTAGCACAGGACTGGTCAGCCAGAGAAGCCAGTACAGTCACATCTAGAGCCTCACCTCTGCTTACTCCTATCTTTCTCTCCAGTAAGACTTCAGGCCTGGTGTTATGGGTTGAATTGTGTCCCCCAAAAAGACATGTTGAGATCCTAAAGAACTAACCCCCTGGTACCTCAGAACAAGTCCTGGTTTGGAAATAGGGTCACTGCAGATATGTTTAGTTAAATTGAGGTGTGGTCATACTGTAGAAGCACGGCTCCTTAAGGCAGCATGACTGGTGTCCTAAGAACACAGTTCCTCTGTAGAGACAGACACAGGGAGAACACCATGACCTTGAGGCAGAGTTGGATTTATACAGCTGCAAACCAAGGGATGCCAAAGCTGGCCAGCAAAATGGCAGATGCTTGGAAAAAGCAAAGAAGGAGTCCTCTACAGCTCTCAGAGGGACCGTGGTCCTGCCAACATCTTGATCTCAGACTTCTAGTCTCCAGAACTGGGCAACCATCAACTTCTGCCTAAGCCCCCGGTTTGTGATGCTTTGCTGTGACAGTCGAGCAGATGAACACACCTCGCCTTTCACCTCCAGTGCCTCTTTCAACCTAGTGCAAGCTCTCATTTCCCAGACCAGCACATGTAGTGGTCCTTGGTTGCTAGCTGCTCTCCTAGCTGCCGGTCTCTCATTTCTGGAATATAATTCTGAATCAGTCACTCCTCTGTGCTTTCAGTCACTCTTTCTGTGTCCTATAGAAACCAAATGTCTTGGCCAAACATTCAAAACGCTTGTTGATCTGGTTCTGTCCATTTCACTTTGATATTTTATTCAAGTACTTCAGCCACACTGCACTGGTTGCTGCTAACCCCACCCCTCCCTTTCCTGGTTGTGTGATTAGGGTGCCTGTCTCCCGTGTCTTCATTGGGGTCAAACAATACTTCTTACAAAGAAAAGTTTTCCTCCATTTGTTCCCAGCAGGAATTCTAGGAATTTGCCAACAGTTTCTCAATTCTCTAAATTCTTACAGTTCTTAGCCCTTACCTCTCTGATGACATCTTTCCTTTTCCATCTTATGTTATAATTAAGTATAACCCTAATGCCTCAGTTCACTTAGCAGTCAGTAAGCTTTGAGTAGGGACCATCCCTGAATGCCCTCAATGCTCTACATGTTGAAGAAACATGATTGGATAAATGATGCCCTGTAAGGAATGATTGAATAAACATTGCACTTTCTTCAGTGGCTAGGGAATAGTCAGACATTTCTTCACTTCATCTAATACCATGCTGTCCTTTGACTTCCCTGTTCTGGCCACGGTGGTCTTTTTTAAGGTCTCCTACATACTACTCCTGCCCCTGGGCCTTTGCACATGTCGTTCCTTTTTCCTGAAACACTCATCCCTGCCTAGAACATCCAATTAATTTCTTCTTCTCCTTGATATTTCAGCTCAATCATCACTTCCCCAATAAAGATTTAGTTTATCTTTCTGACTAGATCAAATTCCCATTGTGTGAACTCCCCTGGCACCACAAATTCCTATTGTGTTACCTCTTACCTGCAACACTCACTGCAGGTACCCCTTTAACATTTCTCGGCATGGTAATTTGGTTAATGTCCATCTTCTCTTCAAAACTATAAGCTCCATGAGGACAGAGACAGCTGGAAAATTATCTGCTTTAGATGACTATTGCATACCTGTCATATAGTAAATGTTCAATAAACGTTCATGGAGACAACAAATGATTGAGTATATCTGCATTTAAATATATGTAAATAGTCTTAAAATTTTCCAGGCAAACCTAATGTAGGCAATAATTATAACATCTATCATTTTTGTACCTACTATATGCTAGACCTTGAGCCTAATTGTGCTCTATCTTATTTAATCCTGAAAATGATGCTATGAGTTAGCAATCATTGTCCTTGTTTTAGAGGTGGGCAGTGATTCAAATAATTCTGCCCAAGATCACAGAGTTGTTAAATAGCAAAATGGTCATTGAAAACCATTGCTCATATTAAACGCTATGCCAGAATTACAAAAGAAAATCAAACATAATACCCTTGATCCTTTTGAATACACATGATAAACATAAAAGACTGACCAGTTAGTGCTACATCCTTGCAGTCACATTATTTATTAAGCTGTAAATTTCTCAATCGCAAAGCTGTATATTTCTCAAGGGACTGTATCTTTTTCACCACAGAAGACCCATTAGCTGGCACAGGGTTTGGCACACAGTAGGTGTTCGATATATAGTTACTAAATGGATTTAAATTGAAACAAGGTTTGTCACATCCTTGTGAAAAATAAACACATATATCCAGAACCAAACATCTGCTTTGGAGAAAGCAAATAAAGAAGTAAGAAAAGGAAAAGAAAGGAGATAGGGTACAAAAGGTATTGAGCACCTACTGTGCTTTGGCCTGCTAATGAAGATGGCTTTTTGATTATTGTAGATGTTCTTTCACCTAAACCTACAGTAACCCTGTGACACCATTATATTTTTCCTGCTTTTTGCAAATTAGAAATCTGATGCTCAGAAATGGTTTTAACCTCAGGGCTGAATGGTTCCACAGTCTATAACGATGGCCAGTATATGGTGATTGGCAACATCACAGATAGGTGAAGGCTTCCAGGTCAAGGTCAACAGCCACCTGGGAAGCCCCCAGAATGGCTGTGTGATACTGCTCAGAAACCCATTCTCCTGACTAACTTGGAAGATGAAGCCTTAAATGAGCCATAGGACTCCTCACTTCCATTTCTGTTGGTTTTATTTCCCAGTGTCAGTTATTTTTGCACATGACCAACTCATAGTTCTTTACCTGAACTATTGAGGGGGGGAAATGACTTGCTGAAATGGAAGTGCCATCAAGCTCCTGACTTCTTCCAAAACAATCAGTCAACCCTTTTAATTTACTTCAGAGAATGTCCGACGGTCCAGATCCCTCCACAGTAATAAACAGAAAGAGTAACAGTGAAAATAACTAAAGATAATGGCCAGAGAAAATTGAAACCATGGCACTGAGCCCCGTAATAATGCTCTAGGACAGTGGAGCAATGGGGAACTCAACTGCACATTGACTAGAACCTAAGATCCAGCATGAGGTCACATCCTCTGCAAGGCAGGGGTAGGGCATTTCTTGGCTGCACACTGAATTATTTCAGTGAAGTGGTAGCATCTTCCTGATACTGTCTGTTCAACCATTAGTGGACTCTTGTGACAATACTTCTCCTCTTATGTAACATTTCTATATGCACTCCCTCATCTTCCTCTCAGAATAGCCACACGCAGTGCAGGAAGCAGTTACAATTACTATCACCATTGTACAGTTGAGGACACAGAGTCTGGGACGGTAATGGCTCCTCTAAGGGCTCACAGCTAATTGGGGCAGAACAAAGACTGGAACTTGGTCTATTGAATTCTTATGCTCCTTCCACGGCCCCTCTCTACCTCCTGAGAAAACACATAGAGGAATAGAGGAATACACTTACTAAAAGTTTCCACACTAATAACTCCTTTCCAAGTGACGACCACCAGGGGAAAGTCAGTCAGGGTTCCGTGAGGGTGCTTCATGGGCCAGTGAGGTTGGTCACTGTGTTCCTCAGGCCTGCGATAGAAGGTCTACAGGCCGTCCTCAGGGAGTGCTGGGCCGGAGGAGCCAAAGCTGCTGTTAATAAAGTCTGAGAGCAGTGAGTGGCATACTGTAAAAGGCACACGAGCGTGCTCATCAAATGACATCCAGACGCGTGAGTGCCCAGGCTGCCACTGTTCTTTCTTTAAAACTTCATCTCAGCCAGCAAGGGAAATAGTACTGAAGTTAGTAATAATAATAATAATGATAATGATAATACCTTATCATATTGGCTAATATCAGCTTTCATCCTCATCCAGTTGTACAAAATGTATTAGCCCCATTTTACACATGGGAAAACTGATGTTTTCAAGTTGTAAGACCTTACTGCTACTAAGTGGGAGTTTTCAGATCTGATGCTGGGTTGTTCTATTTTAGATTTTTTTCCCACCCCATCATGTTTCTTTCAGATCTACTTAATTCAATCAGTTGGGATAATAATTTAATAAGTTAAATATTTTAGCCTATAGACCTTTTCTTTCCCCTTAAACTGTCTAGATCTTGCAGTAAGGTATCCATCCCGTGGATTTGTTGGGCCAGTTTAAGCATGGTTGCCTCTAGAATGATATTTTGGCTTAACATAAAGCACAAAGGAGGCACTAACATTTTTTAAGTGAATGTTTGCCCCCTTCAGTTTGATTTAGCGGCCTGGGGTTCCTCCTAGTCCCTTCAAATCAAATTTGCTCTTGAATCATATTTATTTCTTTTACCTTTGGGGTAACTGATGTGCTCCTAAAGGAAAAAAAGGTATATGTACAAGGAGGGACACCACATGAGATTAATCTTTAACAAAAAGGACAAATTCAGTTTAAGCAAAGGGAAAAGAGACAGCGTAAGGGCCACTGTCACTCTCAAAACATGCAAAGGGCTTCTCTGGGCACATTACAGCCATTCCGAAAGTGGTCTGCAGGACAGCCACCAGGCACCCATGCAACAAAGGTGAAGACCAGTCACAAGATGAACAATTCCAAGTACTAGGATGACCAAGGCTACATTCTTGGGAACTGTGTCTTCTTGAAAAATGCCCTGAATTCAGCATTGTGTGTATTCCTCAGGAATATGTTTCTGTCTATAAGTGATCCATGTGAGAAATTCTGTGTGACATCTGGGTGGGGTGATCTCTTACAAAGACCCTGAACCCCACGTCCTGAAAAAGGTCAGTGACCACTGTTCGAAGGATGTAGATTGTGGCTTCCCCTCCCCCCGGAGAATTTAGGAAATAATGTATAACATCAAGGCTTTGATGTATCACCTCATTTAGACCTTACAGGGGAGGCTTGCATAAAGAGCCCTTGACTGCAGTTCGCTCAGTCATTCGATACATATGTTTATTAAGCACATACTGCCTGTCAGGCTCTGTACTGGGGATACTGCCCCTTTGGAGTTTACTTTCTAAGGAAAAGAGAGGAAGTGAGAAGATAAGGGGAGCTAGGCAGGAAAACACGAGCGGTGGAGGGAAGCAAGGAGGTAGCATAGCAGCCTCTCAGCCTTGCTCTCCTGGGCATGCGTCCACCACCACCCCCAAACCCCCACACTCCACCCCCACCCTACTCCACCCTCCACTCTGTCCTACCTATCGTCCTGGCTTCTCCCTCTCTGCCCCTTGTCCCCTCCCCTCTCCCTCCCTGTTCCATCCGGTCGGTCGCGGGGGTCCCGCGAGCCTTCCAAGCTTGCCCCACCCCACACTCTTACCGCGCAACGGTCCGGCCTGTACCCGCCCCCGCCCACCGCCCCTGTGAGCAGGTGCCCGCGTCCACGATGGGAAATGAAGCCAGTTACCCGACCGAGATGTGCTCCGACTTCAACCACGAAGAAATTAAAAGGCTGGGTAAGCGGTTTAAGAAGCTGGACTTGGACTGTTCGGGCTCTCTGAGCGTGGAGGAGTTCATGGCCCTGCCCGAGCTGCAGCAGAACCCGTTGGTGCAGCGAGTGATCGACATCTTCGACACTGACGGCAATGGAGAAGTGGACTTCGAGGAGTTCATCGTGGGGACCTCCCAGTTGAGCGTCAGAGGGGACGAGGAGCAGAAGTTGAGGTTTGCCTTCAGCATCTATGACATGGATAAAGACGGCTACATTTCCAATGGGGAGCTCTTCCAGGTGCTGAAGATGATGGTGGGGGACAACTTGAAAGACTGGCAGTTACAGCAGCTCGTGGACAAAACCATCATCATCCTGGATAGGGACGGCGACGGGAGAATATCCTTCGAGGAATTCAGCGTGGTGGTCAGAAAGCTGGAGATCCACAAGAAGTTGGTGGTAACGGTGTGAGCCTTTTTTTTTTTTTTTTTTTAAGTGCACCATCCACCAACTCTCACTTAACTTTTCTGTCTCTTTCAAGATCAGCTCCAGGCAGCCCAGCAGCTGTCTCTCTGACGTATTTAGAAGTGTTTCTCTTTGCGAAGCCACATTGTCTAACACGAACCTCATGGCCAACTTGGTGTTATTAATTCTTCTCTCAGTGATTCAGGGTAACACCCTGAAGGAGCATGGTGGGGAAAGAGAAGCAAATGGCTTTTATAAATGTCTTTTTCTTTGTTTTGGTCCAGAAACCAAACTATAAATAGAGTCCAGAAGAACTTCAAAAATTCGAAAATAAGAAAATACACACATCTTTGCCTCTACTTCTCATGCTTTTACTTAGGAGAGAAAATTGCACAATTTGTCAGGTGTTAGGTGAACTGCTTTCATTTATCCGTGGCGTCCAGGTATCTTTTGACAGATTGTTAACTTCCTGTTGTGGCAACAGGAACAAATATATTTCTCTTGGCTGAGCACCTTTTAAGCAGCTCTCTCTGGGCAGGGAAAGCCCATCTTTCCCTTTCCCAGGCTGCAGCCCGCTCCCCATCTTCATCCAGAAATCCCTGAGCATGTCTGGAGGACTCCTCCTGTCTCATTGTTCCAGCTCCTGCCCCAGGGACTGGTTTCAGGGCCCTTGTAAGAAATACTAAGCCTGGACTGAGTGCCCAGCCCAACTCTCAGCCTCAGTGGTGGTCGGTCTTTCAGGATGGGCTACCCACCCCAATATTAAATTTGGTTAAGGTTCCTTCCAGACAGACAGGGCAGGAACCTTCTCAGAAAGCTCTCACCTCCAAAACTCAGCCACACCCACCACCTCCCAATTAGAGTGAAAGGGACAGATTCAGAGTCGTTCTTCCCACAAGGCAGAGGCAGTGAAGACCCCAGCCGCAGCGGGCTTACCCCGGGATGCTGAAGTGGTGTTGCTCATGGTTGTTCCTGAAGAGATGGGCAAACACGTCTCTGCAGCAGGCAGGGGGGAATGCTGTCTGCACTGGCTAAACTCAGCTTTAAATATCAGACCTGGGGCCTGGCAGGGAACCTGAGAGCTCTTGCATCTCAGGAAGACTTTTCATTCCTCACACCCTAATAAATCTGCAGCCAAAGGATGTTCACACTGTTCACGCTGGACCAGTGTGTAGGCATCTCTTCCTAGCTCTGTGTTTAGTGATGTCATGTCGATAGTTTGAAATTGAATGTGATGGAACTAGTATATCACAGAAAGGAGCAAAAAGTTTTCGTTTTGTTCTGTTTGGAGAACCATTGTACCAGTAAGTATACCACTACCTGTACCCCAGATGTCACTAGCTCTCCAAGGTCCCATTTACTGTCAGTTCTCAGAAAACAAGCTATCCTTGGTCCCAGGATCTGCCACTTCACACCAATCCTCTTCTTCGGAGTGGACCACTCCCCCTGATCTCAAAACACGAGGATGATGAAACATACTCTCCCTGCACTGGACAAAACTCAGTTGCTCAGGATGAGGAAGATCTGTTTGAAAGATATTATTATCCCTATATTTTAAAGAAGACAGTAGCTAGTCTTGAAAAAACAAAAGTAAGAAAAATAAGTCCACAAATTTAATTACTGTCAGGGCACCCATCTTCCAAGGCTCCTATACTTTTTATTTAGTAGATTATGTAGGAACCACAAAAAAATAGGATTCTTAGTCCCTTTAATTCCTGTGCAGTCCTAATGTTTTAATGATCATTAAATGGTACCAACCCTGTAGTGGTTATGAGTCATACCTCCATTGTAGGATAACATCATT
Organism: Cryptoprocta ferox; assembly: GCA_028646485.1. Taxonomy (NCBI): domain Eukaryota; kingdom Metazoa; phylum Chordata; class Mammalia; order Carnivora; family Eupleridae; genus Cryptoprocta; species Cryptoprocta ferox. The sequence continues at coordinate 29,009,651 of CM053568.1, forward strand.
CAAAGATTCAGACACAACTGGGTTTGGAGTCATTTACACCTGGGTTTTTATGACAGTCACTTACTAGCTGTGTGAGCATGAGCACGTTACTAAAACTCTCAGTGTCATTTCTCCTAATTAAAACAAGGATCCGTCCTATGGTTATTTTGAGGATTCAAAAAGATAAAACATGGCTGTCTCAGTCAGTAGACCGTCTGATTCTTGATCTAGGGGTTGCGAGTAGGAGTAGAGCCTACTTAAAAAATAAAAATAAAACATGTAAAGTGCCTAGAGCACAGTGGGTTCATTCTAATTCCCTTCCCCCTTCCTCCCCTTGTATTATATATATATATGGGAAACAGGAGGCCTATTGGTTCTTTTTGAACCCTTAGTACTCCGCCACACCACTCTAAAATTAATCGAACATTTGTGTGATCCTAATCCGCAAGGGAAGCAATGTCATAGTCCTTCCCACCCTCCCATTTGCAGAGGGAACAATAGACTTCTTGACTGGAGAAAGTTTAAAAGAAAGACCCTCATTTTGATAAAAAGATCAGGTCAGAGGTTGCCAGAAGTCCGAAGGAGGAGAGGAAGATGGATGGGTGGAGCCCAGGGCATATTTAGGAGTGCAAGACTGTTCTGTATGATACGCTAATGATGGATATATAACATTGCCCATTCTGGAAAACTCCATAGAAGGCACGACACTAGAGTGGGCCTAATGTAAATGACTCAATTTAGTTACCAATAACCTATCAAGTTGGTTCATCACTTGAAACAAATACAGCACTTGATGAAATTACTAAGTGAAACTGTGTAGGCAAGAAGGGACATATGTAAACTTTTTGTACTTTCTACACGTTTTCGTAAGCCTGCTCTTCAAATAAAGTCTATTAAAATGTTTTAAAACAAAGACTCTCATTCAAGCCCAACCTATTTGACTTTGTGGAGGAAACTTTGCATGAGGAAAGCGAGTATGTGTAGTGCTAGCCAAGAAGAAGGCCTCTCAGAGACATTATGTACTCTGCAATGTGCACATTAAAATACAGAAATTTTTAAATTATAACCAAGGGTTTGAAACATGTTGAATTACCTGTTTAAATTTAACAAGAAGAGGAAAAATATTTCAGCTTCTGGAATGGCTGGAATTAACAAGCTAATTGCAATCAGTCTACTTAATGTGTCTACCCAGGGCTTTATGGCAATGACCTTGAACTGAACCTGTTTCTAGCTTCAGCAACTGGAAAGATCTGACTGTATGGGTGTTTGGTTGTATGGGTATTTGGGAAGAAAGATCACATTCATTTCCAAGTTAGAATACTCTGATTTTTCTGTTAATTGCCAGTTGCTAACAAATCTAGTTCTGTACAACTTCTTGGGGTGAAAATGGTAGTTAACATGTATTGAACTCCTGTCCCAGGTATTGTTACATTTGTTATATCATTTAATCATAATAACACTGTGAAGTAGGTGCCATCGTTCAGTTTAACAGATGATGCTGTAGAGAGATCTAGAATCTTCTCCCAGGTCTCCCAGCTGGTGAGTGGCAAAGCAAGAACTTAAACCTGGCGGGGCGCCTGGGTGGCTCAGTCGGTTGAGCGTCCGGCTTCGGCTCAGGTCATGATCTCACGGTTCGTGGGTTCGAGCTCCGTGTCGGGGTCTGTGCTGACAGCTAGCTCAGAGCCTGGAGCCTGTCTTCGTATTCTGTGTTTTGGCTGTTGAGTTTGATAAGTTCTTTATATTTTTGGATACTAACTCTTTATCTGATATGTCATTTAGGCAAGGCAGTCTTAAGTCATCTTCCACCTTCATCTCATTTGGAAGAATAAGTGACACTATTTAGATTAAACTGATAACAGCAACCAATACACTCCAAGGCTGTAGACATCAGTAACAATATGTTGTTAGGAATCCTATATTAATGGATTGTAACTGCTTTCTACCATATGTTGTAATCCCAAACCACTAGACACCTCTTTTTTTTTTTTTTTTGAAACACAGGAGAAAATATGGCCTTAGCACTGTTGGTTTATCCTCTTAAGTCTACCATGCTTTAGAGACATTCTCAGGGAAAACTCTTAGGAAATTTTGTTGTTGTTTAGTTACAAATTCTATTTTTCACTTATGCTATTCTCTCTGTTAGCATGTAGGAGGCCATTGGTACAGCTACTGTGTTTTGCCTGGAAAAGGAAGAGGCTTGGTGTTTTTAAGGACAAGGTGGCATCATAAAAGGCAGGCCACTAGACTGAGAATCAGAACTGGACCCCTCTCCTTTCCTATTGGCTACTGTAGCTATCCCGAAGTCTCGTGACTGTGTGAAGAGCAGCAAATCATGTGTCAGCTTAAAAGGCATTAGCTGATTCACAGTGAAAAACCCGAACTCTGAAGGACATTGGCAGCCAGAAAGCTGCATAGATCAAAAGATACAACCTGACAGCTCAGAAGCTTACTCTGACCCACCAGTGAATTTTTTTGTTGTTGTTCGTTTTACATGATGTTTGTTCTCACAAATTTTTTAATGTTTATTTATTTTGAGAGAGAGCACGCACACATGTGAGCAAGAGAGAGGCAGAGAGAGAGGGAAAGAATCCCAAACAGGCTCCGCATTGTTAGCACAGAGGCTGACGCGGGGCTCGATCACATGAACCATGAGATCATGACCTGAGCCAAAATCAAAACTTGGACACTTAACTGACTGAGCCACCCATGTGTCCCTGTCCTCACAATTTTTTTATTTGCCAGTATCTTTAAAATCTGAAAATTTTAAATCAAAACCAATAGCATAGAGGAATGCGTGCCACCCCAAGATGAGTGTGACCTTTCATTAGCTAAGGCGCCTCTGAAGCCAGGAGCTGAAATGGAAAGTCTCAACAAAGAGAAAATAACATATTCTACTCTTTAGTACAAAAACTCAAGATGGACTAAAGTGTTCGTTATTTTTCAAAAATAAAGCAACTGGTCATGAAACGTGTATCCCAACTGATACTCTTGTAACAATGAAAACAATAGATGAATTTATAATAGTCTAAATAAATGTAACCATATAAAATTTCAAACTTCGGTATAATAAAATCTAACAAGACAAAGCTAATAGTAATACTTAAAAATTAGAGAAACATAAATAACATGTTTGGAAAGAGGTTAATAGCTTTTTCCAGTAAAAAGCCTTGCCTTGTCTGAAATCCATAATTGGCAAAGGATATAAATACATGATTCATACAAAAGGAGATAAGAAAAACAAACATCAAAAAATAGCCTCACTAAATAAATACAAATCAGAATGTTTAAAACAGGAAAAAATGAATAATTATGAAACAGGCTTGGGCGCCTGGGTGGCTCAGTCAGTTGAGCGTCTGAGTTCAGCTCAGGTCATGATCTAACGGTCTGTGGGCCCTACGTCTCGGGCTCTGTGTGACAGCTCAGAACCTGGAGCTGCTTCAGATTCTGTCTCCCTCTTTCTGCCCCTCCCCCACACACTCTCTCTCTCTCTCTCTCTCTCTCTCTCTCTCTCAAAAATAAACGTTCCTGGGGCGCCTGGGTGGCTCAGTTGGTTAAGCGTCCGACTTCGGCTCAGGACATGATCTCATGGTTCGTGGGTTCGAGCCCCACATCGGGCTCTGTGCTGACAGCTAGCTCAGAGCCTGGAGCCTGTCTTTGGATTCTGTGTCTCCCTCTCTCTCTGACCCTCCCCTGCTCACACTGTCTCTCTCTCTCTCTCAAAAATAAATAAAAACATTTAAAAAATAAATAAATAAACGTTCTTTTAAAAAAACAAACAAACAGGCTTGGCAAGGATGTGAGCAATCTGTGCATGGAAGCAGCCCTGGGAATAATTTTCTTCACATTTTGTGAGGGCCATTTCACACATCATGAGGCATCAAAATGGCTTATACTGTCTGACCTGTTAATCCCACCCACTGCAATATGTATCTCAGAGAATAAAAAACAATTTTTAAATGCTATACACAAAATATTTTTGTTGCAGCAATATTTATCATATATATAATGAATAATATTAAAATGAAACAGTTGACAGTTTGAGATTAGTTAAGTCACTTATGATAAATAATAGGTGATAATATAGAGCCATTAAAATCAATAAATAAAATGTAAACACACATTTTTAGAAAACTGTATTGTTTTTTTAAAAAGCATGATTGTTATATATTTACATAACTCTGGAAAATACACATGTATATGGTTCATATGCAGTTCAGAAGAGAAAATGAAGAATTGAAAGAAAGTATTTGTAGGGTCACCTGGCTGGCTCAGTTGGTAGAGTCTGAGACTCTAGACCTTGGGTTTGTGAGTTTGAGCCCTGTAAGAAGGAAGGGAGATGATTCATTTCAGAAATACTAAATAAAAGCTGTGCTGTCAACCTATTGGAAATATATATGAAGCCTTCCCTCCCCCATAATGGAGTCCCAAACCCTTGGACACTTCACTTCCTGGTTCTTTTCCTCTCTGTTTCACCAGGCTTATTTTCACAGGCTTTGCAATGAGCATGTGCCAAAAAATAAAGGGAGGAGGGACTGAAAATCTCTGCATCACCTTAGGGAATGTACATTTGTTCCAGTCAGACTACTTTTTGCCTTACATGGACATAGGCGATGTCTGTGTAAGGCTATAACCTCTGTCGTACTAGCCAATGAGGAACCAGGGGAGGGACTTGCACGCTAGGAGATAAATTGTCTGCTGTAACTGCCCCAAGTGTGCCTGTCTATCAGACAGTCGCTCTTCCAAGAACGTTGATTAAAGCCTCGCTTCACTGTGCTCCTTGTGCGTGTGTCCCTCCTTTGATTGGGTCAGTGGCTTATTTCTTACAAGCCCCATGTTGGGTGTAGAGATTACTTAAAAATTAAAAAACAAAATTATTTATTTTGGGGAGAGCACAAGAGGTGGAGGGATAGAGATGGGGAACAGAGGATCCAAAGCAGGCTCTGCACTGACAGGCTGACAGCAGCGAGCCTGACGTGGAGCTCAAACGCACTGAGAGATCATGACTTGCACGGAAGTCAAACACTCAACCAACTGAGCCACCCAGGTGCCCCTAAAATATTTTTTTAAACAAGAAAATATTTGTATAGGAAAAGGATTATGGTTAATCATCTCTAAGTTTTAGAAATATTTTTCTGAATTGTTTTAATAATAAATTCAGATTTTCTTTTTTTGTTGTTGTTTATTCATTTTTGAGAGAGAGACACAGAGCCTGAGCAGGAGAGGGAGAGAGACAGAGGGAGACACAGAATCCAAAGCAGGCTCCAGGCTCTGAGCTGTCAGCACAGAGCCCGATGCGGGGCTCGAAGCCACAAACCGTGAGATCATGACCTGAGCCAAAGTCGGATGCTTAACCGACTAAGCCACCCAGGCACCCCAATAAATTCAGATTTTCAAAAAACTGCACAATGGAAGTAATGTAGCAAATTGAGCACCAGGTCCAATACTAAAAAATGGTTGTCAAAGCTTAGACGGGGCAGGGGCTTGGGAAACACAAGCAACAGAGAGAGGGAAAATTTCCTCAGCAGCATGGGCAGTGCCATGGTGACAGAGCCATTAAGCAGATTCCAGGTTAAAGAAGACAGAGGCAGGGGCACCTGGGTGGCTCAGTTGGTTAAGCAGCTGATTTTAGCTCAGGTAATGATCTTGTAGCCTGTGGGATCAAGCCCCACATCAGGCTCTGGGCTGACAGCTCAGAGCCTGGAGCCTTCTTCGGATTTTGTGTCTCCCTCTCTCTCTGCCTCCCCCATTCGCACTATCTCTCTCTCAAAAATAAACATTAAAAAAAATTTTTTTTAAATAAGACAGAGGTGCCCCAGCCTCCAGGGCCTGAGAAGTGATGGGAGGTTCCCATAGACCCTGATTGCTATCCATCTAGATTATTTTGCTTATCCATATGTGTGAGCACTGTTAACTTTGCTTACACATTGCTCCCCCCTCCCCAGATTTTGCAAATCATCTCTTTTTGTTTCTTTTGTTAAATGTGATCTTTCGGTCTGTCTTCATTGATGACAAAATTCCAGATCCTCTGAGTGAACATCTTCTCTCTCCTTTTCCATGTCATTAATTTTTTTAGAAATTCTAAATGATTACAGCTTATAGTCTTACTCTACTCTCCAGCCAGACGAACTCCCTGCCCTGGGAGCCATCCTTGGTGCCTCCAGGGCCCACACCTCATGCAGGTCTCCATCGTCTCTCCCTCCCCCGCAGAGTGTAGTATGTAGAGACACAACAATGAATCTGCCAAATTTATTGAGCTGTTGCTCTTCTGGTCAAAAGAGTGGGTGGCAAAAATATATATAAATCAGGTTTTCTAAATTAGAAACAGCATTTGCTTCCTACTCATCTTGCTTCAAGTATCTAGGAGTCATCCATATTTCAGAAGCTCCACAGCTTTTCTTTTCTTTACCTCTCACTAAAACCATTATTCCTCCCCTACTCTTGTTCTTTTTTTAATGTTTATTTTTTGAAAGAGAGAGACAGAGTGCAAGTGGGGGAGGGACAGAGAAAGAGGGAGACACAGAATCCAAAGCAGGCTCCAGGCTCTGAGCTGTCAGTGCAGAGCCCAACATGGGGCTCGAACCCCCGAACCGTGAGATCATTACCTGAGCTGAAGTCAGATACTTAACTGACAGCCACCCAGGCGCCCCTTTTGGTTTTCTTTAATAAGAACCTGTTCTGCAAGTAGACACTTGCTGAAAATGTGGGGAAGGCACAGTAGTAATTGCTGACAGAAGAATTATAGGCAGAGAGAACAGAAAATGAAGACCCTCAACTGCTCCATAGACTTAAAGAGGCATGAGGAAGCCCAAGTAGCTAAGCAGAGTGAACAAGTGAGAGAAGGATATGAATTCAAGAAGTGCGGGACTAAATCATGGAAGGTCAGGTAGGCTATTATAAGGACTCTGATGTTTATATGAGATGGAAAACTGTCACCGGGCATTGAATGACATGTTATTTTGAGAAGGTTAAGCTGGACGCTGTGCAGAAGACAGACTGAGGGGATCAGGGAACCAAATAGAAGGCAATTTCATTAGTCTAGGTGAGAGATGATGGTGGCATAGACCGGAGTGTGTGGCAGAGGTGGTGGGAAGCCTTCAGACTCTGGATACATTTTGAAGGTCGGGTCCACCATATTTGCAGACACACTAGGTATGGAATGCTAAAGAAAGAGAGGAGTCAAAGATGACTCTGAGGTTTTTGTCCTGAGCAATTGCAAGGATGGAGATTCTTTGATGAGAAAGACTGTGAGAAGTAGTTTCCAGGGGAGAGGGGGGAGGGATTAATTTATTTCAATGTGTTAAGTTTGAGATGTCTGTTAGATATCCAAGTAGAGAGACTGAATAGGGAGTCGGGGAAGATATAAACGTGAATGTAGCTAAAGAATCAAAGTCATGTCAATGTTTATGACCAGAAAGATGGGGAGGAACCAGCAAAGAAGACTGAAGTAGAACACTGTTTCCTTGAAACAGTGAAGAAAATATATCAGAGAGGATGAGATAATCAATGGTGTCCAACCTGATACATGAATAAGGTGAAAACTGATTTGGCTTTGTCAATGTGGAGGTCATTGATGGCTTCGACAGGAGTCATCGAGGTTATAGATTGGGACAAAAAGCCTGATTGGAGTGAGTCCAAAAGAGAATGAGGACAGAGGAATTGAAACAAGTATAGACAACTCCTTAGAGGACCACAGAAAGTGGGTAGTTGCTGTGTGTTGAGAGATGTGCACTGCAGGCTAGGGACTTAGTCACATCTAAGGCAAATGGTGCTTGAAATACTTTCACTGCATTTCCTGCTGGAGGTTTCGGAACTAGTCAGTTATCTAACCAGCTGTCAGATGTTTCGGATGTCCACATCTGAGCAAGATGCAAAGCACGGTTTAGACAGCAACAAAATTGGTGGTCTTGGCCTCTCTGTATCACTGGGAGCACTGATGGTGTGGGCAGAGACCACTCAGAACATTTGACAGTACAGGCATCTCCCTTTATCTAATTCTAGTCCATTCCTAGAAATATGTGGGCTAGTGAATTTCCAGATGGTGGGAGTCCTTTCCATTGTTCTCAGTGAAAAACAAAATAAACAAAAAAAGACACAGAGCATTCCCACCTCACCCAAAACCCCTTAAATATCACTAAAACACTCTTGGACATGTGTAAATGTTTAATATCTAAGGCATAATTCATGGATTTTTTTTAACATTTATTTTTGAGAGATAGTGGGGGGAGGGGCAGAGAGAGAAGGAGACACAGAATCCGAAGCAGGCTCCAGGCTCTGAACTGTCAGCACCGAGCCCGAAGTGGGGCTTGAACCCACAAACCGTGAGATCATGACCTGGGCTGAGGTCATACACCCAACCGACTGAGCCACCCAGGCGCCCCATGCATGGAGTGTGATATATGACAATCTATCAAGGATTTCTGCATTATATAAAGCACTTAAAATAACACTTCTTGAATGCATAATTAGTGGATATTCATGGGTGCGGTATGCAGAGTATGTTTTCCTCCACAATGCAAGGAATTTATACTCACATAAATAATAAAATAAAATGTTAAAGAAGCATAACAAATATAAATAATATTGAGCTAAATAAAAGAAGCAAGCAAGGTAAATTTTTGAGTGGTTACTTACTGATTAAAGAGGTAACTCAGTGAGATCAGATGGCCTAGAACGAGCGTGTGAAGGACTAGGTGAAGCCATGAATGCGTGAGATTTGCCCATGACTAAATCCTAGGACAGTCTTCTCTCCTTGGCATTTGAGACCCCAGACGTGTGTGGCTGCGAGCTATCGAATGAAGCTGCAGAATAAGCAATGGGGTGAGGAAAACATAGACCTCATGTCTGTTGGCATTGCTTTGCTGTCATTTATGCAGCTCTTGACAACACACCACTGGGCCCCGACTGCATTTCTGAATGTGATGTCCATACTCCCATCACTTGCAACTGCCATCAGGTTGTTTGCATTGCTTAAATTTATTTTCAAGATTTGACATTGAATATCCACTGCTTCTTCTTCTTCCTCTCGCCAATGATAAATGTGAAGTTGAGCAAGTTCCACTTTATTAGAAAGAAATTTTTCACGTGACATGTGGGGCAGAGGCGCATAGCTAATGTGCAGCATATTCAACATGGTCCTGGGAGGAGAACAGCTGAATATTACAACTGCCGTGACACATCTTATCACTCAGACTCAGACACAATTTAAACACGTTCGTTGATGCTCACAGGCAGATTATAGTGGATTTTCAATTCAGATGGTGGGTTTCAAATTAAAATATCTGCAAGTTGTTCTAGGGAATAGAAAGTAAGAGTTCAGATAGCAAGGGATACCTATAAATGGTGTTCACTTGAAAAGCAGCACAGGCCTTAGCATCAAACAGTCCTGGATCCACAGCTGGCCTCCTTCACTTATTAGCCTGTAAGATCTTGGGTAAGGTAGCTGATCTCTATGAGACTCAGTTTCCTTGAATGTGAAATGGGGATAATAATACTTACAGGGTTATCATAAGATTATTATATGCAGGTATGATGTCTGACACACATATTAGACGCCCAATTTTAAAACAAAACCTAACTATCTATTAGTCTATTAAATGTATGTGGGTGTAAACAATAGAAATTGAAAGAAACAAATGTGTAAAATCAACTGAACACAGCTTATTTGTTATTGAGGTAATAAGAGGAAAATGAAACGAGTTCTTGTCACGCACAAGAGGGGGAAGCCATGTGTTCAAAGGCAAGATGTGATGTTTCGCCACAAGTTACATTCGTCTCCCTCATCTTGGCAGCACCTTATAAGAAAGCAGTGCCAGTATGTTAAGTGTTTTGCTGAATGTTTGATGATGTTAATGTTAAAGTTGGGAATGAATTCCCCCATTTTGTTTTTCTTCCGTAGTAGTAATAACTCATGGAATCCTTATATAATAGCCATATCCTGTACATAATATGACAGGCCCAGCCCAAGGGCTATTTTCAGGCACATTTGGAAACTACTTTCTGGAGGCCAGTGTTACATGTTGGTCACCACTGGTACAGAGATGTCCCAGAAGAATCCATGGGACCTACGTGGCTCTGGGGACCTGATACACCTCTTGTCTTTCCTAGACCTGCATTCTTTTATTCCCTAGGGCTGGGAATAACTCTGAATAAGCCTCACTCTCAGGTGGTCTGCCTAGTCCTGCTTCATGTTCAGGCTCCTATACCTGGGGCATGCTCTGTGCCCTGGGTCACCGAGAGCCATTATTTCTCCAGGGATCCCAGCAGCTGTCGCTGATACAGAGCCTCCTGCACCCTACCCCTCAGCCACACTGGTCTGTTTCATAACCCTGTCCACCACTGCACCAGAGGTCACTTCTTTCCCTCCGTTTCTATAGTCTTCAGAGTGCTTACTTTCCCACCCAAGCCTCCACATTCTACCTCTCTTACTTTAAATCTTATCTCATGAGCCACCTCCTCCACAAAACCTAGAAGACATGGATCAGTGTATGTATCATGGGGTATAGATGTTTGCTTCCTCCCTAGTCTCAAGCTGAATAAAGGCAGGGGCGTAACCCTCTTGTCTTCATCTCCTGGTACTTCAAAGAGTGCCTGACGTGGAGTAGGCACTCAGTGTGTCAGAAGTCTTTCTTTCTGCAGGATTGACTCTTGTCGTTGATGTCCGTGACTGAATAATACCCATTTCATAGAGAACTTGTGAGGATTCTCTTAGATCTGACATGTAAATCACTTAGCAAAGTGCCTGCCACATACAGTTGTAACTATTGTGGTGTAACTGTTGCTATTTGGTCCTATGGCAGAAAGAGCCCAGCCTTTGCAGCTAAACAAACACAGACTTATAGACCAGCTCTGCCACTTAAAACCTGAAAGGACTTCAGTTTCTTCAACTGTAAATTGCGGTTTTAATGCCTACCTCCGTGCAAAAAAAAAGTAAGCAATCAGTAACTATTAGGTCCTTCCTTTTTCTCCTCTGTGGCTGTCTAGTTTTGTGACTTGCCTGAACTTACTTCACTTCCCTGGTCCCAGGTTCCTCATCTGTAAAATGACGACATTGAGGTTAAGCGACCGACTTCAGCTAAGGTCATGATCTCGCGGTCTATGAGTTCGAGCCCTGCATCCGGCTCTGTGGGAGCCAGCTTTGGATTCTGTGTCTCCTTGTCTCTGCTCTTCCCCTGCTCGCTCTCTGTCTCTCTCTCTCTCTCTCAAAAATAAACATTAAAAAATAAATTAATAAAATGAGAACATTGAACTAGATGATCTCCATGTTTCTTCCAGATCTAAATGTCAAAATTATGGAATTCATCATCTCTTCCCCTTAAACCTACTCATTCTGTGTCCCTGAGAAAGGTTCTTTCCTTGATAACTGTTCAGTGCTTTAGTATGTTAAATTGTCTCAATTCTTGGTCTTCCTGCTCTCTCAGTTTCTCTCTCAATCTCTCTCTAGAGACGGTAGGGCCTTCCAGATGCAGGGACCATTCATACAATAGGACTACATGTGTGGAGCTCCCCAGAAGGTGTGCTGTGCAAGAGCCCTCGGTCTTGGCTGGGTTCCTCTCACAGCGTGTAGTATAGTGAAGGCTGCCGCGCACGCAGAGCGGGATGCTCTCCAGCTCTCCTTGGGTCCGAGGAAAAAGTTTCTGGATCTAAAAACAAGCCTGGGGCCAGGTGGAGCTTCACATTCATGGCCTTTCCTTTCCTGTTCTGCCCCAGACTTTGCAAATGGGCATCAAACACTTCTCTGGACTCTTCGTGCTGCTGTGCATCGGGTTTGGTCTGTCCATCTTGACCACCATTGGTGAGCACATAGTGTACAGACTGCTGCTTCCACGAATCAAGAACAAATCTAGGCTGCAGTACTGGCTCCACACCAGCCAGGTGAGTGCCGCAGGCGTCCTGCTCCAGTATTCTTAACTGTCAGAATCCCCAGTGATGGGAGAGTGCGGAGCCCCAAGTCAGGCTGACAGGTGACAGGCTCCCAAGAGAACTAGGGTGGTGTAGACCCTCAGTGTAGAAGATAGAGTTCCTTCCATCCCATTAATTCACTTTCCCTTGCATTAGCCTATTCCACAACACCCCGTCCTTTCATATTACCCTCCACTGGTGCTCACATTGGAAGCAAGAGAATTATTTTTAACCTGGTTTCACTTAATAGTGACAATCTGAAGAGATGGTGTGAAAGATTTATTTCCTACAGACTTTAGCTAGCAATTCTAGCTAAAATTGAAACCCATTAAATGAACTTCAAGTTCCTGTTTCCCTTTAGATGAACGCACCGGGCCCTGTTCTGTCCCTATTTTCAATGGTCCCAAAATTTGAGGTCCACTGGTGCCAAGTCCGAGCCGCACTGGATCGAAGTCCTGCTGTGTAAGCCAGACCCTGGCACACTCATTCTCGGGACAACTGAAACCGCCAGGCCAACCCGCCGTTCACGCCCTTGCACGGCGCCGCCTAAAGGCAGCTGGCACGGAAGGCCAAAATAGAAGAGTCGGAAGGATACTGAGAATGAAAAGGGGAAGGGCGCTGGCGGCGGTGTCAGCTGACCCCGGTGAGGCGGCGGCCCGCGGCGCCATCTTGATCTCCCGCCTGGGGCGCCCTCAGGCCTCTTGGGCCTCATTGGGCCTCGTTGGGCTGTGAGGCTGTCCCGCGCATCTGGGATGCCGACCTCTCCGCTGTGTTAACACCGTTTCTTCCCCCTCTCCCCCCCCCCCCCGTTTTTTTTGATAAGTCACGATCATTGGTTTGGTCCCGTGGAACCCTGTCCTTCCTGCTACATCCTGGAAAGTATCTGCTCTCCTCAGGAGACCTCCACAGACAAGTGACCTCCATTGTGGGCTAACGTGACTGACTTCATTCTGAGTTCTTGCCTGCTTTGTTTGGGCTGCTAAGAAGTTCAGACCTAAGTTTCTGACTCAACTTTAGCAATTCCACAAGGCCCTTTGCCACACACTCGTTGTGACAGCTCTTCTTGATGTCACAAACCTCTTTACAACCCAGAGCATTTCTAAGCTTCCTATCAAATTACTTTTTTTCCCTCCAGGTAGAATAATAACTTAGAATTTGGTTCTCTCAAGATTTAGGGCTGAAGGTTGTTGATCTGTTTTTGGGTATCCCTGGAAATTTGTTGAAAGAAGATAAAAGATTTGTAACAACGAGATACACTGTTGAATCTCAAGAGGTACTTTGTCCCCAGACTGTGCGTTTCCAATGTGTTAATCTGTTCTTTCCGCCAGAGATTACATAGAGCACTAAACACGTCATTTGTAGAGGAAAAGCAGCAGCGTTTCAAGACTAAACGTGTGGAAAAGAGGTAAGAAGAGACCAGCGCCAGGCGTCTTTATGTTGGTTAAAATCAAAGTGGAGAGATGTTGGGGCACTTGGGTGGCTCAGTGGGTTAAGTGTCTGCCTTTGGCTCAGGTCATGATCTCACAAGCTCTTTGGTTCGAGTCCTGTGTGGGGCTCTGCTTCGTATTCTGTGTCTCCCTCTCTCTCTGCCCTGGCCCCACTTGTGTTCCCTCTCTCTCTCTCTCTCTCTCTCTCTCTCTCTCTCTGTCTCTCTCTGTCTCTCAAAAATAAACAAGCGTTTAAAAAATTTTTAAAAAAATGAAAGCGAAGAGATGTAACTGAGATTCCCTGCTCCAACGGGGAAATCATGTATCAATAACTCAGATCAAATCAGGACTAAGTTACTGATAACACCCTCAGTAAAAATATATGTGATTTCAAACAGAAATAGAAGAGTATAAAAAACATATCTGTACATATATGGACACTGAAATCCAGTATAGGCAATATATGTTGTGATCAACAATGCGCCTGTGGTCTCTAGAGTCAAGCGTCTGGATCCAAATATTGTCACGGACACTTGCCATACATGTGGCCTTGAGCAAGTTACTTTTTTAATCTCTCTGTCCCTCAGTGTCCTCATTTGTGAAATTGAGATAAAAACAGTACCCACTTCCTAGAGATGCTGTAAGGATTAAATGAGATAAAACATGTAAAGCCCTGAAGACAAAGCCATTTTAGCTATTGTTATCGTGCACAGAGTACACATAAAACTTAATTCATGAGTACTGCAGGCAATTCGTTTCACACAGTATTGCCTTTCTGGCATGTTTCTGCTCCTGCTCCTTTCCAGCGCTCCTAGGAATGTTTGAAATATGCAGCAGACGTGTTCTGCTTAATCCATTTCCTGGCACTCTTACTACCAACTCCCCAGAAAAAGCATCTTGTTAATAGGAAGTAACAAGCATTAAATGCATCGATGACATCGGAAAATAGAAGCTTCGCACCTTCCCCGCATCCAGCCCAGGAATGGCTGTTGTGGCTGAAGATGCCGGTAGCGTTTGGCCCGGCTGCTGGCTGGCCTCTGCTGCCTGCTGCCGGGGTGGTCCTCCTCCTCCTTTCCTAGGCCCAGAGGCCTCGGTTCAGGGGACCCCCCTAAAGGCAACTCTGTGGCAGAGCTTCAGCTCAAATCTCGGCTTTCTGGGTAATTTTGAAATCTGCCACTCACGCTTCTCACTTGTAATAGCGGAAGAGGAAAAAGGGGTGAAAAAAGGGGTGAAAAGCCTGATTCTCTTTCATTGTTTGTACCTCCTCTGGGACTGCTGCCATCCCCTTGTCTCCGGGTTGCATCTAGCTTGTCACAATCATTTCCGTTATCTCTCGGAGCCTCTCTTTCCAGTCAGCGAGCACCTCCCGCCCTCTCATCTGTGGTATTCCTGGATCATACTGCAGCCCTGTCAGCGACAAGCTGTAGACTAGTCAGGTCACAGCTGTTCTATGTCATGTTACAGAGACTTTTTTTCTGTAATTATTTTTAACACAATTTTTTAACCAGAGGAACACAAGAAGACATAGCAGCAAAGACATTTTCTCATGACAAAGCATTTGTTTACCAGCCACAATAGAAACAGGAAGCCCAGTGATCCCATTTCCAACCATGATGTGATCCCTAGTCACATCTCTCTCACCTCAGTTGAGAAACCGAGTATGTCTTTCACTCAGTGGATCCACTTTTCTTGGCAGATTCCCTTCTGGAGCCCCTTATTTTGCAAAGGAACTAAGAACATGCCCTCATGGCCTATCCTGGGTCCACACTTGCTGCACCCCCTCCCTACAGCCTGAACACCCGGCTGTGACCTTTCAGAGGCCACGAGTGTTTGAGGTGCCTCCATCTGTCACATCTCCTTGGAATGGTCTCATGGAGTACTGAGCTTCAAAATAATTGGTGTGTGGAAGCTTGTTTTGCTCATTTTTAGTGTCAAATGCAGTTCACCCACTGGTCACATTACCCTCTAAGGCTGAGGAAGGCTCAATACAAAACATAACCTAAACCCTGTAGAGGTTTCCAATTAGACACCAAATCTGACATCAGGATCTGTCATCTTATATTCAGAGGGGGCCCAGAGCCACATGTCGATTACCAGGGCACTTGTAAATGCTGGCCTCCAGAGCTTGTCAGAGAAGCCAGCTTTTGCTTATTCTTCTACATTATGTATACTCCCAGATATATGTACAAAGCTCTGGAGAAAATAAGATTGCCTGTCTCTACGTACCTGATTTCTGTGGTTGCCCGAGCATGCCAGGAAAATGTGCAGACACCTTTCTCCTCGTTTTCCCTAGGAATCAACCCGTGGGACCAGAGTTAGGTCTGTTGGGTTGAAAACCCTTTCCCTCTTTTCTTGGAAGAATATCTATGCAAATGACTGTGTCTGCTACAACTTGGCGTCTCTCCAGCGTGCTCCGTATTTATTGAATGAATAAAACAATAGATAAGTGGGTGAATGCAGATAAGTGTGGCCCTGAGGACCAGGGACAGTGGATGTGTGTGTACCTGCTGGAGAATAAAGATTCCTTTGAGTTAAAAAAGAAAGATGAACGAATTACTAACATGTGGATTGGAGGAAAGCCTGGGCCATGATATGAAATTCTGGGCCATGATATGAAAGTAGATGTTGCTCCTTTTCTATTTAAAGCAGAGGAAAAAAGTAGGTATTACAAGAGACTATGCATAGTCTTTGGTTTATTGAACCTGGGATTTCATGTAAGTTTTGGTCTATACTTCACCCCACTGGGTCTCCAATACCCCCCACCCCGTTTCCCCCTTTCCCCTCACCCCAAGGTACACAAAAACTGTAAACCATGTAACACACACCACAGATGAGACTGTCTCGAAATTTTTCAAATTCAGTTGGAAAAGATTTGAAGGAAAAATTCAAGGGAACCGTAAGGCTGTAAGTAAAATTATAACCGCACCTCTGATCCAGGTGTGAAGCCAGCAGAGCTGTTTCTTAGCCCGGGACACGTGAAAGCTAAACTCTGGTGCCACCTGCCCATTTATATGAGACTTAGACGATGGCCAAAAAACTTAAACTGTTGGCCAAAACAAGTCATGAAACCAGACTAAATTCAAGGAGGAGGGAAAGCCAAACTTCCCCCCCCCACCGGAATCCCCCTTGATAAAGATGAGCTGTAAAGTCACATTACAGAGGGACATGGATGGAAAAGAGGAACAAAGGATTGTGACCATTTTTGCAGTCTACCACAGGGCAAGATGAAACAGAATCATCCTGTTAAGCTCTTGTGTTTCTGTTCTCATCCATGTAACTGAATCAAGACTTTATTACCCCTCCTTGTTCACCTGCGCCTGGAGGTCCTCCCCTTCTTCTGGAAAGTAAGAATTAAGAAATAAAGTCTTGATTCAGTTACATGGATGGGAACAAAAACACAAGGACTTTATAATAGAGTGTTTCTAGTTAGGTTTGCCCTGTGGTAGATTGCCTCCTCCTCCTCCTCCTCCTCCAAGGCTGGAAGAAATCAGCAGCTATCCTGCTTAAGGCTCCAGTCTGTTCTTGAAGCAAGAAACTCTTCTCATTGCATCTAACTGTCAGAGTGTATTTCAGGCACCAAATCCCGCTCCTCTTGTGCCTGTCCGACAGTAACTCTTACTGTGTACAGCCATCTCTCTGAGATGTGGTAGTTGGCTTGATGGAAGCCTAAAGGAGGATTGTGAATCTATTTCTATTGACTTTCATTATTCCAGCAAGAATTTGAGGCTTTCTTGGGGTTTCTTTCTAAGCTTCAGACCCAAGCTGTCATTCTCAACCCATGTAAAGTCATCCCTATAATGGAAAACTTTTTGCTGAAACCTCCAGCTTGTATGTTTTTATTCCCTTCAAACTCAAGTAGTAAACATCAGGATAGTCCTGTGGGACTAAGGATGAGCCATTTTATAGTATCGATCAGCAGGCTTCTGCTTCGAGTCCAACAGATTCTCACTTTTCCTAAAGCACCATCTTTATGGCCAGAGAATGTTTCTAGGCACTGCTGCTCTCTGAGCCTCACTGGCACGAAGGGAATGGAAAGACACTCAAGGTTCTTCATAAAATGTGCCACAGCCTGGGCCATCACCCCTCCAGGTGGTACACCCATTCCAAGCTGGTGAGACCTTAAACCGCAGCTGGAAAGAACTGTGTTGGCTCTTTTTGTCCCCGTGCCACGCCAGCAGGAGTCTGTCCGTGGCTTTGTTGCTTCACCTCTGAATGCATAACCAGCTCCATAGTCAGTTTGAAATGGCCAATAGTTGGGGGACAGCACTCTAAGCGCCGCAGAATGGAAGGTAAATCTGACGTGTCTCTTTGTTTCCTAGGTCTAACGTGGGACCCCGTCAGCATTCCAGTGTGTGGAATACTTCCAGTCTAAGTCATGATAACCGAGGGAAATACGTCTTCAGTGATGAAGGAGGACAAAACCAGCTGGGCATCCAGGCCCACCAGGACATCCCACTCCCTCCGAGGAGAAGAGAGCTCCCGGCCTCGCTGACCACCAATGGAAAGGCGGACTCCCTAAATGGAGCTCGGAACTCAGTGATGCAGGAACTCTCAGAGCTCGAGAAGCAGATTCAGGTGATCCGGCAGGAGCTGCAGCTGGCTGTGAGCAGGAAAACGGAGCTGGAAGAGTATCAAAGGACAAACCGGACTTGTGAGTCCTAGGTGACCATGCTGCTCAGTTCCTGGCATTCCTCTGAGCCCTTGAGACACTTTGTAATGCTCTTTTGTAACTATTGACAGAAATGTGGGGAAGACAAGGTCTAGTCTTCTTAGAGGTCAAGTCTGCTCATCCCATAGCCTAAAACGCAACCACAGCTCTTCAGAAGCCGACTCCCTAGCTCTCGGGAGTAGGGGTATTTCAATAGCAGGGATCGTAAATTAGTAGGAGTAAACTCCGTGGTAAAAGATCTGTGAATGACTGGGCAACCCCAGCTCCTGTTAACCTTCTCATCAGGTGCCGCACAAGTAGTTCTGGGTTTTAGTCCTTTCTCTGCACTAACACCAACAAGAGATAAAACTGTTCCTCACACCTGGTTTTATTCTTAGTATAGAACAGGATTATCCAGGATTATGGCTTTTGATACAAGTGTCCCATCTAGATTTGTTCCTACATTCTGAACGTGGAACCAGATAAGGGCCAGAGAAACTTGGGACAGGGACTTGGGTATGTAAAACATCAAGTGAACTCATTAGCATCACAGCAGACCAAGGACTGACTGGATCGGACAAGAGCCATGTTTTTGAGAGGGTCCTGGATCTCCGACACTATCCTGACCCTGACTACACCATTTAGGAGGACTATGAAAAGGGACAGGGATGTGGTGAGTGAGCGGGAACAGACAACAGGCAGAAGAGGCATTAAAAATGTACACCATGCCCAAGAACAAAAGCTCTGGGCCTGAAAAGCTCTTTGGCTAAGGAATGAATAGGACTATACTTCTAACTAAGCATCTCCACTACAGAGTGTGCCTTTTATAAAGACAAGAGAGAAAAGCAAAGCAAGGATGTGGCCTTAGGATGATACTGGAATATCCCTGCTTATTATTGCCTGTACAGGACATGTGAGCTGGCACTGTGGGTGAAGTGAAAAGGTTCTGCAAACCACATTCCAGGCCATTTTCAAATCAACACTTGCCTCTTAGCTCTAGGAATCCCAAAAGCGCACCTCCCCTACAAACACCACGCTTTAACATTTGGGACTGTCCCCTGTGCTGTCCAGAGCTGTAATGGGAACTACCAAGTCCGTCTTCCAGCCCCACAGTCACTCATCCCCGAGGGGCTGTGACCAGGTGTGGCCCCTCCCTTCTCCCCCAGGCCCCACCCAATGCCCCCAAGAAACAGATATCCGGAACATGGCTTCCCCTCTGTGCAGGCATCCTTGTCCTGGCTGCAATGGTGTGGACATGCATGCAGGAAGGGAAAGTCCTGGCCAACTATGGAACATCAGTTCCCAGGGCTAGCGGAGAGCGGAAGCATCTAGGAGTCCATTAGAATGTGATTGCCAGGGCCTTCCCCCAGCAGAGAGGGGGTGAGCTCAGAAACCTACTGATTAACCAACTCCCCCAGGTGACTGACAGGTGTGATCCAACAATTACTTTTCAAGAAACACTTCTGGAAGTATGGGTGCTCCAGGCCTGGGAAGAAGTAAAGAGCCTTTTTGAGTTTACATTTTTAGCACACACCTGCTGATTCACCTTCCATACGGCCACTTCCACCCCAGGGCACCATTCAGGACTAGACTTCTTTACTTATCAATTATTTTTGCTCCACCCTCATACCAAATGGAATGCCCACAATGAATTCACAGCACTGTCCCAAAGCACTGTGCTGTTAACAGCTGCACATCATCAGAAAGGCTCCTCAATCACAAAATTTCTCCTGCATTTCCACCCAGTCCCCCAGGGAAAGATAATACCTGAAGCTGTAATTAGATAACACTTTAGTTAATTGTCCGAGAAAACCCTGGGGTGGGTGTAGGCACAGAGATACTGATGAGGGAGGTGGGAAGGTTCTAGTTAGACTTCAGCCTCACAGATGAAACAGGGAGAGAACAGGGGAGCCCTGGAAACAGAAAGGACAATTCTGCTTTGAAATGCCCTATCCTCCCACGTTCTTGCCCCAGGCCCAGAAATAGGTTTGCAACTGCCTTTGGAAAATTATGCCTGGTAGCCATGCCCACCCATCTGCAATGGCGGAGGATGCTGTAGACGCAGCCATCATGCTCTGCACTCCCCAAACCTCTGCGCAGCCCAGAAGGCTGATGTACGGGTGTACCTCAACTCACGTAACAGCCATGCTCCTAATGTACATAGACACTTTTATAACTCAGCTCATAGTCTGACTGTACTTGAGAAGCTATTTAAAGGAACCCAGAGGTGAATTCTTTTTGTAAAGTAAAGAATCCTTTTGTAATGCAATTAATTATCCCTTAATGTATCTGTTTTGTAAGTTTGGATTTTTGTATATTGGGTTTACCTTAAGCTTCTCTCCTGGGGCGTCCTGAGCAGTGGTAACATGCCAGATGGCCCTGCCTATCCACAAAGTAGATGGCCGGTGCACAGCTTCTCGAGTATCTTCTGAGGAACTAGTTGGCCAGAACTGTGGCCAGGATTCGGCAAGAAGTGGCAGGGGCTGAAAGCAGGCTTACTGCTGTCAGCATTGCTTAAAATGCCTCCGTTTTCTGGATAAAGAGAAACAGCGTAATTGCTTATGGTGAAATGAAGCCGTCTTAAGTAGCAATGGTTGTTTTTATCGGTAGTAATTGAACAGTGTTTTGCAATGTGTGAAACAGTGTGTTGTGTTTTATAAAAAGAGTTCATGAAATGGTGGGTCCTTTGAAAACCCTCCTTTCTGTTCTCCACCTCTGTTCTTTCAGCTCCCCTCAGGCTCGAAAAACGCAGAGATCAAAATCTACAGGTGGAGGGTGGTATTTTAATAAGGAAGAAAGAGATCAGGGATGCTACTTTGCCTCCTCTTCTGGGCTTCTATTTTGTGAGATCAGGAAGGCCCGTTTTTTCCCAAGCTCTGGTGCAGGGAAACCTGGAATGTGATAGTGTGATTGTGTTACACACCCCATCCTGGAATTTCCAGGGGAAATTCCTCTGGCACAGGAAGCACACAATAAAGTATGGCGGGGTGAGCAGGAACCGATAGGGCTACGATTTGGTTCATGTAAATAATAAGAGCCCCAGAGTGTGGATGCCTCAAGGTGGAGAGGCGAGGGGATCCCTCCAGCCATTAAAGAGGAGTTGGAAGAACGGGACAGACAAGCGAGGCAGCCACAGGGACACAACCAGTTGAGCTCTTTAACGTGCCTGGAGGGGACTCTCCATTATTCATGGATCCTGCTGTTGCACAAGCCCTACCCAGGAGCTTCCGCTTCTGCGCCAACCAGAGCAGCCACCGAGTAAAACCAAGCTACATCGTCCTAGCAGTGGGCTTCCAGTGTTGGTGCTGGGTCCAACAAAGGCTTGGAGCTAGTAAGCACGTCCTAGGCATGGATAAAGAATGAAGGGGAAAGAAAGTTCTTTAGAGCCTCTCTTCCTCCCAACTCAGTTTTGATAGGCAAACCAGAAAATCCAGCAGTCATGGAAAGAACCTGTGTTCTAGTCATCAGAACCGCTTCACGACCTGCTGTTGAGCTGTTCCTTTCTTCATCCACTGACACCACCCATCTAATCCAGGACTCCTTCACATCTTTAGTTTAGTCCCCGACCGTTTTATGAAAATAACATATTTAGAAATATTTTCTTAAGGTTTGTAAAGAGTGTTTGCATTGTGTCTTCACTGTACTGTGTGTGCAATCGCTCCGCTCCAGGAAGAAGTGAAATGCTGTCTCGTGAGCATGAAGTGAACAGGCTGTTTTGCTCCAGCCACTTTTCTTGTACAACCATGTGGATGGACTAGATGTCCTCAGGTCTTTTCCATCTTCAGTTTCTATGACTGTGGAATAAATGTTCAGATAGAAACTTCATTTTCAGATGTACTGCTGGGATTATCTTTGGGGATTAAAATATGGGCATGGTACCAGCCCCTTCCTCATAGGAGACCCACTCATGCTGTGATTTATACATTTCCTTAGTTGAGACAACATAGCACAAAACATGCTGAGAAAACTCAGAGACCAGGCATCACGAAGTAGAATCAAAATGACTTCTTCTAAAAGACATTCTATGAAAATCCACAATATTGAGAAGTCTCTAAAAAATTCTGCACTGACCACCCTCATGTGGTAATTCAACAACCATCTGCTTGTTAAACAGGCTGGTTTTATGTGCCAAGTGCTAGAGACACCACAGTGAATAAGATGGGCATGCTTTCTGAGCTCGAAGACCTTCTCATAATCTGCCCTTTTCCCTACCTATAAACAGACAATACTATCGTAGCTAACATTTATTGAGCACTTATTTTATTTAATCCTCATTAGAACCCCACACAGGTTCTCTAGAACTAGTCTAAAGTAGATAAACTCCATGGGGCGCTTGGGTGGCTCAGTTGATTAAGCGTCCAACTCCAGTTCAGGTCATGATCTCATGGTTCATGGGTTCAAGCCCCGGTCGGGCTCTGAGCTGTCAGCAGAGCTCATTTTGGATTCTGTGTTTCCTCTCTTTCTGCCCCTCCCCCACTCATGCTTGGTTTCTGTCTCAAAAATAAATATAAAAAAATTTTAAGTAGATAAACTCCACTTTACAGAAGGAAAAACTAAGGCTCAGGGAATTATGGAAGTTGCCCAAGGTCACACAGCTAGTAAGAGTAGTGGCAGAGAGAGACTGACACACAGGTGGTACAATTCTAGAACAGCCATTCTACATTGTGAGAATTCTGATCACTGCCTTAAGACTCCTTCTCCTTCCTCCAACCCCCTTCAGGCTGCCACAGCGCCTCCAGCCCTTGCCTCATCCTGGCCCCTAGCTCCACAGAAAAGGAAGCCGGTGCCCTAACTGCACCACTGAACTCAACACCGTAGCCCCTGAGTCTCACAGAAGCAGCTGTTTTAGGCATCTGTGGCTTCCTGGCCCAACTGAGAACTGGTACAAATAAGGCTGAAAATCACTCAGCAGTCCCGCAGTCTGAGGCACTCTGCAGTTTGTGACACACCCTGCACTTTTAGCAGCTAGCTGGCAAACTTACCGTCATGAACCTGCTAGCGGGATGCATTCTTCACACACATTCTTTTGGAATATAACCAAGTTGAATCTCATAAATATATAAACCTACAGTAATCTAATTCAAC
The DNA here is from genome assembly GCA_028646485.1 of Cryptoprocta ferox. Lineage (NCBI taxonomy): Eukaryota > Metazoa > Chordata > Mammalia > Carnivora > Eupleridae > Cryptoprocta > Cryptoprocta ferox. The sequence continues at coordinate 29,032,688 of CM053568.1, forward strand.
CTCCAGCTTACCCAGGGTTGCTTTGCATCAGTCATTCACTGTTTGGATGCTTATTTTGAGCCAGACGTTGGGCTGGCTGCAGAGAGAAAGATAAACAGCAGATCCTGAGCCCACGGAGCTCAGCCCAGTGAGGAGATACATACAAACTGGCAAAACAATGTGGCGTATATATTCTGATAAATGCACATCAGGTACTATGGAGGCAAAAAAGACACTTATCCTGTGTGTGTGTGTGTGTGTGTGTGTGTGTGTGTGTGTGTGTAAAGCAGAGAGGAAGCAAGCGCTCTCCCATCTCATCTGGTTAGGACGCTAATCCCAGCATGAGAGTTCAACCTCTGAGACCTAATTACCTCCCCAAACCCCATACACAGATACCATCACATTGAGGATTAGGGTTTTAATACACGAATTTCAGGGGAACACATTCAGTCCACAGCAGAGACCTAGCTAAGACTTTTTTAATGTTAGCATATTTAAAACTTTCTCTTCCTTGGGGCACCTGGTGGTTCAGTCAGCTAAGTGTCCGAATCTTGGCTCAGGTCATGATCTCATGGTTCGTGGGATCGAGCCCCGCGCTGAACTCCATGCTATTAAGAGTGGGATTCTCTCTCCCTCTCTGTCCCCTCCCCACTTGTGCGCTCTCTCAAAATAAACAAGCAAACTTCAAAAAAAGGATAAATATACTAGGTTCATGTAGATCTTCAGAAAGACTAAAAAGACTCAAAGTATTTTATTATCTTCCTGATGACATGCACTCTATTTGTAAGGTCTCCACTTAGGGTAAAAGAGAACAGAGGTCTGATTGCCACATTTTGATTCTGCTACTAAACTGAGTGACCCTGGGACCGGTGTCCTCATCTTTAAAATAAGGACATGGTTTGAAGTTCCTTTCAGCTCCTACATCCTATCTTTGCAATCATTCTACTCCGTAGACTTTAGTAACCTGAAATTCTCAGAGCATAGCATTATTTTATTAATGCAAATACACTATGCTTCCAACTTTATCTACAGTTTCCTCAAAACAAGACTAAACCTATAAAAGACCCCCTAGCTCTCACGGGCAGTCTTGAACAGGGGTAGTAGTTTTAGAATTCATAATAACTCCTTTTGTTATCACCATGAAAGGAAATTTAAAATATAGTCATACATTTTGGGAAAATCCAAATTGAAGAGTAACTTCAATATATGAGGAAAAATTGTTTCCACTTAGGCGGTGAAAAAAAATGATTACGGTCTGAATTACACATTGGTCCAATTCAGCACACTCCGCAGGACCTGTTAGCAGAAGCAAGGAGCTGAAGTAACCTAACCCTCCTGGAGTGCTGGGTGCCAGGCCCGCTGCTGGGGACTGGGAGGGCTGCTGTTTCCATGTCCTCGTTTTAGTACCTGTGAAGTAGGATACAAATAAGACCTTAACACCTAACATTATGAAGAACAAACTTGGGCAGAAACTTCCAGAAGGTAAAGCTTAATTTTTCTTTGTGGTGGGACGATTACAGATCCAGGAAATGTTTAGGTTATTCCTACACCAGGAGTTTCCTACTGAGTAAGCCAATCCAACATGCATACCACCCACCAGTTTCTACTTCCTCTCAACGTAGCTGTCTTATTGTATCAAGTCAGGTAGACTCCCGTGGTTAAGAATTAGTTGAAACTTTTCTGCAGACTCACTGGTGCTTGGCTTTATCTATCAATCGACAGTCCTCAACAAAATTAAAAACCAAAATGTAAAGGCATTCCACACCAGCAAATGACCATGGAAATTGATGAGAGCAGCACACACAGCTTCCTTCAAGAAGGGAGCATCACCATCCCAGTTAGGTCTAAAAGAAGCCAGGTGACCACTTCTCTATTGTCCAGAATCTCCCCCTGAATCTCCACAATATCAAATCACCTTCATTACTCAAGTGGCCTGCACTGAGTACTATGTGCACAGAACTGCCCTCGAAGGACAAAGATGCCTTTGGATGTGGATTGAGATTAAGAAAATAAATAAGGCAACCCAACAGAAATTCACATAAGAATGCCACAGCTAGCAGAAATGGCTGAGCACCTTTGAAAAAGATCCCTATAGAGGTAAGAAGGTAAGAGCCAAGCTATGTAGTTAAAGATATATGCCTTAGAGCACATCAACCCAGATTTTGGTCCAAATTACCAAGACAATTCCAAGATAACAACAAAAGAACGTAAAGAAAAAAGAGACCCATAAGACCTGAAAAAAGAGAAAAAGAGAAGACTCTAGTACTTCTCCAAGAATCTTTGAAATTGGCATTCTATTTAGGCATTAAAGAAATTTTCTAAAAAGTTCCTTATAGATCTACAGCAATAATTCTGAACATTTTTGCAATTTGTCAAGTTTCAAAATTCCTTTGAGAATCTGAAAAAAGCTATGAATAATGCACATACAACACAAAATTTTGTATACAATTTGTGGGTATTCCTGAAGCCCATTCATTGGCCTCATCTGTAAAAAGAAGCCAGACTGTTCAAAAATCACCACCATTTTTGGTAATTATCTCAAAATGACTTTAAGAGCTCTCCGAGTTGCCAGGACTTCAAACTAGTTGGGACTAGGGGCTCCCTGCTCTTCCCACCTAAAGGACCTTCCCCTAAATCCAGCTTCCCGTGGGACTAGTGGTTTCCTCCACGACATCCCACAGGCTGCAGTCCCCCGATGCTGGGCGGCCAGCTTTCCTAGCCGAGTGTCAGAAACAGTAAATATCTAAACCCAAACCACCTGGCTGCCCCAAAAAAACACAAACACTAAAGCAAATTGAATCCTGCTTTAATTGAAGCTTATGGAGTATAAAGTCCTACAGACACATTACAGAGAATCTTCTGGAAAACAGGGATCACAAGAATCCCTGTGGAGAGGCAGATGAGAGTAATTCATGGCTCACCAAGGCCTCCCTGTAATCAAGTTCCCAAGGTATTCAGAAGATCTCTTCACCATCTCAGTCCTGTTCCCCATCCTCTCCAATCTTGATTTCATTTTAAGATAAAAGGGGCTACTGTATTTGAAATTATTCTGGCCTCAAGAAATTTAAAGACCTTTCAATGAGTAGAACACTCAAAACTTAAATAACTTCAACATGGAAACCAGCTGACCTTAACAAGTTACTTTGTTAGTGAATAGGAAACGGACTGAATCATCCTGGACATAATTTCATCAAGGCTTCAAACCATCCAGGAAAAAGTAGCACAATTATACCATTTTATAATCCAAGTTTACAAAAAGTATACTACCCAAATCAAGAAATGTTTGTGCCCATGGACAGCTTATTTGTAAAAGATCCCCCTCACTCCCCAAAACAGCCATGTGTCTGCACTCTTCTTTGTTCCCTTCTCCACGTCAAAAATACCAACTTGCTTCTTCAGGAGTAATGAACAATCCCAGATTATTTATGCAGTAAGCCTGAAGAAGAAAATGCTGAAAAATCTAAAAGCAGGAAAGAAACAAGTTGATGGGGAAGACAAACAAGAGGTTTGTTCCTAATTCATTCTAAAACCCAAGACTTGCCGTTACCAGTCCTTTTCCCTGAAGTCATGTGGCTATTAGGGAGGAGAACCTGGACGTAAAGTCTGCTAAGGAAAGGTAGCTGACAGACAAACTGCCCTATAGGTGGCAGTCAAGGAAAGAAGAGGTAGAGGTTTGATGGTTAATGAATAAGTGCCTGTCTAGCCATTCCCTCTTCTCTTGGCTTGGCTCAACCAATGTAGATGCGATGGAAATCATTGGCACCAAACGCAGCATTACACTTGGGACACTTGCGCTGACGGGTGTCATAGCGTGTCTTCACACACTCAAAGCAGAAAACATGAAAACACTTGGTAAGTACAGCATCCTTTTTTCGCATGTTGCAACATGGACAGGTCAGACGTGCCTTAAAAAAAAAAAAAAACAGAAGTCAGAATCTGGTCAACTATAAAAGTTTAAATGGCTGTCATATGTAAGCAAACAGCCAGGAAACCCACCAAACACTAAGACAAGAGTGCGACTTTCCCACACACACACACACACACACACACACAATAAATCATCCTTGGGGCGCCTGGGTGGCTCAGTCGGTTGAGTGTCCAACCCTTGATTTCGGCTCAGGTCATGATCTCTTGGTTCATGAGACTGAGCCCCATACTGGGCTCTGTGCTTACAGCATAGAGCATACTTGGGATACTTTCTCTCCCTCCTTCTGCCCCTCCCTACTCTCTCTCTCTCTCTCTCTCTCTCTCAAAGTAAATAAATAAACCTTAAAATAATAAACTTTTAAAAAAAATAAATAAAATAAACCATCCTCTGGTTACCTTCATGTAAAGAAGACCAGTATTTATTCTCCCACGCTATCAGAGGGCCACTTCAGGCCTGGACCAGAAAACACAGAGAAATCACTGAGGCAGTTTTCCTAACCTTGTAATCCTTAATTTCCTCCATCAGGATCTCATCACATTTGGGTACATTGTCTGGTTTCTTCGTGGTCTCCAGCTTCCTTCGAAGCCTAGAGATGTCCTCCTGTGGTAAGACAGCATACCCATTAGACACATTCCCCAAGACCTAACATTTTTGAGGAAAAAACTGCTTCAACTTGAACTCTCTGCTGTGGATAGAAAGGACTTTCTGTCCTTTTATGTCCAATTATCTTACGGGTATGCAGAGAACTGAACCCAGAGCCCAAAACCATAATCTATTAGCAAACTGGAGTTGCAGCTAACTATTGTCAATTCAGTTCCATAAAAATAGTCTCAGAATTAAAAAAAAAAAAAAAAGATGAGTAACTTGATAAGCCACTTTATTTTAAGGTAGTTAATTGCAAGCTGAAGGTAGACTGGATTAAAATAATTTACAGATATATGGAGAAGGATAGAAAGTCATCATGAGAAACATTTAACATGCCAAATATAGAAAAATTATGGAATTTAAAAATCCTCTAATTTGATACACTGCTACTTCTTTACAAATTCACCAATTCACTCATTTAATAAATATTTATTTCATCCCACCATCCCCAGCAGGCTCTGGGGATATGGCAGTGAAGAAAACAGATTTGGTCTCTTCACTGAAGGGACTTACAATCCAGTAGGAAATGACATACATTAGACCAATGACTCTTTCATAACATAGGTCATTTCAGAGCTCAGAAAACACCTAAAAGGTGAAATATAAAGAAAGTACAATCACTCTTACCTGGGCTCGTTTGAAATTGAACATGTCCTTTTCTTTGGTGACACTGTTCTCCACAATCTCATCCTGAAAATCATGTAGCTTCTTCTGAGCCAATTCCAGTTGTGTTTTGAGGTCATCTGCAAGCTGGGCTGCCTCCATCGCCTGGGCGGGACGTACAAATCACATCACCTTATTGCTAGTGAGGCAAAACATTAACCCAGTCCAAGGAAAACAGTGAACCTGTAATTTCATCAGTGTCCTACTTATTTGCTCCTGAGACGAACTGTCACCTCAGGTTACAGAGTAAAGCAATCATACCTTGCGTTTATTCATCTCCAAGGCTTGAGTCCTAAGACCCAGCTCCTTCTCCCCTGTGCCAATGTTGCTTTGTAACAGATGCTCCTTCTCTTCCAATTTCCTTACTACCTGTAACTGAGCATCAACCTTTGAAGAAAAAAAAAATCAGATTTTAACAACAAACAGGAAACAAAATATTTACTGACGAGGTGCTGTTAGGCCCATGAAAAGAGAGTTTGTTAGAAATCTCAAGCCATCACTGTCTTTACCCATGAACCCTTCAAAAAGCATGCAACACTACAATAATCAAAAGCTTCACTTTTCATGCCAAAAAACCACAACAACAACAAGAAACGCTGTTGAGGATTCAAGCAAGAGTCTAAGAAACCACTGAAAATACTCTTCTCCAAATTGCAGAGAACAAAGGAAATTACATTTAAAGATATTCATCTCCTGCCACCATACTAATTCTCAAAGCCTGGCAATTCGTATTAGACCATATAAACTGTAGCTCAAACAAAAGCCCAGGTGTATCTCTTTCAGAATGGCTAGAAGTTCTAAAGGAGTCTTTCTCTTGAAATTCACATACAAAGTAGAATCAACATTAGAAGGTAAAACCACACACCCATGAACTCTTATCCCAACATCCAGAGGTAATCAGGTAACCACTCTGACAGTTCCTCACACAGCCTTCCAGAAATTTGTAAAATACACAGCACATACACACAAACACGTACACATTTTTAACACAAAAGGAAAATAAAACAAATCACTTAATAATAACATTTTCCGTATCAGCAGATCCACATTTGTTTTAACAGCTATACTGTACTCCTTTGCAGGGATGTATAATTTATTTACCAGAATGCTAACGATGTACATTGAGTTTTCAGAGGTTTTTCTTATTAAAAAAAAAATGCCACAATAATCATTCTTTAATGCATGTAGAAAGTGCCCTACTTCAACAGAATTCAGGAAAGCTCTATTCAAGTTACCTGAGTCTTTAGAGTCAAAACTTGGTCAGCCAGCTCCTCTTTCTCTTCCTTAAGTAACTTGTGGATCTGATTGGACTTGATACGTTCTGACATGAGCTTGAAATTTGCATCATCCTTCTCCCGCAACTGCTGCATTAAACGGATATTTTGCTCCTGCATGTCTTCAAAGGCCTGGCCTGTAACATCCATCTCAGAGAGGAGAGCCTCTTCCTCCTAAAATACGGAGAAAGACGGGAGCCTGGGTGGCTCAGTCAGTTAAGCATCCGACTCTTGATTTCTGCACAGGTCATGTTCTCAGGGTCTTGAGATCGAGCCCCGTGATGGGATTCGCACTGACAGCCTGGAGCCTGCTTGGGATTCTCTCTCTCCCTCTCTCCTTGTCCCTCCCCCACTCACATGCTCTCAAAATAAGCAAATAAAAACGTTAAAAAAATAAATAACTAAGGGACACCTGGGTGGCTCAGTCAGTTAAGCTTCCAACTTAAGATCAGCTCATAATCTCACAGTTCATGAGTTCAAGTCCTCCATCAGGCCCTCAACTATCAGCACAAAGCCCACTTCGGGTCCTCTGTCCCCTTCTCTCTCTGTCCCTCCCCCCACTCAAAAATAAATAAGCTCTCTAAATTAATTAATCAATTAATTTAATACGGAGAAAGAACCCTTATGTTAATACAATCTTACAACTCCAAAGAAATGAGCACTGAAAACTAAACTTTCCCAGTATTCATTATGAAATAAATTAAGCTAGGGGCACCTGGCTGGCTCAGTCAGTACAGTGTGTGACTCTTGATCTCAGGGTTGTAAGTTTGAGCCCTGTGTTGGGTGCAGAGATTACTTAAAAATAAAATCTTCAGGGATGCCTGGCTGGCTCATTTGGTTGGGCCACCAGCTCTTGATTTCAGCTCAGGTCACAATCTCATGGTTCGTGGGATCGACCCCTGCATCGGGCTCTGTGCTGACAACATGAAGCCTGCTTGGGATTATCTCTCTCTGTCTCTCTCTCTGCCCCACCCCCCCAGCTCATGCTTGCTCATTCTCTCAAAATAAATAAATAAACTTCAGAAAACAAGGTAGACAAAAACTATACATACCATAATCTAGGTATTTAATAATCAAGGTACTTAATAATCAAATCACCACTAAAACCACTTTAGTTTGTCATTTTGCTATTTCTTAGAAATGGTGAAGGCGTTCCTCACAGTGAACTTATATGGTTTTTCCATCTTTGGTATCTTTATTATTGAAAGTTAATAAAATTCACTGAGACTTAAAGAAATACATGTTCATTGTGAGTAGGGGAAAAGTCTCTACAATTCTAGGACCCAGAGACAACCACAGTTAACATACTGGTTACTTATTTATAACCTAGTTGGAGGCATGTTTTTCTTAGTTTCAGATATTTGTAATCATAATGCATATAAAAATTTATATATATATATATGTTTTCATTAATATTCACTATATCCCTGATTCCAGATCAGCAGAAGGACAGATGCCCCAATAAACAATGTTTGAACACCTGGCTATCCATTTGAAAATAAGAGGAAATTTCCTGCCTCACAAATACATAAAACAAAACAACTGAAGAATGAAAGACTTCAATGTAAAAACAAACAAAAATATAGAGTAAAACATATTCACACAAAAAAAGACTAGAATGAAAGAGTGAACTTCACTGGCAATAACTTAGCTGTCAAGTAACATTTACTTAAAAACCTAACTCACTACAGAAAGTGTGCCCACCTGCTTGGCCATGGCCAGCTTCTTTTGCAGGTACTCTATCTGCTCTTCTACTGCCCGGATCTTCCTCAAGGCATCTTCATCAGCCATTTTCTTGTTCTCCTTCTTCTCCTTATCCTCTAGATCCCGGAGTCTTTGCCTTAAGTCTTCCAACTAGAGAAAGTAAGGAATCACACACACACAAAGAAGAGGCTGTGATACAATGTTAAAACTCAGTTAACCCTGTGCACAGACGGAGGGCCCATAACACCAGAAGAACCTTGGCCAAACCAGGGAAAGAGATAAAGGATATCCTAGTGGGCCACATCACATGCTGGAGTAATTCCACTCCGTTCCACCATCACACACTTGTATAGGCAACACTGGTAAGGAGTGCACGTGTACCTTCCTCGAGGATGGTGGCTCTCACCCATTTTTATTTTTTAATGCCCCCAAATTTTAAGAGAATAAGACATTCTTCCCCAAAAATAACCAGAAAAGACTCACCGTAACAATGATTTATGTGGGAAAGAGGGACTAAAAAAATCTGAAAAGGCTACTCCTATTCCCAGAAATTCTGATATACCTTACCACCTAGTGGAGAATACAGAAACCTCTGAAAGGGAAGAAAATTCTGCTGAGTTTTAAACACTAACTTTAAAGATGAAGAAAGAAAACTGTATCCTTCGGAAATGTGAAGGAAAATCCCACAAACGAAGATTTTAACCACAATGACAGGTAATGGCAGACTAGATTACCTCTGCCTTAGACTTCTTCTCAGCTGCCATTAACTGAACTTTGTCTCTCTGTTCCTTTGGGGCAGAGCGGTACATATCTAGCAACAGTTTCATCTCCTTTTGGCTCTCCTGTGCCTTCCTATGATGAGGGTGATAGAGGGAAGGGGATGATGCAATGAGAAAACAAAGGACATCAGAGAAAGGGAATTTTGAATTGAGCAAAATATTTTACAACAGTTCTATTTACACCTTATATCACAGATCTAAAAGACAAAACTTTCACACACTCCGTCAGGAGACTTGTGGATATACTCAGAAACTACAGAAAAGCAAGCAGGGTAATGGGAGTCCTTTCTCCCTTCACACCAAATTCCCCAACATAAAGTTATAAAATACACGCTGTGGCAAAATTCTGGTGCCCCACTTAGAAACTGAGATTCAGTGAGTCTGTGATGGGGTCCAGCAATATATTTTATATAAGTCACCCGGGTGATTCTGATACCACACTTGAAAAAAACATTTCCCTTAAAGCAATTAAGAGGAAGGAAGAAAAAAAAGGGGGAGAAAACTAGATTTGATAGTGGAGTGATTAGCCATCAGCTGAAGGCTGAAACTTCATCTCTTACTAAATTATCAAGCCTCTTACCTATACTTTTATATACCAAAGAAGTTCAAATGTTTTGAGCACAGTTGTCCTTCAAATCCAAGTATCAATAAAGGCACAACCACGACCACTGGGAAGCAAGAAGTAACCAGATCTACCAGAGAAATTATTGGTTATGCAAGAAGAGAAGGGGCAGTATGTTACATGATGCTGGTGTTTCATTAACTGAAAGGTTTGTCTTACCATTTCAATGCCTGCAGGAGTAAACCTCCTAAGAAATCTCTTAAAATGATCTGATACATACACAAACCAGCTAACTGCCAGGTAAACGGATCAATATTGTTCAAGTTATAGTGATACAAACTCTAACCCAGTATAATTTAAGTAACAGTTCATGCTGGCTAACTGCCAGCAGTTGATTTCAATAATTCTCATGAGTATTACTTAAATCATGACACCCTGTCCCTTAATTTGGAGTCATGAAGAATGAGGCTACAACTGCAGCATTTACTGAGACCCAACCACTGAACCAGACTACATAGTAGCCCATGCAAGCCATCTGGACTGTACACTTGATCAAGAACTGAGATCACAATTAACTGCACATTTAGTTACACCCAAAATATTAAAATGACCTGTAAGCCATGCCATCAACCAAATATTTCATGATGTCCTAATCTTAGCTTCTGAATCAGAAACAGATACTTTAAATTCTGCTCTTACTTGAGTTCAATCTTCAATTGTTTGATAACTTCTGCTTCCTTTTTCCTTCCGTCATCATGTTTCCCTTTCTCTTTGTCCTTAGCAGAATCTCTTTCTTTTTCTGATTCTTTCAGTTTCTGCTTCTCTCGTTCTCTCTCCTTTTCCTTCTCCCGCTCTCTTTCTCGCTCCCTCTCTTTCTCCCTCCTTTCTCGTTCTCGCTCTTCCTCATCCCGTTTGGACTTAATTTCATTGATTTCCTCCTGAGATGCCTTCGATGCGGAGGACTGGGCAGATAAGTCCTCAGGATCTTGTTTCAGCTCTGTGGGCTCGTCCTTCGGGTCCTCAGTACTAGACTGAGACTGCAGGAGGGCACTGCCGCTGCGCAGGCGTGTCTGGGGGACAAAGACAGAAAGCAGCACATCACCTGTGACAGCCACACTCCTCTCCTCACTCAAAACCAGCTCTCCAAACTGAACAGCAAATCACACTTATTCCGCGCCTCCTGGTTACCTTGTTCAGGTCAGACTGGGCTTCTCTCAATTTCCGCTTATACCTCAGGACCTCCCCTTTCAGCTGGTGGTTATGATTCTGGAGACTACTGATGAGGTGGCGCATCTCCCGGTTTATGGGGCCTTAAATACAGCAACAGCAATGTTATAAAGAACTGTGATAAGGGCAAAGGCACAAGGAGAGAAAGTGCAGAACCCATCAAGGACTTCTGAGAAACTGGGAAAATTACCAAAAGAAAGATTCCTTCTCAGAAGAAAACAAAACCGTCCAATCTTGAAAAACACCTAGGCTGTGAGCCAAAATGAATTACAGTGATTTGATTGAAGGCTCTTTGGGACACCTGGGCTCCACTTCATACCAACAATCCCAGGGAACCACGCTGTGTTTTTGAAGGGAGGCACTTGCAGCAAACTGGAGGATGGAGGGAGAACAATTATACCTGCTTGTTCGTTGGCAGCAAGGGTCTGCTCAAACTCTATCCTCAGCATCTCATACTCCTTGCGGACCTGGGCCAGTGTATCTTCTAGCTGGATCACTTCGGTCCTCAGCTTCTTATGAAGACTAACCTCATCTCGCTACACACAGAAAAAGGACCCAAAGAAAAATTCTCATCAAAATGTGAAAACATCATCATATCCTGTTATTAATGTTTCTTAATTCTGACCTATAAGGATCTATAAGAAAAAAGGATATATTAAAAGGGATTACTCTGAAAAGTTCCAATTCAGTCGATATTTACGAGCACCAGGCAGCTACAAAAACTGATTTGTGAACTGGCATTTGTGAAATGGCTCCTCACACCAAGAATGTAGTAATTTACTTGGAGTACTAAACGATAACACAGTACATAAACATATGTAAGGTAAGACATGTTAAATTCGATTCTTTTGGCAGATATAAAGACCAACTACTACAAACATCACCCTAAGGACTGTGAAGATACAGAAGCGAACACGTGAATCAGCTTCTGCCTTTAAAAAAAAAAAAATTCACATTTGTCCTTGCATGCTGTAACAGCTCGTACACTGGCCCCTGCATGCTGTAACGGCTCGTACGTTGGCCCCTGCGTGCTATAATGCCTTGTAAAGTGAGGCAGCTTCCACCCACTTCTCTCTCCCATGCACATAATGCTCTAGCCATTCTACACTATTTTTAAATCTCTTCTCACTGCTGGGAATGCCCTGCTCCTATTTTTTCTACCAACAAACTTGAGATTCACACTTCACTTTCACTCTCCTGGCCATGCCTCTGCTGCACCATGCTGCATTCTAAGGGACACTACTCTCCCCACCGGGCTATGTGATCTGACGGCAGGATGTCCACCATCTAGCATTGCAAGGACCTATGGCCCTCGATACATGTTTGCTGGAGGAGCAGTAAGTGCTCGCAAGAGGGTAAAATTATAAAATTTATGAGGCAGAAAAGCTGAGGCGCGGAAGACAAAGCTGAGCTGCTACCTCAATGAGCTCGACTTGGCGCTGGTGGGTCCCCCTGGTGCCATGCAGCAGAGTCCGGGCCTCGTCCAAGTGCGCTTTCAACTGCAGGCTCTCGTTGTACAGGACGGAGAACTGCGACTGCATGCAGCGGTACTCCGGAGTCTCCTTAACCGCCTCCTCCACCGCACTCCGCAACTCCACCTGAGGGGCCAGAAGACAAGTCAGAGCACAATCTAGCGTCTGTGCCCTGGATGCTAGACAGGAAACAAAACCTTACACTCAGTGACGTCCTGTGCGACTGAGACAAGCTTTATGAAGATTCTGGATTACGTCCCCACTCCTCTAGTTCTGTAAAACTCTCCATCAAATTAAATTAAACCATCCAGGAGGGAACACCAAAGACCTGCAGTCTCCACCCAAGAACTGTTTTAACTGATATGTGTTTTACACTGTGTGTCAGCCTACACCCAAGGACACTAGAAGAGCTCCCTGAAATTTGTCAGATGCAAGGACACAGAAAAGCCCCATGAAACTGGTCAGGATGTTTGTTTCTAAAACATAGCTGAGGACCTCTGTCATTAACTTGTTCTCTTAATAACAGTTTCTGAGAAATAGATTTATGACATCGTATCCAAAACTTAGGCTTCTCTTAAGCAATGGTTTGCTTTAATTACCCAAACACTTCAATTGATTTAAGTCAGGTTGTTTTTTTCTGTTTGTTTTTTCAGTTCAAACATCTTTATTTCATATATTCACTTAGAAACAAATCAAATTGTAAAAGACACGTGGGCTATGACAGAAAAAGGGGTAAGGAAGACTTTCAGAATTCACTTTCTTCCCCCAAGAACCTGGGGAGAGAAAATTTTAATGGGCATGTCTGAAAACCAACAGAATCGATCACTGACCATGTCTCCTTCTCTGTTCTGCCAGCTAGAAACTGCACGGCCAAACTGTGTGACCCACACTTGGCAATTACTGACACGTGAGTAACCTGCCCTGCTACAGTATATACATGCTCCTTGCATACATCTTGCACACAAGCCCCACTTTTTAAAACCCATTTTGGATCATCACCCTAGTTTATCCTACTCCTCATTTTTCTCAACAATTCCTAAGTTAGAGCACTTCGATTCGGTCTATATTATCTTTGTAGGTTGCTTGAAATCCTTTGCAGAATAAGGGAGAGTCCAAACAACAAGTAAATAAATACATACACCAACGAAACTTACATTTTCCTCTTTCCTCATAAATTGTGAGGACTCATCAGTATGTGTATGAGTTGACCGGCAAAATGTTTCATTTTACTGCCTTTCAGAGACGTGTTTCCTACCTTCAGCTTTTCATTTTGTGTAGTGACCTCCTCGAAGTCTTGCCGAAGTTTCTCCAGCTCACAGTGACGGTTCTGAGCCAACTCTTTGTTCTCCTCAAGCTCTGCATTCATTTCCTCAAACTGGAAAAAAGAGGGAAATCACAAAATGAGCATAAAAAAGAAAGAATTTTTAAATCATTCCCATTCCTAAGCTTCCACCATCACTGATCCATTCTTCTAGCAAAACCCCATCATCTCTTGTAAACTCCTAAATACCTCACACAACAGCTGACACAAAGGAGGAAATGTGACCTGAGTGAGTCACTGATTTTACCTTGCGGGCATTGATAGTGATTGTGCCGCCATAGAGACTGCTCCCCGCTCCGTAGACCTTATAACCTTTGGAATTCACCTACAGGAAGGACAAAGATTCTTTAGTGAGAGACCCTAAGATTTTAGTCTGATAACCAAAGCATTTTCAAAGGAGTCCATTGTGTCCCTAGGTACTACTACCCAAGTCCATCCATCCCTTTTTATTTTTAAACATTTATTTATTTATTTATTTATTTTTAACGTTTATTTATTTTTGAGAAAGAGAGAGAGACACAGAGTGTGAGCGGGGGAGGGTCAGAGAGAGAGGGAGACACGGAATCAGAAGCAGGCTCCAGGATCTAAGCTGTCACCACAGAGCCTGACGTAGGTCTCAAACCCACGAACTGTGAGATCATGACCTGGGCCAAAGTCGGCTGCTTAACCGACTGAGCCACCCAGGCGCCCCTTAACATTTATTTTTGAGAGGAACAGAGTACGAGCAGGGAAGGGGCAGAGAGAGAGAGAGACACAGAATCCGAAACAGGCTCCAGGATCTGAGCCTACTTCTGAGCTGTCAGATCATGACCTGAGCCGAAGTCGTGCGCTTAACCGACTGAGCCACCCAGGCGCCCTGAAGTCCGTTCTGAGTAGACTCCTTAAAAATGATTCTAGTCTCTAAACTATGAACGAAAGAGCACTTACCCGTTCTAGGACTTCTGCTAAATGTCGGTTGAGTCGTTGTTCTCTCTTTCGGATTTTGTCAATATCCCACTGCAGGTCATCGATCATGGACTCCAGGACAGAAACTCGTGACTCAGCTGTCTCCACTTTACTCTGCAACTTGGAAAACTAAATCCCAAAGACAGGCATTCAGAAAAAAACAAAAAAAAGACCGTATTAGGAAAGGAATGGTTACATCACTATCGTACATCCCAAATCTCACAAATTTAACCCCTGCTTATGTATCATCATAGACAAAATTGAAATAGAGGATGTTTCACCCTCTTTCCAATGCATGAATATAAAAATGAAATTACAGATTCCTTTAATCGGTCTGGGTCAGTTACAATCATGAAAACTGTAAAAGTCTCTGAGAACTCTCACTCTCATGAGGGAAAAACCACTTGGGATGCAACAATTTTTCTACCTCTGAGAAGCACCATTTCCCTCGATAGACCACAAACCCATCAGAAAATGTTATTTTTAAAGAAGTAAACAATAACATCTTTGATTTTACCAGACAAATATTTTTGGAGATAAAAACTCAAATATATATTCAGAAGACAGCTTTCTTTGCCCCCAACTTTTCCTTTCCACATTCTCACAAATGATAAACCAAAGGGAATGAAAGGAAAATGTCCATTCTTTTTTTTAAGCTGACCCCAGGACAATCTTGAATCAGACACTCTAAAGATACAAAACCTATGTTGTTCTTTGTTTAGTTAGGCACTTTGCACCAGCTAATGCTATTTAATACTTTAATTATAATACTGTCACAGGCTTGTGTTAATCTATACATAACTTTTGTTCTGGTTTAAAAATATGGCCCCCCAATTTTTTGATAGTCCTCCCATCAAGAGGTGGTGGCACTGTCCCCTCCTCCTGAATCTGGTAAACTTTAGTGACCCAATGAAAATGATGCTACAAGACTTCGAGGCTACGCCTAAAAGGCCATGCAGGCTCTGCTTTATGTTCTTGGGACATTCATTCTCTGTAAGAAGACAGCTCCCATGTAAGACCCACTACCCTGAAACTGCCACGCTGCAGCAGCAACATGCAGACGTTCCAGTGGAGGGCCTAAGGTGGGCTCCCAGCCAGCTCCAGGTAACAACAGCAGCCAGCCAGGAGTGCCACTGTGGACATCAGTTCAGTTGAGCAAAGCACTCTCTCTCCAGCTTAGTAATGCTACATGAGATTTGGGAAAGGGCCAGAAGAGGTGGACCTTCTCATCTTGGGTGCACCTAGTTTATATCTTAAACATGACAGGAAGTTATTCTATTTCTCTACTATATTCCAAACTATTTATGAGCACTGCTATACTCTAACCCTTTTGAAGGCTGATGAGAATCCACATGTATCAAAAAACTTCCCAGACAATTCTCATGCAAGCAGCCAGCACGGACCCTGGCAATGGAGTTTACGAAACAAGGGCATAATAAAGAACATGGGCTCTGAAGTAAAACAGACCTACATCTGAATCACAGTTCAATTACTTTCTGTCTCTGTGCTCAGAACAGTTACCTCCTTGAATTTGTTCCCTTAAGAGCAAGATAGGAATTGTCTGACCATTAGAGATAATATTCACCAAGTGTTTAAGGGCTAGTCACTAGGTAGATGGTAACCACTAACCTACTAATAAGCGAACAAATTAGGTGGCCAAACTAAAGTAGGTCAAATTTCAGCAGAATATCCTTTGAACCAAAATGATAATCAAGACTGTCAGAAAAATCTTTTAAGGCCTATTATCACTTTATCTCAATCACTGTGTGTGTGTGTGTGTGTGTGTGTGTGTACACATATATAAATAAATAAATACCCAAATGGTTTGGTTGTGGCACTATGTGTGCCCAAGTTTGGTTGGAAAACCCACATTCCTCAAGTTTCCAGGCCATTATCAATACAGTAGTTCCTACTGTCTCATTCTCAGATAAATTTCTACCAACCCATTCCTCAGTATCCTCAGTAACATTGTACATGATCTCTTATATTTGGGGTAAATCATTATTTGGAAATTCGGTGTGTTGTTTCACCTCATAGGATGGTATTTCTTCCTAAAAACTAACATCATAGTGTCTGTTTAACAGAGGCACAATTGAGGAGAAGTATTCAATTGTTTTCTCCCCTTAACCTTTCCGCAGATTTTGATTTCTCAGAACTGGCTGCTTTGGCCTGCCCTTCATGCTCTTCAATATACAAACAAGCTTTCTAGAGTCAGATGACCTTTGAAACATTCAAAATTCTGAGTCAGTGTCTGCCACAGGCCAATAGAAACCACCAACTCTCCTTTCTGGTCAAGTACCTCCTGTGACATGGTGCGATGCTTCTCCTGAAGGAGGTCTGTCAATTCCTGTAGCCTCATATTCTCTTGGGCAAGGAAGGAATTCAGCTCCTGCACCGCTTCCTCCACTATCAGATTATCTGAGGGAGAAGAACTGCACTTTAGTTTAGCATCTATAATGTCAAATTTTAAAACTGTGCATCCCACCAAAATATTAACATACTATCTCACTTTATTTTCCTGAAAACCTTTAAGAAGCAGGCTGGTTTTTATTATCTTCACATTACTAAGAACCCAGAGGTGAGATGACTTGCTTAAGGAAATGAGCCAAACCTGTGCTTCAGTAGAGGATAACACAGAGCCAAGGTCACCTAACTCCCATCCCTTTCTGTAAAGTCAAAACGCATGGAGAAAAGAAATGGGAGAGGTTCTGTAACTTTATTCAGATAAGACACAATCACCCAAAAACTGCATTTTAGAATTGTAGACAAGATAGAGGTATCTCTAATCAGTGTCAGACTTAAATAACAATAAAAATCTATTTCATAAGGCTATCACAAATTATTCACTAATCCCTCTGTTGGGAGGGAGATGAGGGGCAGAAAGCAAAAATTTCCTTGTTCAAATGAGCACCTATAAAATCATGAAGAATAAAGATAAGAGCCTACAATTACTTACCATGTTCTGGAATACTATGCTAGGGGCGCTCCTAAAGCTCAAAAGCCAAAATGTACACTACAATTTACAAAGAAGGCAGATAATTTATAAAATTTATTATACCAAGTTAATACGTTTAAAGACAGTTAACAGGAGAGAAAACTGTGCTTTCTCCTACTTCCTACCCCTTGGCATCACTCAGAAACACCATACAGAACAGGGTGGTCATGTGGTAGTTTTTGTGGTTTTCAACCAATACTGCCTGTAGAATCACCTGTGGAACTTTAAAGATTAGACACTTCCCTAGGACCCATCCCACACCTACTAAATAAGAATACCTATGGGCAGGGCCAAAAAAAAAAAAAAAACGTATGCTCCGAAAGCTCTCAAAGTGAATCTGATTCATAACCAAAGTTAAGAACTAGAGGCTGAAATTTAGTCCTCTTAATATCCTAAGATACATAGAACAAGGCCTAGAATACAGTAAGAGCACAATAAACACTTAGTGAATAAACTGGCTGATAAATACAATTCCTTTGAAACAAGGATAAAATAAACATGCGGGGAAAATGAACTGACAAAAAGGTATATTAAGTTCATTGAGCTACAATTCATACTCTATGGATCTTTCTCTCTTAGAAAATTCAATTTAATCAATGGCAATTACCTTTTATGCTGTCAATAATAGCTCAGCAATTTGTAACTTATAATTAATGCTTTTTAAAACTTTATTTATCTTGAGAGCAAGAAAGAGCATGAGCGTGCACAGAGCCTGCGTGAGAGGGTTTGAGCCTCATGTTGGGCTCTGCGCCGGCAGTGTGGAGCCTGCTTAGGATTCACTCTCTCCCTCTCTCTCTACCCCTCCCCCACTCACATGCATGCACACTCTTTCTCTCTCTCTCAAAAATAAACATTAAAAAAGTAAATAAAATAAAATAATAATCAGAGAAATTAAGGTATTAAAACGAAACCAACATTATTACTGAAAATAATAATAAAAATATAAAATCAGGGCACTAAGAAGATGCAACCCAGCTACACGAATACTTTACTATATTGTACAAGTCTCTGCATTAACATTAATTATTTCAAATAAACCCTTTTCCATCCATTTAATATTCTCTTTTTAATGTTTTATTTATTTTTGAGAGAGAGAGAGACAGTGTGAGCAAGGGAGGGTAAGAGAGAGAAGGAGACACAGAATCTGAAGAAAGGCTCCAGGCTCTGAGCTAGCTGTCAGCACAGAGCCTGACGCAGGGCTTGAACCCAAAAACCGTAAGATCATGACCTAAGCCAAAGTTGGACGCTTAAATAACTGAGCCACCCAGGCGCTCCTCTTTTTTTCCTTTTAAACACAGAGACCATCTAATAACTCTAAAACCTGAGCCAACTTTTTTTGAAAATATTTGAGATAACAGAAAAAAACAAAAAAAAGAATGTATTAAAACTGACTCTTTGAGGTGAAAGTTCAGTATCTAGGGGCACCTGGGTGACTCAGTCGGTTAAGCGTCCGACTTTGGCTCAGGTCATGATCTCACAGTCCATGAGTTCGAGCGCCACGTCGGGCTCTGTGCTGATAGCTCAGAGCCTGGAGCCTGCTTCAGATTCTGTGTCTCCTTCTCTCTCTGCCTCACCCTATTTGCACTCTGTATCTCCCTCTCTCTCTCTCTCTCTCTCAAAAGTAAACATTAAAAAAAATTTAAAGTTCAATACTTAACAAAAATTTTAAAAATAGAATTACCAATATTTAAAATAAGTTACTATCAGTAATAAATCAATGCCCAACACTACACAAATATCCAGAAACAGAGCTACTCCTTAAACAATAAAATTAATTCTACAACTTATAAAATTGTTTCTATTATTTAAAAGAGAGTATCAGAATGAGGCTTTCCTCAGCTTCTTACAGGACTGTCACATGGCTCAGGATATGAAACACTTGTAAAATACTAACATGCCATAGCAATGGCATTACTGGTATTACTGATAATATTGGAGATTAGTTTCCAAGGAATTTAATTAAAATTAAATACATAAGTTTGCAAACTATAAAGAAGCATGCAAAATTGAGCTCTTATTCCTCCCCGTGTTCCCAGTCTCCTGGTTCTTGCCTCACCTCCGCTGTTTAGCTTCCGCGACAGGAGCTCCACTTTTTCCTGTAATTTATCATAGACAGTCACAATCTGGGACACAGCCCGGCGGGAGGACTCCACACGCTCCTGCAGCTGAGACTCCATTTCTTCGCTGGAA
The DNA here is from genome assembly GCA_028646485.1 of Cryptoprocta ferox. Classification (NCBI taxonomy): domain Eukaryota; kingdom Metazoa; phylum Chordata; class Mammalia; order Carnivora; family Eupleridae; genus Cryptoprocta; species Cryptoprocta ferox. The sequence goes on from CM053568.1 coordinate 29,052,372, forward strand.
CTGCTGGCCAAGGTAGCGAGGAAGGAGAAAGCTGGCTCTTGCCCTTCCCCTGAGGACATGGGAGGTGGGGGCGGAAAGAAGCCGTCAACATTATAAAAGTGGAAATATCAAAATCCTTCTTTCCTCAAATGGAAAGCCTGCAAGCCAAGCTGTACTTTAAAACCCCACGGAGCACGCAGTGGTAGAATCCACCACAAACACTCGCCTCTCTCTCGGTCATCTTTTCGTTCCTGATTGCTGTCGGAGTCTGGTTCTGGTTCCGGCACGACGAGGGCCTTCCTTTCCGTGAGGAGATCTCCCAGACCCTGCTCCAGATCGTAACGTTTAAGGATGATACGGATGTTTTCATCAAACTGGAGAAGGGGAGGTACAGTAATGAAAAAACAACAGAGCACAACTTCAGAGATGAAGAGAAGGCAAAGGAGAATTAAAATGCTCAAATGAAAATCTGAGTAAAGAAACAGGTAGCTACCTGACTCCAGTACCGGTTGACAATCAGCAGTGAGGCATCGTCAGTGGCCTGTCTTCGTTCCAGTTTTTCAATGTGCTCACGGAGCTCGTCCTCAATGGCCTGCCGTTGATCCAGCATCTCTGCCAGCTTGCGGTTTTTGGTTTGCAGTGTTCGAATGTCTAGCTCCTCCTGCTCCACGAAACCAATCTTATTAGTCTCCACAAAGAAATTGGGCAAACCAGCTGTTAAATTCAACTGGGTCATATTATGTAGGTATTTGCTATCACTAAAGCTATTCATTTTTTAAATCTTACAACAAATAACTGGATAGAAGTAGGAACAGAAGAAATAAAGGAAAGAATCTATGATGACGGCGGGAAGTAAGAATGACACTAATATGCCAGAACTTGGACCTCACCCACCTCCCTGTTCTCTTCACATGGATATCCACCAAGTACTGTGAGGTCCGCTGTCCAGCTAGATCACCTTCTGCCCGGATCAACACTGCCATCTACCTCCTCAGCACTGCCCCTCACCCATTCAAGACCTCGGCACCTGGATCCCTCTCTGTCCCAGTCCCTGCCCATATGTCCAGTGACCACAATATACACACGGACGTGTGCACGTGTGACAAACCATCTAATCCTCTAGCATCCAGGCTACATTCTGAATCCCTTAACTCCGGTGATTATCTCACTCCCTGTGCTTCAGCCACGCATTTCAAAAGCCACATCTTGGACTTCTGTCATTATCTGGAACTGTGCCACAACTGAAATCTTAAATTCCTCAAATGAAACCCTATCTTTCCAGGTACCTCATGTCCTTATCCCCATATATCGGTCTTCATCTAACTAGATCTCCCAGAATTTTAAATTCTCTCCATTTTCCTTGTCCGTCCCTTGTCTCCACTGTTTTCCATACCTTGACCTCAACTTGTGCTCAGGATCACATTCTCTTCTGTTTCTGCAAAAATAAGATTCCATCAGTAACTCCACACCCCTCTCAATGTCTTTAATTTTTCTCCATAGCTCCTTCCCTAGGACAAGTTGGGGTCTGGAGGCGGGGGGGAAGGGGGTAGGATCCCAAGCAAAGAAATAGGATTGGAAAGGATTACATTTTTACCTTATCAAGAAATTAAGGAATATTTTAAAAAGAACTATTTATGAGAGCACCAATTTCTTGTTTTGCTTTTATTTTCTTTCTTCTATTTTGGTTAAAACAATCTTGATATGCCAAAATAGCCAATAGTTTCCCAACTATAACAGTTTATTAATACTAGTAATAAATGAAATCCTCAACCTCTTCTCTGAGCACTCCTTTCCCCTTCTGGCTCTAACTGAAAGCTGGATGAGAATTCTGTTTCCCCGCAGGTTTCTCCAGCACTACCTGGAGGCAGGTAGGCCCCCGCCTTGTTCTCCATTGCCACTTCCAGGCCATTACCCCACCTGCCTCCCTAGAACCTCCTAGCTCTGCAGCTCATGCCACCCTACCTTGCTGCACTTGTCTAGAAATGCCCAGGTCACTTCCCCACGTTTCCTGAAGATTTAGCACCTAGCTTATTATCACTCTCCAATGTTACTCATGTCATAGTTATTACTGACTTCAATTCCCATATAGATGATCCTTCCTGTATCTCAAATCATCAAGTCATTGACCTCCTCCCCTCCAATGATCTTGTCTTCTACCTCCCTTGGCCACCAAAGTCCCAGTTAGTCTTTTTCTTAGCCTGATCTGTATGTGTATGCTCTCTGTAAGCTCAACTTCTCCACGACTACCACCTACTTTTCCAGTTCACGCTCTCTAGTTTCCTGACTCCCACAATTCTTCACCTCCCTGAGAATCTATAATCCATTGGTCCTATAACTTTCCCGTTTCTCACTTCCTCACTCCCTTCTTTATTGACATTAAATTCCACGATCAGTCATAATCACGCCCTTCTATAACCTTCTCCTTCCTTGCTCCTTCCTCACACGTGCCTAGTAAAAACCCCACCCTGGTAACATCCAACTCTCCACTACTCCAGGCCTACATCCGTGCAGCTGAACATGAATAGAAAACATAAAGCACCACGCTCCCTGGGCTGACTTTAAACTCAGGATTACAGAGTCAATAGGTCCTCAGTGCTGCCCAACAACAATATTCCATCTCTCTAGTCCGTTTCCTCTTCAAGATGTCTACTTCGTACCTTCTCCTGTCTCTTCAAACCTCCAACACTTCCTCCCCCATCCTCACTCTCAGATGAGGCGCTTCTGATTTCACTGAAAAAAAAATACAAGCAATCAGAAGAGAATGTCCACATCTATCTCCCACAACTGCAGCTACCGATCTACCCATATCTGAACTCTTTGCTGCTACTGATCAACTGCCCCTGCTCCTAGTTAGGGCCAACCCCCCTGCTGTGCATTGTATCACATGCTCTCTCCCCTATTTGTGGAAATCACACCAGCAACTGTCTCCTCTTTCTGCTACCCCCATCAGCTTTATCCACTCTACCAAATCATTTCAATCAACATGCTGTACTAGCTCCTATTTTAAAATCAAAACAAAACAACCTTCCCTCAAGCCCACATTTCCCTCTGGCTAATGCCCCATTTTATTTGTCTTGCTTTCCATCAATACTCCTGCAAATCATTGTCTCTGTTCTCTTTTCCCTAATTCCTCTCCTATTCTCTAAAGTTCACCGCATTCAGGTTTCTAGCACCATCACACCACGAACAAGATTCTCATCAAGGTTCCCGAGAACCTTCTACTGCTAAACCTAACGTCTCAGTTCTCCCTTTACCCAGTGCTCCCCTTACTCAAGCCATCGGCAGCACCTGAGTAACTCCTTCCTGAAACACTCTCTTCATATAGCTTCTAGGCCCTCGCTCTCTTCTCCTACTTCATTTTCTGTCTCTTTGGTTAGTCTCTTCTCACCTCCTTGACATGAAAATATCACAGTGTTATAGGACTCTGTTCTCAGACCTCCTCCTTATCTGTACTCCCTTAGAGCCTCAAGTCTCATGGATTTAAATTCCTTCTACACGGGGCACCTGGGTGGCTCAGAAGGTTAAGCATCTGACTTCAGCTCAGGTCATGATCTCACAACTTGTGAGCTGGAGCCCTATGTTGGGCTCTGTGCTGACAGCTCATAGTCTGAAGCCTGCTTCGGATTCTGTGTCTCCCTCTTGCACTCTGCCCCTTCCCCGCTCATGCTTTGTCTCTGTCTCTCAAAAATAAATAAACATTAAAATAAATAAATAAATAAATAAATAATACCTCCTACAAAATGATGACTCCCAGCTTTAGCCCAGATCTCTCCCCAGACTACAGATTACTGTATCCAACCACTTACCCGCTCAGAAGTCTATTAAGTATCCCAAACTTGCATGTCCAAAATCAAACTCCTAATTCATCCTCCACAGCTTCCCAAAAACTATGCTCCTCTCATACTATTCCCTAGTTCAGTATGTGGACAGTCTGTACTTCCAAAATTCTGGGATCTCGTAAACTTCATCCAATCCATCAGCAAAGCCTGTCAACACTACCTCTACAGTGACCCAAGCCACCATGATCCCTCAGCAAGATTACTGCAAGTCTCCTAGAATGGGGCACTTTTGTGCCCCAGGCCATGTCCTGTCAGCCTGTCAGACTTCAGCACAGCCTTGGTGGACAGCTCCATTCGCACAACCACTGTTCTGCCGTAAAGCACACCTGAAGTCTTTTCATTTTTTGTTCCATAATCTCAGCTGGCTCACTACAGCAACACTGAACTGCAGAGGAAGAGTTATTGCCTTTACAACCTTCAACCAATTGGGGCAGGAATCAGTGGATATATGCCCCAGCTCCCCACACTTAGAGAGATGAAATGGGAAGAAGGAGAAGCAACAAGGGAACAATTCTGCTAACTGAACTCAGCCCTTGCCCCTCTACAATCTGTTTTCCAAGCATAAGTCAGAGCATGTTACTCTCCTGCTTAAGACCTTCCAATGATTCCTCACTGCCTTGTGGATAAAGCCCAAACTAAGAAGTATCCTCTCTGCTTCCCTTAGAGCATGTGGCTGTTTATCCCTATGAACAGCACATATCCCACTCGTAAATACTAGAACACTCTGTTCCCTTGTCCTGCCACCTTACAAACTGAAGTCCAACGGCTGTCCTCAGGGTAAAGCAGAGGGTTTGGCAAATAACCGATGCACAACAAATACTTAGATTTACTGAATTAGCAAATGTCCTTGGGATGCACGACGTGAGACAGTGCTTAGAAAAAAATCACCTCCTGGCAGCAGTATGGAGTACCTGAATCGCTGACAGACTCAGAAATGACACTTCATCAACAATTTACTCTGAATGCTCCCATTATTCTCTCTGTTCTGAGCCTGAATTCAAAACAGTAAGAGATGTGGTTTTATAAGCTATGCAAATGTAAAGCATTTTAACACCATACCCCCTTGGCTGAGTTCCAGAATAGACTCCTGATCTAGATCCAAACCTATTATAGCAAGCTTCTGATGTCTAATGGACATATAACATTACTATAAGCTTCTGGTGTATAACAGTCTAATGAAAAGGTCAACTCCCTAAGAGCAAGGACGGTGTCTTATTTTATTCACCATTATATCCATAATATCTAGCCCAATAATAATTATTAATAGCTCATATAGAGAAAGAGAGTACTTACCAAAGTAGAGGTAATATTTAAACCCTTAACAGAGACTCTTTCATTTTATCCTCTCAACAACGTAATAGATGGGTACTAGAATTACATTTTATAGACAAGGACAAGAGGTAGAGGGAAGACAACAAAAGGCCATGCAGTTAGGAAGTGGTGACATTGAGTCAATTCCATGTAGTCTGGCCTCAGACTCTCATCCTTCACCGCTCTCTTCTGTGATATTGCTACACTGCCTCTTAGTACCTAGCACTAAACTTTTCAGTGAATGAAGAATGAATGTACAGTTTCCCGCTGATAAATGCCTATAATCAATGTGTATCACACACCACACTCTCCAGAGATTAGAAGCACACCTTTGAAAATAAACATCAAATGTCAATATATCTCTTTTCAGAACTGACCACATCACTTCACCTACTTCTGGCTTTTTCATTTCCCTCTTCTTTTCAAATAAATTTCTCTTACATCAGAAGGCTTCCATAAACTCTTACTTTCAGGTTACAACTGAGAAAAGAGAAGTACACTCTCAAAGCATTGTTTCCACATACCGTTGAAGAGACACCCCCGAGCTTAATTGTCTCCACTGTGGTCCCTGAATCCTCAACAGCTGTCTTCTTCTCCGGAGGCATGGATGTGCCAGGCTCTCCAGCTGCTCTTTTATTTCCAATTCCGGACATCTTGGCACCAGATGATAGCAGTTTTCCTGGAGAGTGGGGGAAAAAAACAAACAAGCAAACAAAAAAAACAGAAACTTAGGTAAGACATGCAAAAAGAGTAACAATAAAGAGACTATCTATAATGTAAAAACTAGCAATTTTTCTGGCCAGCCTTTTTTACCTAAATCCATTCATTTCATACCAAGCAACACAATCCCCAAATTCCTCTTGGAAAGAAAAAAGTAAATTGTGGAGTAAGAGTCAAGGCTGAATTTACACAATTACCAATTTCTAAATAGAATGCTGAAAAAATAAGACAATGGGCAAAGGATGAAGAGACCGAGGAAAATGTCAGAAATCTCACTTCCTGAAATACCAGAATCAGAAAAATAGTTTGATTAGGACAAGAACTAATTCTATTGTGTGGGAAAAATCACAGAGCTGAAAGACACTTGGGAAATATCTGCTAAGTCATTAATATTGAACAAGTCATGTATCATCTCTGAGGCCCAATTTCCTAAACCAGGAATAACATTATATAATTACTGTGCCCCTTACAAGGAATTAGTAAGTATAGAAAGAACTTAGCATAATGCCTGACACGAAGAACTCACTCAGAAATACTAGCTCCTTTTTTTTTTTTTTAACATTCTTTCTCCCCTATTTCCAAATGTTCTCTTCGTGATTTTGTGCAACCCTAAAGAATCTAAATCTGAGTGTGAATCGCAATTCTACCTCTTAGGGAGCCTTATGTTGCCTTGAAGGAATTCTCCAAGAGCTTCAGTTTCCTATATGTACAGTGGAGGCGAACAAATATTCCGTCTGCCTAACTGCCTCAAGGGTTTCAGACACCAACGGAGGAGAAATGGATGCCAAGGCACCTTGCTACTTTAGAAAGCAGCCCTGCCATCACCGAGACTACACAGTACTCTGCTTGCAACTCAAACTCCAGGAAAAGGGGTATCGGTGGCAGTAACCTGAGTCAGACCTCACCTGGAGAGAGGAGACTGAGGAGCAAGACAAGGACCCCAGCCTCCCGTGCGCCCAATTGGAGGCCCAGGAGAGGGAAACCCCATAGCCGGAGACGGTGGAGATTCCCGAGGGCCCGCACAGCCCCGCAGCGCCCTTAGCCGAGATCTCACCTGGGTTCTTCCAACGCGCGGCGCCGGGGTGCAGCTTGGCGAAGTCAGGGCAGTTTTTCACCAAGGTCCGTTCTGCGGCCTCACTTCTCACCCCTGACCCGCAGGCGAGGACCCACAAAAGCTTCCGGGGGGCGGGGCCAGGTAAAGGAAGAAGGGAAAGAAAAGAGGATGTCACTTACAACCCGGCAGGGCGGAAGTGACGCACCGCGAGTGCGCCGAGCGCCCGGAAGTAAGAACCGTCTCTCTAGCAACGCGAGGTGGCTGGGACCTCCCGGTGTACATCGCCCTCCCGAAACACCTCCCACCCCGCCCTCCGCGCTATCGCTGTCGCCAGTGTCCCTGACTTTTTCGCCTTGTTGGCCTCTGTTACTACGACCTAAGTTTTTCTACTGAAACAAAGTGCCTTGCTCTGTTGCCTCTTACTGATGCTATCGAGACTCGTTCAGACTGCCGATTGGCTGATGGTCCCGTCAATCTCCCGGCGAAAGAATTAGCCACCGACACCTCGGGAAAATGTTACTCGGAGCCCGTTAGTGCTGAAATGAAGGCTTCTGGAGAAAAGCCAGGATATTTGACGGGTTTCGGGGCTTGTAGTTTTTCTTACAGGGAATTATATACAGCCCCGCCTACACAGAATCACTTGCGGACTTTGGTCCCTCTAGGTTAGGGCCTGGCATGGGCATTTTTTAAAGCGTTTCTCTATCCCTCTTCCACCCCCGAGATTCTGAGGTGCAAACAGGGTTGACAGCTGCTGCTTTTTTGCTTCTTTGGAACAAGACATTGACAAGAGAATGATAAGAGAGACAGATAAGAGAAAAGATAAACATACATCAATAAGTAGTTTCTGATCTCAACATTAGTCTATTTTAAGCTAATTAGACATTGATTTTTAGTCAATAACAAACTATTTCTCATTCAATTAAACTAAATGCCTATGTTTTAATGATAGAAAAGTAATCAATCTAACATCAATAAAAAGCTGCATGCCTCACATAACTATGAAAAACTGCCTAATAACATCAGATGGGGGTCCAGACATGCAAGAATGATTGCTGTATCTTAAAAAAATAAGAAAGGAAGGAAGAGGAAAAGACCCAGTGGAATTTAGGCAGCTTTGAAAAAAGGGTCAAACCTAGTCCATGCTGGATTTCTAGTCATATGAAGACTTTGATCCCTGTATCCACTGGATTTTACTTGTGCATGAAGTGAGAAAGTAAACAAGTGTTTGTGGTTCGTGTTATTAGAATAGTTTGCCTGGCCAGGAAAGGAATAACTGGCTCCAATAGAATTCAAATTTTGTTAGGTGATGCAGAAGCCTGAGGACTGTGTTTGGGGAACTGAGATAGGGATACCGAAGGACTCCATACAAATCTGCTGTTTGCTCATTTTCTGCTTCTATTCTTCCTAGGACCTGCATCCCACCCCATTTTACATATGCTTTGGAATACAAATAGCATAGGTACTCCTTGTAAGGGACAAGGAGTTCAGGATTTCTCTAGTATAGATAGCATCTAAGGAAGGACCAAGTGAGAATGACTGGAGGAAGCTATGATACATGTATTCCATACCCCCAGAGCTAGACATCTCAACACCAAGACCCCCTAGCTCCAAGGAATAACATCTGGGACCTTGTCTTGTTCTAACCAGTTCCTGGATGCCTGAGAGTGTAGTAGGATTCTCTCACAGAGAGATGGGAAATGAAGGCTTCTCTGTCCAGGAAGCAACTTTATTCGTTGTGCCAGCATGGGCTCAGTGGGTCTGTACCTGAAAAACTGAGCCCCAAGTGCAGTGGGGTGTAGCCTTTTATGCAATTTCTACTTCTTTGTCTCCCATATGTGGTGACATATAGTCTGATTGGACACAGTCCAAGTTACAGAGTCATGTCAGAGCTGTGCATACATGTGTAGGAGTTGATTGGGCCGTGTTGCCTTACTTTGTTCTGAGACGGCCTCCACCACATTCCTTAGGGAGGGGCTCACCACAAGAGGACACATACACCAGACCATAAATAATCCCCAATAAAAACCCCAGACCCCAAACAAAGACAAGGCGCATGCTCCTTTCCTTTCTGAGTTTCCTGGTAACTCTTATACAGATACTCCATCTGTTTCTGCTCTCTTTATATCCTCATAAACTCTTTCACCCCCTGCTGGCTCAGAGTTTGATTTCAGAAACCAAGGATCCTCTTGGCTGGTCCTTCGGGACCTCTCTGGGTCCCCCGACCCAGCCTACTGGCATCAGACCTACCTGCTGAAATGTATTGTACAAGATAATGACACTAATTCTCGAGCTCCCTCCTTTGGCTGCCCTTCTATCGGCAAGACATGCATTGACAGAACCACTAAATGACAAGCACTGGTTCTTCTAGCCTAAAATTTGTAAACTAGAGTTTCACCGGCTATATTTAGTCAACAGATAAGCTTTGTTTATTTTGGACAGTATTGGACAGTATTTGGACAGTATTTGGACAGTATTAACCACCTTCGTGGTTAAACACAAAATCCAACATTTAAAATAGGATATTTGACATAAAAATGCAGATTACCAACTTCTCTTGAAAATGTTGAAACTCTAGCGTGTTTATATATTCTTATATTCTTGCATGGTCACATTGCCTAGAGATGAGTAGTGCTTCCTCTTTTATTTCTGTTTACTGTAATCCCCACTAATACCCATTCCTCCTCACACTAGTTGAGTTTCATTTGCATATCATCACCTGTGTGTTGTACTATAACAAATCAATGATTGTAAATGAACATTGTTGGTTGCCTACCCAGCATCCATCCCCCCTCCCCTCACTTTCTTAACAGAACGCAAGCAGGATTTTATTCAAGTATCCATTTAGCCCCCTTCATTCCCTGTGTCTTAGAGAAACCTAACTTCACTTTCATCTCAAAAGATTGTCTTAATATAAATAGTCTCATTCCCCAAGCAAAGTCCTAGTCTTAACAATGGACAGCTTAATTGCTTGCAGTACTACAACCAAAGCAGTTTACTTCTGAATTTTTTGTGTGAGAACTGAAACTGCTGGAGCCTTCTTGCCAACCAGCTTAATAATGAAGCCAACACAGAGGTGAGAAGAACTAAGAGAATCTCAGGGAAATGGTGAGGACGCTCCTCACTTCAACACACACTTCAGAGAAAAATTGAGAGCACATCTTTATAGAACCTTACAATTCTCATCATGTAGATAACCATATTGTCCAGCTTGTGGTGAGATATATCTTTTCTGAAAGTCCATGTCAGCCATCTGACACCCTGAGAATAACACTTTTGACTTTACATCTGACATAACCTGTCCTGATTCAAAGAGGTAGGCTCACCCTAAAGAATTGGGGATATGTAATAGACAAAGGGGAGGATGGCAGAGACCTCTCTCATAGAACATATTCCCTATTTCTAACCAGCAACCTCCTGCTCAACATCTTAATTGAGAGAGAAAAGAATAGTCCTAGAAGAATAAGTTTGGTCCTCATAAATAGTAGACCAGCATTTGTTATTCTGTCCCGTGACTTGTCTTTGTTAACTACACAATTCCGCCACGAGGTGGCAGCAGGCGACATGCCCGTTTCTCTTCTAAAGCTTCATTGCCAAGTACCCTACTGTATTACTCTTTGGTCATGTCTTCAATTTAACTCTTAGAAACCGGGACAACTACTTAGGGTGAACTTAATGCTCTCCTAAAGCACAAAATTAAGATGCTTTGGATTTTTTATTTACCATTTTGTCTCTGCTCCCTGCAAATGCTCTGCTATAAGATTATTGTTTTATCTCAATGCATTCAAATATTCCATGAACTCTAGATTGGGCTATCTGTGTGCTAAACATAATTCCTTTACTTATCCTTACTTTTAGTCTAGTTGTATTTTATCTAGCATGACATCACTTTTTAAATATAAACGTATAGGTTCCACCGCCTCTGCTCTAGACCTAAGGAATCAGAATCTCCAGAGGAAAACTCTCTGGAAATGCAAGTTCTTACTTTTGTTAACTCTGTCTCTTTTGGGGACACATTTGAGGATCCCTGCTCCCAGTGAGGATATCCAGCCCTGCCTGCCTGAGAGCATTCTGCAGAAAAGAGTCCCCTCCTCTTGTCCTTAGCTTCCCTCCCTCATAGACATTCACCATTGCCATGTCTTTCTTGTTCCCCACACCCCTCCCTCCTTCTCCCCAGATCACCAGGTCCACTCTGTTATGCCTTCTTTGTATGATTTCTGCAGATCATGCTTGTGGCTTTAGTCCAAGGAGCCAGCAAGCATGAGAGCTAATATAGTCACAAATTGTCAGAGAAGCCACCCTTCACTTAATACTCTCCTAAAAAGCTACGTTGTGTCTGTTACAGTCACAGAATTGGTCTTTTACATGTTTATGCCATGTGACATTCTATGTTTAGGTTACTAATATTTTTATAATTTTGATCTTTATTATGTCGACAACACACCACACCGTCCACTGGATGACCAGGGGATAGGGATAACCAGTGCTGGAGGTCCCAAAACTATGAGTTCAAAGAATGTCACTTTGGAGTCTTTTTTTTTTAATGTTTATTTATTTTTGAGAGAGAGACAGATTGCAAGTGGGGAGGGGCAGAGAGATACACACACAGAATGTGAAGCAGGCTTCAGGCTCTGAGCTGTCAGCACAGAGCCCAACGAGAGGCTGAAACTCGTGAACTGTGAGATCATGACCTGAGCCGAAGTCGGCCGTTCAACCTACTGAACCACCCAGGTGCCCCAATGACACTTTGGAGTCTTGCTAAGAGACACAGACATCTGGGCTCCCCCCTGAGTCTTGCAAATGAATGTGGAGTCTTGCTGAAAGGTAGTCTTATTCTGAGCACACAGGCATTCTTGATCCCTCAGATGGTGATTTGTTAAGAGATTATTGTATTTTACTCCCAAGTTATGGGCTGTTTTTTTTTTATTTTTTTTAACGTTTATTTATTTTTGAGAGAGAGAGACACAGAGTGTGAGCAGAGGAGGGTCAGAGAGAGAGAGAGAGAGAAGCAGAATCAAAAGCAGGCTCCAGGCTCTGAGCTGTCAGCACAAAGCCCGATGCGGGGCCTGAACCCACAAACCATGAGATCATGACCTGAGCCGAAGTCGGCCGCTTAACCAACTGAGCCACCCAGGCGCCCCAGTTATGGGCTGTTTTTACTCTTGCGGAGGGGAGGATGGAAGAAGTGTCCATTACCCAGCACTTTTTTTTTTTTTAGTTTATTTTTTTTGAGAGCATGAGAGAGAGAGCATGAACAGGGAAGGTGCAGAGAGAGAGAGAGGCAGAGAGAATCCCAAACAGGATTCTAGGCAGCACAGAGCCCATCAAAAGGGTCAATCCCATGAACAGCGAGGTCATGACCTGAACCAAAAATCAAGATTCAGACGCTCAACTGACTGAGCCACTCAGGCTCCTCTTTTATTTATTTATCATTTTCTTATTGTCAACACTTTTAACAACCCAGTGCTATGGACTGAATTGTGTCCCCCCAAAACTCACGTGACCCCAACCCAATGTCATTGCAGGATTTTTTTACCACAATACCCGGGATTTGTTGTCTCTCCACTTCGAAGAATGAAGAGGTAGACACAAAATGAACAGTAGGCAAAAGTTCATTAGAATATAAGATTAGAAAGGAAGAATAGTAGGAAAGCTCTCTTTACAGAGAGGAGGCATTCAAAAGTGAATGACTGAAAACTATAGATAAGGGTCCTGGTTTTATAAGGTTCTGGTGCTCCCCCTCCCTTTCATTTCCCCCTTGTTCCTTCTCATGTTCTACCCTTATTGGCTAGATAACTCGGGGTTGTCCAGTTCTGGTTGGCTCCTTTCCATTGTTTGAGGGGTGGTCTAAGGCCATTCTTAGGTCTTTTGTAAAATTCCTGAGGGAAAACTGAGGAGGAGGAGGTGATATCTGTTACATTCCTAAGAGGAATCTTAACGCCTGAGGGGTTGTGCTGTGGTCAGACACTCCCAGCATTGTTCCAAAATAGTGTTTTTCCACACCCGGGGACCTCGCGTCCTTTCCCTCTGCCTATTTTATCCTATCTTTTCCTATCATAATGTGACCGTGTTTGGAGATGAGGCCCATGGAAGGAGCAGGGAATCAAAACAATCTCCAAACTTCACAAACAAAATTTCATTGAGATTTTGTATAGTGCATTGTATTTATAGAATAATTTCAGGAGAAGGGAAATTTTCTCGTATTTAGTCTTCCCAACCAGAAACACACCATACCTCTCCATTTTCTCAAGTCTTCCTTTATGTTTTAATACAGTTTCATGGTTTTCTTCTTCTAAATCTTTCATATCACTTATCAGATTTATATCTAGATAGTCCCTAGGTTTTTTGCTTTCAAGAATAAGACATTTTAGGGGCGCCTGGGTGGCTCAGTCAGTTAAGTGTCCGCCTTTGGCTCAGGTTATGATCTCCCGATTCGCGAGTTCGAGCCCTGCGTGGGGCTCTGAGCTGACAGCTCAGAGCCTGGAGTCTGCTTTATATTCTGTGTCTCCCTCTCTCTCTGCCCCTCCCCTGCTTGTGCTCTGTCAATCTCTCTTTCTCAAAAATAAATAAATAACATTAAAAAAGAAGAAGACCTTTTACATTATATTTTCCAATTGTTTATAAGTGCTATATAGGACAGTTATATGTTTTTCTGCATTTGACCTATCATAGAAAACTTTCTTATTGAGTCTTTTGGATATGAGGGGAGGGAAAGGGGAAACAATGGTAACATCTGCAAATAATGATAGTTTTCTTGCTCCCTTTCCGGAATATAGTAGGGTAAGCACTGACAGTTCCTTTTTCTTTTTGTAATGCAAGTGTCTGATTTAAGCTTTGAATGCTGAAGCATCCGCTTCAAAGAGTACTATCTCACATAAATGCATCGCCAGCCACAAGATTAGATAAAGAGACAAACCACTTCCCAACCCACAGGCTCCTTTGTTTTAGAGATCTTGATAGGTTTGATAACTGACCACTTAGGCCACTGTTTTGTTTTATTTTGTTTTTTCTCTGCCATCGCTTTAAATTCTCACTCTTACATTTAGATTCATCAACAGTGAGTCCAAGAAACCCTAGGCCCCTACTCTCGACCTGATAAAAGCAGACACACACCCCATCCAGCCCTTGGGTGCTTTTGCCCATCCCCCCCCCCCCCCGCCCCGCCCCAAGCTCATTGTGTGGCTTCAGGGATGCTGTGTAATTTCCAGTTTCTGGAAGAAATAAGCCTCTATTTTTTTCAAAGCTTCCTAATGATTGTTGTGGAATAGCATCTTGCAGTCATGCCTTTCAGAAGTTAACAGACGACTGACCATCTGGGTCAACCATCTAAATCATATCTGTCTCTCAAGGTCCAATTCCAGTCTCTGTTCCTTTGACTAAGACTGTCCAAATAATGTCCCCACTCTTGTTGCTCAAACCCATCAGCTCTGACAATGAAGATAGTGTTAAAATTTGAAATACAATGCAAGAAGGAGGCCTCGCCTAGGGAAGCCTGGCTGACAAGTATAAACCTTCCTCCCCAAGTAGTATTATACAGGCGAAGTTGCCTTATTTCCTACTCTGGGACAAATACACAAAACTGATTACAGTTTTAGGAACTCCCAGAGGTGATCAGGCACTAAATAAAACACTCATTATCCAAATTTATATGCCATGTTATAACCAAAATGCCCATTTGTTAATTATTGCAACAAAGACCAGCCATTTATATTCCTTGTAGCTGGTCTGCACATGAAACCACATTTATAAATAATCAAAAGGCTACTTAGTGAATCTGGAATCAAAACAAGCAGGATTAGATATATTATTTTAATATTAATGGCACCTGTCAAGAAGAGGTGGCTTAAGTTATGGAACAACTTCACAATGGAAAATGTATTTAAATGTATAGTGCTAACATGAACACCATGACATTATGAATAGTATGCTCTCATTTTCATTTTTATAAATTAAACTATATTGTATAATTGAAATTTGCTAAGAGAAGTAGAACTTAAATGTTCACACACACACAAATGTTAATTTCTCGCAAAAAATTTCTCTCTCTCTCTCTCTCTCTCACACACACACACACACACACACACACAGACACACACACACACAAATAATCCTTATCCCAGGCCAGGATAATTATGCTTTTCCAGTTCAACCCCTCAGAGCACAAATTTGGACAGTTAGGTTTCCAGGCACACTCTCTCTCACACTTGGAGTTTCTAGAAGTCTCAAAAGAATCCACATGAATAGAGATCAGGCATCTTTCCCAATGGGCAGTCAAGAGGGGTGGGCTGGATCACTGAACTCCAAAGAATCTATATCACACCATGTTCACAGTGCAAGTATGGTCTTAATTTCTGCAAAACCACATCAAGCTTCATGTCAAATATTGTTCATGTGAAGCTTATTTGATTTTCTTTATATTTAATTTGTAAATATGTTTTGATTTGTATAGCTATATAAACACAGGCATTTATACCACATTTATGTTTATACATGTTTTAGCTTACATTATAATAAAAATAATTTATGTAACCACTAGGTGGTCCATGAGAAATTTGTTTTCCTTTAGAGAGGGGCCTGTACATTATTTAAGTTTGAAAAATACTATTTATCAATTGTTTATGTGCTGTCTTGTGTGGCTCATGATTATTACTCATATCCAGTCTTTTTCATTCCCTAACATTTAAATAATCCTGAGATCAATAAAGAAGAATTGATATCAATATAACTGACATAGTGTATCAATTTAAACCTTCATTGACTCTAACAAACTACATGTATTAAGATGTTACTCACATTCATTCCAATACATTCAGCTATGAATTTCTAGTGTCTGAGGGATAGTGGCCAATCCAGTAAAAAGGAGGTCTTGCAGCAGAACTATATGTCTCAAATCTTGCCCTGTGGGCACCACTTCCCCACCTGGGAGGAAGGATAAGGCTGAGTACACCGATGACTAGCACAGTGAGTTTTCTACAGTTGTGAAGACAACAAAGACTGCCCCCGCATCTCAGCTCAGGTAAAGTCCTCCCAGCCAACATCCACCGCATCCCCTGCTGACCCTTCTGGCACTCTGCCAGCTCCCCTTCCCTCACTCTCAGAGCCCCAGGAAACACTCTGACCTTAAACACACACACACACACACACACACACACACACACACACACACACACACATACTGACTACCATGAATTCAGGTTGATGTGTTACCTCTCAGAAGTAGCTCTCGGAATTTGAAGCTAGCTTGATCTTTACTGCAGGATGGTGGTATTATTTGTGGTATTATTTTCTGTTGAAGAGATTCAGAAAGCAGGAGACACATGATCTTATTTGGAGCAGATGGGGAAGAGTTCAGGTGACATCCCTTCCCTACTACTCCTCCCAAGCATAGTTCTGGCTAGTAACATTTACCCTTCAAAATGGATTAAATCACGATGCTTTATTGAACTAAAACCTCAAATTATAATTTATGCACCAGGCTAGAAGCTGGATTTATTTGCAGCCTGTAATTGAATAAGTCTTTAAAAGTAACTGGAGGCCAGGGTAATAGGCATTTCAAAAGTATAGTGATAAAGATACTGTTACTTGAACACGTCCAAGCCATGGAGCACACTTTGACACTGCATTGACATTTCAAATGTTCAGTTAACCTTAAAGATGACTTCCCTCTAAGAGGACTATTTTTTACCTTGTGTTTATTTTTATTAGGCTGATTATCATGTGTGTGGACATTTACACCTGAGTGATCGCCAAACATAATTTGATCAGGTTATTTGATATATGGCCTTAATATGTAGCATAACAGCAGATATCTGTGGTTTCAAGCTGCTACTAAATGCTAAAATATCTGAAATACTGAACATCTTGTTTTGTATTTTTTTTATTCTTGTGAAGACTGTCCAATGTTTTTTAATGATGGCCACTCAATCTGTCAATTTCCATTAAAAGTTTAAAATAGAAGTAACACCCAATGATCCAACAATTAGAATACCTAATTCTAATGATGTATTCTAAAGAAAATAGACGCAAATAACTGTTTAAATATGATTATACAAAGTGTTTATCACAGCATTATTTGAAATTTAAAAATTTTAGAATCAATCCAAATACATTACGCTCTGTCCATAATATAAATTCTATATAGCCATTAAAACTGTGATCTCGAGCCATATTTCTTAACATGAAATAAGCTTTCAATGTGTTGCTGAATGGAGCAAGCAGATTATAGGAGTATGTGTGTAGTATCCATTGTTATAAGATATGATAAACTTTTTAAAAAATGTTTATTTATTTTTGAGAGAAAGAGTGCGACCGGGGTAGGGGCAGACAGAGAAGGAGAGAATCTCAACCAGGCTCTGCACTGTCAGCACAGAGCCTGATGCGGGGCTTGAACTCACAAACCATGAGATCATGACCTGAGCCTAAATCAAGAGTCGGACATTTAACTGACTGGGCCGCCACAGCACCCCAAGATGCAAGAAACATTTAACCAAAGTACTACCAAGTTAGGACTTATATCACTTTCTATCTCCATATCATCTCCCATTCACACCATTTTCTAAATCAAATGTTTTATATATCAACTATTTACATACAAATACATATGAAAAGGTTTTAGTATGTAGAACTAAACTGAGCAAGCACAGACCTAGCTATTGAAAGAGAAGAGCTTTGCTGCCATTGTTAAAAGATGTCCTCACCTCTTATGACCAAGAAGCTGAATAGGGTCTGGCTTAAGCTTTCTTAAAAGAAACTGAGGTATATTAAAAACTGTAAGAGTTTATTTGAGCAAAAATCTATTCCAGTCAGGCAGTGCCAAACTGCAAGCAGTTAGGAGTGTTCTAACAAGAGGAGCTGGCAGAAAGAGTTCTATAGAGAAAAGGAGTAGCAAAGTAAGGAAATTACTGATTGGCTGTAGTTTAAAGCCTAGTTGGCTGTTCGTCATTGGTTGCCCTTAGCTTTTGGATTTCTGCAAGCTTGAGGCATTTACAGGCTTAGACTTGGGCTTGCTTAAGTAGGCCACCACAGAATTCGAGCCACATCAGTCTAACAGCCTCCTCATTTTATTAATTAACAGCTTCAAGGAAAGTCAGAGGTGAGTCCTGAGAAACATATTGCTGACCGCAGTCGTTAGTCTGGACACCAAACCTCCCCGAACAAAACAAGGACCTCAACAATAGTTTACACTAAACCATATAGTGTCCTCCATCCCACTCATTGCCTCTGCCAAAAGAAAATTCATAGAGCTTTACTTAATATGAATATTTTATTGAGCAAGAAACAGATTGTTCCAGAACAGGGTGACTTCCAAATGGGAGGTGGTTAAGAAGTTCAGCTCTCAGTAATTATAGCTCAGTTTATGAAGCATGAATGAGTGAGTACATTGTCTTCTGTTGTGATTGGTTACTGGAAATTTACATTCCATTTCACTGCATACACACGTTTGTGGTTAACTTGCTAGGAAGCTAGGCAGAGTGAGTACTGCCTATACTTAAGAACAGTTTTGTCATGCCCAGACTGAACAATAGTTCACTGGATATAAAATTCTGGATTCCAAGTTTTCTTCCTTTAATCATTTGAAAATCCTATTTCATTGTCTTATTGCTTCCGTGATTGCCATTGAAAAATCTAATGGCAACCTCATATTTGTCCCTTTGTATTTGATCCATTTGTCTCTATAAGCTTTTATAATTTTTCTTTGTCTTTCATATATTTTTTTGAAATGTTTATTTATAGTGGGGAGGGGCAGAGGGAGAGGGAAAGAGAGAATCCCTCCTAAGCAGGCTCTGAGCAGGCTCCACCCCCTCAGGTCAGTACAGAGCCATATGGCAAAGAGCCTGACAGCGTGGGGCCTGATGCAGGGTTCCAACTCACGAACCTGTGAGATCATGACCTGAGCCAAAATCAAGAGTTGGATGCTTAACCAACCACCACCCAGGTGCCCCCCACCTTTCATATTCTTAAATGTCCCTAAAATATGTTATATTGTGGGTTTTTATTTACCTCTCCTCTTTGACATGACTTTTCATCTTTTTTTATTTCAAAAATTTATATTTTTTTAATATTTTCTCCTCTGTTGTTTTTTTCCCTTTCTGTCTTTCCAGAATTCTTACTTCTAACCTCTGTATCTTTCAGCCTCTCTTTATATTGTCCTTTCTTATTTCTTTCTGGAAAAACTCTTCAATCTGCTGTTCTTCAGCTTTATCCATTCTGCTATTTCACCTATATTTCATACCTAATATTTCTCATTAATTCCATTTTTATTTACATTTTCTTGTTCTTCTTTGATATTATTAACATCTTCTCTTATCTCTTTTGGTATGTTTATTTTAGCTACTTTAATTTTTTTTATGTTTTTTATTTATTTTTGAGAGACAGAGAGAGACAGCGCGAGCAGGGGAGGGTCAGAGAGAGAGGGAGACACAGAATCTGAAGCAGGCTCTGGGCTCTGAGCTAGCTGTCAGCACAGAGCCCAATGCGGGGCTCGAATCCACGAACTCTGAGATCATGACCTGAACCAAAGCCGGACGCTTAACCGACTGAGCCACCCAGGCGCCCCTATTTTAGCTACTTTAAAATTGCTAGTCTATTTACTCTGTTACCTATAATAGAATTTATAACCCAATATATTATCTTTGTTTTTTTGTTTTTTGGTGTTTCTTTTGTTTTGTTTTGTTTTGTTTTGAATGTTTAATTTATTTTTGAGAGAGAGAGCGAGTAGAAGAGGAGCAGAGATAAGAGGATCAGAGGATCCGCGCTGACAGCAGAAAGTCCGATGTGGGGCTCGAACTCACAAACCCTGAGATCATCACCTGAGCTGAAGTCAGAAACTTAACCGGCTGAGCCATCCAGTTGCCCCTGTCTTTCTTTTGAAATAGTTATTCTTCTCCAATGTCATGTTATTTTGGCCTGTCGGCTTATTTCCCCCTGTGTATGTATCCGGCAGCATACCAGGGAGAAGGCCAGTCCTCATGTCAGTTCCTGGTTACGGTGAATGAGTGGAGAGCCCAGGCACCAAAAATGTCTGAGCTAATCACATTCACTTTTCAAAATAATTTCTCAGGTCAAAGCTCCAGGTTTCCTCCCAGGGTGAAGAGCATTTGGGAGAGATACTTCCAAAAATGTTGCTCACTGGTCCCAGAGTTCTGAAGAGGAAGGGTGGGAAAGTAATTGCCCAGAGGGAGTGAATCTCATCTATTTCCTCAACTCCTGACACACAGAAGACTCTGGTCCAGAGCCCTGAGTCCCCACAGGGAGAGGCACAGGCCAGGTTGTCCCAAAGCAGTGAGAGCAGCAAGGACAGGATTCCCACAGCTCTTTTCCTACTCTATCCTCCCACCATGGTCCCTGGCCACCTCCTGTCCCCAATTCAAAGTCCTCACTCCCCCTGCCACACACGAGGGAAAGACAGCCTCCCAGCCCACCCCAGGGGTTTCTCCATTTCTTGCTTTTTCCAGGATTGTTCTTGGTGGAGGAAGCCAGCAGTGGGGTGAGCTCAGTGTCTTGGTTGGAACCACAGCAGAACCTACAGCCAGCCCATCTCCACTCTCCCCTCCCTCCAGCTGCTTTCCATTCTCCAACATTCAGTTGCTCTTACCTCCTCACCCACTCATCCCTTATACCGACTTTGCCTTTATTCCATTTGCTCTTTATCTTTCTCCAGTCTGGCTTCTGCCTCCAACACTCTACTGAGAAACTGCTGTATTCAGCATCACTGAAGACTCCATCCTTTTTGTGAATCCATGTCGTGTCCTCATCTTTAACATTTTGACACAACTGATTAATCCCTCCTTGAAGAACTTTCGCTTAGTTTCAATGATACCATCACAGCATCCGACTTTCCTTCCTGCCTCGCAGACTCCTTCTTTAAATTTTTTTTTAATGTTTATTTATTATTGAGAGACAGAGACAGAGCGTGAGCAGGGGAGGGGCAGAGAGAGAAGGATGCACAGAATCTGAAGCAGGCTCCAGGCTCTGAGCTGTCAGCACAGAGCCCAATGTGCTCGAACCACGAGATCATGACCTGAGACAAAGTCGGCCGCTTAACTGACTGAGCCACCCAGGCGCCCCTCCTTCTTTTCAGGCTCATTTGATTCCTTCCTCTACCACCACCCAACCGCAGTTAGAGAGCCCTAAGCTGGCCATAACGGGTAGATAGTGAAAGGGAGCCTTCCAGTAACTTTCATTCAATTTATAGCAAGTAGAGTGATCTTTTAAAAACACAAATTGAATAACGCTATCTCCTGGCTTC
Organism: Cryptoprocta ferox; assembly: GCA_028646485.1. NCBI lineage: Eukaryota > Metazoa > Chordata > Mammalia > Carnivora > Eupleridae > Cryptoprocta > Cryptoprocta ferox. Next base: position 29,073,520 of record CM053568.1, read on the forward strand.
CCACTGCACTTGGAATAAAATCGAATCCTTATAAGATTTGCATGGTCTGCTCACTCTCCCCACATATTCATTAAGCTCCGACTCTGTCCAGGCTCAGAGCTTTCTATTTTTTTTTAAGTTTATTTATTTTGAGAGAGTGAGAAAACATAAGTAGGGGAGGGGCAGAGGGAGAGGAAGAGAGAGAATCCCAAGCAAGTCCTCGCTGTCAGTGCGATCCTGGGATCATGAGCTGAAATCAAGAGTCAGACACTTAACCGACTGAGCCACCTAGGTGCCCCAGAGCTTTCTATTTTAATTACTGCTATCTCTGGAACATACAGTAGTGCCTCTACAAATAGTAGATATTTGTAGTAGACTGAATAATGGCCCCCAAAGATATGCACATTCTAATCCCTGGAACCTGTAAATATGTTACTTTATATAGCAAAGAGACTTTGCAGATGTAATTAACTTAAGGACCTTGAGATGAGGAGATATGAATGTTTGTGTGCTCCCCAAATTCATATGTTGAAATCCTACCCTCCCAAAGTGATGGTATTAGGAGGTGGGGCCTTTTGGGAGGTGATTAGGTCATGAGGGCAGAGCCTGTACAGTTGGGATTAGTGCCCTTACAAAAGAGACTCCAGAAAGCTGGCTTGCCCCTCTGCCATCTGAGGTTACAGTAAGAAGATGGGTATCAGCAAGGAAGCTGGTTCTCACCAGACACCGACTTTGCCAACACCATGATGTTGGACTTCCCAGACTCCAGAACTGTGAGAAATGTGTTTGTTTATAAACTACCAGTCTATGACCGTTTGTTACAGCAGCCCCAATGGACTAAAGCAGGGAGACTTTCCTGGTGAGCTCTGAATGTAATCACAAGGGTCCTTAATAAGACGGAGGCAGGAAGGTTAAAGGAGGAAGAAAATGATAGGCTAATGGAAAAAGTGAAGAAAAGGTGATGTGATGCATGGCCATGAGCCAAGAATGTGGGCAGCCTCTAGAATCTGGAAAAGATCAGGAAGCAGATTCTTCCTTGAACCCTCCAGAAAGAACCAGCTCTGCTGACATCTTGATTTTAGTCCATAAGTCAGACTTCTGACCTTCAGAATTGTAAGAGAGATTACATTTGTGTTTGTTTCAAATTTGTGGTAATGTGTTACAATAGCAATAGGAAACTAACATAGCGCTGAAAGAATCAGTTGGATAATATAAAATATCATCACTTTACATGTATGTCTAAATATGGTATTTCTCCCTCCCCAGTGCAGAAACAGTCGTCCCAGTCTGAGTGTCCTCTGGTTATTTTGGGGAGTGAGTTCCTAACTATGGTTGTTGGTTGTTCGTATGCCCCCATTAGTGAAAAGCGATGGGGGAAATGGTGGAGACCTGACTTCACTAAAAACAGTCTGTTCTATTTCTGACTAATCAGTGTCTATTCCTAGGTTAGTGGGGAGGATGAGACACATGCCATCCTGTTCCCTTTTGATTTCCCTTTTCTGTTCACCCTGCCTCCAACCCAAATGTTCTCCTCTAGTTCCAAAATAAAAGCCTCAGCATTGCAACAAATGCAAATACACGATGGTGGGAAATTGCGGTGAGGTCATTGCTGGCCTCAAACAGCCAAAAGTGTCCTGTTACACACACACACACACACACACACACTCCCCACAGATTGAGAGAGAGAGAAAGAGATAGGAACACATAAACATACTAAATAACTGTTTAATTTGGCTTAGATTTTTTACTTCCAGGAAATTTTGATTTTCTTTTTACTTGACTGTACTTGTAATTTTTCACAGCATAAATTATTTGTAAAATAAGTAAACTTTGGGGTGCTTGGGTGGCTCAGTTGGTTAAATGTCAGCCTTTAGCTGATCTCATGGTTCATGAGTTTGAGCCCTGTATAGGGCTCTGTGCGGACAGCTCAGAGCGTGGAGCCTGGTTTGGATTCTGTGTTTCCCTCTCTCTCTGCCCTGCCCCTGCTCAAGCTCCCTCTCAAAAATAAATAAACATTTAAAAAATAAATAAAATAAAATAAGTAAACTTTATAACAGAAAATATATCAATTAGGTACAACCTATATTTAGAACAACTGTGGGGTTGCTACCAAGCCAAGAACTTGACAAAAATACGAGAGAAATATAAACTGTCAGCACTACAGCAGTCTTAATACAATCAGGTGATGGAAGTTCGTTAGTAATGCAAATTAGGCAATGCAAATTGTCTCTAAGAGGCATGGACCAGCAAATCCCTAATACACAGAGTGGCATCGTGACTGTAACAGACTGCTCGGCATACACGTAAGTGACAAGTGACGTGGATTCTCACGGAAGCACCTCCTAGTCCTCAAACCCTCATATGCATCTGATTCCTATTCCCGAATTTTTGACCCAGTCCCTTCGGCTACCCTGAGAAGCTAAAATAACCCTGCTTAGTTAGGTGAGTGACTTTTCAATCCTGGGAAGATTTACAATTAACTACAGAAAAAATAAATTAAGCACATAATATTCATATTTTCATTTCACCCAGGAGAATCTGTGTGTGTTTACAATGTTTAAGAGAATCTGGCAGTCATAATTTTAAGTTAAAAGACATAGGAGAATTTGATTGAATGTAGAAACTGCATTGGATGTTACGAGAGGTTAGAGGTATTCTATACAGGAAGGTATTAGATGTTCAAAAGTTGTTTAAATACTAAGTAAGCTTTTTGTTAATGAAAGTGTTGAGTTTACTGTCAGGTAACTAAAGCATGTAAGAAAATCAAACATATTTAAATGTACAAATGTAATTTAAAATCAACAAATTAAAAAGAAAAATTGCTTATATATGTATAAAACTATCAGATTTATAAACAGAAGAACAGATTTATAAATTAAATTTACAGAGTTAAAAAAGGTAGGTTTTAAGAATTTTCACATTAATATATTCACTTAATTTTCAATCCATGTAATTGCAGGTATTCTTTAAAAGGCAGAAAAACCATCCCCCCCCCAACAGTAAAAAAACACAAACTCTCATTATCATAACTGAATTCTTATAGCAACAATAGAAGAAAACAAAATCTCAGGTTTAAAAAAAGTGGTGTTATGTATATTATATCTAAATAGTAAATTTTTAAAAATGTATGCCAATCACGTAAAAACTTAGTTTGACATTCCTCTAGAAAAAAAATTTTTTTAGTTTATTTTGAGAAAGAGAGAGAGAGTACGCACACACAAGTGAGTGGGGTAGGGGCCGAGAGAGAGAGAGAGAGAGAGAGAGAGAGAGAATTCCAAGCAGGCGCCACACAGTCAGCACAGAGTCGATGTGGGGCTCAAAGTCAAGAATCCGAGATCATAACCTGAGCTGAAATCAAGAGCGGGACACTCAACCAACTGAGTCACTCAGGCTCCCTGACATTCTTCTAGAAATTTGAATAAATTATCACTCACGAACTCTGGGTCTAAAATTAAATAAACTGGACATCAGACAGTAAAAATAAGCACAATTTAAAATCAGACTCTCAGCAAAAATACCATATTGTATTTCTTTAATCAACTACTGCTTGTAGATATCAAATATCAACCATAGCCCCCACCTGATCAAGGCTACCTCAAGGTGTAACGGGAAACGACTCAGACCGAACACCGGAGGAAGTGAAGTGACTCCTTTATTTATGCCTGCGGGCCCAGAGGAGCAGTCCTCCAAATTCTGGGCCCCGAACAGAGGGCGCAGCCTCGCTTTATAGCAAGTGGAACAAGGGGGCTCTTCTTTTGGCTTGCGGAGTGGTAGGCGGGATTACAGAAGCTTAGAAGCAGGAACACTAAACGTCATGATGTTTTACGGTGGTGTGGCTTTCTGAGACAGCGGGGCTTATCTCAATGGCTGCTACAATGGCAACAGTGCTTTATCATTTCCCCCCTTTGATGCTATTAGGTGCTGTTGCGGCTATTACATCACAATGTATACTTTTATATTCTTATATATTCTTATATATTAAGTCCTCGGATTGTTTTAACCTCTGGTAGTGAAATTGTTGGAGTGCCAGTATCTTGGCTGTGGCCCTCCTCGTTACCGTGTTTTTTAGTGTCTGGATGATTACTCGGATCACATAGGGCCCGAGGCCAGCCCCTATGAGGATGATAAGGATGGGCCCGACTAAAGGCAGACTTTATCGAGCCCATACCGGGTGTTTGTTTCCCACCCCCAGCTATCTTTTTTTTTTTTGCTGTTCTGTATGTTTTCTTGTAGTTCCTTTACCTTTTGTGTTACTATGTCAGACTGGTTAATGAAGTAATAACTTTTTTTTAGGAACACACAAGTCCCCCCTTTGTGGTTAGAAGGTCTAGGGCTCACTGGTTCTGTAAAGCAACATCTGCGAGCGAGTTTATTTGCTGCTGGATAGTAGCTACAGAGTCCGCCACCATGTTTATGTCTGTATTTAATCTTTTGACAGTTTGTAATAGGTGGAGGCTGACACCTAGGACTCTAGGCTTCCTATCCCCGTGTCTACCCCTGCCACAATACCAAGTCCTGCTATGATAGCCAATCCAGCCATTCTTCTGGTCCGGGTAGGCATCTCTTTGGGTTGGAGTAAGGTTACTATTTCCCAGGTACTCTTAAGGCTGATGCTGGGGGTGAGGAAGACCTCCAAGCATCTTCCCGTCCAGTTGGTAGGGAGGCAGCAGTAGGCCTCGCCTCCCTTCTACATAGGAGGAATAGACCCTGTCTAGCACAGAGACTGCTATTGATGGGGACACTAAGGTTCTGGGTACAGAGTCCAGGGTTGAGGGCCCCTACTGGGACTGGCTCTGATAAGGGTTCTCTGGACTCTAGACAAGTGATGTTAGAACCTCTGTAATCTAGGAACACATTGGTCGTGATGGGTCTCAGAGTGAGAGTCTGATTGGGACTGTGGTGAGTCTGGGAGTGGTTCCACGAATCAGGAACCAGGATTCCTATGAAGCCTTTCTCTTTGAAAGGCAGGCAGACCCAGCATTCTTTGGCAGAGTCACTAGTATTCTGGTATGCAGAAATACATACAGAGAAAATGGTTTGTACTATACCCTGGACTAATGAGGTAGGGCTTGCCTTTTGTAGGGCTTGTTGGAAGGCTGTGAGGTTAACTCCCTTATAGGCAACCTCCTATTTTTTGAGCTTTTTGACTACTTTTTTTATTGCTGTCTTTCTAGCTGCCTCGAATTTTTCCTGATTCATGGCACCTAGTGGCCGAGTGAGGCCCCAGCATATCTGCCTGCCATGTCCTTTACATTTTTGGGCCTGGTAGCCCTTAGTCCCCTCCATAACCCCAGTCCAGGATATTCGGTTTTGCCAACTGCATTGTGATTTCTGTGGTTTTACACAATCTTGTGGCATGTCAGTGCTATACACAAAGGTGTTCCCTTGCATGTAATAAGTTATAGCTCCTCCCGAAAGCATTTTTTTTTTCCGGCGTACCACATCTGTATTCCAGAATGGCGATGGAGACTGCATCAGTTATACAAAACATACTACATAACCATAGATACAAACAAGTCTAAGGTATGCCCCCCCCAGTGCCAAATGCTCCCATATGTCCCAGTCTTTTGGGGGCACTACCATCAGTCCGATTCCGAGGATGATGATGGGGAGTCCTGTGGCTGCGAGGCACCATCCTGGACAACGGTCCATTCTTCTCGGTCACCATCGAGGGTCGGTCTTCTTCTTAGCTTCAGTAGGGGCAGTCGTGATGATGATGGGGGCTGTATCTGGGGCCAGTCCTCAGGATTCTTGTTGTCCCCGGGGTCTGCTGCCCTTTTAACACGGGTATGATGAACCCAGCGTGTTCTTTATGCAAGCTTAAGTGCAGTAGGGGTTGTTAGTACAACTAAGTAGGGCCCGGTCCAAGTGGGTTGGAGGGGCTCCTTCTTTCAATCTTTTACCCAGACATAGTTCCCTGGCTTATGAGGGTGTGCTGGCCCCCCTCTTGGCATTGAGTCAGGTGGGACAAGAGGGTTCTTCTTTTGGCGCTCGGAGTGGTAGGCGGGATTACAGAAGCTTAGAAGCAGGAACACTAAATGTCATGTTGTTTTATGCCGGTGTGGCTTTCTGAGATAGCAGGGGCTTATCGCAATGGCTGCTACAATGGCAACAGTGCTCTATCAAAAGGATAACACACACAGATAGTATCCAAACCTACTTACAATTGATTCCTTCATTTCCTCATTTATTCATTCATACATTCATTGATTCATTCATTCATTCCAAAAACACCCAATATAAGTAACTGATGTCTGACAAGGCTGCTCTAAGCCCATAGGGAACTCATTTTCCAGACAGGGAATCCTCCCCAGGGCAGGAGCTATTGTCAGAGGCTAGGTTATGAATGGCTTTCACTGTCACGCAAATGAGCTTGAACTTTTCAGTCTAGTGTGTTTAACTAGAGAGAAACCTGATCTGGTTTACATTTTTAGAAAATTCACTGGGTTAACCCTCTGGAGGTTTGTTTAGAGTCCAAAGATAACAAAGCCTAAGATAGAATAGGAGACTATTACCAGGTGAGAGATGATGTCTTTATCTATGCTCCGATGTCAAAGTCAGGTGAGCAGAGTGAGAGGTCTGACTGTTCAGATTCACAATGTTAGTTCTGGCTAATCAAAGTTTTACTGTAATAAAAATAGATTAGAATGTCTACTTTGGGACTTAACTCTGGATGGTCTCCGCTTTTTGGGTTTTTTCTTCTGGGAAATGGGAAGAATCGCGATTAGGTGATGGTTTGAGGTTACCACGACACAGTTTCCAGTGTCGAGGGTGGTGAGCAATTGGACATCCTTCTCGCTGTGGACGAAGAAGGAAACCAAAATTGTTCAGGTAAATTGTAGGCACCTCTTGGGACACAGTCTGCAGTGTGTCTTTAATGAAATGTTTATGGTGTTTTGGTAAAGTAACAGTTTCAATAAAATTTTTCCTCACAACTCACAAAGATTCTTTTCTTTTTTTAAAATGCTTTTTTGTTTGTTAGTTTGGGTTTTTTTTTTGTTTGTTTGTTTTTTTGAGAGAGAGAGAGAAAGAGAGAGAGCATGTGAGCAGGGGAGGAGGCAGAGAGAGGAGGACAGAGGATCGGAAGCAGTCTCTGGGCTGAGAGCAGAGAGCCCGATGTAGGGCTCAAACTCAGGAACTGCGAAATCATGACCTGAGCCAAAGTGGGAAGCTCAACCAACTGAGCCACGCAGGCACCCCACAACTCACAAAGATTCTTTGCTTTTGTTTGTTTGTTTGTTTGTTTTTACAAAGATTCTTTGCTTGACCAAACTTAAGTCAGGCTTCTGAATCTTCTCCTAAGCCCTTCTGTACACTTCCTTGTAAAATCCAGTGTTAGCAAGAATCTTGCTAAATTCATTTAGCAACCACCCTCCATATCTGATCATTGTAGCCTATCTTCAACATGAATCCTGTCAAGTACCATTAGCCAGAATCACCTTTTGCACATGATGCTTCCTCTTAGTGATTTGCTACCCACCATTCCCTATCCTGTTTCTAGGCTATCAATTCCCACTTGCCCATGCTATGTTCAGAGTTGAATTTAATTCCCTTCTGCAAGACTCCATTTCAGGGGTCCTTGTACCTATCATCATGGCTCCCCTTGATGCCTCGCCATCTTCAATAAGTGCCACTGAATATTTTTTTCTTTAATACACCCAAGGGAATAGATGAGTAAGGATCATAGAATAGATCCTTAAAAGGATCTCTTAGAAGGACCTTCTGTTGTGAGAGATGGAAGCTGTTGTCGGGGTTCTGGTTTCCATGTTGGGGGGTGATTTCAAGGGCATTTCCTTATATAGACACATAATGAGAATTATGATTAATCTCTCTTTGTGATCTCAAAGTCCAATTTTATAAAAATAAGAAGAAAATGAAAGAGAAAACACCCTCCCTACCACAAAGGAGGGAAGGTAGCTAACATGGAACATAAAAGAAGGCTTAGCAGATGAGAACCAGAATCTTGGAACCCTATCTTAACAGGAATTTCCCAGTCTTTCCTAGGTTACCACTCCTCCTGCCTCTCCCTAGAATCTCCCAATTTATTATCTTTCATAAAATATCTTGAAGGCTGTTCCACTTTGGGTTTTAATCTGAAAAACTGGCTCCCTGCTACTCTTGTATATAGTTATTATTATCTATGTATAATGAAAATCACGTAAAATAATAATAAACACCTTTAAAACTACCATTCAACATGCAGATTAGTCTTTCTATATGATTTTAACAAATTGAGTATGAAACAACTTCAAATAATCATGTGTTTCTCTTCATATTAGATGAAGTTTAACTGCATATAATTTTTAAAAACCAAAAGAGAAAAAAAATTTAACCTCTCAATTAAAAGAAGTCTGGAAGTAGGAGATTTGCAACTGGTCCAGGAAATGGGAATAGCTTCCCAATCTCCTGTCTGTGCCAGATCCAACTGTCAGCCTACACTCTGAGCGAGGAGCCCAAGTTGGGACTTGAACTCATGATCCTAAGATCAAGACCTGGGTTGAGATCAAAAGTCAGATACTTAATCCACTGAGCCACCCAGCCACCCCCTGAGTATTCCTAATGACGGACTTCATGAGAATGTGACACACATCTCATTCTTATCTCATTCTCATCCATGGTGTTGGCACTATGTCAGAATAATTCTTCAATATTGCTTGTAAAATAGAGGCTGAATGGACGCTCGGGTGGATGGATGGGTGTTCAGGTAGAAGGGTACAAGATTCTACTGGAACTTAATATCTAGTACCAACTCTGCTGACATAAGAAGAAACCACAAGAACATTCACTGGCTTTACTGCCGTACCTTGTGACCACTGAACAGACTTTTTAGAGTAGGTGTCTTCAGGGGTGCCTGGGTGGCTCAGTTGGTTAAGCATCTGACCTCAGCCCAGGTCATGATCTCATGGTTTGTGGGTTTGAGCCCCGCGTTGGGCTCTGTGCTGCCAGCTTAGAGCCTGAGTCCTATTTTTGGATTCTGTGTCTCCCTCTCTCTCTGACCCTCCCCTGCTATAACGCTGTCTCTCTCTCTCTCTCTCTCTCTCAAAAATAAAATAAAACATTAAAAAAAATAGAGTAGGTGTCTGCAAGCCAGACAGTACATATTTTAGGCTTTGTGTGTCATAAGGTTTTGTCACAACTATTCAACTCATGATAGCAGCCATAGACACATGTAAACGAATGACCATGTGCCAGTAACACTGCAATTCGGATTTCAGAGCATTTTCACATGTTCCAAAATGTCCTTTTTTTTTTTAACCATTCAGTTTTGTAAAAAAAACATTCTTAGTTTGTGGGCTGCACAAAAAACAGGCAGTGAGTTGCAGTTTGCTAACCCTCAGCCTAGAAAGGCAAACCGACCTAGAATTAGGAGCACTAAGAAAGGTAATAAAACAATGAGGTGAAAACTCTAGAAACTGGCTTTCACTTTTCTTTGGCTTTCCTTTTTCCTCCCAGGATCATTCCATATCCCTTTCCTGTGGCCCTCTTCCTTAGAATTTGTTTTCAACCAACATGCACATTTTCTCATGTCTCCAGTGTTACATCATTAGAACAGTATTTGCTTAAAATTGGTTTCCGGAAGACTGAAAAATATTTGAGACCCAAAGTAATAGCTTTCTAATGAAGGGCTTTCGTGCATTGCGAGACATCATTTCATTAATGTAAATAAATCTCTGTGTGCCCACGTGATGGAATATGACGTTGGCTTCTATTCCTCTCACAAAAGAAACCTGCTTCCTATTTGCAAGAATTGGGGTAGCCCTGAGGGCAGGAACAGATTTCCATACCTATGCTTGAATGAGTAGTGATGACCTATTTGAGGGGAAAAAATATTCTGCAGTTCTCATTTGGAGATTGAGTTGGCTTGAGACCTCACTGCTCTTTTTAAGAAGTCCTTAGATTTTAGGTAGTTTTGTTCACGATAGGTGAATAAGATAAAAGTTACAACGTATGACAGATTACATTTTCAAATACCACTTAAATGGGCATTTATTATATACTTAGTGAATACTTGGCTCTTTCACAGTAAATCCTAAATTATCTCCTTCGGCTCTCATCTAGTTATTTTTGGATCTTTTGTTAAACCTCTGTGGCCTGTTAACTAAATGATTTCTGAGAGATGAAGCTCACAAATGACCTCTTTCAATGCACGAAAGCTCTTCATTAGTAATGATAGCCACTTTTCCATCTCTTTCATAATTCACTTCTCCCTTTGCTCAGCTTTGTCTCTTAGATGTTCTGTGCTAAATTTTTAACCTTCTCATGTGAAAGAAGTTCTGGAATCAGGCTTCCTTACCTCATTCTCATCTATGGTGTTGGCACGATGAGAGAAGAATTCTTCAATAAATATCTGCCAAAATTAAAGGTTGGGGATGGGTACTGAATCACCGTAGCCACTCCCCAGGGGAGACTGACAGGTCAAGTGGAAGAGCCACAGACCTAAATCCCATGCCTGGCTAGGTGATCTAGTTAAACCAAACTTTTCTGATTTTTAATAAATGTTTACAGTTCTGGCTTTTGGCATTAGGAAAGATTGTACTTGGCAATTCTCAAATCTTTCGTCATTTGCAAATTGGGGATGATAATCTGTAATGTCCAGGGTGAAGTGATATCTAGAGGAATGTTCACTAAGGCACCTGGTATAACGTTGAGTGCGGTGGGGATTCCGGGCGGAAGTGGGGTGCCCGCTATTATTTTTATTATGGGCAAAACCAGTTCCCTCCAGCGGAGAAAATGCTTGGAGGCCAGCTGGGGCTGTGAACAGCGCAGAGACCTAATCCTTCCAGAATTGCAGTTTCCTTTGCCTTGAGCCTGCTTTTCCTTTACTGCCCATCAGTTGGCGCCTTTTGCCGTCCTTTCCCCCCCCCAAGCTGGTCGCTCCGCAGCTCGCAGGTCACATGGCCTGCCGGAGTGAGGGGACCCGGCGCGGGAGCTGCGCCGCGGGAGAAGGCGAGGCTCCGGCGCGCACCCGAACCGCACGGCGCCCGCTCCGCCCGGGCCTCAGGGTAGGGCGACGGCTCCTCGGTGGCGATGAGCCAGCCCGCCTAGGCGACACCGGAGGCGGCCCTCGGCGTACGCAGAGGACGGAGCTGACCGCCTCCACCGGGTAGGTTTGCACTGTGTGCGATCTGCCAGCCCCTCTGGCATCGCGGCCGGAGCGCGGGGACGAGGATTACCGGGGCCGCTGCTGGCGCGGGGAGAGCAGCGGCGGGGGCTTGCGCAGCTCGGGAGGGCCTGCGCCCCCGGCCGTGCGCTCTGAGCAGGCGAGCTTCGCTGCTGCCCGGCCCGGAGCTCCGGCCGCTTCCTGCTGGGGGACTGCGGGGACCTCAGAAGGGCTTCCTCCGCGCGGGCGGGGCCGGTGTCAGGGGAGGGATGAATGAGTGTCGCCGCGAGGGCGTCTCTCCACCCTTCGCCGGCTTCGGCTGCGCTGAGAGGCCGACGGGAAGGCGCGAGCTGGGCGCGTGCGAGCCCTGGTTAAGACCCCGGTCCTGGGAGCCTGGTCGGGCCGCACAGCCGAAGGGCGCATCGCGTAATGGCCGCGCGCTTGCGGCGAGGGTCCCTCACGCGTCCGCCCCTGGGTCCAGCCGGGCTTGCGGATTACGCGCTACTGGGACGTGGGGTTTCTGCGCAGCCGGGTGACCGAGAAAGGGCAACCTGGCAGAAGAAGGCGTCCCTCCCAGCTCCCGGAAAGACCAGTCGAAGGGAGCCAGCTCGGCGATCGGAACCGCTAACCTCGACCTACGAGTGGGGAAACTGAGGCCCAAGCGCGGCGGGGACTGCCCAAGGTCGGTGGCAGACACTAGATCCGGGACTGTGGTCTCCCCCTCGTATTCTCTTTCTGCGAGGAATAGAGAGGACCACCCCCTCTAGTCACATTCTCCTCCTGGCCTCTGGGCGCGGGCGTTGCCGGTACCCACATCCTCCTTCTGGCGTCTGGGCGCGGGCGTTGCCCGTGCCGCACTGCGCCCTTGGTAGCCAGGGGAGAGAGCTCCTGCAGGGTGGGTGTGACCCTGGCATCCCCAGCTGGTCCCTTGCTCTCCCCGGGGGAACCGCAGAGCGACTCCAGTGATGATCTCACTATGCAGACCATTAGCAAAACCCGCAGGTTCAGTGTGTGCGTGTGCGTGCACGTGTATGTATTTCGCCAGGACAACTGAACCTGGTAAGGGGATAGCTTTTTTAGGGGTGCATTTCTAGGGTGCACTGTACCAGGTACTTTAGAAGGAGACAAGAGAAAACTATCTGTGTCTAACACCTAACATTAATACTGATTTAAAAAAAAAAAAAAGGATGTGTATTACAAAGCATTCGGAAACAGAAAAACGTAAAGGAGAAAAATAAAGATGACAAAACTTCATCTAGATTGTTGAGATTTTCTGGATGTGTTATTCTTAAAGCTTTCTCTGCATACACACATCTAAACCAATAAGATGGACAAAAATAGTATCTTGTTTTAATTTTCATGTCAGAACTCCCCCGGGGCAGTCAATACATTTTTCCTCCATGTACTAGCCTTTTGCATTTGTATAAGTGAACTGTCTTAATTCTTTTGCCCCCTTCCAACTTTTTTTTTTTTTTAAGTAATCTCTACACACAAGGTGGGGCTTGAACTCACAACCCTGAGATCAAAAGCCATATTGCTCTACTGACTGAGCCAGCTAGGCACCTCTTTTTTCCTTTTCCTTTTTCTTTTTTTAATTTTTAAAAAAATTTAAATCCAAGTTAGTTAACATATAATGTAATAATGATTTCAGGAGTAGAATTTAGTGATTTATCACTTGCATATAACACCCAGTGCTCATCCCAAGTGTCCTTAATGCACATCACCCGTTTAGCCCACCCCCCACCCAACTCTGCCAGCAACCCTCAGTTTATTCCCTGTATTTAAGAGTCTCTTATGGTTTGTCTCCCTCTCTGTATTTATCTTATTTTTGCTTCCCTTCCCTTAATGCTCATCTGTTTTGTATCTTAAATTCCACAAATGAGTGAAATCGTATGATATTTGTCTTTGACTTATTTTGCTTAGTATAATACACTCGAGTCCATCCACGTTATTGCAAATGTCAAGGTTTCATCCTTTCTGATTGCCAAGTAATATTCCATTGTGTGTGTGTGTGTGTATATATATATATATATATATATATATACACACACCACATCTTCTTTATCCATTCGTCCATCAATGGACATTTAGGTTCTTTCCATACTTTAGTTCTTGTTGGTAGCCCTGCTATAAACGTTGGGGTGCATGTGCCCTTTCGCATCAGCACTCCTGTATCCTTTGGATAAATACCTAGTAGTGCAATTGCTAGGTCATAGGGTAGTTCTAATTTTAATTTTTTGAGGAACCTCTATACTGTATTCCAGAGTGGCCACACCAGTTTGCATTCCCACCAGCAGTGCAAAAGGGTTTCTCTTTTTACGCATCCTCACCAACATCTGTTGTTGCCTGAGTTGTTAATATTACCCATTCTGACATGTGTGAGGTGCTGTTTCATTGTGGTTATGATGTATGTATATTTCCCTGATGATGAGTGATGTTGAGCATTTTTCATGTGTCTGTTAACCATCTGTATGTCTTCTTTGGAAAAGTGTCTATTCATGTCTTTTTCCCATTTCTTCACTGGATTATTTGCTTTTTGGGTGTTGATTTTGGTATGTTCTTTATAGATTTTGGATACTAACCCTTTATCTGATATGTCATTTGCAAATATGTTCTCCCATTGTGTCAGTTGCCTTTTAGTTTTGCCAATTGTTTCCTTTGTCATGCAGAAGCTTTGTATCTTGATGAGGTCCCAGTAGTTCTTTTTTGCTTTTGTTTCCCTTGCCTCTGGAGAGGTGTCAAGTAAGAAGTTGCTGCTGCTGAGGTTAAAGAGGTTGTTGTTGCCTGTTTTCTCCTCTAGGATTTTGATGGCTTCCTGTCTTAGGTCTTTCATCCATTTTGAGTTTCTTTTTGTGAATGGTGTAAGAAAGTGCTCCAAGTTCTGTCCAGTTTTCCCAACGCCATTTGCTGAAGAGACTTTTTTCTATTGGGTATTCTTTCTTGATTTATCAAAGATTAGTTGGGGGCGCCTGGGTGGCTCAGTCGGTTAAGGGTCCGACTTTGGCACAGGTCATGATCTCATTCATGGTTTCGAGCCCCACATCGGGCTCTGTACTGACAGCTCAGAGCCTGGAGCCTGCTTCAGATTCCGTGTCTCCCTCTCTCTCTGCCCCTCCCCCACTCATGCTCTGTTTCTCTCTGTCTCAATAATAAATACAAAAAACATAAAAAAAAAAAAAAAGATTAGTTGGCCATATGTTTGTGGGTCCATTTCTGAGTTCTCTGTTCTGTTCCATTGATGTATGTGTCTGTTTTTGTGCCAGTACCGTACTGTTTTGATCAGATTACAGCTTTGTAATACAGCTTGAAGTCTGGAATTGTGATGCCTCCAGCTTTGGTTTTCTTTTTCAGGATTGCTTTGGCTATTAGGGGTCTCTTCTGGTTCCATACAAATTTTAGGATTGTTTGTTCTAGCTCTGTGAAGAATGCTGGTGTTATTTTGTTAGGGATTGCATTGAATATGTAGATTGCTTTGGGTAGTATTGACATTTTAACAATATTTGTTCTTCCAATCCATGAGCATGAAATGTTTTTCCATTTTTTGCATCTTCTTCAATTTTTTTCATTAGGTTTCTATAGATTTCAGTCTTTTGCTTTTCAATTGGAGGGTCTTTCTGTTTCTGATTTCTAAGCATTCTTTGCACATTACATATTAAAGTAGTAATTCTGTCATTTATGTTGCATGTTTCCCAATCTGCCTAGTATCAGTTTTTCATCTATGACCATATACAAGTTTAACTTTTTACTTAGTCATATATTTTTCTAATGGTTTCTGCTTGCAGACCTTGCTGCAAGGGTCCTTTCCTAAACCAAGTTTATATAAATATACTTCTGTATTTTTTTTTCAGGTACTTTTAAGCCTTTGTTTGACAGTATTAATGTGAAATTTATTCTAGTTAAAGTTATAAAGTGGAGCAGTAATTTACTTTTCCTGCACAGTTAGCCAGTTGCTGCAAAGCTATTAAGTCTATTTTTCACCCCTGATTTAAATTACTGTAAGTATGGCGGATTAAATTATTACATGTTTGTATCTGTGTGGATTTCTGCTTCTGTCTATTTATCAAGCACATTTTGGTGCCAGTGCCATGTTATTTTAATGACTGAAGATTTTATAGTAGGTTTAAGGTCCATTTAGGCAGATTCTCCCTTATTACTCTGTATTATCATTTTCCTGGCTCTTAGAAAAATCAGTTTTATTGAAGTATAGTTCACATGCCATAAAACACAGCATTTAAATGTATATTTTGATGAATTTTGTTAAATATAACCACCATCACAATAAAAAATTGTGAAGCATTACGTGACATTGATGTCCACATTGCACAGGGGCCATGCTAATCTTTGCTACATCCCCCCAATTTCAGTATATATGCCAGCAAAGTAAGCATTTCCTGGCCATTTTTGTTAGTACTGATTCCAGAAAAATCTTTAGAATACTTTGATCGAGTTAACTAACCTTTCCCTGCTCCACCAAAAGAAGCAAACAAAATTTTGTTTGGATTTCCATTGGATTTTTTGATAACAACCGCCCACAGGGTATAGGGGCCCTGGCGGACATGTTCACCATCCCAGTCGGTGCACATGACTCAGTATTTGTTGGATGAACATGTAATAATTATGATAAAAGTAGCACCTGCTCTTACAGAACTGTTGAAAGCAAAATGGGAGGCTTCATTACCTTCATCTCCTACTAAATTATACTCCATAATAAAAATAGAATGACCATACTATGTACATTTTTTTTTTTTTTTTTTTTTTTTTTTACAATTTGCACTGACATAGTTTGCATTATTTTCCCTTTAGAGACTTTGAAAATCTGCTCAGTTTGGTATAACAAGTTATCATAGACTGGGTGGTGTAAACAGCAGAAACATTTCTTCCTGGAGCCTGAAAATCTGAGATCAGGGTGCCAGCATAGTTGGGTGCTGCTGAGGGCCCTCTTTCTGGTGTATGGATGCCACCTTCTTGCTGTGTTCTCACTGGCAGAGAGCAGAGAGAGGAAGCACGCACACTCCCATTTCTTTTTTTTATTTAATTTTTAAAATGTGCATGTATTTATTTTTTGAGAGAGAGAGAGAACGCAAAGGGGAGAGGGGCAGAGAGAGAGGGAGAGAATCCCAGCAGGCTCCATGCTGTCAGCACAGAGCCCGAGTCAGGGTTCAAACTCACAAACCATAAGATGAGCTGAAATCAAGAGTTTGATTTCAGCTTAAGGGAAGCTTAAGGGACTGAGCCACGCAGGCACCCCTCCCATCTCTTCCTGTAAGGACACTAATCCCAGCATGAGAGTTCTACCACCAAGACCTAATTACCTACCAAAGACCCCATATCCAAATACCATCACGTTGAGGATTAGGGTTTTAATATATGAATTTTGGGAGAACACATTCAGTTTATAGCAGAGACCTAACTAAGACTTTTTTTTAATGTTAGTATATTTAAAACTTTCTCTTCCTTTTTAATGACTCCTTATCATTCCTTTGTATAATTATCTAAAATATGTTCCCTGTTGCTGGGCCTTTTTTCCCCCTACAGTTCCTCCTTCCTTCTTCCTTTCCTTCTCTCCCCTCCCCACCCTTCCCCGCCCCTCCCCTCTCCCTCTTTGCTTCCCCCTCTTTATCTTTCTCTTTCTTACTATTACAAACAAAACTGCCATGAACCCTCCTTTTCTATCTTTGATAGCATGCGTTGGCATTTCTGCGGGATAGATTCCTAGAAGTAGAACTTATAGGTCAAGGGAGATGCGTACATAAAATTTTTATAGATACCCAGCTCAACTTTCCTTCCAAAGGTTACACCAATTTATTTGCAAGTGCCCATTTGTTGAACTAGGCCACTCCCTCTTGAAGTAAATTGAATTGACCTTATGTTAAAGGTAGAGATTAGTTCTGGAGAAAGAGAACTCCATCATCTCTTTCATTAGTGAGGCTTTCCCAGCTGGAAAACTTACTAAAGTTACTTACTAAAGACTTTTTAAGTGTCTTTCAGTAGAAAGTTATAGTGTGTGTGTGTATTCCGTATATTTTAAAAATTTCTTCCTAGGTATTTTAGGGTTTTTAACCTCATTTTGACAGGGATCTTTTATCCCATTAATCAATTTGGTTATTGTCTGATTAGGTGAAAGCAGTGTGTGTGTATGTGTCTGTGTGCGTGTGTGTGTGCATGTGTGTAATATTTGTACATTACTTTTACATATTAATTGTTATCAACCACATTCTGAAACCCTGGTTACCATTTCTAATGATTTGTCAACTGATTTTTTTGGGCTTTCAATCTGTGCAGAAATAGTAGGTGCATATTGGTTGAGGACATGGGTCCTGGAACCTGCCTGCCTGTGTTCAAGTGTTCGAGTTTTGCCACCGACTGAAAAGCTTTGTTAACCTTGGGTACGTTAATTGTGCCTTAGTTTTTTCAGGTATAAATGGGCTGAATGACAGTACTTCTCATAAGCTTCTTTAAAGAAAAATTTTTTTAACATTTATTCATTTTTAGAGACAGAGTGTGAGTGGGGGAGGGATAGAGAGAGAGAGAAAGAGAGGGAGACACAGATCTGAAGCAGGCTCCAGGTTCTGAGCTGTCAGCACAGAGCCCGATGTGGGGCTCAAACTCACAGACTGTGAGATCATAACCTGAGCCAAAGTCTGATGCTTAACCGACTGAGCCATGCAGGCACCCCTCTCATAACCTTCTTATGAGGATCAATGAGTTGCTTAGAACAGTGCTTGGCATGTAATAAGTGCTCAGCAAACACGTACAAATAAGTTGATCTCTGCACATTATATGGCCAGGCTCTTTGATATTTCCAATTTTACAGCTGAGGAATTGAGGCCCACAGAAGTCAAATGACTTGACTATAGGCATTTATTAGCTCAACAAATATTGAGCCTCTTCTATGCAGAGTTCTGTGATGAGTCTTCAAGGGATACCAAGATAAATCATACTGAATCCACTAACAAAGGATTTATAAGCCTAATTGGGGCATAAGTCAGGGGCCATAAATAAAGCCATGGAAGGCAGCAGGCATCGGGGACAAAATATGGGCTTTGGAATTTTCCTCTGTTTTAATTTCTTGCTTTCAACTTGGTAGCTTTTTTTTTTTCTTTTGTGTAAATGGAATTAGTTCCACTGCTATTCGAGAGTTGCTATTTTGGTTAAATGAAATAGATGTAAGAGTCTACTAAGGACGTGGATATGTAGCAGGAGCTTAGTAAGTGGTAGCTATAAATAGATACAGTCTAACGTAGAAAGTGACAAATGAAGGTTCTGGGGGGGAAAGTTTATGTAAAAGGCCCAAGCACTTGAGAAACAAGTTGGGGTTGGGGTATCGAGATAAGGGTTGTCTTTCAGAAGAGCCTCCCCCCCACCGTTTTTAAGTTTATTTATTTTTGAGAGAGAAAGAGCACAAGCCAGGGAGGAGCAGAAAGAAGGAGAGACAGAATCCTAAGCAGGCTCCATGCCATCCGCACGGAGGCCAGTGTGGGGCTCAAACTCATGAATCGTGAGATCATGACCTGAGCCAAGATCGAGGTCATGATCAAGATCAAGTTGGACCCTTCACTAACTGAGCCACCCGGGCGCCTCTGAACTGATTCTTGATGGTTGAGTAGCCTGCGTGAGGAGAAGAAATGAGTCTGGAGAGATAGTTGAAACTGGATTTTGAAGAGTCATGGTGAAGAATTTGGACTTCATTCTGTAGTCATTGAGAAATCATAGAACAGTTCTACAGAAAAGAGTGCCATGTTCAGACCTGTGCTTCCGAGCATCAGATGGGTGCTGATGATGTAAAACTTTACCATCATTTCCACTTTCTATCTGACAAATGGCTTTCATGGCCATTGTCTTCTTTTGTCTTCACAGTGCCTCCATACATGAGATACTTTTAATTTTCCTATTTGACAGAAGCAAAATCGTCTCAGAGAGATCAAATGATTTCTTTACAAATGGACCTAATTAGTGAGTGTTGGGACCAGACCTGGACCGGAAACTTTTGGCTTTGAATCTGTTGGTCTTTTCTGGAAGTCAGAGGCCTGGTTAGGAGGCTGTTGCCGTTAGCCAGTCTGGAGGTGATGAGGAGCAGCGAGGGTGGGGCAGTGCAGAAGGACATGGCTATGGGAGGGAAGGAGAGAAGAGAGGTGTGCAAGAGGCCGTACGGGTAGCATTGCTGGGACTTGGGAAGTGACCAGCTAGGAGTGAGAAGTCAGAACATACTGGTCTTTTGGACCCAAGGTGCCTGGGAGTCTGGTGGGGCCATTCACACATGAGGGCTGACTTGGGAAACAGTCCTCTTGACTGCTTCTCTCTTCACTCTAAGCCTGTTGTACTGCCTCACATACCCCTGTGACCCCTTCAAGTTAATTTTCAGAAGCTGCCATAAAATGTAACTTGTCATTGTTGCTCCATTTATTCATTCTAGCCCTATTTCACGTTCATCTCTTGGTGTCTTTGTCTTTTACTATCTTTTCTGAGCCCTCCATCCAAGACATGGTAACAGGCATAGTCCAGTTTACAGAATGGTTGTGTTTCAAAGTGCCCTAGGAAGGCATAGATAAGAATTCAATAATCATTATACCATAGAATCTGGGCTGTCATGGTGTCATTGTTTCCAGGCCACCTCACAGATGCAAGTTAGTCCACAACATCATTGGAGTGTGGTCCTGAGTTGGTGATGCTGTGGGTAACTGTGGAATTCTGGAAAAAGACAATCGGAGTGATAATGTAGACAGGGTCCTTCTTCTGCCCCATCCCCATGATTGGGCTGGGAGTAGAGAGCTCCTTCCCTTGAACTACCAATTCAAAATCCTATATTTTCAGGTAAGTTATCTTAAAACCAAATCAGCGAAGTGAAATAAATTATAGGTGGCCTTGGACACCACACCCCACTGTGTAGCAATTGGTTAAATCCTTTAGAAAGATATTTTAAAAAGCAAACAGAACATAGTCTTGAATGCCTACCTAACTCCATGTGGTTGGATTTTAGGCAGACCAGTCATCTGATCACTGAAGGATCTGATCCCACCTCCCATGGCCCAAGATGGGTGGGCTAGATTGTATTACTGATTTTTTTCTTTTCTTTTTATTGAGAATGTGTGTGTGTGTGTGTGTGTGTGTGTGCGCGCGCGCAAGCGGGGGAGGGACAGTGGGAGAGAGAGAATTCTAAACAAGCTGTATACTCCGCATGGAGCCTGATGTAGGGCTTGATCCCACAACCCTAGGAAATCAAGAGTCTGATGCTCAACCAACCGAACCACGCAGGCACCCCTGTTCAAGGTATTTTCTGCTCCTCCCTGGAGAGACATATATTTCCCTAATCATTGGCTTTAGGCTGGGCCATATGTCTTTCAATACACCTTCTTGCAGGAAAATTACATAACTGTTGTGTTGAACTCAAGAGTTCTTATGTAACTTGCTCTGGTCAGTGAAATGTAGGTGGACATGATGTATGTCATTTTTGAGCTGTAGCTTTGTGAGCCAGCATGTGCTTCACTGTCTCTTTCTCCTCTGCCACAAAACGAACAATGTCTAGAAAAGAGGCAGTTCCATCTACCTGGGTCCTGGAGTGCGAATGACAGGGAGCAGAGTCTCAACTGATCCATAATGGACAAGTAACACGAGCAAGAATTAAACCTCTTTTCTTATAAAACCCTGAGATTTAGGGGTCATTACCCTAGTCTCTCTGGACTCATACTGAGTATAATGATATGGCAGCCAGATGCCTTGTGAGCATTTTAGAAATGTCACAGACTCTGAACAAATTGCCAGAACCTTTCTTTTTTCCTGAGGGCTTAGAAATTGGCCTGCTGCTTTTGCTTTCTCTTGACCCTTCATTTTCCCTTCCTCTGCTCTGCGGGAGGAGTACATTTCCCTGCCACGTTGCTTTGGCCAGTGCATGGTGAGTGGACTTAATGTGTGGCATGCTTAAGTGAGCTGTAAATGAACCTTCCTGTTTTGACTCTTGGCATACCTACCATCCACCGAAAGAGCATGCCCAGATGGCTGTTTATTCTGACCCCTGACCTGGAACAAGAGGTACATGGAACGACCTGATTCTGACCTGCAGTCTGGAGCTGAACCCAGCTGAACCACAGCATCCACAGATCCACGAGCAAGAAATGCATATCTTTATCGTAAGCTCTGAAGGTCTGGGCTGTTCCTCAACCCATCAAGAGCTTATCAATGTATGTGGGGACCTCGTGTCCTCTGAACTGAGTCCTCTTCCTTCCCTGAAGATCAGGAGAATAGCAGTCTCACTACCATATTTTTAAATTTTATTTTATTATTATTTTTAAAAATTTTTAATGTTTGTTTATTTTGAGAGAGAGAGAGAATGACCAGGGAGGGGCCAAAAGAGAGGGAGTCACAGAATCCGCGAAGCAGGCTCCAGGCTCTGAGCTGACAGCAAAGAGCCTGACACAACGCTCAAACTCATGGACCACGGGATCATGACTTGAGCCAAAATTGGATGTTTAACTAACTGAGCCACCCAGGTGCCCCTCACTATCATATTTTTAAAGCAAGGTGTTTCTGAGATGTTAATGATTTTATTGCCCCCAGTGGGGAAATTGCCTGGGATTAAAGGTCATCTTTATGTTAGCACCAGGTGCCTCGATTCCTGACACACCTGCCAGAGGGGAGAGAGAGAGAGAGAGAGAGAGAGAGAGAATCAGGAGCCTGGGGTGCCAAGGGAGGGATAGGGCCTGAGAGCAGCAGCACGGGGTGGCTTGGATAGAATGGACATCTCCTTAATTTCACCGGCCCCACTTTAATAAGAAAAATCTAAGGGAAATCATCAGGCTTTCTTGACCACAGCTTCAAGAAAGTCTTATCCCCTTCTATCCACCTGCGACATACAAGCCTCTTTTGTAAAGAAATGTTAAAGCCAGCCCCACAAGCCCACCAGGACCCTCAGCAGGATCCTAGAAAATACAGCAGGAAGCCGTGGGCCTGGGAGGACTTGGACTTAAGAGTGTGCTGTCAATCAGTTCGTTCACTCAGTAAATACTTGTGGACTCATACATAAGCAAGTACGTTGTGTGTATTTCCCCGCTTTGCTCCACATACGGTAGTATGCTATACATACTTTCCTATGTCTTCTTTAACTGAAAAAAAATCTAACAATTTTTCTGTATCTGTGCATAGTTTTCTTTTTTTAACTTTTTTTTGATGAGAACACAAGTTCTACTCTCAGCAAATTTCAATTATATAATACAGTATTGTCAACTGTAGTCACCAAGTTATGCATGCATTAGATCCTCAGACTTTGTTCATCTTACTTCTTTTTTTTTTTTTTAAGACCTTATTCATCTTAGGGGTAGCTGGGTGGTTCAGTCAGTTGAGCATATGACTCTTGATTTCGGCTCAGGTCATGATCTCACGGTTCATGAGTTCAGACCCCGCATTGGGCTTCTCGAGATTCTCTCTCTCTCTCTCTCTCTGCCCCCTCCCAATAAATAAATAAACTTAAAAAAAAAAAGACCTTGTAACTAAAAGTTTATATATACCTTTTGACCAACCTCTCCCTATCCCCACCCCCCTCCCGTTAGCACCTGATAACCACCTTTTTTTTTTTTTAATGTTTATTTTAGAGACAGAGACAGAGCTCAAGCAGGGGAGGGGCAGAAAGAGGGAGACACAGAATCTGAAGCAAGCTTCAGGCTCTGAGCTGTCAGCACAGAGCCCGATGCGGGGCTCCAACCCCCGAACCATGAGGTCATGACCTGAGCCACAGTCCAACACTTAACTGACTGAGCCACTTAGGCGCCCCTGATAACCACCTTTCTATTTTGTTTCCATGAGTTTGACTTTTTTTTTTTTTTAGATTTTACATATAGATGATACCATGCAGTGTTTGTCTTTGTCTTATTTCACTTAGCCTAAGTGAAATACCCTCCAGATTCATCCATTTTGTCACAAATGGTAGGATTTCCTTCTTTCTTTTAAAGGCTGAATAATATTCCCCTTCATAGATATACCACATATTCTTTATCTGTTAATCCATCAGTGGACATTTGGGTTGTTTCCATATCTTGGCTATTGTGAACAATGCTGCAATGCCGGAGTCCAGCTCCAGCAGGTCCAGGGCTCCCTGAAGGATGGATGGTGTCGGCGAAAGGGAGTGAGAGAGCCTAGGCTTCTTTCTGATCACCAGGCAGGCATCTCTGCACTGACCGGAGAGTCAGCTTTATTTATTGAAAAAATGTATGGGGCCAGCACAGAAGTGGCAATTGCCTTAGACAATGATTTCTGATGACAAATTCTTTGGTATGTAAAAATTTCCCAGAACATAGATTGGTAGAAGACTCATGCATAATCTTTTTCAATCGTGATTGATGTAGGTGACTTAGATGCTTATCATATGGGGAAGGAAGGTATCTTTAGCATCAAATACAAGGCAATGTTTTTAGCATAGCAAAGGCAAAAGTTAGTTCTTTGTGAGCAGGGGTCAATAGCTTGTTTTCTCTAGGGGAAGAAAAACAGGTTTCTCAGGAAATGTAATATTTGCTCCCATAAACACAAAAGAAGAAATTCCTGTAAGTTCCTTCACAAGGTGCAATCAGCATTTCAGGGCCAGAATAAGGAGACAAGCTCCTCCTGACACCAGTCAACAAGGCGCCTTGGGGTTGGTGCTCAAGCAAAAATAATTGAGTCGGGGGTAGATACCCGTCGCCATCCGGTGGGAGGCCCCCCGCCTTGCAAACCTGCCTTACCTCACAAGGAGTTTTTTTTTCCCTCAACTTAGTGAGTTCAGAAAATGGCTTCCAACACTGCAATGCTAGATACCTCTTCGAGATAGTGATTTTCTTTCCTTTGGATCCACATCCCAGATGTGGGGTTGCTGGATCATTTGGTAGTTCTATTTTTAATTTCTTGAGGAACTCCATACTGTTTTCCATAGTGGCTCTACCAGTTTATGTTCCAGCCAGCAGTGCATGAGTGTTCCCTTTCTCTACATCTTTGCTAGTATTTGTTATTTCTTGCCTTGTTGATAATAGACATCTTAATAGGTGTGAGGTGATATATTACTGTGGTTTTCATTTGTTTCCATGATGATTGGTGATTTTGAGCACCTTTCCAAGCACTTGTTGACTGTTTATATGTTTTTTTTTGGAAAATGTCTATTCAGGTCCTTCTTTGCTTGTTTTCAAATAACTGGGTTATTATTATTATTATTATTATTATTACTGTTGCTATTGAGTTATATGAAGTTTTATATATTTTGAATATTAACTCCTTGTCTAATATGTGGTTTACAAATATTTTCTTCCATTTTATAGGTTGCCTTTTCATTTTACTGATGGTTTCCTTTGGTGTGTGAAAGCTTTTTAAAAAAGCTTGATGTAGTCTCACTTGTTTATTTTTGCTTCTGTTGCCTGTGCTTTTGGTGATAAATCCAAAAAACCATTGCCAAGACCAATGTCAAGAAGCTTATTCCTGGGGTGCCTGACTCAGTCGGTTAAGTGTCCAACTTCGGCTCAGGTCATGATCTCACAGTTTGTGAGTTCAAGCCCTGCATCAGGCTCTCTGTTGTCAAAGAGATCACTTCAGATCCTCTGTTCCCCTCTCTCTCTGCCCCTTCCCTCCTTACATGTGTGCTCTCTCTCACTCAAAAATAAGTAAACAATTTTGAAAAAGAAGCTTATTTCCTATGTTTTCTTATAGGAGTTTACAGTTTCAGGTTTTCTGTTCAAGACTTTAATCCATTTTGAATTGATTTTTGTGAGCAGTCTAAGATTGGGGTCAAGCTTTTTGCATATGGCTAGCCACCTTTCCCAGCACCATTTATTTATTTATTTATTTATTACTGTTATTCTGAGAGAGAGTGTGTGCGCATGAGCAGGGGAAGGGGCAGAGAGCAAGGGAGAGAGAATCCCAAGCAGTGAAGAGCCAGACACAGGGCTTGATCTCATGAGCCATGAGATCATGACCTGAGCTGAAAACAAGAGTCAGACACTCACTTGACTGAGCCCCCCAGGTGCCCCCAGCACCATTTATTAAAGAGATTATCCTTTACCCATTCTATATTCTTCACTACTTTGTCGTAAATTAATTGACCATATATGCAAGGGTTAATTCTGGGATCTCTATCCTGTTCCATTGGTCTATATGTCTGTTTATGCCAATACCATACCATTTTGATAGAACTTTGTAATATAGTTTAACAACAAGAAGTGTGATGCCTCCAGCTTTATTCTTCTTGCTCTAAATTGCTTTGGGTATTCCAGGTCTTTTGTAGTTCCAAACTAATTTTAGGGTTGTTTTTCCTATTTCTGTGGAAAATTCATTGGAATTTTAATAGAATTACATTGAATCTGTAGACCATTTTGGGTAATTTGGACATTTTAACAATATTAATTCTTCTAATCCATGACCACAGAATATCTTTCCATTTATTTGTGTCATTTTTCAGTCCTGTCAACAATGTCTTATAGTTTTCAGTGTACAGATCTTTCACCTCTTTGGGTAAATTTAGTTCTAAGTATTTTATTCTTTTCGATGCTCTTATAAATGGGATTATTTTCTTAATTTCTACTTGTTAGTTTATAGATATGCCACTGGTGTTTGTACGTTGATCTCATCTCCTGCAACTTTACTGAATTCATTTATTGGTTCTCACAGTTTTTTGAGGGTTTTTTTGGGGGGGCTATTAGAGCCAGGTGATCCAGAGGCCCATCCCTCAGACGTTGCCACAAAAGCTGGGTCAACAGACCTATGTACAAGCGCCTTCCAGAGAGATGCTGGCGATCTGGTGTCATCACTGGAGGGAGCCCGTGGGAGAAGGTGGGAGAAGGTGGGAGAAGTGCCTACGAGCCCCCCTGGGCTCTGCAGAGAATGTCAGCCAGCTCCTAGATATTCTCTAAGTTAGAAGCTGGACCCTCTGGCAGGTGCTTGTAAAGTATGCACTCCAAACCTTGCCAGGGAAGAACTAGGGGATGGGCGTTTTTTGCCTGCTTCCTCCATGCTGAGCCCTGGAGGGGACAGAAGTGGCAGGTGCCCATGAACCCACTAAGAATGCTTCTTTCTTTACTATGGGCCTGTTGGTCTCCTGGACGCAAGCCCAATTGGCATTTAGAGCTAGCTGTTTTGGGGGCCCATACTTCAGGTGGGAGTCTTTAAATTTGGAATGCTAGATATGTGTGTGGGCCAAACCCCTTACTCCTCAGAAAGAAGCCAGGAATTGGGAGTTCCTTCCAGATTGTATGGTGCTGTACTGGGGGTGGTGTTTATCGCTAGAGTGTGTTTCAGCCTTTCCTACCTGTTTCAGTACGTGGTATTATCTCATTTTCCCTATGTGTAGGAGTTCCTCAGCTAGTTTCTGGATTTCTCTCAGAGGGAACTTCTCATGGTGTAGCTGTACATTTAATGCATCCATGGAAGAGAAGGTCAGGAGGCTTCTATGTTGCCATCTTGGTCTCTTTCATTCTTTGGGTGTACCGTAGTGTATTTGACGCACTCTCAACTGTTGGGCACTTGGCAGTATTTTGCTATTACAAATGATGCTGCAAGTCATTTCTCACATATGAGAATATAGACCTGGGAAGGAATGTTAGAAATGGAATTGCTGAGTCATTAGTAGTTTTCTTAGATAGTCCCAAATTCATTCTATGGAGGTCGTGCTGACCTATACTCCTATTAGCAAAATATGTGAGTGCCAATTTGGTAGGCTCTCCTTTGCATGGGCCAGGAACAGCTCCTCTAGGAGATTGTACTAAAGGATACGAAAAAGTGGTCTATGTGAAGAAGCAGGGAAGGTGGCGGACTAAAATGTTCCAGGGTGAGAGAGTTGTGTGAGCAAAGGCCAGGAGTTGAGTAAAAGCGTAGCATAGTCAGTGTTCTGAAAGATCAGTGTATCTAGAGGTTTCCTGCTAATTGGTGACATGTGGCTATTGACTACTTGAAATGTGACCAGTCTGAAATGAAATCTGCTGTAAATGTAAAACATACATTGGATTTCAAAGACTAGTACAAAAAAGAACATAAAATACCTCATTAATAATTTTTTCATATTGGCCTCATGGATTTGTTTAAAATATACTATTAAAATTAATTTCATCTGTTCCTTTATACTTTTTTACTCTGGCTACGGGAAGATATATTTAAAAAAATTTTTTTAATGTTTATTCATTTTTGAGAGACAGAGAGAGACAGAGCGTGAGTTGGGGAAGGGCAGAGAGAGAGGGAGACACAGAATACAAAGCAGGCTCCAGGCTCTGAGCTCTCAGCACAGAGCCCAATGTGGGACTCAAACCCACAAACCATGAGATCATGACCTGAGCCAAAGTTAGACGCTTAACCGACTGAGCCACCCAGGCACCCCCAGAAAGATTTTAAATACATGTGTGACTCTTGAATTATATTTCCATTGGACTATGCTAGTCTAGAATAAGGATTGGTAAACTATGGGCTGCTGGCCAAATTTGGCTTACAGTTTGTTTTTATGTAGCTCAAGCACTAAAAGTAGTTTTTATATTTTTAAAACATTTTCAAAAAGAAAAAGCCTAAGACTATGGAACAGAGACAGTATGTGGCCTACAGTATTTACTGTCGAGCCCTTTACAGAAAAAGATTACCAACCTTTCATTTTGAGGAACTTGAGAAAGGGACAGTAGAACAAGATGACAGAGAGGGGCACAGTCCAGATCATAAAGGGTCTTGTGGATCATGATAAGAAATTTGGATATTAACAGAGCAATGGGAAGCTACAGAAGGGTTCTAAGCAGGAGAGTGATATGATCAGATTTATATTTTAATGTTTATTTTATCTTTGAGAGAGAGAGAGAGAGAGAGAGAGAGAGAAAGTCGGGGAGGGACAGAGGAGGCAGGCAGAGGATCAGAAGCAGGCTCTGTGCTGACAGCAGAGAGCCCAGTGTGGGGCTCAAACTCACAATCATGAGATCATGACCCGAGCCGAAGTCAGATGCTTAACCACCTGAGCCTCCAGGCGCCCCCAGATTTATATTTTTATTATTTAAAACTTTTTTTTAATGTTTTATTTATTTTTGAGAGAGAGAGAGAGACAGAGAGACAGAGAGACAGAGACAGCATAAGCAGGGAAGGGTCAGGGAGAGGGAGACACAGAATCTGCAGACAGACTCCAGGCTCTGAGCTAGCTGTCAGCACAGAGCCTGACATGGGGCTCAGACCCACAAACCGTGAGATCATGACCTGAGCCGAAGCCGGACGCTCAACCAACTGAGCCACCCAGGCGCCCCAGATTTATATTTTTAAATGATAACTGTCTGTGCATGTACACACACACACACACACACACACACACAATCCTTAAACATCCCACCCCAGGGACTTATCTGGATTAGAGTGTCACATTCTTGCTTTACCAGAATCTGTCACTGGAAGAGAGAGTTGAAGGAGCATGGATAGCAATTTCACGGCAAACCCAGAGTTCTGCACGGTCATCATAATCACACACTCATCTTTGCACTCACGACGTGCCTGGCATTCTCTAAGCTGTATGCCTTATCTTGTTGACTGTATTTTGTCCCTTCTTTAAAGTGGGTATAGCTCTCTTGGGTGATAGCAGGAGTAGGGAGGCCAGGGTGAGCAGGAAGCCACCAGAATGACTCCATTCCCTAGCAGGAGCATCAGCTCAACCCAGCTTCTGTCCTCGGCTTCTACTAGGAATGATGTGAAACTGGTGAGGCCATGTGGACGTGCATCCATGTCACTTATTAACTCCATTGGCCTGAGCAGTTCCAGGCAGAAGCAACCAGTCTTGTGTACTCAGAATGTTCACACACCAGCAGGCCTGGGTTGCATAGTGTGCAAACCTCTCCCTGCCATTTCCCTCTTCATGTACTGTCCGGATCCCTTACTAGTACTAGGGTAGTCTGTCTCACTTCTGGGGTCCCACAGTATGGTCTGCTTCTGATGCTGACATGGGACTTCCTTGAATTACTATGTCACCGTCCTATAGAGAAAGGTGTGGTGTTCTACACAACTCTAGTGGGCTGGACAGGTAACTGCTGGAATAAACGAGTCCAAAAATCACTAGTGACTAGACACAGTGGTTTATGTATTACTCCCCATATAGCCCACTCTAGACTGAGAGACTGCTGGGAAACGGGCAGTGGGAGGGACCTCTATTCTCTGCAGTCATTCACGAGCTCAAGCTCCTGCCATCTGGTGGCTCCACCCTCCAGATCCACCAGAGCTGTCCACTCAGTTGGCAAATGGAGAATGAGAAAGTCAAGAAGGCATATGTGCCTTGGCCCAGAAGGCACACCTATCATTGGCTCATATTTTCCTGCCAAGTCCCAGTCACATAACCTCACCTCACTTGGAAGACGATGGGCTGGGGAATGTGGTCCTTTTGGGTGTCCAAGAAGGGAGGAACACGAGCACTGAGCCCTGCACCACAGTCTCATGTGGTACCTGGGCAGGTACCACACAAGATAACTCACAAGCTGGGCAGTTTCTTCCAAATGCGTGCATACTTTATTATTATACTTCTGACATAAGGGGTTTAGGTTTACCATCTACTCTTTAGACACCACTTAGTTTTGCATTGACCTTGCTAGTGTAATACTGACTTTGTCCTTTTAATTTTGTTCCTTGGTATGAGTCTGTTTTCATACCTGTAAGCAGATCATTAGGCCTGCTTACCCCCAAGGTATTACTTGACTTTGTACATATGTATACATTTATTTATTTAAGGAATCTACACTCAACATGGGGCTCAAACTCATGACCCTGAGATCAAGGGTCACACTCTCTTCCAACTCAGCCAGCCGGGTGCCCCACATATGCATACATTTTAATGGCATTTATATTCTGCACTATTTTGCTCTGTAACACACTTAGTCTCCATAGTAACTCGATAAGGTATTATTATCATCTCCATTTTAGAGGTAAGGAATCCAAGCTGTGGAGAGGCTCTCCCACAGGCTGAGTGGCTGATCTGGGAGTCACACATGTGCCTGACCTCAGGCCTGCACTCTGAGCCGTCACATCACACGACATCCTTTCTGGACCAGGCTGGGGGCACCTGCTGCTTCCATCTTCATCGCTGCCTATCCCCTCCCTCCCTCATTGAAAAGCTGCTCATAGATCTTCCTTCAGATACCTCCTCCCCTCCCAAAGTCTGGGGCCCTAGAGTTTGCTTGCATATGGAAGATACTGGTACTGGTTCCTGGGGTGGTGCTCTAACAAGTAAAAGGAGAGAATAATCAGGACTAAATTGATAGGCAATTTTAAGTATAGTTGCATGAGATTAGAGAAATAAGAATGGAAGATCTTGACAAAGACATTTCAGAGAATCCTGAATAGTCCTTCTCTCGTTTGAGATGTGCAGAGAAAACAGTTTTCAGAAATTGCTCTGCCCAGTCAACCAGTACTTACTACACTTACTTTGGAATTTGCTTTAAATATGTATTTCTTCTGTGTCAAGTCTTGCTTTTTTGTCTGTCTTAAGAACACATATCTATGGGGCGCCTGGGTGGCTCAGTCGGTTAAGCGTCTGACTTCGGCTCAGGTCATGACCTCACGGTTCGTGGGTTCGAGCCCTGCATTGGGCTCTGTGCTGACAGCTCAGAGCCTGGAGCCTGCTTCAGATTCTGTGTCTCCCTCTCTCTCTGCCCCTTCCCCACTCAAGCTCTGTTTCTGTCTCAATAATAAATAAACATAAAAAATTAAAAAAAAAACACATATCTGTGTAGCTGCTGAATTGCAGTAATGATCTTACTAGCCTACCGGGTGATTCTCTGGCACATTGTAAACCTAAGCATCTGTAGGTGTGGTAACTCGGTGGCATACACCAAGATTTCCTTGCTCATGGAAATAATGAAAGAATCCCAGAGACCATTAACCAGTCCTGGAGAAAATCCTTCTAAGTCTCTAGTAGCTACAACGGAATTAGAATCTATGGTTTGATCTGTGCTGAGTTCTGTCTCTGGGTTTTTTAAGGCCTCTTTTACAATTCTGTCCTTCCTCTTTCTTTAGGTGTGACCTGTGCTGAGGTGGGCCTGTGTCCCAGGATGGTTTGTTCTTGGGACCAGACCTGACGAGAAGTTGACCTCATGAGCCCGTCAGCCCCTCCAGCTGCCATGCTCCTCCGGAGGCTGAGGCGGCTCTCCTGGGGCAGCACTGCTGTCCAGCTCTTGATCTTAACGGTGGTGACGTTCGGCTTGCTGGCCCCGCTGGCCTGTCACCGCCTTCTGCACTCTTATTTCTATCTGCGCCATTGGCATCTGAACCAAATGAGTCAAGAGTTCCTGCAGCAAAGTTTGAAAGAGGGTGAAGCCGCCCTCCACTATTTTGAGGAGCTGCCTTCTGCCAACGGCTCCGTGCCCATCGTGTGGCAGGCCACCCCCCGCCCCTGGCTGGTCATCACTATCATCACTGTCGACAGGCAACCTGGCTTCCACTATGTCTTGCAGGTGGTGTCCCAGTTCCACCGGCTTCTTCAACAGTGTGGCCCCCAGTGTGAGGGCCACCAACTCTTCCTGTGCAATGTGGAGCGTAGCGTGAGCCATTTCGATGCCAAGCTGCTATCTAAGTACGTCCCCGTGGCCAACCGCTACGAGGGCACCGAGGATGATTATGGCGATGACCCTTCAACCAACTCATTTGAGAAGGAGAAGCAAGACTATGTCTATTGCCTGGAGTCCTCCCTGCAGACCTACAACCCAGACTACGTCCTGATGGTGGAAGACGATGCCGTTCCAGAAGAGCAGATCTTCCCAGTCCTGGAGCACCTTCTGCGGGCTCGCTTCTCCGAGCCACACCTCAGAGATGCCCTCTATCTAAAGCTGTATCACCCCGAGAGGCTCCAGCACTACATCAACCCTGAGCCCATGCGGATCCTGGAGTGGGTCGGTGTGGGCATGTTGCTGGGGCCCCTGCTAACCTGGATATACATGCGGTTTGCCAGCCGTCCGGGGTTCAGCTGGCCTGTCATGCTCTTCTTCTCCCTCTACAGCATGGGTCTGGTGGAGCTGGTGGGCCGGCACTATTTCCTGGAACTGCGGCGGCTGAGTCCTTCCCTGTACAGCGTGGTCCCTGCCTCTCAGTGTTGCACCCCAGCCATGCTTTTCCCTGCCCCCGCGGCCCGCCGGACCCTCACCTACCTGTCTCAGGTGTACTGCCACAAGGGCTTTGGCAAGGATATGGCACTCTACTCACTGTTGAGGGCCAAGGGGGAGCGGGCCTACGTGGTGGAGCCCAACCTCGTGAAGCACATTGGGCTCTTCTCCAGCCTCCGGTACAACTTTCATCCCAGTCTGCTCTAGTGTTCCAAGAAATGCCTTTCTGAAATTGGCCACTTCTTGGCGATTTGGACATGGTTGCTTGCAGTTATTTCAGTGTTTAATGTTGTTAGGGATCTAGGCACCGAGACAGCTGAGGACATACACACGTCGAGGACCTTGGCTTTGGTCACTCCAGCAGGAGCAGAAGTTTGCCCTGAGTCGGGACCCCTCTCTCTCCACACAGCCACACTGCCTCATGCAGTCTGACCCACCCACCGAGGGGGCATTTACATACCAGTTCCAGTCTCCAACTGTTTTCAGCAATGCTTTGTGATAGAGCTGGTGACTGCCAAAAATAGTGTGCACAAATATTTTAAGGGTAGAATTTGGTGAAAGGTGAGATCCTTTTGAATTGATTTCTTTCTCTCTGGGCATGAGAATGGATGTATGTCCAAAGAGGCAGGACCATGTTGATAGATTCCATTTGTTTCTTTGACCTGGTGTAATAAAAGCCAGTAAAATCCATTGCAGGGCCTGGCGACTTGGAGGCAGGTGATCGCGCTTCTGTTACCTCGTGTTTCTTTTCCACACATCTGTAGTATATGCCTAGTCAATACCGCTAGTGAGAACTTTAAGTCACAGCAAGATCTACAGGCGCCTTCTGAATCATCAAAATCAGATTGCTTATGTTCAGTAGTGATTTAATATGAATATTTCTATCATATTCTGATTTTTTGAAGATTGGACATTGCAGAATGATGTAAAATGGGTGAGCTCTTTACTAATAGCATATCCTTCTCCCTGATTTTGCTGGCTAACCATTCACCCTCACTTTTTTCTTCTTCTGGATACCATGATGTTAGAGAAGCAAAAATGTAGACTGTGAAGTCAAAAGGCCTGAGTTTTTATTTCAAATCTCTGTCATGCCTTAGGGATGTGGACTTGGGCAAGTTATGACCATTCTGAGTCTCAGTGTCTTCACCTGTAAAATGGGGATGGTGATACCTACCTTTTAAAGTTGCCTTGAGGATTAAATGACGGAATGTATGTAAAACACCTAGCAAGTGCTTATCCCATAGAAGGTACTTGGTGAACACTAGTTCTTTTCTCCTATAATAAGCATATGAAACCCAAGTGTATTTTGGATAAAGATATTAGTGATACTGTTTAAAGTGTGCAGTAGGGCGTAGGGCTCCCACCTGGGGAGGCTATTCTGGACCAAACTACTAGAATAACTGACTTGGCCTTGTGACTTGTGAAGGTTATGTAGCTCAGCTTTCATCCACCGCCTCTTCCAACCAAGCCAAAAATAATTATTCATTTAAACGGGAAATGATCTGAGACTCTTCTTGAGTTTATTCCAAGACTAGCATCTGAAAATTACTCTTCTCCAAAGTTA
This sequence comes from Cryptoprocta ferox, assembly GCA_028646485.1. NCBI lineage: Eukaryota > Metazoa > Chordata > Mammalia > Carnivora > Eupleridae > Cryptoprocta > Cryptoprocta ferox. The sequence goes on from CM053568.1 coordinate 29,107,199, forward strand.
CACAAAAATGTCCTCTGACAATATTTATCAAGCCAGTGGCCAACAAGTCCCTTTGTGAGGATGGATGTCTACATTGGAGTTCAAGTGTGGACTGTTTCAGTGCCACGCCTTCTTTTGCTTTTTAAATTTCTGGTAAGCTTCCATCAAGAGCACTGAGGCAATACTTGGGGGTTCCACACCACACTTTGCAGATGGACAAACTGAGACCAAGGGATGTGAAACAACTTTTCTGGGTTTGCACGGCTGGACAGCAGCAGAGCCAGGATGGGAACTTAGCTCCTCTGAGTTTCAGCTCCTGCACTTTTTTCTGAACCGCATTCATTTTATAAATATCTATGTAGTCAAATTCTCTTTTGTAGAATCTGATTGTAACCTGGACTGAAAAATGTCTCTTTAAGCTAACATGATAGACCCTCATTGTCCCGTTGGTCTTGGGGAACAAACAGGTATAAGTATGTGTTGTGTTGTTATTGTGAGATGTTACGTGTCCCTCAGGAATGTCCAAAGTGAGCAGAGCTATTAGATGATTTATCAAGATGTTCAGATTCCACTCCTAAATTCATCGTCTCTCAGTGACTTCTTCCCCATGTTCAGCAACAGAACCACCTTCAACCTACAACTCATTAGAGTTGTTCCATTAATGATTGGATCTCCTTATGAATGTTTTGTGCCCAATGACAGGAGAATCACATCTAGACTAGCCAGGCAGAAGATAGGGAATCATTGCTGGTTTATATTTCTGCTCTTTCTAATTCAGTTGTCTACCGCATGCAGACATCCCCTCCCTTGACTCCTGGATGGCTAAAGCCATTTTTGCCTTGTCTAATTTCTCTACCTACACAAAGACACCTTCCCCCCATAGATCTTAACTAGAGTCTACTGTCCTTGGACATTTTCTGCACATGCGGGCTCAGTTCTGCCATTTTGTCCCTGCCTGTATCTAGCTCTCCCTCCTTTTTTCCCCCCATACCTAGAGGCTACTTGTTGTATGCTGTCCTTCATGAGGACAGTTGACAGCTTTACACCAAAGCTGAAGTCTCATTTAATCCTAAGCAAGGGGGCTAGAGGAGAACTAAAAAGTTCCCTTCCCATAACAAAGAACATAGGTCATTGGGAGGGTGAAGGTCTCTAACAGAACCTGCTCTCCTTTCAGGGTTTAAATTATTGCTCCCTATTGTGACTGAGTGTATTTGCATAGACATATCAGTTCCAATAAAGGCACCTGTTCCACTGAGGCATCCTGAGAAGACTTTTGTCATTCTCTCTCATTTCTATGGATGGACTTTTCTAATGTGGTGAATAATATCAAAACTACACACACACACGCTATTTTGGAGTCCCAAGGTAACCATTCACAATTATGGGCTGTTTGCTTAAAAATTGATAACTGATTTTGTTGTATTTCTTGAGTGGAAACATTTGAATTGTGCATTCTTTTTTATTGTTGTTTGAGGGAAGAAGGGTAAAAATACTACAGTACAACTGGAGAACACAAACCAAATTAATAGGATGGTAGGATTGATCTAATTTACCTTGGATATACTCCTCATTTGGTAGAATTTATTTAATTGGTAAATTAATCTCGGTAGAGAGGCATTCTAATTGGAGTTGATTACTGTGGGATTTTTATATACTCTATGATGGCATTGTGAGTTACAGTAACACATACGAAATTGGCTAATTTTAAGTCACATGAACCATTTGGATATTTTTATCCCAACTACAATGAATTTGCTGAGAAATGTTCATTAACTGGCACTTTTTTTTAGGTTGAATTTTATATGGAAAACCTTTGGGGGCTATGTCAAAGATGGCTGGAAATGTAATTAAAAAGTACTTAATATATTAGAACTGCAATGGAAATGTGCTGTGGCTTCCAGGTCCCTCCAGTCCTTGTGTTGCAGCATTGTGAGTCATCACTCTGTAATGAATGAGGATTTGGGGCTTAGAATTTAACAGATTTTCTTGATCTTTTCCCAAATGACCTACACAGAAATGTGGATGAATGAAATGATTAAAAAAAAGGCATCTCTATCAATAATTTGGGGTAAAAACAGATGAAAATCCAAAGCTAAATGATGAGTTTATCAAAAAGAAACAAGGAACAGATGGCCTAAGTATGTAGGAGTGGGGTAGCTTTAAGATGTTCAAGAGATGGGAGAAGACAAAGATGGAGAGTGGAGCAGAGGATCTCACATTTGTCACCTGTTCAAGTTTATTTATTTATTTTGAGAGAGAGAGAGAGTGCGTGCATGCACACAAGTGGGAAAGGGGCAGAGAGGGAGAGAGGGAGAGAGAGAGAATCCCAAGCAGGCTCCACACTCTCAGTGCAGAGCTCGAATTCATGAACTGTGAGATCATGACCTGAGCTGAAATCAGATGCTTAACTGACTGAGCCACCCAGGTGCCCCTTTAAGATTTTATTTTTAAGTAATCTCTACACCCAACATGGGGCTCGAACTCATAACCCTGAGATCAAGAGTTGCATGCTCCATTAACTCAGCCAGGTGGCCCTGTAATAAATTCTTCATGCGTGCACCACCGTCATGAAATCTTTATAGGAACAGCCTATGGAAAATACATAGGAACTAAACAATGAATGGTTAATGTTCTGGATAAACAATGCATTACTTTGCTAGGACCTGGCTTCTTACTGCATTTAGAATAAAATTCAAACCCCCTACATTAATTTCCAGGCCAGATGGAACTGTCTGACTTCATGTCTTAGTGCCACTCGCATCCTTGTTCTTCAGGCTCTAACCACACCAGCTGCTTTCACTTGCTTGGACTTGCTGCACTGATTCTTATTGTAAGGCCTTTGCATGGCCATCCTGTTTGGAACATTTTTCTTTTGGCTAATTCTTTCCTATAATTCAGGACTCAACCTAATTTTAATCCCTCCCAGCAGGCTCTCCATCCTATCTAAAGCAGTCTCCCTGCTTCCCGACCCCCAGGCCCATCTATCACTTACCCAGTTTGATTCTCTTCAAAGCTCTTGTGAAGAGAATCAAAGAGAATAAGACAAATTCCCTTATTATTTTGGGATATTTCCCCCTTCATCTCCCCCCATAGGATATAAACTTCACAATATCAGGAGTCTTCTTTTTCATTTACTGCTGTATGCCCAGAGCCAAGAACAATACCTGACATATAGTAGGAATTGAATGAATGAGAGAGAGAGGAGAAGAAAGGAAGAAAGGCAAGCAGGAAGGGAAGAAAAGAAAAAGAAAGAAAGGGAGAAAGAGTTGAGGGATCCACAGTGGAACTGCCTACGGAAAAAGGAATACCAGCAGAAAAGGGACTAGGGAAGGTAATTTAGGAAAGAAAGGGGTCCGGGTAGTGAGGGTTGGTTATGATGTACAATTCTGACCCCTGTGGGAAGAAGCTTTTTTACATGCATTCTAGGCAGAGGGAATGGCAAGTGTGAAAAGGAACTTTTTAACACACAGCTGCTTTTTTTGGATTGTTGTTATGGGTCTATTTCTAGTGCAGTGTGTGGGGGTTGTGCGTGGGGTCCTGTGTGTTACTCTCAGACAAAGGTTGGGATTTTTCCTTCAGGCTGCAACTGCTGAATCTTCCTGGTGTTGCCACTGGGGATCATCTAGACATGAACACCACCCATCGTGGGTCCACAGCCTCTTCTAGGACTTTTAGGCCAAGAGGCTGGAAAGACAGTGACACAACTATCACCACACTGGACCAATGCACCCAAGTTCTGTGGGTGAGCAGCTGTGGATGATAGGAGTGGCCTTTGGCAAAACGTTACAGGATTTAACACAAACCAAGAATAAAGAGGTAGACCTTCCCAGACACTAGATGTTTAAAACAAGAGACTATTTAGGAATCATTTTTCTGGTACATGACTTTTTTTTTTTTAATTGTACCAGTGCAACTTTGTTTAAATGTGAGTTCTTTGCAAAAGTTGAGTCCTCTGCAAAACTCATACACTGGCAACATTTAAGACAAAGAGTCTACACCACTGCAGTTCATTGTTATCCAGAAAAAGATGTAAGCTCTGGCACTGCTGTGACCCGAGGACTTGAGACCATGGTTGCTTGTACAGTCAAGAGCCCCAACTTTTGAAACAGGTCAACATATCTGTGTAGATTTCTTTCTAGCACCATGTTTGGACAATTCTCTTTGTCCTTTGCAACCATACTTTTGCCAGTCCTAATACATCCAGAATCCATAGCCAGCTGGGGTTCACCAAATGAAGGGTGGCTTCCATTTAGCCTTCCCTGCAATGAAGTTTATGACAAAGGAGGCAGGATTCCTGGAATGTACACTTGGAGTTCTCCCCCTCATTTGAACTAGAAGAGGAGAAAGAGCATCTAAGTTTTAAAAGTTATTTAAAAAATTGTGTGTATATATCAAAATCATAGTTCCTGTATTATTCTGCAAGGAACTACATCAAAGTATCTTATGTAAATCTAAGTAGAGCATTTTAGCTCCATCTTAATAAATGCCTACATCACGTTAGCAATATTCATTCAAATGCCTCAAGCTATTTTCTTACTTAAAAATTTTCCCCCAGTTTTACTGAGAACAATCGAAATAATCACTGTATAAGTTTAAGGCATACGGCATGCTGGTTTGATTTACATATATTGTGAAATGATTACCACATTAGGTTCAGCTAACATCCATCTTGTCATATAGGCACAATAAAAAAAAGAAAGAAGAAAAGAAAAAAACATTTTTCTTTGTGATGATCTTCTTTGTTTAATCTCAATGAAGTATTAGCTAGAACGCCCTACACTGTAGAAACACACGCCCATATTTGAAACAGAAAAAGCTTTGAAGAGATTAGAATCACATTATCTTTCATTTTACCAGTTAACGGTAGAGGAAGAAAACTGTTTCTGTCAAGTTAACCCCTACTGTCGCACTAACACATGAATCCTCATACTAAGGCAGACACACATTAAAATTCAGGATTCCATCTCCTACAGCAGGAAGGCGTGTTGTAAATCTTGCAGGTTGGTTTCAGCATATAAGATAGTTGTAGCGTAAGGATGCATTTAGCTGCAAATAACAGAATCCAGCCTCCCAGGGCCTCAAGCAAGAATGATGTTTAATTTTCTCACCTAAAAAGCCTGGAGATGGTGTCGTTGAGGACCCAGACTCTTGTCTGTCCTTCTGGTTGGCCATCTTTTGCCACCTCATGGCTACTGCAGCTTCAGATATTATGTCCTCACACACGGCTACATTCAAAGATGGATAGGACTGGGGTAAAAAGCTTTTTTCTTTTAAAGTTCTGTATGTTTTTTCCAGGAAGAACAATTTCAGGAAGTCTCCCTGAGACCTCTCCTGTTGTTGCATTAACCAGATACAGGCCAGGCTCTCTCTTAGACCAATCCCAGGCAAAGGGAAATGGGATAAGCCCAGTCCCATTTCACTCCCTCACAGCTTGGGTGGTGGCGGATGTTTCTTGACCTCCAGTGCTCTCTGCCCATCATGCAAACAAAATGGGACTTTTGTTAGCCAGAAAGATGTATATGGATAACTCATGGGCAAAATGTGAATAGTGACTGCCCTGTTTCTGGAGGAAGTGGTCAAGACCTTTAACATTCTTCCTGCCCTTGCCCCTTTATATGATATTTAGAAATTGAAGCAACATGGAGAATTTTTTAATTTAGATTAGATTTACTTAACCATATAGTCACAGAGAGTTATGTCATAGGAGCCTTTAAAAGAAGATCCTGCTACAAGATTAATTGTCTTGGAGTGTTAAAAGCTTTGAGAGGCTTAGCTTGTCAGGTTCCTAGAGGCCCATAAGACTGCATTTTCTTTCCAGTATGATGTCAGGACATCTGAGTGGTTGACCATGATGCATCAGGGAAATAATAAGATCATTGTTGCTAGCTTCAAGGAAATAGATATTCAAACTCAAATTGGACAAGAGATATTGACCATTTGACAACTGAAGATCATGCTTTCTATCTATTGTTGAACTGTTCTGCATTATTGATTTGGAGCACACAATGAGCTTTTAATTTTTTCCAAGTTCACAATTTTGGAAAGTGGTCACATGAATTTTGATGCATAGTATGAACTATGCTGTGAATTTCTGAAATTAGAAAGTATTTTCTTGTCTGTTCAGTTTCAAGAGGCAACTATGAAGTTGACATTAAATTATGTTCACCAAGAAACCGCGGCATCCCTAGAAGTTTAGAGGTAAGTCTGACACGAACTCTAGGGAGATCCTGACATTTCTAGCAATCTGAGCAATGTTTGGCAGTTTACTCTTTAAGGAAGGAAAAAAGGTGAAGAACTACAACAATCAGTTCTAGAATTGCAAGCTCTCCCTAACAAAAGATAACGCACAACTCAATCGATAAACACCAGGAGACACCTAGTTTCACCAGCCTGTGAGTACAAATGAAGTCACGTTAATAGTAAATGATGCACAGTTTCCTTTGTTGACACACTCTTCCCCACCCCATAAAAGCCTCACTCAAATATTTCTTGAGAATCTCCAAAAAGGTACTCTGCAAGTATGTGTCACATACCAATTTGCTAGCCACAGTGATCACACAGCATCCATCTTGTGTTTCCTCTCCTATTCTGGCCCCCCACTGCCTGCAAAGTAACTCTAAAGGGCCTTACTCTCTCCCCTGCTATGCTAGCCTGTACCCGGGTTACAGTTTACTAAACTGAGTCCTGTAGGCTAGGCCAGACTTGGCTGCAACAAGAACAAATGCTACAGTCTCAGTGGTTTACTGTAACAAAGGTTTATTTCTCGCTGTCATACAATCTAATAAATATCTGGACAACCCTTTAGGGCAACTATTTTCCATATAGCAACTCAACAATTTAGACTGAGAGTGGTTTCACAGTCCTTTAGCTGTCCCATCAGAAGCAGAAAACCTGGTCAACCAAGCAGGCTTAAAGAGATGCCAGATAAAGAAAGGGCTTACTGGCTACCACCAGCTCTTCTCTATGTCAGACTGCAAGTGGCCAGAACTATGGCCCCACTCAACTGCAAGAGGGCTGAAAAGTACAGAGAGTCCTTCCACAGATAGGAAAGAGGAGAAGAACAATAGTGAAACAGTATTTGATGAATAGAGTGAGACCTACTTTACAGGTTAATGCTGGGTCATTAGTGGAAACAATGAGCTTCTCTCCAGTTCTGTGCTCTGTTTTGTCAGCTGATCCTCAAATCAGTACTACCTATGCCCAGAATCCCCAAAACTTTCTCATGAGTAAAGTCCATTGTTTAGTGCTAATTTCTCTTTGTTAGGAGCTTCAACATAGCCCAAGAGTGGGGGAAACAATATGCCATCTCTCTCATTCTCTCTCTTTTTTCCTTTTTTATGACAAATCCACATACACCCCTTTTTTTTTCTAACTTCTTCAGACGTTGTCTGACTTGTTCCCTGCAATATCATGAAGTCATAGCCCAGTGTCTGGAACTCAGAAATGTGTTAATGAGTGGATGGATGGATGGATGGATGGATACATGGATGGAGGAGTGGGTGGATTGATGAATGATGGTTTCCTCTCTACCCAGAGAGGAAGCTCAAAGGAAGCCTGTTACTACTTTCTATTTACCCTCTGAACATCTCCTAGCACTTTGACCTCAGTTTCAATCCTTCTGTCTTGGACACCACTTTTGCCTCTTTCTGGGAGCTCCCTTTGGACTGGGATCCTGTTTAGGATTAACTATGGGAGTGTGAGAGTTTCAGTTTAGTGGCTGAAATTCTACCACTCAACTTCAGTGATTCCTAATTAAGGAATGTGCACATGAAAACAATAACCAAATGGAAAATAAAATACCTTTTCATTAACTGTTAAGTAAGTACCTGCCAGTAAATGTCTGCCAGTACACACATCTTTGTTAAGCCTAATTAGATTCTGCTGTTTAGGCCTGAAAAGCAACTTAAAAAATGCTTATTTATTTTTGAGGGAGAGAGGGAGAGGCAGAGAGAGAGGGAGACAGAATCCCAAGCAGGCTCCACATTGTCAGTGCAGAGCCCGATGTAGGGCTCAAACTCACAAACTGTGAGATCGTGACCTGAGTCAAAACCAAGAGTTGGACACTTAACCGACTGAGCCACCCAGGATCCCCAAAGTCCTTTAAAAAAATACAAAACTCACTACATGTTAATACTGGTATATAGATACGCTTTCTTTTGTCTATACATGGATTTCTGATCAAGTGGCACACTATTGAAAGTTCTTGAGAAACTTACATAAGAAATAGCCTGCAGCTAGATTCTGCTGTTTAGCTAGGGTCCCCATCTTAATAATGTGTTTGCTATAAGATAACAAAAAATTCATAATCATAATAAAAAAACAAATTGGGGAAAAAAGACTGAAAGTTTGGCCATGACGTGGGCAATGGGGGAGAAGAGACTTTGCATGGGGCAATCAATATGTCCCTGCTAGCTCCAGTCTCTCAACCTCTCCCACAGGCTCCCAATTATATGCCATTATTTCCCCCATTTACCTTAATTTCTGCCAGCCTGAATGAGTGTGAAGAGTCTCTGTCTAGGTCAAAAGTATCGGCCTATTTAGATAGCTGTTAGTTAACATGATTTTCCCTGTTTCCAACTAATTGTGCTGTTTATCTAATAGTTCTGTCAACAAAATTTTAGAATTAAAAAATAGAGAGCAAAATACCTCAAAGGATTCTCATAACTGCAGAAACTTTACAAGAAAAAAAAAAAACGGAAGCAGTTAAAAGACTTATAGGTAATGTACAGACACTCCCATACCAGAAGATGGCAAATAAAAGCACATGGAAAGATGCTCAACATTATTAGTCATTAAGCAAATGCAAAGTAAAACCACAATGAGATACCCTACACATCCACTAAAATGGCTAAAAAAAATTTTAATGACCATCTTGAGTGTTGGTGAGGATGTGGAGCAAATAGACTCTCATAGCTGCTGTTGGTAACATAAAATGGTACAGCCATTGGAAATACAAGTAGGCAGTTTCCTGAAAAGTTAAACATACACCTACTGTTTGATCAGCTCCAGCCATTCCACTCCTAGGTATTTATCCCAAGAAAAATGAAAGCATATGTCTACATGAAGAGTTGTACACGGATATTTATAGAGCTTTATAATAGTTAAAAACGGAAAGCCACTCAAATGTCCATCAACAGCAAGTGGATAAACACAGAGGGACATACATCTAGTGGAATACTAGTCAGCAACGGAAAACTTGAATATGGATGAATCTTAAAATAATTATGCTGAGTGAAAGAAGCAGGGGAAAAAAACAAACAGAAGTATGTATTGTAAGATGCCATTTATGTAAAATTCTAGAAGATAAAAATGAATCCCTACAATGAGAGAGAGCAAATCAGTGTTGTTTGAAGATGGGATGGGGTGAGGTAGAAAGGAAGGGTTTATAAAGGGACATGAAGAAAGTTTTTTGGGGGGTGTTTATGTTCAATAGCTTGATTGCAGTGATGGTTTCATGGTATATACATATGTCAAAATATCAACACCTTACAAATGTGCAGTTTATTATGTCAATTATATCTTGATAAAATTGATATTTGAAAGACTCACATAGTGGTTTTTGTACCAAAGATGAGAGAACTGGCTTGCATCTTTTCATTAAGTTTCAAACTGCTCTTGAAAACTCTTTTTTTTGGGGGGCGCCTGGGTGGCTCAGTCTTGGTTAAGCGTCCGGCTTCGGCTCAGGTCATGATCTCACGGTTCGTGGGTTCGAGCCCCGCGTTGGGCTCTGTGCTGACAGCTCAGAGCCTGGAGCCTGTCTTCGGATTCTGTGTCTCCCTCTCTCTCTGACCCTCCCCTGCTCGCGCTGTCTCTCTCTGTCTCTCAAAAATAAATAAAAAACATAAAAAAAAATTAAAAAAAAGAAAACTTTTTTTTAATTAAAAAATTTTTTTAATGTTTATTTATTTTTGAGAGAGAGAGCGTGCTAGCATGCAAGTGAGTGGGGGAGGGGCATAGAGAGGAAGACAGAGAATCTGAAGCAAGCTCCAGGCTCTGAGCTGTCAGATGCGGGATTCAATCCCACGAACCTCCCATGAACCATGAGATCATGGCCTGAGCTGAAGTTGGCCACTTAACTGACTGAGCCACCCTGCCACCCTGAAAAGCTCTTTTCAAGAGTGTAGGTCAGTGGAGAGGAGAGTGAGTTTGCTGGGTTACCTATTACCTCACTGGGCTTTTATCTGTTGGTTTCTTTAGAATTTCTGTAAAGACTTATTTCAAAAAAGGCCAGATTTAGGAAAACATGGAAAAAGTCTTTAAAATTTGCTGGATCATCTCGTCTTTAATGCCTACTAGCTATAACAGTTTATGAATCTAAAGTCTATAACTTTAGAGATTTAGAGATTCATATCTCTAGCTTTTAAAAAAGCAATAAAAGTACACTTATTATAAAATTCACTCCAGTTTCAAAAATATTAGAAAGTATGACTAAGAGGGGCACCTGGGTGGCTCAGTCGGTTAAGCATCCGGCTTCAGCTGAGGTCATCATCTCACGGTTCGTGGGTTTGAGCCCCACATCGGGCTCTGTGCTGGCGGCTAGCTCAGAGCCTGGAGCCTGCTTCGAATTCTGTGTCTCCCTCTTTCTCTGACCCTCCCCTGCTCACGCTGTCTCTCTCTCTCTCTCAAAAAGAAAAAAAAAAAGTATGACTGAGAATAGTCCCTGTAGCAAAAAAATCCCAAAGCTGCCAAAAGGGATGCCAAGGGCCTGCCTTTATAAGTTTAAGGTGCCCATGTTGTGATCTCAGTACTGTGGCTGGTCCCAGGCACAATCTCTAAAGAAGAAGCAACATACTAAAACCCCAAACTTCACACTTAGCACTAGTTTCCTCTTTGCCCAGAATCTGTAGAAGCTCCCATGTAAGGGTTATATCCAGAATCCATCTTATCTTTTAAAATTGTAAAATTGGTTACACTTATGTAAATTGGATCAGGAATCATCAGGGAAATGCAAATCAAAACCACTATAAGATATCACCTCACACCTATTGAATGACTATTATGAAAAAGACAGGAGATCATAAATATAGGCAAGGATGTGGAGAAAAGGGAACCCTTGTGCACTCTTGGTGGGAATGTAAATTGGTACAGCCACTATGCAAAACAGTATGGAGGTTCCTCAAAAAATTCAAAATAGAACTACCAGAGGATGCAGCAATTTTGCTTCTGGGTATATATCCAAAAGATTTGAAATCAGAATCTAAAAGAAATATCTGCATTCCCATCGTCATTGCAGCACTATTTACAATAGCCAAGACATGGAAGCAATCGAAATGTCCATTAACAGATGAATGCATAAAGATAATTTGTTGTATACACACAATGGAATATTATTCAGCCTCAAAAAAGAAGGAAGTCTTGCCAGTTTTGACAACATGGATGAACCCAGAGGATGTGAAATAAGCTAAACAAATGCTAGATGATACCACTTATATGAGGAATCTAAAATAGTCAAATTGCTAGAACAGAGAGTAGAAGGGTGGCTTCCAGTGTCTGGGGTTGGGGGAGGGGGAAACTGAAAGGTATTAATCACATGGTAAAGTTTCAGTTAGCACTGAGCCTATACCAATTATATACTTTAAAATTTGATAAGATCTTACGTTAAATCTTCTGTTAAACCTTTGCTAAGATCTTATGTTAAATGTTATCACACACAAAAAGTAATAGTAATAAAAGAGGATGGGAGGAAACTTTTGGAGGTGATGAATGTGTCTGGTATATATTGTGATGATTTCATGAATGTATACTTTATCTCTTAACTCATCAAGCAGTAAGCATTAATTAAGTAAAACTTTTGTATGTCAAAAAATAAAAATCAAATTAAGTGGAAAAAATTTGTCCATATCTCCCTTTATTTGGATATTATACGAACTTTGAGAGACTCTGTCTTACCTTCCAATATGAGACAATCAGAGACTATTTTAGACTTCCTTATATAAGAGTATACAAATGGAAACATTGGTAGATTTAAAAAAATATATACATGATGAAAAGAGGGACTCAGTCTAGGGATTAGAGGAGTATCTTCCTATTAACTATAGTTGCTGCAATAAACAAATTTTAGAAAATTTCTGAATCAAGTTTTTGCAAAATTCTCAAGAGAATTTTGAATAAAAAATTCATGCAGTCATGAAATGATAATGAAAAAATTAATTAAAAAAATGAAATGGAAATATCTAAATTTATGTTAGTTGTGGTGAGTGATAAGTGTATCTGGGTCCCAAATTTCAGAACCCTCTCTTGCCACCTCCTTTCAATACCTTGGCAAAGGCCCCCCCCTAGTGTATGTGCACTAGTGACAATGATGGTAAATTCATCCCCAAATCTTGATGTCCTCTATCCTTGTGAGTTGTTGGGCTAGGAAATATGACTTGTGACTAGATGAGTCACCCTCCTGTCTGGGAGACTTCACTCAGCTTCTTGTTTGGTCTTCCAAGGAAGGAAGCAAATTTTTCGAGTTGAAGGAGGACTCCAAGTCCTCCTACAGTACCGGCTCTGAGGAGGAGCAAGGAGGGAAGCAATTCAATAGGAAACATCTGAAAAGACCAAGAGGCACCAGAGCATTTATCTTAACTCAACTCTCCTGAAGGGAGCTCTATCCTTACTAGAAATATGGTCTTCCCAGACCTCAGAGAAAGCACAGGAGCTCCCCCTAGAGGAAAGAGCACATAGACCACACGTCCCCATTCCATCCTCCCCATAGCCTTACCTGGGATTTTATTTCCCTTTTCAAGAAAAGGCTTTGGAGACTCCCTTACTGCTTTGAGCATACCTCTCTTATGGTACTTATCACATGTTATTATTTGTTACAGCCCATATCTCCCCCACAGGTGTGAGCCCTGAAGGAAACCAGAATATGTCACCTCCAAAAATGTCACTTTGACACAAAGATTATTTTGGTTTAAGGCACCTAAAAAACAGCAGATGAAAAAGGACACTCTGACCTTACTTTTTATTCCTCAAAGAGGAGATGAAAGTTCTGTGTGAAAGATGCCTTCCCTGTAACAGGAGGAAAGAAAAATCCTTATCATCTGAGACGGGAGACCAGGCTGAGAGAAATCTGTACAAACCAAGCTTGTTAAACTCACCCTTCCATCCAGTCACTTCTCCACCATTAACTGCCCTAACCCTTTCCATGTTTCCACGATTTACTACTTTTGTTCAATTTAGTGTATAAACATTCGGCTCTAACTGCTTCCTTGGGTCTTCACTTTCATGGACATGTAAAAGCCTGTATGCTTTTAAAAAAATAACAAAAAAAAAAAATAACCAGATAAAAGTCTGTACACCTTTCTGCTGTTAATCTGTTTTATGTTGATTCAGTTCTCAGTCCCAGCTGGAGACCCTGTGCGGGGAGAGGTCAAGGTTTGCCGCCCCTGCAGCCCCTTGAGGGAAACACCTGTCATGAGGCATCCTCCATCCTTTGCAGCAGTTTCTGGAACACAGCTGGCCCTCGGCAATGGTGTTTGTTGGAGGAATAGAAACACCCGTAAAAACAAAAACCATTTGATCACATTCGTATCTTGCAGTGTTCAATTATTTCTCCTACTTCCTTTTGTTCTTTTTCCTCTGTCCCACATTATAACTTGCACTTCATACAGCCCTTGCCTGTGCAATGTTTCATTTCATTCTCACAGTGCTCTTGGGGGCATATATCTGTGCCTGCCTTTCCTAGAGGAGCAAACTGACATTCATACTGGTGGAGTGAGCCCTGGAAGTTTCCAGAGCAGGCAGTTCCCAACTCAGGCCTTTCGTCTGAGTTCAAGGTGAGCACTCAGGAGGCAGCAAGCCAGGGATACTCCGATGTGGACTCCCCAGCAGGCGGCCACACACCACAAGAGGTCACTAGGGAATAAAAGACCACGGCTTCTCTGAGCAAACTCTATCTAGCTGAAGACACTCGTTTTCAGGGCGTTTGTTGGCAATGGTAGGAATCATAGGGACTGAGTGATCTGAGAGGATATCAGAATTCCGGATTTATTGTAGACATTGATTTGCTGCAAATGTAAAGGAAAAGATTTCTTTTGCCAATCACTCCAACCAGCCATTGTTTTAGGAATTATCTTGCCATCAGAGATCAAGCTTGAATAGAAACAAGTGGCTAAGCACCAGGGCTTTGGAGTCATATCTGCGAGGGTCATGTCTCAGCTCAGTATGACCTTAAGCGAGTTACATAAGCTCTCCACTCCTTCATTTGGAAAATGGTGGTAATGAGGACAATACCCATGAATTGACATATGTATGTAAAATGCTTGGTTCATGTTCAAGGCTAAATAAATGCTAGTGGTTCTTGGTCTATTGTTGCTAGTAGAGGGGATATGAGTTCACTTTGGGGCCCTTTAAGTTTGAGGTGGTGGAACATGAAAATGGAGATAGTGGCAAGGGCAGAGTGAAGTGTGTGCTCTCACACACAGCTTGCGGAGAGTTAACCAGACACATCCTCTGGGTTATGCAATCTGCCAATATGTCTTGGGGTTTATAAGAGCCTTCAGAAAGTGCCACTATAGACATGGATCAAGGAGAAAACATGAAGAAAATGTATATGGGTAAAATTGAATTGTGTCTATGAGATACCAAAATATTTAAATGAGGAAATGAAAAATTTCGTAGGTTGTCTGGCTGACATTTGGCATCATGCAAAATTTCTAAAAATACTTTAATATTCATGTATACATCCTCACCACATACCTGCCGCCTATTTAGTATCCCATTCAGCTGGGACAGAGGTCATGTACTGAGGGTCCAAGGTTCCATGTAACAATATGAAATATTTTAACTCTCCTTTTAAAAAATTTTATTTATTTATTTATTTATTTATTTGAGAGAGAAAGCATGCATGTGTGTGAGCAGGGGAGGGGCAGAGAGAGAGAGGGAGTGAGAGAATCTTAAACAGGCTCCATGCTCAACATGGAGCCCAACAAGGGACTCCATCTTATGGCCCTCGGATCATGACCTGAATAGAAATCAAGAGTCAGACACTTAACCAACTGAGCCACCAGGCACCCCTAACTCTCCTTTTATTGAAAACCCTTGAAGCAGCTCCCCCCATACACTGCATTTCCCCACTGAAATAGTTGGTTTGGAATCAATACATACAATTCTCTAATGAAAATGCTCTAAATTACTGGGCACCTTTAACCGTATGCAAGCCACATTAGAGATACAGATGAACTAAAAGTGTTTGCATTTGTTAGGGTACAGAGTATGACAAAGAAACCCCAAAATACAACAGCTTAAAGTAGGCAGAAATGTATTTCAATCTTACTTAAGATACATTAGGTAGGCAGTTCAGGGCTCTGCTGTCCAGAGGTGGCTTAATGGGCATTTGGCCTATGCAGTTATACAGAGCCCTATGCTCAGAAGGGCCCAAAGTTTGGTTTAATGTGGAGCTATTGTCATCTTGCAATTCTTACAAATGTTATTTTGCACTTATATTTGTAAGTAAAGTCCAGTGAGACAGTGGAACATCCAAGTTGGCAGAGGAATGCACAGTCTGTATGTGTGTGTCTCATTCTTTGCCACCCCATCTGCATATAGTGTTGGCAATGCTCTATGAGCCCACAGTTCCAGTGGGGCCATGACGCGTGGGAGTTCAAGGAGGCTCAAAGTGAGTGCACGTGCAGTGTGTTACATCTATCACTGAGTGAGGACAGGAGGAGGGCACTGATAGTCCTGGGAGGCCAAGCTTTCAATCTGAACCGGAACTTGCTTCCAATCCAGAAAGAAGACAGTGACATTGTAAGGTACACAAATGACTGAGCCATCCTTTCTTCCCTGTATTAGCCAGCCACCTACGTGGAAAATAATGACACAGAAAGGGACACCTGTAGTCCCTTTTCCTTTCAGTCTTTCGGTACTCATCAGTAAGGTGCAGATGATCAGTAAGCTGTAGATACCATATGGGTATGTCAAGAAGTGAAACAAAGACAGTTGGGTTAGTTTCGTGCAGCATCTCTGTTCTTCTGGAAAAATTGAAATACATTGCATGTATGAGCCATAAAACACAAATAGTGTAATTTTGGTACTTCAGCACATCAGTTAAATGCTCTTATATTTGCATTTAAAACTGGAAAAAGGGGTGCCTGGGTGGCTTGGTTGGTTGAGCATCCAACTTCAGCTCAGGTCATGATCTCATGTTTCGTGGGTTCGAGCCCCGCATTTGGCTCTGTGCTGACAACTCAGAACCTGGAGCCTGCTGCTTTGGATTCTGTGTCTTCCTCTCTCTGCCCCTCCCCCACTCGCACTCTGTGTGTGCGCGCGCGTGCACGTGTGTGAAAATAAACATTTAAAAAATAATAAAACTGGCATTGCAAATCTGGCAATGTAAAGATGAATGGTAAAATTTATGTTAACTGCCGGAGTCCAGCTCCAGCAGGTCCAGGGTTCCCCTGAAGGATGGACAGTGTCGGCATGAGAGAGATGGGACTCGGCGAAAGGGGAAGGGAATGAGAGAGCCATAAGGTTCTTTCTGATCAGCAAGCAGGCATCTCTGCACTGCAGGCAGGCACCTCTGCTAATCTGGCAGGCATCTCTGCACACTGACCGGAAAGTCAGCCTTTTTTATTGAAAAAATGTATGGGATACAAAACGGAAGTGGCAATTGCCTTAGACAATGATTCCTGATTGACAAATTCATTGGTATGTAAAAATTTCCCAGAACATAGATTGGTAGAAGACTCATGCCTAATCTTTATCGATAGTGATTAATTGTAGGTTATTTAGATGCTTATCATATGGGGAAGGAAGGTATCCTCAGCATTCAAATACAAGGCAATGTTTTAGCATAGCAAAAGCAAAGGTTAGTTCTTTGTGAGCAGGGGTCAATAGACTGTTTTCTTGAGGGGAATTAAAACAGGTTTCTCAGGAAATGTAATATTTACTCCCATAAACACAAAAGAAGAAATTCCTACAATTTCCTTCACAAGGTACAGTTCAGAAACGGCTTCCAGCAGTTAACAATCTAGATTTTAAGGTTTTTAAAAAAAAAAAAACTTAGAACAACATTAAATAGCAACATTAAGTAGTGCCTGGGTGGCTTCGTCGGTTGGGCACCGGACTTTGGCTTAGGGTTCCAGCCCTGCGTCTAGCTCTGTGCTGACAGCTCAGAGCCTGGAGCCTACTTCAGATCCTGTCACCCTCTCTCTCTGTCCCTCCCCCACTTGTGCACACACTCTCTCTCAAAAATAAATAAACATTAAAAAAATTTTAAAAATAGCAACAAAAAATACCATGAGAACTCAAAAGAGAGAGCATGGAAGACAGAAAGTTTTAAGTGTTACCACCTTTAATAGGTTTCCCTCCTTTTTGGACAAGAGGCCCTATATTTTCGTTTTGCACTGGGCCCCACAGATGGTAGCTGGCCCTGCTGCTATCTTCAACATGTGATTTCTACTTGTGGGTTCAATGCGATTGGCCGCTTCAGATTTTGCCATCTCTCAGCCAGGGAAGAGCTGGAAAAAGACTGAAGAATTGAAGCACAATTCTTTCACGGGCTCTTATTGCTATGTTCACATCCCATTGCCTGAACTTAGTTACACAGCCGCATCCAGTTGCAAGTCTGGCTGGGAAATAGCTTTAGCAAGCAGCTATGGACCCAGCTAACATTCTAATATATTAAAAGAAGGAGAGGGGCTCCTGCTTGGGATTCTCTCTTTCTCTCTCTCTCTCTCTCTGCCCCTCCCCACTTGCTCTCTCTCTCTCTCTCTCTCTCTCTCAAAATGAATAAAAGTAAACTTAAAAAAATTTTACTGGGTGCTCAGTTGTTAACCATCTGACTTTGGCTCGGGTCAGATATTTGTGAGTTCAAGTCCCACATCAGGTGAGCTTGAGCCCCACTTAAGGTGAGCACTAGTCCTGCTTTGGGTGAGCACTGCTCTGTTTCTCTCTGCCCCTCACTTGCTCTCTCTCAGAAAACAAAATAATAAAGAAACTTTCCCCAAAAAAGTAAAAATTAAAACAAAATTAAAACAAAAGAAGGAGAAATGGATATTGGGAAACAACTTGTAGTTAGTCACACTATTCATTCCATTTGACCTAATATTTCCAGTTCTGGGAATTTATCTTAAGGAAATAGTCAGAAATGTATAAAAAGTTTTAAGTACATCTCTTTTTGTAATTATGGCAAAGAAATTAGAAACAACCCAGATTTCCAAAGCAGAAATTAGTTAAATAAATAAAGGCATATCTATATTCTGGAAAATTATAGACCCATTAACAATTATGTTCTCAAAGAATATTCAACGGTATAGAAAAATTCTCAGGATGTAATGGTACATGAGAAAAGCAGAATGCAAAACTTTACATACAATACAATTTAGTTGCATCTTTTCAGTTACATGGGGGAGGTCTGGGCTTATTGCAGGGATCAAGAGAATAAAATTATTGACCTCACATGTAAATTTCTCACAGCATATGTTTGGACTACACCTCTACAGGATCAGAAGCTGGATTTTGTTTACAGACTCGGAACAGATTTGTCTCCCTGAGACATTTCAACCAGAACCATAAGATAAATACATAAAAGAAGGTAAGTTTACTCATTGAAAATGAGGTATAATAGTGACATGTATAGATATATAAAATATATATTCCAGCACAATATTAGATGATAATAGAGCATGGCCAGGGAACTTTCAGTCCACTAACAAAGTAGAAAGTTTTATTCTTAAAGGAATTCTCCATGAGAATCTTTTGAGAAAAGCAGCCAGAGTGAGAAATCAACGACATTTCTCAGAGGACTCTACACATCTCTCTGTAAAGAACTAAAGAAAAATGGAGACATAGAGCACTGATGTCCTCCAGTCCTTCTCAAGAGTCCTACAGCTAGCGAGTCCTCCCTTGTTCCTTCTCAGGTTCTACCCTTATTGGCTGGATAGCTCTAAGTACTGGGTTGGCCATTCCTGGTTGGCTCATTTCCATTGTATGAGGGGTGGTGGAAGGCCATTCTTAGATCTTTTGTCAAATTCCAGAGGGAAACCTAAGGGGGAGTGGGTGGCGTCTGTTACATTCTTAGGAGGAACCTTATGCCTGAGGGGGCTCCAAGCAGACAATCTTATCATCTACAAATAATGAACCATTTTGTTTCTTCATTTCTAATTTTATGCTTTTTATTCTCTTTCTTGTCTTAATTCATGGGTAGGACAATACTGAAAAGAAGTGGTGATATTAGGGGCCCTGGTCTTTTTTCTTATCTTAAACAAAATTTTTCTATTATTTCACCAGTAACTATGATGCTTGCTATTGGTTTTTCATAGATATTTTATTAGATAAAAGTTAATAATAAGTCTTGAATCAGGAGTTTTCTCTGACATATATTCATAAAGAAATCATTATATTCCACTTTCCATCTAATGATGTAGTCACTTATGTTATTTGATCTTCTCATGATAAACTCAGTTTGCAGTCCTGAGGTAAACCCATGTCACTGTCACTTGTACAAGTTATTTATTCAACTGGCCAACATTTTCTTTTAGACTTTTCTTAGGCTTTTTCCATCTCTGTTCACTAAAGAGATTGGCTGTAATTGTCCTCTCTCAAACCATCTTGTCAGGTTTGGACTTCAGGTTTATGGTACTTTCATAAGTAAGGTGGGTAGTGTACTCTTTCTGTACTCAGGAATAACACTGACTAAAATCGGAAGCATTTGCTTCATGGTATATACAAACCAATAAAACTGTGTGACCCTAGAACTATCCTTGTGGTAAGATCAACTTCGGTTTCTATTTCTTTAATAATTATTTTATTTCTTCTTGAGTCATTTTTGTTAGTTATATTATTCCAGTAATTGCTCATTTTAGTTAGGTTTTCAGATATGTGGGCAACAAGTTTCTTGATATCCTTGTTGCCTTTTTACTACCTATCTTTTTATCCTTAACGTTGATAAAGAAAAAAGGGGGCAAATAAATAGACGATCTTGGCAGAGGGGTTGTCATTTTATTCATCTTTTCAAAGAATCAGCTTTTACCTCTATTTTGTTTCATTTGTTTCTACTCATATCTTTAAGTTTGTCTTTCGATTTAAGTAGCTATCGATTTAAGTAGCTTAGCTCAATTTTCAGTCTCTTCGCTATTCTAATATAACATTTAAGACTAAAAATCTTTTACTTTAAAGTTTCTAAATCTCCATTTTAATTGTGTTGCTTATCAATAGCATATACTGATTTTTTAAACATCCAGTATGGGTATATATTTATCGGAGATCTTCATCTATTTACACGTATCACAACTGAGATTTTTGTATTTATTTCTACCATCTTATTTTGCACTATCTCTTCTTCCTTTTTTCTTTCTCTTTCTCTCCTTTGTTGCCTTTTGGGGGGTAGAATACGTCTTTTCTCCTTTCTCCTTGGAGCATAGTTTCAATTTGTTTTGGAAGTGAGAGAGGATGATGTATGTCTGTATTTTCATCCGCATTTATATGTCTCTAGGGATCTGCCCCAGCATCAGTCTTTCACTTGGTAATGTACTCCTACCGTCACATATTTTATTGTACTTCTCGTGTTAGTTTGGCTGACCCTGCAAGCATGTAGAACTATGGTTGCCCATGAACTATGCTTTCTAGTAAGCTGCCTGCAGACGCACGGTTTATGCGGTTGCCCTTCCTCTCCTCTCCCACATCCGTCTCACATTTGCTCAGGAAAATACTGCCTGCTCTTGCAAGGTCACATGGGCTTGATTCTAACGCTAAACCATCAGGTGGCTACACTTACCGATGCTGGGCGTGTGTTGGTATTCGCTGGCCCGGGAACCCAACCCCGCAGGCTCTGCCTCCACCCGGGGCCACCGTGTCCTCGTGCGCCACCTAGAGGTCGTCCGCCTGCTTTGAGCGGACATCGGGGACGCGCAAAGGGTTAGCGCGCTCCCTGCAGAGGCCTGGGCTCTGCACCTTCCCTCCCCCTTCCCTGCCGCTGCGCGGCCCCGACTCCGCCAGGCAAGGCGACACCGTCTCACCCCCGAAGAGCGTCGCCAGCCGGGACAGAGCCCTCCCACCTCTGCCCCACCTAACCCACCAGGTCCCCCAGGTCCTGGCGTCCCGGCCCTGCACCCTCCGCCCTGCTGGGGCAGCGTCCCCTCCTCGCACAGGCCCCGCTAGTCTCTCCTGCAGGCGCTCTGCGCGGCTGCCTCGCCCCACAGAATCATGTGCTTCAATGTTTTTCTTCCTTTTTTTCCCCTCTTAAGATTTAATTTTTAAGTAATCGCCATACCCAAGGTGGGGCTGGAACTCACGACCCCAATATCAAGAGTCGCGGGTTCTTTCGACTGAGCCAGGCAGGTGACCCTCAGTGCTCCTTCTTCATGTTTTGTGTGAATTGGGTAGATCATGTTCTAAAAAATATCTCAAACTAAAAAGCAATGCCAGGCTTAACAGTAAAACGCTAGTAGATTACCATGAAAAATAATAAATTATAAATAATCAAAGAAGCACACTCTTATCACAAAATTTTAGCCTTTTTCTGTAAGTTCTAACCAATGTATAAGTAAGACGCTATTGAAAAGGACTACACCAATACTTCATTATTTGTACAAGGTATCATTTATCTTTTTTTATTATTATTAAATTTTTATTTTTCAGAGAACCCGGGAGACACAGAATCCGAAGCAGGCTCCAGGCTCTGAGCAGTCAGCACAAAGCCCCAGGCAGGGCTGGAACTCACCAACCCGGAGATCATGATCTGAGCCGAAGTCCGAGGTTTAACGGACGGAGCCACCCAGGCACCCCAAGGTATCACTTCTCTTAGAGTAGAATGTTTAAAATGGAAGAACGTTCAATTGAAAAACTGTTAGAACTAGTTATGTATGTCAAAAAGAAGGCGAGTGGGGTGCCTAGGTGGCTCAGTCCTTCAAGCCTCCTACTTCCACTCAGGTCATGACCTTGAGGTTCCTGAGTCCCGCCCCACATGGGGCTCTCTGCTGTCAGCACGGAGCTGCCTCAGATTCTCTGACCCTGCCTGTCTCTGCCCCTCTCTGGCTTGTTCTCTCTCTCTCTCTCTCTCTCTCTCTCTCTCTCTCTCTCTCTCAAAAATAAACATTTAAAAAAAAGAAGAAGAAGAAGAAGGTGGGTTTATACTAAAGAGCTTGTCTCTAATAAAAGAAATAGATTTTCTAACAGCAATAAGTTAAAAATAGAAAGGAAAAACATTCCACTCAATGTGGTAACAGCCAAAAACTTCCTATAATAAACTTAACAACAAATGCACAGAGCCAGTTATCAAAAGAACTATGAAAATATAGTGAATTACAAAAATTAACATGTAAATAGAGGTGCCATTTTATCTTTCTTGATGCTAAGTTCTAACAACACATCAATTATTTCCCAATTTATTTATAAGTTTAGTAGAATTTCTATCAGAATGCCAAATTGAAAATTTCACAGAACACTTCTAAAGTTCACTTGGAAAACTAAAAGATAAGAAGAGCCATGAAGTCTTTGAAGAAGATTGTAGGGGAGATCATCTTCTATATATTTATATGTATCAGAAATTTCTAGTAGTGCTGAGTACTGCAAGGTAGAGTAAAATGCATTGATAGAAAAATGGAAAGCATCATACGCGTGTGTACTGTACCTGCATATACACATATGCACTAATCAAGTGTATTAAGAACAGCATCTCAAAGTGATGCTGAATTGTTTTAGAAATAGTATCGACATTAGGGTAGCAGAATTCTGCATTATGACTGTCCAACATCTTTTGAACACTCTTTGATATTTCTCACTTTGTAAGTAAGTCCTGCTTTACCAAGAGAATCCATAAATCAGGCATATGACTTAGGTCTACACTCACCCTACCCTGCTCCATGACAGCTCATGTGGAAAAGAGCCACATGGGGGCGCCTGGGTGGCTCCGTCAGTTAAGCTCATGTAAGCCTTCCGACTTCAGCTCAGGTCATGATCTCACAGCTCCTGAGTTCCAGCCCCGCATAGGGCTCTGACAGCTCAGAGCCTGGAGCCTGCTTCAGATTCTGTCTCCCTCTCTCTCTGCCCCTTCCCTGCTCGTGCTCTGTCTCTGTCTCTCAAAAATAAATAAACGTTAAAAAAAAAAAAAAGCCACATGAGGGGGCATATTCAGGGAGATTATTCTGCTAAGTGTGGTGTCAATAGCGTTTTCTCTTTTAGAGCAGCGTTGTCAGAGTTGCAGATATCCCCCTGAATCAGTTTTGTTTGTTTGTTTGTTGTTTTTTGTTTGTTTATTTTGCTAGAATCATCCTGTGGTATGATCAGATCCTCTCAGCATGCCTGCCTTGTCCTTGGCTGTGTAATTGCAGCCCATAAACCTAGTTCTCTACCCCATACAGAGGTCAAACTATTAACAAAAATTCACACACAAAATTATTCACAAAAATAAAATACATCTGGATTAATGAGTAAAATGTTAAAAAACAAGCAAACAAAAAACATACACTGAAACTCCCCAAAAACAAAAACAAAAACAAAAAACAAAGATAAGCTACACAGAACTAGCCAAACTAATAACAATGAACTAACTAACCACTATGGTCCAACATTTTATATGAGTAGATCAAAAATTGTGTCTGAATGAACTAGCAGGCAATGAGAAATGGAAACCTGACCAATTAAGTGGTTTCATAACATTATAAAGATAAAATTAAACAGACTGTCCAGGGGAAATACAACTATTCTTAGTTCTCAGGTCAGACAAGAATTTTGGTCTGTGTACTTCATACCGAGCACAGTCTGTGAGGGGATTATTGGACAATGGCCTGAGAGTGAGTTGCACAGACCTATTTTGGTGATGGCCTTCAGGCAAGTCAGAGGGTATCATACCAAAATCACATTAGTGCTTTTCACCCAAAATGGTTCCCACAGGAAAGGTTTAGGCCTGGGTGTGCAATGTCCTCATTCTCTGTATCCCTAACATCATCAAACTGGATGGACTGCATATTCTATAAGGGATCCTCTCCTAATATTTCTTTCAGGTGATCATTCGATAATTAGGGGACTTAAGCCCAAATTTATACTCCTTCATGGTAGAACAAAGATCTCTCTCTCTCTACATAATCAAGATGGGTGTGGGACTGGGACTCTCAGAGGCCAAGGGAGATCGAGGCTACTTCCCTAATTTTCAGCTTCCAGTAAGTATATTAGAAATGAAAAAATGGTAAAACCAGAGTTAACATTTTAACAAGTTAATGCTTTGAATACACACATACAATAATAACTTTATTTATAACTCATTTGGTGGTAACATTGAAACTTTCTTGAATCTGAAGCACAGATCTTCCTGGCCTTCTGGTGTTGGTCCTGGTCAAAGTGAAATGCCAAAAATGTGTAGTCTATATGTTAAAACCCAAGTTGTTCTAGCCTTGGTTAGACGCCCTCCTTGGCCAAGATAAAACCTCACTGATATATACCTAATTAAAACAATACCATTCCTGACTTTATAAGCCAACGTGTAAAAAGGTCTCTCCTATGTAGGTTTGATTTTTAAGACTCCATTTAAAGGAGATAAGTGTCTATGAAAAAGTAATATAAGGTTCAGAATTGTCCATGTCTTCCCTTGCCTTTCTTCCAGGCAATGATTAGCTAACAGGGCCACGGTCTGTCCTGGTCATGTCTAGCTCAAGAAAATGAGATTACATCATCAGGGTACAAAGGACTACTTGTCCTTTGTTCATTCTTCTCTGGTGTTTTCTGGTCCTGTTCCCCATCCCCCCACATTCAGAGTGGAAGGGTAAGGGGGAAACAGGCCCGTGGAAGGATTACTCCTCCTCACATCCCAGCACTGACCTCCATCCAAACCATGTATCTGAAGTTCTATTTCAGAGCAGGAAGCCCTCTACACTCTCCATTCTGGTCAGTGGGTCCACATTTGGATTCTTCCCTGACCATCTCAGAGAAAGAGAATCCCCTCCACTGAACTCACAAGGGGGGCTTGCCTCTCTCGTGGCCCTCACCACACAACCTTGGAATATACTTATAAGAGAAACCAAAAATGTAATGTAATATAAAAAATACCTGCTAAGGAAGGTGGAACAGATTGGAGAAAGTTTCAGAGTTTCTGAGTGGCTTATCACAAGCAAAGTATAGGATCCTGTCTGACAGCCCAAGAAGATGATTTGTTTGGAGATACAAAGGTTTGGAGGTGTACTGGGAGGTACTGCCTTAACCATTAGAGTAAAACCAATTGTAAGGACAATCTGGGAGGGAAGAAATGAGTGGGGGACAAGGCAAAGGAGAGGCTTCCTGTAGCAGTGAATGGAACACCCCACCTGGGCAGGGAAGGGGGCTTCAAAGGACTTCAAGGAACAGGGATGACTAATGTTCAATTTTAAGTTGTTCGATGACCACCATGTAATTCCCCTTCCTCTGCAAACTGTTAGCTATGTCTACTGTTAAATTAATTATACAAGGAGGCTGTTAGAGGTGGCTCTAATGCCAAAGCGCCTACGTAAGCAAACCAAAATCTAAGCCTGTAAATGCCTCAAGGTTATGAAATTGAAACCTAAGGACAGCCAATCACAAACAGCCAACTAGGTTTTAAACTATAGCTAATCAATAATTTCCTTTCTTTGCTTCTGCCTTTTATCTATAAAAGTTTTTCCTCAACTCTGTTCAATGGAGTGCTTCTAACTACTTGGTATTGCTCAAATAAATTCTCAGAATTTTCACATGACCCAGTTAATCTTTTAACACTACGAAAAGCCTTTGTGCAAGTGAAATTGCTTGTTTGCTTTTGCTTTTTTATAGAATCTAATGAAGGAGTCAAGTTTCCCATCTAGGTCATCACAGTAGGGATAGGGCTGGTGTACTGGGCTGGGGGTTGACCCATGTGCTTGACTGAACAGATTCAGTGAAATGAGAAGCTCTGAGCCAGAGTGACCTTAACAGAACCCCCAGAATTTCCCTCAAACTGGAGAAAGGCATCGGGCTTTCTGGAGGTTATACAATGGAGGTTTGAGCCAATCTTACCTGGATCTAAAAAGGCAAAGAAAGTCGAGCAGAGATGTGAGTTAACTAGAGCTATTTGTGATCTTGCCTTCTCACCCTACTCGACCCAAATGGGACTTTGACTTTTGCAGAGGGACACTGCTGGTGGCTAACTTCATAGGTTCAAGATGGATGGGGGAGAAGGCATGATGGGAAAGATCCCAGAGTCAGTGCTTCTGGGGGTTGGAGGACAGGAGGAAGCCCTGGAAAAAAGATTGGTAGCTTGGCCTGCACACAATATGAACAAGAGCTCTAGCAAGAGGTAACTGCTTCTCTGACCATGACATTCCAGAATGTAGTTATTTGTAATAAATGGTTGCCTTTATTTTTTTTGAGAGACAGAGAGACCATGTGCATACAAGTGGGGGAGGGGCAGAGAGAGAGGGAGAGAGAGAATCCCAAGCAGACTCTGCACTGTCAGCGTAGAGCTCGACATGTGCTCCATCTCATGAACCATGAGATCATGACCTGAGCCAAAATCAAGAGTCAAATGCTTAACCACTTAATCAACTGAGCCACCCAAGTGCCCCTCTTCCCACTTAAAAATAATTTTTTAAATGTTTATTTATTTTTTGAGGGAGAGAGAGAGAAAGAGAGCACAAGTGGGGGAGGGAGAGCCAAAGCGGGGGGACAGAGAATCCCAAGCAGGCTCCATGTTGTCAGTTCAAAGCCCGTGAGTTCACGAACTGTGAGATTATGACCTGAGCCGAAGTCAGATGCTCAGCAGACTGAGTCACCCAAGTATCCCCCTCTTCCCACTTTTTAAAGTGACAGCTTTTACATTACCCCCCTAGGATCAAAGGTCTTTGTTCTCACTGGACAAATGGCCCAAAGGAGAGCCACCAAAATGAACGACAGGAGAGGGCAGGCCTGGGCAGGAAATAGGTTAAAAGAGGGTTAATTCTCTCCTCTTCTCCCTCAGGGGAGCCAGGGCATCTGCTGCCTGGTTAGGATCAGTCTGCACATAGCCTCCTCTGGGAGGGTGTCAGTAATTGGATGAGGACCTCCCTGGGCTCTCTGCCTCAGAGATAACTTGTTCCAACCTCGTATTTACACCTCCTTCTGGCAGTGCAGCGGGGCCTAGTGCCCGGAAGTCAGTTGTGTTGCTGAGGACAGGCGTGCAGCCACGCTTCTAGAATGGTATGGCACAGGGGTGCTGATGAATTCGGCCTATCTGCCTGTCTAGCATGGTGGCCCTTTCTGCCACTCAACCTGCTTTTTTACTCTGGAAGCATGGCTGCATGGCCACCTCTCTCTCTCTTTTTTTTTTCCCTCAAGTTTTTATTTAAATTTCAGTTAGTTAACATACAGTGTAATACTAGTTTCAGGTGTAGAATTTAGTAATTCAACACTTACATACAACACCCAGTGTTCATCACAAGTACACTCCTTAATCCCCATCACCTATTTAACCAATCCTCCCATCTACCTCCCCTCTGGTAACCATCAGTTTGTTCTCTGTAGTTAAGAGTTTGTTTGCTTATCTCTTTTTTCTTTGTTTCTTTGTTTTGTTTCTTAAATTCCAAATTCCACATATGAATGAAATCATGTGGTATTTGTCTTTCTCTCACTGACTTACTTCACTTAGCATAATACTCCCTCACTCTATCCATGTCTTGGCAAATGGCAAGATTTCATTCTTTTTGATGGCTGAGTAATATTCCAGTGTGTGTGTGTGTGTGTGTGTGTGTGTGTGTGTGTGTGTACACCTCCTCTTCTTTATCAGATGTTGGATATTTGGGTTCTTTCCATAGTTTAGCTATTGTTGATAATGCTGCTATAAACATTGGGGTGTGTGTATCCCTTTAAATTAGTACTTTTGTATCCTTTGGGTAAATACCTAGTAGTGTAATTGCTGGATCACAAAGTTCTATTTTTAACTTTTTGGGGAAACTTCATACTATTTTCCAGAGTGGCTGCACCAGTTTGCTTTCCCACCAACAGTGTAAGAGGGTTCCCCTTTCTTCGCATCCTCGTCAACACTTGCTGTTTCCTGTGTTGTTAATTTCAGCCATTCTGACAGGTGTGAGGTGATATCTCACTGTAGTTTTGATTTGTATTTCCCTGATGATGAGTAATGTTGAGCATCTTTTAATGGGTCTGTTGGCCATCTGGATGTCTTCTTTGGAAAAAGGTATTCATGTCTTCTGCCCATTTTTACACTGGATTATTTGTTTTTTGGGTATTGAGTTTTGTAAGTTTTTTATATATTTTGGATACTAGCCCCTTATTAGATATGTCACTGGCAAATATCTTCTCCCATTTCATAGGTTGCCTTTTAGTTTTGTTGATTGTTTCCTTCACTGTGCAGAAATTTTTATTCTGATGATAGCTCAATAGTTTATTTTTGCTTTTGTTTCCCTTGCCTGAGGAGACGTATCTCCTAAGAAGTTGCTATGGTTGATGTCAAAGAGGTTACTGACTGTGTTCTCTAGGATTTTAATGGTTTTCTCTCTCACATTTAAGTCTTTAATGGATGGCCACCTCTTTATTCATCTCTTTTCCTTCATATGCTTTTACATTCTCCACAAATCACATTGCCATTTTCGTTTCTTTTCTTCATTTTAAAAATAAAACTATATTTGTTTGTTTGTTTGTTGAGAGAGAGAGAGAGAGAGAGAGAGAGAGAGAGAGTAAGAGAGTAAGAGAGCAGGTACTTGCGAGCAGGGGAGGGGCTGAGGTAGAGAGAGAATCTTAAGCAGGAGCCTGACCCGGGGCTCAATCTCACCACCAGTGAGATCATGACCTGAGCCAAAATCAAGCGTTAGATGCTTAACCAACTGAGCCACCCCCTCACCACACCATTTTCTTTAATCTCCTCAAACTGCTTCTGCCTCTCTTCATCTCTTTAAAGGAATAAGTCATACTTTTAAACTTCGGGTACCATGATGGGTGAAAAAACTTTCCTTTTCCACAGCTCCCCACCACTTTCTGGGGGGGGTGGTATGTTCCTCTTCTTGGGTGTGGATATGCAACTTTTGAGATGGTCTCAGAATCCAGCTTAATTTTATGCATATTAAATGAAGAAAGATTTTGAGGGTAGGAGTGAGGTGGGAGGACTCAGGATGAAGGACATCAGAGATGATGAGGTTGGGTGCTATGGGAGAATAAGTTTTGGAATGACTCTCCTTTGGTGTCAGAGAAGGGAGAAGAGAATTTGGAGAATGTGGGAGAAGGGATGATGAGGAGGAGAATGATAGCAACTGTTATTTATCCAGTAATTAATTTTTGCCAAGCATCATGCATAACCCTTTTTGCTCATTCTTCAATCCAATCCTCCAACAATGTTGAAGGTTACATTTTATTATTATCCTTTGGCTGCTGGGGAAACTGAGGCTCAAAAAAGCTAGAGGACTTGCCCAAAGTAACATAGCTAGAAATTCTGAACTAGAATTTAAGGGTAAGTTCTATTTGACTTCAAAGTCCAAATTCTTAGTGACCAAAAAAGAAAATTGACTTGCCAAAAAAAATTATGTCTGGACCTTCAGAAAGGCACAAGTGTCAGTTTGTAGGTAACTGGATTAATTACCTGGGAGGCCGAGTGACCCTGTTCTTCATTTTGTGGGAGAGTAGATGGCACTGAGGTGGTCACCAAGCAAGGGACTGGTCCACCGTTTGTATATGCTGTCTGGCTGCCTACCGTTCAGAGTCTGAACCTTTTATCCCACTTTCCAGAATCTGGTCAGCCTGGCACTCTTCATTCCTATGGGATGAAGCAAACCAAAGGGTAGGGGAATAGGAGACAGGGAGTTAGAACTACTCGGCTTCTTTCATACACACCAGCATTTTGAAGATTTCTAGTCAATAAATAATCCATTTTAACAATACTTCCCAAGAGAAAGCATCTTATGGTCTAATCTAAGCTTCTTATATTATTGTTTAAAACCATGTACTTTGTTTTAGGGTAACCATGTATGTCAAAAACACACAGTTTCAGGGGGGAAAGACCATAGAGTATCACAGCTGGAAGGGATCCCTCCTTCACTGCATAGATGATGGATAGGTCCCGAGAAGGTCCTAGGATGGCTTTAGAGTCACAGATCTGTGTTTAAAAGTCCTTGCCCTGCTACTTACTAATGGTGTGCCCTTGGCCCAGAATAGGATCAACTCATTCCTCTCCAAAACAATGCCTACCTGGCTGATGCAGGGGGGACTGAATGATGTATTCTATGTGAAGTGCCCAGAAAAGGCCCTGTAAGGAGTAGATGGTCAACAAATTGTAATGCCCTCCCTTGGGCAATATCTTCCAGATGTTCAGGGCAGAATGAGGGCTAGAACCTTGTTTTCTGATTCTCATATGTGTGTGTGTGTGTGTGTGTGTGTGTGTGTGTGTATGCACAGGCATGCCACAGGAACATTGGTAATGTTTGCTTCCATGAAGAACATGGTTTAGTCACCTTGTAATTAGGTAGGGCTTTCTAGTTTTCAAAGCACTCACTTAGATGATATTGTTCACTCAGTGCAACAACATGGAAAAATTACACATGAGTGGTATTACTAGGCCCACTTTGCACATCAGGGACGGGAGGCTGAGAGTACGTGGTTTCCTTCAGTCCTGCGGCTAGCCAGGGGCAGAGCTAGACCACCACCCAGATCTCGTGGCTCCTTATCTGTGGCTCTTTCTACTAGCCGCAATACCTTCTCACCTAAAGGCCAAACAGTTTCACCAAAGAGATAAGGAATAGTGAAAAAAATACACGGTGTGGGTCATAAATGACATAAGTAACCCACAATCCTGATTAGATAGTGAGGGAAAAATTGGACTTTGATATGATTGAGCAAAAGGCAGAGAGAACACACTGACAGGCAGTAAACAACTCACCAGGAAGGAATATGGGACAATGGGGGCTGGTGGTCACTGCTGACCGCTGTGTAACTCTTTCTTGTCAGAGAACTACTGGTCACTCTAATTCTGAAATTCTGCAGCCCCATTCTTTCTAACTGCCTCTGCCTCTGCAGCGTCCTAACTGCACACATGTGTTTCCTCAGATGAGGCAAACCTCTTTCTTTATCACTCAGGCTCTAGTTGTCTCTAGTCTCAAGGTGGTGGTATTTCTAAGCCCTAGAACTTAGATCATCTTTATTTTTAAAATTTTTAATGTTTATTTATTTTTGAGAGAGAGACAGAGCATGAGTAGGGGAGGGGCAGAGAGAGAGGGAGACACAGAATCCGAAGCAGGCTCCAGGTTCTGAGCTGTCAGCACAGAACCCTATGCGGGGCTCAAATTCATGAACTGCGAGATCATGACCTAAACCGAAGTTGGAGGCTTAACTGACTAAGCCACTCAGGTGCCCCTAGAATTTAGATAATCTTAAATTATCAGTGTCCCTCCGCACATAGGTTTTGTAGTCTGGCATGCTGAATCAGATGGTATGGAGCCTGACCTGGCCAGGTAGCAATCCAGAATATCTATAGACTTTTCTTTCATGTCTTATCATGGAGTCTCCACTGAACACTGCAGTAAGAGCCACCACCACCACCACCATCACAATCTCTTGGTCCTTTCATATGCATTCTCTTATTTGGTTTGATTTCATTTGTTTTGTTTTGTTTAAAAAATTTTTTTTAACGTTTATTTATTTTTGAGAGAGAGAGAGACACAGAGCATGAGCGGGGGACAGTCAGAGAGAGAGGGAGACACAGAATCAGAAGGAGTCTCCAGGCTCTGAGCCATCAGCACAGAGCCTGCCATGGGGCTCGAACCCACGAACTGTGAGTGAGATCATGACCTGAGCCGAAGTCGGCCGCTTAACCGACTGAGCAACCCAGGCGCCCCGGTTTGATTTCATTTGGTCCTGACCTCAAATCTCTCTTCCCACTTCTTAGATTAGGAGTTTCTTGACAACAGGCCAGTCTTAATCATCTTGTATTCTCTACAAAAGTGTACTCTCTGCAAAATGCCTCTGTAGGTGACAAAATGCCTTATACATACAACCTCAATAAAAATGTTGTGAGATATGCTGAAATAACACTAGCTCTATCTCTGTGACCAAAATAGGGACCACTGCTTTCAGGGTCCTCAAACCATCCCAACCACCAAAGCAGATTGCAAGACAAATTAGTAAAGGTATTTTAAAAGGCTATATTGACCCAATCATGGATCTTCCTTCCGTTGTGTAGATGTGGCCCCTTTTTAGGAAAGTTCTTCCTCTATAATATTACTAACCCTGTATATTTTTAATTTTTTAATGTTTATTATTTATTTTTGAGGGAGAGAAAGACAGAGAGACAGAGTGCAAGCAGGGAAGAGGCAGAGAGAGAGGGAGACACAGAATCCGAAGCAGGTTCTAGGCTCTGAGCAGTCAGCATAGATTCCCATGCAGGGCTCAACTCATGAACTGCGAGATCATGATATGAGCCAAAGTTGGTCACTTAACTGACTGAGCCACCCAGGCGCCCCTATAATATTACTAATCCTATACTGAGTGTAACTATAATACAGGAGATTAACTTGCATGTATAAGTTTGTGGACTCAGATCTCATAGTGCTCATGAAAACATTTAACTTGTGATCTGTCATTTGACTTATGTAGATATCATATTCAAATCAGAAGTATTTAGAGTGGGGCGGGGAGTGGAGAATAAACGTGGCAGTTGTTAGAAGTATTGACAATCATGAATGATATCATCTTATTTTTGTCTGTTAAAAAAGTCTGCAGTTGGGGACTTCTAAACCAGACCTATGCCTTCAGATCAAGCCATTGAATAACAATTTACTCTGTGCTAAACCCCTCATATATGTCATTTCATTCCTGCTTCAGAATCAGTTTCAGATGGAGGCATTGCCAGCCCATTTTACAAATGGCAAAACTGAGGATCAAAGAGGTTGGAAGATCCCCCAATGTTTCATAGCCCCCAAGTCCCATCTCTTTTTGCATATCGTGACACCTCAGTTTTGAACATTTTACTAAGTAAAGAGACTTACAAAAAGAACCAAAACCTTGCTAGCAGTCTGCGTTGCTCGGGAATTGCCATTTCTCTAAGCTCCAGTACGCCTTATCCGT
This sequence comes from Cryptoprocta ferox, assembly GCA_028646485.1. Classification (NCBI taxonomy): domain Eukaryota; kingdom Metazoa; phylum Chordata; class Mammalia; order Carnivora; family Eupleridae; genus Cryptoprocta; species Cryptoprocta ferox. Next base: position 29,140,124 of record CM053568.1, read on the forward strand.
GCTTTCCTGAACTTTGAGTTTCAGTTGCACATCAAACCATGGAGGTAGCCAGATGCTGATGCCACAGGAGCAGCAGCAGGTGGCAACACTAGGGGTAAGCATGCTAGTGATCCTCTGACACGCCTGGCCAGGCTGCTGTCCACGTGAAATGATGCCCAGCACAGCAGGGCCACCCAGGTCTGCCTACGCAAGGCATTCTTCCCTGATGAATACAGGTTTAATGTCCAAGGTTATAAACTGCTGGGAGCGGGGGAAGGGAAAGGACTAATCTATGCAGTCTGTCGTCGCCAAAAGGTAAGCAGCTCTGCTTCAGACCACTGGCTCAGAGGAGACAGCGTCCCTGTGTACCTGTCCTGTGACTCTGGGCAAGTTACTTGCTTTCTCTGAACGAGAGTTTCCTTATCCAGTAAATAGGAGGAATAAACCCTTCCTCAGAGGGGTGCTGAGATTGCAAATCATGTATAGAAGGAACCAGATGCATCATAACACCTCTAAAAATAACTATTAGTAGTGTTATTGCTGTCACTTGTCATAACAAGAAGAAAGTGCTGGGAGCGTAAGTAGAATTATTTCTACCATGCATCTCTCAGCGGGTGGCACGATTTAGTCACAATTCTGACACTCCAGCCCTGACTGCCAACAGCCGTCACTAACCCTGCTCTGCACTCTTCCATTACTATCCACCTTTTCTTCCTCCATTCTCCTTTGACACAAGTCAAATCTATGAATCTCACATGTCCCCAGAGCAGGTCATTGTAGTCTGATGAATCAAGCACCAAGGGCTTGAATGAGCACCAGATGGACATGGGAAACCAGAAGGCATGCCATCAGGTGGTAAGTGGAGTCAAGAACACTGATGGCCTGTACTTGGCCTAGCCCTCTGCTATCCTTAGGATGGGCCTTGGCCAAACCTTCCCTAGGCAAATGAGCTTCAATTTTGTGTTTCAAACATTTCAGTTTCCTTTCATAATCACATCAATGTCTAACACTCCCCCACTTTTAGAAGCTGTATGAGTCTAAACTCTGTGAAGACAGCTTAGTTCTTTGCTTCTTTTTCATTCATTTTGTTGACGGTTCATTCATTAGAATGTTACACTCTATACCATTGGGCACTTGTTTTAGGGTCTTTTTCCTACCATTTTATGAGTTATTCCAAAGGACTATATTCCTGAAAAATTTATACTTTCCTGTGATCATGGTGACTCCATTATTTTTAGATTTCTTCATAACTTTTATTTGCCACATTCATTATTTATCTAAGGAAGCAGACACTATTTTTATTTGCCTTCTTGTGAATTAAGTTTTGGTTTAGTGCTCAGGAAAAAAAAAAATCTGTAGAATGCACCCCCACCCACACAGTGTCTATCTAGGAAAACTGATGGATTATACCAATCACTTTGAGTTTTATTCTAGTTTTTAGCAACATTAAAGACAAATGTGTAAAGTGTAAGAGAGAATGAGAATGGGATAAATACAGTGTGTTCTGGCATTAAAAACATCATGGGGGCCCGCTTGGCTCTTGGGGAGTAGGAAGGATCTTTCATGCCTACTGCGTGCAGGCACTTTACAAATTCATTTAAATCTCTTGGGAAGTTGAGATCCCATTTTACAAAGGAGGATATTAAGGCCCGGAGAAATGAAAAAAAAAAAAAAAAACCAGACAGACATAAAACCTTGGACAAGGTCATGTATTTAGTAAGTGCTATTAGCAAAAGTGACATTCTTCCCAGTTTCTCTTGGTGGCTCTAGAGCTCTGTCATTTACTGGCTGTGTGACTTAGGGGAATCCCCTAATCCTCTAGGCCTCAGGTTCCTCACTTGAAAAATGATGTCTAGGTTAAGAACTACATGGTCTCCAGATATCGAATGTAGCTTTAACATTCTGTGAGTCCAATGAGTGTGTGAGCATGATCAGGATTGCCTGGTTATGAGTCAACCAGGTCTTGGATAAATACCTCCCTATCAGGCCAAGGCGGGGAGGGGAGGGTGAAAGTTAAAAAAAAACTACAACAAACAAACTTTGACAAGACTTCTATAAAAACTGTGTGTTCCCAAAGGTTCGTCCTATTTGGCAGCTGCTGCCTCGTCCACAACTTCAGATACCTGAGAGGACTCTCCTCCCCAAACCGTAAGTAAAAGAACTTCCTTTGTCTGCCTGGACAGCATTTGGGAGTAAGTGGTTAATGATGGCGCTACCCAGGTAGAGGAGAAAGTCTGTTTGCTTTTGTTTTCAGGAGAAATTGATGGTGGCTGAAAATGTGATGTTGTGCCGAAATGATTTTTTTCCTCCCTAAGCGTAAATCCCATCCACACCTTTGCTGACTCTTTGGAGGCAAAATGCTCAAGACTGATGCCAGCTCCCAGTGTGACCTGCATGAAAGCTCTTCGGTCTTTGGCCTGGGAGAAACAACTTGAGTGCACTTTTTTGCTTAGGTGCCAAACACATTTTGAGATTCCTGCTCATTTCTCTTCTCCCCAGGGCAATTGCTTAATTCAGTGATTTATTCACATATCTATTGCCTGATGTCATTTTTTTCATTCTCTTCCTAGTCCTACTAGTGCTGGCCCTGAAGCTCCTTTGTCACACAAACGAACTCCTGGTGTGTGTTGTCTGTTACCTTTGCCTTCACCCACTGCTCAAATGAGAAAATGGAACAGGCTTGCAATTGTCGCAGAGCACCATCATCATTTGTTTATGAATTGTCAAACTTCCACTTGTTTGATACTTTCTGTAACATTCCTACTTTGAAGATCCTACAGCTTAAGTTACTTGGAATCAAAAGCTGCTGGCGTACCTTAGGATATTTGTTCTACTATCTGAAAAATAGATATGTTGTGAGGATGTGCTGCCATTACAAGCAGGGGAGGGGCAGAGAGAGAGAGAGGGAGAGAGAGGTTCCCAAGCAGGCTCTGCACTGTCAAGCTAGAGCCCAACAGGGGGCTTGATCCCACAAACTGTGAGACCATGACCTGAGTCAAAATCCAGAGTGGGACTGAGCCACCCAGGCGCCCCAGGAGATGCTGCCTTTTAAAATAAACTTCTTTCTAGTTACCTAGGGCTCCATTAGCCAATTTGGATCCCAAAGGAGCTTGGGCTCTGCTGTCATTAAGCCAAGGCACATCTGGGGACCACCCAGACCTATATTAGAGCCTGAGGTGCTGAATGGAAACCTAGAAAGTGCCTTTGACCTAGAAGGCAACACTCAGCTCTCTTTCTGAGCTACCTCACGTGTGTTCAAAGGCATCAGGGATCAAGCTGTCACAGAGCATCTCACTGCACTTGTCACTGTGACATTGGGCGGGGGGGTGAAGCTATGGGCATCTTCACACATCTATGTGTAAAATCTTGCTCGCAGTGCCTGGAGATCATAGGCTTTCAATGAATCAGCTCCTCATGTCTTCTTGAAAACCCATCTGCCTTGCATATGGAGAAGTGAATGGACTCTCCTTTATATTTCTCCAGGAGTTAAATATCCGTATTTTACAAATCATTATCTTTTCACAGAACCTCTTCAAAGAAGGCAGAAAGAATTGTAGGTTTCATCTGCTATTTTGCTGAAAAAGGATTGGAAAAAGGATTCCAAGTCAGAAGCCAGTAGGATGTGGTTTATAATCCCAGAGCATCACAATTTAGAAAGGGCGTCAGACATATTCTTCCTGAGATTCCATTTCCCTATCTTTAAAGTTGGCAGGGTTGATACCTCTGAAGTCACTTGCACCTCTGTTTTTCTGTGATTACCTTCTATTCTCATATTTTCATACAACCTTCTTTCAGATTTGTATATGTATCACCTGTTAATATATTATGTATAATAAATAATGTAACACATAAACCTATTCATTAAGAAATCAAACATTACAAAAAATTTATAAGGTAAAATGTGAGAGTCACCCCATCCCATTTCAATCCCCACAGGTAATTCCAGGGTGGTTATTCTCTGCTTACATAGATGCACAAATAGTATGTGTTATACCACTAAAAATTTTTTTAAGTTTATTTATTTATTTTGAGAGACACAGAGACAGCATGAACAGGGGAGAGGCAGAGAGAGAAAGGGAATCCTAAGCTCTACACTGTCAGTGCAGAGCCTGATGCAGGGCTTGAACTCATGAAATTACAAGATCATGACCTGAGACAAAACTGAGAGTCACATGTTTAACGGACTGAGCCACCCAGGTCCCCCAAACCATTTTTTTAATTAAAAAAAGAATAATATTAAATATTACACGCTTCCCTGAAACTTGCTTTTTTTTTTCCTTTTTACTTGATAATATAATGTAAACAACTTCCCATCACACTTTAAAAACAAACTGGCTTGAGACCTCAGTGAGGAGAGGCTGGGGAACATGGAGATCATTCTCCATGGTCACCCACTCCTGGCTGGCTTCCTGGCTCCAGGAATGAACATTGGCCTGTGACCCTGTTCTATGATTTTTTAAAATGTTTTTATTTATTTTTGAGAGAGAGAGAGAGAGACAGTGTGAGCAGGAGAAGGTCAGAGAGAGAGGGAGACACAGAATCCAAAGACAGGCTCAAGGCTCTGAGCTAGTCGTCAGCACAGAGCCTGACGCGGGGCGACCCTGTTTTATGATTAACAGAGGGGCAACATTTTTGCTGATATGGTACAGACCTTTAATCTCTCTGTAGAAGTTTAACTTCTCGTAAGCAGTATTGGTTCAATTTGACCTTTTCTCTGTTTTTTTTCTGGTTCAGTCAGCACCAGAAAATGAAAAAGTAGCTTGGTAGTAAATAGAAACATGGAATCTCGGGTAATTGTTTTTTTAAATATTTAAAAAGAGAGAAATAGTAATATCCAACATGTTAATAATGCATTATAAAACATCTTCCAATTTATCCTGCAATTAGTTCGACAAATATATTTTGAGCAACTACAATGAGTAAGGTGCTCACAAGTTACATTAGACCTGGCAATGAGACAACCAGAGCAGATATGAGCACCATTTATTCCATAGTAAACTAAGACTCAGGGAAGTTACTGACTTGCTCAAGGTCCCAGTGAGGAGGAAGCAGACCTAGTCCCTGAACCCACGTCTGTCTGATCTAGGATCAAAAGCCTGTGTGAATATAGGAGATGTTTATGAATTCACAAGGTCCATGGTGTAAGGCTGATGAGCCACAGCCCAAGGATTTTGGGTCCTCTGGAGGTGTCATCAACAAGTACTCTGGGGTGTTATCAATGACATTAGAGTCACTCAAAGGCTGATTCCTTTCACCAGGCTCACTGTTTCCTTGAGAGGGGAGCACTGCCTCTTATCCTAACTTTGTGCCTTATTAGTTACATGTCCTTGGACAAATAATTAAACTCTCTTATATTTGCTCCTTATCTATTACATAGTGTGTTTCTGTGTGTGGGGCGGGGGGAGTCCATCCACCTTCTGAGGGTATAATGGGGAATAAATTATATAGTGCATATAAAGCAATTAGCAGAGTACTTGGCAATAAATGGTAATTTGCTATTATTGGGTGATGTTTTCCTTTTGTTTCATTAAGGAAACATCTTTATTTCTTATTTGTTAATTCCTTTATGGAATTACCTAAACTGAGAGAGAAAATTTGCACTTTGGTCTGAAGGTCACCAATTTCAGGATGGCTTTTATCTGCATAAAGATCTAGTGGCCAGATTTAAAGCTAGTAATCTCTGATTACAATTTTAGGAACTAATATATAAACGAGGGGAAACACTATCTTCAGGTGGCTGCGATGGGAGGGGTCTCTTAAGATCTTCCTCTCTAGAGATCATTGCCCATTAGCCTATCCTGTCCCCAATGACAACACTCTGGTTCCACTCTTTGGGGTTAATGTGAGAACTCCTGTTCAAGTGAGAGTGGCATCAATGATACCTTCTTGTGAATTAGTTCATAGCCATCCACTTATATCAACCCTGCCTTGAAGGGATGCAGAAAATGTGAAGAAATTGATTTGCCATGATGGGCAACACTGGGTGGGGAGCTCTGCCATCCTAGCTGAGACGTTGGGCAAGTCCCTTAACTTCGCTGGGTATTAACTAGCTCATTAATTAATGAGAACAATAGCTGCCCTGGTTACCTCATTGCTGAGTGGATTAAATGAGAATTGAGATGTTCCTGTGCTTGTAGGAAGCAGGCATGGGGCACCTTCCCTATGGATGAGTGTTTGAGAGGGAGGAGACCAGGGAAAGGAGGAGGTCATAGGATTGAATAGGAGACCACTCAAGATCATCCTTACTACCATTTTTTTCTTTGATAGTCCAACACATGCAAAATTAATCTTTCTAGCATCCAGATGAGAGCACTGTGAGCTTGCATTTTTGACTCGTCTAAAGTGGCAGCTGAACAGGGGCAAGATTCTTTTCAGAGGACCACTGCTGAGGAGGGTGCTTGCATAGAGGATCTTTAAACCAGAGTCTCTCTTTGCTAGAGCAGTGAAGCTGAGAGTGATTAGAGGGGGAGCAGGGATCACCATAAACTTTGGCATCTTTAGAGTCCATGGGAGCCTCCAGTCCAGAGCCACTTAGGGAAAATCCTGACCATCTATCCCAAATGGTGTCATAAGTGGTTGAATATAAGAAAAAAAAAGCCTTGCATACCATACTCTATGTCCCAAAACTGAAGGGAGGTTAATTGTAAGGCCAAATGGCAGTTCTTCCTCTGAAGCTTACTACCCAAAGACTAATTCAGGCTAACAGAATAAAATGGGAATGGCCATAGAGGCTGAAAACCTCACTGTCCTGGCCTCAAGTCATCCAGAGCACCCAAAGGCACTGGAGATCCACAGAGAGACAGTCAATTACCGCAGTGCCATCTATTTGTCAGATTTGAGTGGGTCATTAGTTAGCTGGTTCAGTCTAAGAATCAGTGAACCCAAAGGTCTCCTGGAAGACATTCTATTTAGGATGACCATGAAATTTGGCATCCCACCTTCCTCCGCTATGGCTAATTGCAATTACTTAAGCTAGAGGGGAAAAACCCAGACCTCATTTGTTTATCCATCATGGACGTGGCCCAGGAATGTAAGAGGGGCCCACAGGGCTTAGTAGCACACCTTGGCTGTCTTGAATCTGTCTGAGCCACCTGCAGTTCTGTTCAGGACACTCCCACACTCTTTTCCAGACTCGTCACCATGGCCCACCGATTTCCAGCCCTCACCTCAGAACAGAAGAAGGAGCTCTCAGAAATTGCCCAGCGCATTGTTGCCAATGGGAAGGGGATCCTGGCTGCAGATGAGTCCGTAGGTGAGTGCAAGTAACATCATACAACAAGTGTATTCTTATTTCTACGACTTAGCAAAGGCCATCAACAATCACATTCTTTCCTTTTGGAGGAGTAAAGGTACACAGCAGTTGGAGAAGAAGACCCAGTAAACATAGACATTTTGAGTCCTGTGGTTCCAGTAGGTAGATTTTTGAAAACCAAAGGAAGAGGCTCAAGCCCTCCATTTTAAGGCCCCTTGCCAGAGATCATTTGAATCGAGACTATAGCAAGGCCAGGAACTCAATAATAAAAATGAGGTCAGATACACAGACCTCTGCTGCTGCTGAGAAGTCAGTGTAAAGTCAGCTAAGGAAGGTCAGGAAGGGCAGGAAAGTGTCTACATCTAGAACAGGGAAGGACTTGTGGCTGAGAGAAGCCCAGGATGGTGCAAGGGAAGGTTGTGGCTGGCCTGTATGGCCCACCATAAAACGATAGAGGCCAGAGGAGTCAAGAGCCTGCCTCATCCCTCCTTCTACTGTATGTACATCTAGTCAGATTGAAGGCTGGACCTGGGGGTGGGGGTGGGGGTGGTCAGAGAGTCCTGAGGGGCTTACAAACCACTTGAACCCAATGGTGGCTTCCACCAGCCGGAATATGTCCATTCCATAGACTTCCTAACCAGAATCCTGACAGCAGCCCAGGTCTTTCCCCAGGGAGCCAAAAAGGGAGACAGGAGTTTTGAAGATCTGAACAAGACAGAGTCTTGCTGTTCTGCTGAGGGTCTCTGAGCTAGAGTGGAGGAGGCCAGCAGTAAAGCCCTGGCTTGCCTCTTCAGCTGTCTTTGGCCCGCCCACCTCATAGGCACCATGGGAAACCGCCTGCAGAGGATCAAGGTGGAGAACACTGAGGAAAACCGCCGACAGTTCCGGGAAATCCTCTTCACCGTGGACAACTCCATCAACCAGAGCATTGGGGGCGTGATCCTTTTCCATGAGACCCTCTACCAGAAGGACGGTCAGGGGAAGCTGTTCAGAAACATCCTTAAGGAAAAGGGGATTGTGGTGGGAATCAAGGTGAATACTTCCATTTCCGTCTCACACCTGCCTCATCCCAGCCCAACTCTCAGCTCAGTCACTGGGCCAACACTCTGGACACCCTCATCATCCAACTGTCATTCGTACTCCTTTCCAGCATCATCCTCTCCCTGAGGACCAGATCCTCTTCTAGATTTTTCTGCCAGTGCCTTCTTCTTCCAGCCAAGTTTTCTATAAGGTACTTAATCTCCTGGTGTCTCAGTTTCCTCATTTCTCAAATGGGAATAGTAGGGCCTACCTCATAAGGCTCTTATAAGGATGAAAGGAGTTTTTAAAACAGTTCCTGTCACATAATTATTATTTAGTTCCGGATCGCTATTATTATTGAAGTTATAACTCCATCAACTCAAACCACATGAGCTTCTTAGGAGTGAAAACTATTATCAGTTGAGTGCTTACAATTCCAAGTGCTCATTTAATCCTCCTCATAACCTCTAGAGGTCGGTTCAGTTATTATCCTAATTTAACATTTTTTTATGTTTTATTTAATATTGCGATAGAGAGAAACAGAACATGAGTGGGGGAGGGGCAGAGGGAGAGGGAGACAAAGAATCCAAAGCAGGCTCCAGGCTCTGAGCTGTTACAGAGCCCGATGTGGGGCTCGAACTCACGAACTGTGAGATCATGACCTGAGCCGAAGTCAGGTGCTTAACCAACTGAGCCACTCAGGCGCCCCTGTTATTATCCTAATTTTAGAGACGAGGTGAGAAAATGGAATTACAAGGTGTAGTGTAACTTGCCCACAGCAAGGCAAAACTGGAGCCAGTTGAAACCCAGGCTGTCTACCTCTCCGGCTCATGACCTCAGATTCTGGTATGCCAAGAGTAGGGGCTGTGTCTTTATTCATCTGATTTTCTGGAAATGATGTAGTGCCTGGTATGTGTAGGTGCTCATGAAATGTCTCTTGAACACATAATTTAAGGGAAGCTGCTCCTATATGGCACCTCTGCATCCCAGGGACTGTCAGATTACTTCTTACTTCCCAAGCTCCCAGTGTTTTCCATACTTTCCATCCTTTTAGTGTTGACACTCTGACATTGTTCCTTCCAGGTAATTTCCCTTCTGCTACGGACTGAATTGTGTGTCTCCGCCCCTCTCTCCATCCTGTGACTAATACACCTTCAGAATTAACCTCATTGGCTTATGAAAAATGACAACTATTAGTACCAGGGGCTCTGCTTGTGTTTTCCTGGGGCCCATGACATCTGCTAATTACTTGTTAATTATATTCACAGTTAGACCAGGGAGCTGCTCCCCTTGCAGGAACCAACAAAGAAACCACCATTCAAGGTAAGGATATCACCCGCGGATATGAATCATGCCAATATATGTTAGAAATGAAGGCAAGCAAAGAGGGGAGCAAGGGAAAACAAAATATGAATATCACACTGGTTTTAGAGGCACACACACCTGCTTTTCAATCCCAGTTCCTCTATTTGATAACTGTGTGACCTTAGGCTAGTCATGTAAATGTTCTGAGCCAGTTAAAATGGGATGACAATGTCTGCCTTGCAGAATACTTGTGGGAATAAATTAGATAATGTACATAAAGTGCTTACCACAGTGCTTTGGACAGAGAAGACACTCTGTACCCGAGACTATAAGTTTTAGAGAAAAATCCAGCAGCGGAAGAGAGGAAAGGTCCCAAGCTTTGGGATCAGACTCACCAGGGTTTGACTCCTGGTTCTATCACTTACTAATTAGACAATTTTGCAAGGTACTTCACTGCCCAAGTAGATAAGTATGAACTGCAGCTTTGGGTTAGCTAAGCAGAATTTGAATTCCCGCTCTGTCACTCATTAGCTATGCAAACTTGGTAAAGTCACTTAACCTCTTGGAGCTTGGGTTTTCACATCAGTAAAACTATTATAATTTTAACTATTAGAATCATTATGGCAATTAAATGAAGTATGCAAAATGCCTAGAATCATGCCTGGAACAAAGTAAACACTAAACAAATAGTAGTTCCCTCTATTCTTCTTACAAAGTATAAAGCCCCAGATCTTTGGGCTCAATATTGGGATTGATATTTATTTGCCTGGATGTTTTCAGTCCTTAAGCTCCACCGACTGAAAGGTAATGGAAGAACTCCCTCACTTCATCAGTGCCCCATGGATCAGGGATAAGTGTGCAAAGAAGTCTTTTTCTCTTTTGTGACTTGCAGGGCTTGATGGCCTTTCTGAGCGCTGTGCCCAGTACAAGAAAGATGGTGCTGACTTTGGGAAATGGCGCGCCGTGCTAAGGATTGACAACCAGTGTCCGTCTAATCTTGCCATCCAGGAAAATGCCAATGCCCTGGCCCGCTATGCCAGCATCTGTCAGCAGGTGCTCTGCCTTCCCCTTGGGCTAAAAAAAACAGTAGGAAAGAGCTTTCTTCAGAGCTTCTCTTTCCAATTTTACTATAAGTACATGAGACTTATCTCAGCCTTGTATCCTGGTGGCATTTTCTACCACTTTTGCTATAGCTAAGAATGGTAGGGAAAGATTTGGTTCCACAAGTCAGCTATGAACCCCAAGGCTGATGCTGTCAATAGCTGTCCTCTGCCAAAGCTCTATAAGCTGAGTCTTAAGAGTGATCCAGCCCCTAGGGCCAGGGCACTTGCTTGCCTATGCTCCATCACACCTAAAACATGATCCTCTGAGATCCCTAGCTCAAGAGTGATAGCTCTGATTTAGCCCCAATCCAAATAATATCTTGGAGGATGGTGACCTGACACTAGTTTCCAACATACGTTGAAGTGTTCTGGGATCCCAGTTACGTCTGATTTACTTGTGTGGGGATTATGTTGGAGTTACCACCATTCTCAGAACTATAAACAGTGCTTAATTCCTTAATTAACCCACACAAGGGGGATCTTTCTTAGTGATCTTGACTGCCCCTAATGGGTGACAACTAGGTTCTGAGGTAGCTAGAATAGTCTCTAGCATAATCTGTATCTACAGAAATTAAGGGGTTTTATTATTTTTTTTACCCACTCCCAGGAGAATTTTTTTTTTAAACCTCACTGTCCTTTTTTGGCCAACCTACAAATGGTCACTAGAGATCCTGTTAAATTTCCTTTCACTGCCTTTAAGTCAGTGAATGGTATTTCTCCATAAGGGCTTCATTTTATACCACTTGAAACTGTCAAATATCTTTTTTTAAGTTTAGTCATTTTTTTGGGGGGGAGGGTAGGGGCAGAGAGAGAGAGAGAGGGAGACAGAGAATCCCAAGCAGGCTCCTCACTGCCAGCACAGAGCCTGATGGGGGGCTTGAACTCACAAAACTGTGAGATCATGACCTGAGCCAAAAGCTAGAGCCCAGACACTTAACCGATTGAACCAGGCGCTCCACGCGACTGTCAAACATATTCTTAAGGAAAGGGTCACAGTGAGCGAGCTGCTCTCTCCCTCCTGCTTTTTACTTTTTAGAATGGGCTGGTACCCATTGTTGAACCAGAGGTACTTCCTGATGGAGACCATGACATGGAACACTGCCAGTATGTTACTGAGAAGGTAAGTCTTGAATATAAAAGTCCCAACTCCAGTTGAAATATCTTGGTACTTAACATATATCAGCTGTGATATATGAAATATTCTTTAGTTGGAATCATGATGTAGCATTGAGAAGGTACAGAGGTACTTATCGAAAAAAAATTTTTTTTGGCATGATGGTATTCTCCATATGGAAAAAGCACAGAATTTTCAGTACTAAGACTTGCATTTCACAATCCATGTTCCCAGCTGTGGGACCTTTGGTAAATCCTGTTATCTTTTTGGATCAGTTACATTATACGTAAACAAAGAAATTTAGAAATAAGATGAGTATATGTGGAATTTAAGAAACAAAACAGATGAACATAGGGAAAGGAAGGAAAAATAAGATAAAAACAGAGGGATGCAAACCATAAGAGACTTTTAAATATAGAGAACAAACTGAGGGTTGCTGGAGGGGAGGAGGGGGTGGGATGGGATAAATGGGTGATGGGCATTAAGGAGGGCACTTGTTGGGATGAGCACTGGGTGTTATATGTAAGTGATGAATCACTGGGTTCTACTCCTGAAATCAATACTAGATTGTATGTTAACTAACTTGAATTTAAATAAATAAAATTTAAAAACCTGTATATTAACAAATTAAATAAATAGGTAAAATTAAGATGAGCATCACATGAGAAAATGTAATTAGAAGGTACTTCATTCATACTCGCAGTGTAACTTGATTTCAGTTTCTCCACTTGTAAAAGTAGGTAGACCAAAATGAAGCTGGTTGGGAAGCTTTGGCCAAGCCACATACAAGAATACCTTTGGCTCGCACCCCTGCGATATAAAAGTGCCAAGGTCAGGTGACTGTCAAGCTGGCTCCGGGTTTCACCTGTTTGGACCTCTTGTCCTTCAGGTCCTTGCTGCTGTTTATAAGGCCCTGAACGACCATCATGTTTACCTGGAGGGCACCTTGCTGAAGCCCAACATGGTGACTGCTGGACATGCCTGTACCAAGAAGTATATGCCAGAGCAAGTGGCTATGGCCACTGTCACAGCTCTCCACCGTACCGTTCCTGCAGCTGTTCCTGGTAAGGCTTTCCTTCTCCTCTGACTTGAGGTCCTAGCTCTTACCCTGTGAAGGAGTTCCACGAGCACTTGTGTTTGTCCAAGAGTCTTCTTTTATCCAGGAAGCAGAGCTCTGTATCTCAGAGGCGGCCAGCACTTCCCCTCATACTCTGTGAGACCACATCTCCTGAGTCTGTCCAAATGCACAAAATCCATTTATTTCCTCGATATTTAATCACCCTCTTTATTTATTAAAATGCTTCTCTTTTTAGCCCAGTTAATCTCAGCAAAAGCTAACTAATTTTTCCAACCCAGTTCCATGCAGACAGAGAAAGGATCGAGGCATTACATTTTCTTTAGGCTCATTGCTTGCTTTCTCAAGCCAGGTACATAAGTTGGGAATAGTAGAGAGAAATGGCTTCTCTCCTTCCAGGCATCTGCTTCTTGTCTGGTGGCATGAGTGAAGAGGATGCTACTCTCAACCTCAATGCTATCAACCTTTGCCCTCTACCAAAGCCCTGGAAACTAAGTTTCTCCTACGGACGGGCCCTGCAGGCTAGTGCGCTGGCTGCCTGGGGTGGCAAAGCTGCAAACAAGAAGGCGACCCAGGAGGCTTTCATGAAGCGGGCCCTGGTAAGATGCTACTACTTCTTATCTACTCGATCAAGTGGGTATTTGGAGCTTGGCTCTCTTACCTGGAGAAACATTGCTTTTTTTCAGGCCATGAAGGTATCTCCAGATAGTGTCAACTAATACTTGAAAAGGTGGCATTAGAGCGCAGTAGGAAGGTGAGGACTAGAGAGAGCTGTGAATTATCCACACTGGGAGCTTCTTTGATGACAGTAGACTGAAGGACAATCTCCACAGAGACACTGGAGAGGGAAGATAAGAGGGCCAAGGACTGAACCAGGGCTCCTTTCATTTTGGGGAGATGAAGAAGAAAGTCACCATCACAAGCAGGAGTACTATGAACCAAAGATTCTGGGAACAAATAGAGACAAGTTTCAAGGGGATCAGTAATAACACACTACAAGGAGATTCAGAATAAAGGCTGAAGGAAAGCAGGCATTGGCATTTAGGAACATACACAGTGATCCTCAGTGCAACGGTTTCAATAGATAGAGAAGAGGAGATGTTGTCAGGAAGGAAGGTTGTCAGGAAAAGGCCCATAAAGGATATCAGGAGAAATAAGGACAAAAAGGGATTTTATTCAATGAGTTACCATTCCTTTTTGAATACCTACTATGAGCCAAGGACTGGGGTGAACAAGCAGAGGCAGATATGCCTTCAGGGAGCTTAGAGTTTAGCCAAATAGGAGACAGCGTGGCATGTTTAAATGTTAAGCAAAAGGAGCCAATGGAGAGATTAAAGACAGGGTCAGTGCGGATAATTGAGAAGACAAGGAGTTAGAAGAAACAGGATTGCACAAAACTAAATATTAAATGCAGGTGGCAGAGTTGGTCTTGGAAAAGAGGTAAGAGGCAGCAAAGAAGAAAAAAAATGGATTTGGAATCAGGTCTGTAGAGGTGAATGGGATGTAGCAGTTGATTCCAGTCGAGGCCATCTGTTGAGGGTGATAAGGGAATGGAAATTTTAGTCTTAACATTGGGGAAGCTTGGAATAGCTGTTGGAGTAGCCTGGGAGGAGACCGACCAGACATAATGGTTGAGCATCAGGCATGGTACAGCTGAAATGAGAGTAAGTTTGTGGTGTGTTAACTTAGATCCCGAATTTTCCTAATAGCTCTCTTAATCATGTGGGAAGATCCAGATCAATCTCAGTGGGAAATGGCAGGATAGAAGAGTAAAAGTTTAATAGGGAGCTAGGACAGTGCAAAAATTTGAGTGATTGCCCTAATTTGGCTTGCTGATCACAGAGGAGGCTGGGCAAGGAATCAAGCATAGCCATAAATTTGGTGATGAGGCGTTAAAGAAAGGAAGGCCCCAGAGAAGTTTAGAAGACATCTCACGGGCATAAAAGAGGTGTGAGATTTTAGAGATAGTGCTGGACTGTTAGTATGGAGCACTGCTGTGCTGATGCGTGGCTGACAAGGTGGGGAGATGTAGCTAGCACGATGGAGGGATTGTGAAAGGAAGGGTCGGAAGGGCTTTCCCACAATACAAGGGAGGCTGAGTTCCTCATTTAGGATAGTAGTTCTCAAGCTTGAGTATGCATCCGAATCACCTGGAGGGCATGTGGAAATACAGACTTCTGGGCCCCAGCTACTGAGTTTCCGATTGAGAAGGACGGGGGTCAAGCCAAAGAATTTTCATTTCTAAAGAAGTGCTTAGGTCCATGCAACATACTTTGAAAATCACAGTAGATGGAGAAATAAATCCTGGAGAGAGCAAGACTATAGCAACAGTGACTTGAAGACATGGTACCATCAAGTGACATTCAAATATTATTATTGCAGGTTTTGTAATTCTGAACTCACCTTTAATTGGAATTTATATAAGGAATCAAATGATAGTATGATTACAACTCCAAAAAATTATATATTCTTGTGGACAAATATAGGTGGAAAATGGAAAATTTTTTTTGAAATAATTTTTTTGAGTGTAAGTGTGAGTGGGGGAGGGGCAGAGGGAAAAAGGGGAGAGGGAGGGGAGAATCCCAAGCAGGCTCCGCAATGTCAGTGCAGAGCCCAACTTGGAGCTTGAACTCACCAACCATGAGGTCATGACTTGAGCCAAAATCAAGAGTCAGACGTTCAACCAACTGAGCCACCCAGGCACCCCTGGAATAATTTCTTTAATTTGCTGTGTTGTACCTCTGGCTGCACCTTGCCTGGTCCTTTGGCATAATATCTGGACCATTTCCTAGCAAACTCCCTGACCAGCCATCGCAAACTTCTCCACTGTTCAGATTGAAATGTCCATTCCCTTATCACTATATCAATGAGAAGTTTCTCAACTTTAACTTTTAGTACTGTTGCAATACTGTTGGTACTAAAAAGAAACTTTCTCAGTAACTGACACAAACTTCAGCTTCCTTGAGAAATGCTTAGAAAGCTGGGCTAAAAAAGGAGGAGATAATGTATTATAAAAGGAAAGGAATGCTATCGGCACCAATATTTAGCAAAATCACTGTGAGAAGAAAAAAAAATCCAAATGCGGGTGGAGCTGGTTTCAAACGAGAGACGGAGAGAGTCAAGCATGGGCTTGCTTTTGCTCTAACCCCATGTCCTCTCTCATGCTTGCTTTTTAGGCTAACTGCCAGGCAGCCAAAGGACAGTATGTTCACTCGGGCTCTTCTGGTGCTGCCTCTACTCAGTCCCTCTTCACAGCCTGCTATACTTACTAGAACCGGAGGCAGACCAGCCTGCCTCTAGCTCTCCTACGTGCCTTGGTTGGAGTGCTGAAAGAGAACAACTGACCTGGAAATTAGACAAAATCAGATTGGAACTACTGGAAACACAGTACCTGTTAAGTTCTTAGACTCAATGAAAAAAAAAAATCAGTTACTAAAACGTAGGTGTGAATATCAAGGATCTGACAAAATTTCACACAATTTCCTTGCAACCTTCCAGCCCCCCACACCCCAGAGTATCCACCTAAGAAAATAATAGACTCGAAAACAATACCAGCTCTCCATTCAAATAACGACATTCCAAAATAACATCTCAGGGGCTGAGTGCAGAGAAGTGTGTCTTATTAAACAATCTTAGCAGTGGTAGGTTACAAAGAAGACAGCTGCAACCAACAAAGAAATAAAATGTTCTAGAAGCCTTTGGTTGGTATCAGGTTTTACTTTTTGCTCTTGCTTCCAAAGGGTTCAGTATATTTCATTACCTTTGACTCTACTAGACATGACTGACATTAATGGTTAGGGTCTTCAACTTGGGCTTCTCATGGGAATAACCTGTCCCAAATTAAAACATCCAGATGTTCAGCCCAAGCTGCAGCCCAATTAAATCAGAAACTGTGGATGGGGGATTCCCTAAATATCCCCTTAACAGGTTCCTTGGTGATTCTAATGTACAGCCAAGTTTGAGAGCTACCACGCTTAATTTCAAGTAGGAGGATATTTTTAAATGAAAGCCCTTCATAATAAGAAGCAAGCTAAAATGTAAAGTGATTTCAAGCAATGCACGGAGCATAATGGGAGAATCAGTGTGGCCGTGATGCCTGCAGCGTTCCTCTTGAAGTGGCCCAGGTTTGGGGGTACAGACTACACTCACTCTGCAGATCTAAGCATGCTACCTCATTTTGCAGTAAATACTATTCACACAGTTATACTTAATTGGCTTTCAATGTTCAGAATTAACCTATAGAAAAAGCATTAAAGACAACCATACTTAGAAAAGAGAATTTAAATATTATAATTTTGTGCAATATAAAAATAATGATGGTGGGAAAAAAAGTAATGATTGAACAGGCAGAATCTAGGAAATTAAAGGAAGAGAAGTGGAGAGAAGTGAGGGGAACATTAACTCACTTAGTGGAAGTCAAGATACTACTAAAATTTGATGGATTAAGAAATTGTGCTTAAAAGAAGAAATAGTGCTTTAAGTCTATTAAAGGAAGTGAATATAAATCACTAAAATATTCATACATATAATTAAATATAGGAGAAGGTAGTAAACTCAATTTTTTGTCTTGACAAGTACAAAGATAAATGATATTGCTTAGAGTAGATAAATTTTGTCTTGACAAGTACAAAGATAAATGATATTGCTTAGAGTAGATAAATTCAGAACTAGAGGCATAGGCAAAGTATTTAGGGCAGGAAGACAGAATTAGTCCAAAGGGGCTTTGTTTGAGGATAGAGACCTGGGAGTGGGCCACAGAGAAAATTTTTAACTCATGTGTCTCCACCACACTTGAGTATCTGTTTTCATGTACGTGTATTACTTCTTATATATTCATATAAGCAATTCAGACCTAACTTAGAGATCATCTGGTGTGAGACTTTCACTTTACAGATGATAAAACCAAGCCTAGAGCAGTGAAATTACTTGCTGATGGTCACACATATAGGAGTTTAGGATAGAGCTGAGAGATTAGAATCCAGGTCTCTTTCTCCTATAATGGATACATGGCCAGGAAGGAAGGTAAGGACAGGGCAACAGGCGATGTTTGAAACTTCTACCACCAGTGTTGTAGGTCTTCTACGTTTCTTACCACATTCATTCATTCATTCATTCACTCATTCAATCAGCAAGTAGTTGAGCTCCTACCATGTGCTAAGTTCCCCTAAAGCTGGCAACACTTGATGCGACAAAACTCATCCACAAAGAAATTTTTATCTAGAGCTCACTCAGCATCACTGACCCTATGTTGTAAAGAAACCTCCTAGACTCTCATTTGTTGGTTGAGCAAGAGTCTATAATCAATGTATTTTGATCCAGGCTGAATTACATTTCCCTGGGGATGAGGATTTATATAACGCGTTTTCCTGGCTATCATCTGATATATTTTCCCAACTAAAGCACTACAGTTGTCTTTGAAATCTCAACCCCAGTGATTTACTCCATTGACAGTAATATGAAGACAAGTTTTATGAGGCTACAGAATTTCTATTAACTATATGATCACTGAGGGAGTATATTAATGGGTTCCTACCTTTTGGCACACTGTCAGATTTATTCTAGTTCTTAAACACCTACTAAAAATAAAAGTTGGTACTAGGAGCTGAAGGTAATTAAGATAAGTTTCAGCTTTAGGCTAGGTGTGACAATTGCATATCACACAATCAAACTTAAGTAGCTAAGCAAGAAACACAGATGCCATTGACTAGAGGTTGGGAAGTGGGAGGAGATGGCACCGAGGGTGAGCACCAAGGCATGGCCAAAGGGAAGGAACTCTTAGAACGGCCTTTGTGTAAGAAAATTTACTGGGAGAAGAGGATATCTTGAAGGCATAAGTACCAAAAGTGGGAAAAGCCAGGGCAATATGGAAGCAAGGGGAGGTGACTAAAGCACTTTTAAGAAGGTGGAGAAATAGCAAGCAATCTAAAGACATTTGTCTGCTTGAGATGAAGAGCTGAGTTTCACACATGAGTTTACATCATGCTGTCCAAAAACAAGATACTGAGATGATTCATAATGATTCATAATGTGAACTGATTTAGCAGAAGCTGAAGCCAGCTGTGACAATAAGAATATAGGCCTCTAGAACCTTGCAGAAATCTTGGAACAGGCTTTAGTCAAAGCAGGGATAAGACTTCAGGTCCATCTGATGTAGCTCTCCTGGGGTGAAAGCCTCCGGGTTGACATCTACATTTCACTCTTAGCAATAGATGAGGAAACCAGGGCCCAGGGCGCTAAGGCAGTGGTCATAGGTCACATCACCAGTAGGTGATACTTGCAAAGTCCTCTTGGGAGGCAGAGCTTGGAGTGGTGAAAAGCACCTGTTCTAGAGTCAGACAATCTAGGTTCAAACTTTGGCTCTGCCACTTACTAGCCATGTGACCTTGGGCACGTTACAGAACCTTTCTGCGGTTCAGTTTCTTCATCTTCAAAATAAAAAAAGTCCAACATTGCAAATTATTGAGAGATTAAACAAGTCAATACATCTCAATAACAGGTTCACATCCCTTATTACAATTTTCACAATTCTGAAATCCAAAAAGGTCTGAAAACCAAAAATGTTCTCCTGAGTTTGCAGCAAATTATTTGGTGGCAAAATGTGACTCGAGACTGTCACCTTTATTCCACTTGATGGGATGCAGAGATAATGTGTCTGATTTTCAGTGCTGACTCAGACCCTGCATAGGGAGTTATACAATATGTAGCATAAGCACTATATTTAATCTCTAAAATCTGAAAAATTCTTATTTCTAAAACACATACACCCTCAAGGCTATCAGATAAAGAATTGTGACCTGCCCTTAGAACAATATCTATCTCACATGTAGGGTAAAAATGAATTGCCTATGTTCAGTAGAGCCCAGAGGGCTCATATAATGCTACGAATTCCCTAAGTCCATTTTCTAGAAAGGATGAATGAAGAGACAGGAGTAATGGCAAAGGTCAACACAGCAGTCATAGCTCTTATTTCATTACTCAAAGAAATGTTTTTCTGGCTGTAACACAGTCTGTCCTAATCTCCTGAAATTGTTGAACACTCAGTGCTGGGTATCACTCTCTAAACATTTATAAAATCAGTCAACAAGTATTCATTTGCAACTACTGTATACTTGGTGATGTAAAACTACATGGTCCTTATATGCTTACCACTGAGATGAGGAAGACAAGGATACAGGTAGGAAACTATCTGCTACACAAAATGTGCTAAATTACAGTGGCAGAGGCTACGTGCTGAGATCAAAGGGGCTTTATAAAGACAGTGGGATGAATTACATTTTATTGCTAGTTATACGATCTTGGGATCTTGAGTCTCAATTTCCTCATCTGTAAAATAGGATTGCTGTGAAGTTAGTAATATCTTATGTATAGTGCCAGATATATAAGTTGTGAATAAATATTATATATTTTTTCTTGTCAGTTGGCTGTTGAGGAATGGTAAAGGCACTTAAGTGAAGATGAATTAACTGTATACTGGTTAGACTACAGACCGGATATGTTGAGGACATTGTTGGAACTTAGAATGAGGTCAAGTGGAGTAACACAGTGGAGAAGGAGAGATTAGGCAGGGATATTATGGAAAGTCTTACCTTGAAGTAATGATAAATAGGGGCCTGTGAATAATTTTTGAGAAGGAAATAACATCATAAAAGAATAGTGCTAAACTCATAGGTCTAACAGGAGAAACCCAACAGAGGATCATGGTGGGGGGGAAGGGGGGAAAAAGAGTTAGGGAGAGGGAGGGAGACAAAACACGACGGACTCTTGAATACTGAAAACAAACTGAGGGGGGAAGGGGAAGGGGGAAAGGTAATAGGGGGTGATGGTCTTGGTGGAGGTCACTTATGGGGAAGAGCACTGGGTGTTATATGGAAACCAACCTGAAAATAAACTATAAAGTTAAAAAAAAAAAGAATAGTGCTAAAAATTATTATTTTTTTGGAAGGTAGAGTGTTGGGAGGGTTGGGAAGGTGGGAAGCAGTTAAGGGTGTAGAACTGCAATCCAGCACAGGCCTAGACTCTTGGAGGAGGAGGTTGAGTGGACATGACATCTTTACACTGGGGGAAACAACAACAGAAAACTCTCATGGAGCATTGCTATTTACCACCCTAATAAAGTCTCTGTCTTATTGCAACTCGACAGGCAAGTACTGGGACAAATAAAAATTCAAACTTCTTCTTCACCTGCTTCTCAAAAAGAAGCTTACATGCATGTACGGACTTGGCCCTTTGAGTATGGTGGTGGCACAGTGAAATATAAAGCATCTTCTAAACACAGCACTGATTCTTCTGGTAGTTCAGAACAGCCAGGGCTAGCTCGGCTGTAGCCCGAGGTCTCAAATGTCAGGGAAATCTATCCTGCCCTCTTAAAAAATTCAAGGTCAAACATGTTTCTGCAGACACTTCCTCCAATTTTTCCTTGTCCTGCCCTGGTTTTCCCTGGAAGATTTTATAGGCTAAAGAAGTCAGAGTGCACTTCTTGGTCCCAGGGATGCAATGACTATCATGTGATGTGAAAGTTTATCTTAGCCATTGAACATAAGAAGCATGTTCTTGAGCTCATGGCTTCTGGATAGGAAAAAGGACAGGTAGAGAGATATGCACTATGTTTTTTTTTGTTTGTTTGTTTTTGTACGAAATGTATCAAGACTCAGCATTTTGACAAGTTAGGTGATTTCCCCCATTCTTTATGCTATGGAGTACATATGGTTTACTATTCACTTCCCAAAGTCTCCTTGAGGATAAAGGACTGTTTGAAGCAACTATGCAACTAATACTTACAGTGCTAACATAGTACCTGGCAGGTATTTAAAAATACATGTTAATTGAATTTGAACCATTTGTGCAGTAAAGTAAATGTAACTGTCCTTCTATTTTCCATGCATTATGGTTATAGAGATGGACTTAATTAAAAAGAAATCAATCAACCCACCCCTTGGCCACCTACCCAAGGCCACAAAACACATTTGGAGGGGATCAAGAAGAAAGGTGAAAGGTATTAAATACTGATTAGGTACACTAACTTTTTAAAAATGATTGGAATATTTGGACTAGATTTTTTAAAGTTGAAATTTACTCTACAAATATGCTCAGCTGGGTATGCTGTGTATGCCCCTAGATTTGCTGATGAAACCCTCCTTTAGGAAGACAGATGAAAACAAAATTTTGCCAGAACTAGAGAAATGGAGTAGGGGGTTGGATTTCTTGATTGATGGATTGATTTTGCCAACAAAGGCTCCTTTTACCTGTTTGTTTTAAATGTTATCTGGTTAATTTTAAGTTTAAACTTGGGCTAAAGGATGCTGGTAAAATACTATTCCTTGTGTCTGTGAGGGTTTCTGGAAGAGATTTGCATTTGAATCTGTAGACTGATCGACTTCACGAATGCTGGTGTGCATCATCCAATTCACTGAGGGTGTCAACTGAACAAAAAGGCAGAAGAAGGGCAAATTTGTTCTCTGCCTAAGCTGGGGCAGCCCTCTTCTCCTGTCCTTGGACATCAGTGCTCCAGTTCTTGATTCTTTGGACTAGGACTGAACTATACCACTGGCTTTCATGGTTCTCATTTGTAGATTGCATATAATGGGACTTCTTAGCTCTCATAATCACATTAGCTCAAAACTTCCTCCACCTATGGGGCACCTGGGTGGCCCAGTTGGTTGAGCGACCGACTTTGGCTCAGGTCATGATCTCGAGATTCGAGGGTTCAGGCCCCGCCTTGGGCTCTGTGCTGACGGCTTGTTCAGAGCCTGGAGCTTGCTTTGGGTTCTGTGTCTCCTTCTCTCCCTTCCCCACCCCGTTCGTGCTGTCTCTCAATAATAAATAAATGTAAAAAAGCAAACAAAAAACTTTCTCCTCTTATTCAACTCCACGTTGTCTCTTAAATTAAAACGAAGGCATCACAAGGTGTGTTGTGTGTGTAGTTTCTGGAAAGGTATCCAGGTATCGGGTGTACCAGAAATACTTCAAGTGCTACTTGTGTAGGTTTACTTGTGAAAATTCAGAGCTGCAACTTAAAATAGTGTCTCCCCCTCTTGTGCATGCACACACAATTTATATACATGGAAAATGTTATCACAGAATTTTAGGCAGCATTAAGTCCTAAGAGAGCACAGCAACTCTCTTCATCTGCCCTTGTTTACAGGCAGGCTTACCTCCTGCCACATTCCCATCACCAGGTAACTGGAGGTTCACTCTGTAGCTAGTAGGTTCTCTTACAATTCCGACTTCAGACACTATCCTTTTTTCCCGGTACTTATCTTTTAGTCTCATCTGTGGCATCATCTCCTCTTGAAAGCTTTAACTTTCTCCTTCCCTCCTCTTCTGGGCATTTCATGTCCCTGTGTAATTTCTATCATCATCTTTGAAAACAACAGTGAACATTAACAGTAATGTTGCTTTAAAAGTTCATCTTGGAGGACAAGATGGTGGAAGAGCAGGGAGCTCTGTAATCCGCGCACGCCCGTATGGATTGAACTGAGAAGGACTGAAGGGATAAAACTTGGATTTGCAACTGGGGGAAAGAAGAAACAGACACCAGAAAGAAGACAACCTCAAAGATGCCTGAGTGAGTGACTGTGATCTGGGAAATTAGGGGACGGGCGGTCCTGGTGGTGCAGGGGAAGGAGCCCCCGAGCCCAACACAGGGAGAGCGCGCTGTGCCCCAGAGAGACCAGGGGAAGAGAAAGAGAGACGGAAAACGCACCTAGAACCATCTCTAAGGGAGGAAAAACTCGCCCGTCTCCCCATATATATCTGCCGAGCGCCGGGA
>CM053568.1:29164239-29184314 GCA_028646485.1 Cryptoprocta ferox
TAAAATATATTAGTATATTAAGTGATTATCTGAGCAGTAAGATGGAAATGGTATTTTTTGTCTTTCCCAAATTTTTAAAAATGTGCTTTTATAATCAGAAAAAATGACATTTAAAAAGAAAGAGGGAGAAATCTTATGTGGGTTAAAATACATCCTGTTCGTGCATGACTATTTCTATTAACTCTGCATATTTTATTACCAAGCTTTTTATAAGTATATTTATGGAGTTCAAAGGTCCAACTAAGTAAAATTAATGGAGAACTCCTTCTATATAGCAATTACTTAATTTTTTTAAATGTAACTTTTTAGAATTATATCATGTTTGGTTACCTCAGTAAATAAGTTGGCAAACCTAATTTAATCTTCAGGAAAACCAAAGATCATTCTTCTGGTTAAGTTTATTGATTTGGACTGTAAAACAGTGACGCCCTCTAGAGTTACTGACGGATGTGCAGTTTATCTTCTCCGGTAGCTCAACTTTCCAGGACTGCTGCTTCAGAGATGAAACTTTCCCACTTCAATACTAGGGTCTAGGGCCATTTTACTCAAAACATTATCAGCATTGCCTAGGAGACAGAGGCTCAGGACCCACTATTGACCTATGGAATAAGAATCTGCATTTTAAAGAGACCTCCATAGGATTCATATGAACATTAGATTTTGAGAAACACAGCTCCAGTCTACAAAGAAGTAATTTCTTCTGCCTTTACATTCATGTGAAGCCTGGTTTTACAATCTCCAGTTGAAACCAATTGTTTTTTCAAACCACCTTTATCTTCCATTACTTCCGTCATGCCTTTTGCACATTCTTCTGTGTCTCCAGATCATAAATAAAAGTTGTGTGGGAAATGAAATGATATCCTGTATGTAAAATTCAAATATTTCCATGCTGAAACTCTCTCACATAGAAGGGATATAATAGCTCTGATATTTAAGCTCCAGGGCTCCAGACGCTCTGATACTCCAGAGACTTCTGAAGCTCTTTAATGTACAGGTTATTAAAAACCTGATCATCTGCTGATATTTATCGGGCATGACTGTAATGCAACTATTTTTCTAATATGCCAGAATTTATACACCCACCTGATTTTTACCCTCTTCAAAGTAGTCACCCTGGGAAAGAGAATAAATGCAATTTCCTTTGTTTAAAACCTGTCACTTTTCTTTCAGAACTATTAGTAGTCAAGACAAAATACAAGAAATTCCTTCTCCCTCCTCTTACTCTCTAGCCATTATCTAAAGTCTAAACAAAAATAATTCCTAATTTAATCACTTCCTCATTTAACATCTGTAATTCAGAACTGTCTGTTAACTTGCTCTTTGAGTAATTTCCATAAATTGAGTACACCAAAGTCTGCAAAGACTTACCACCCTAGTGAATACCCATAGGTATTCAAAGCTGCTTTTAAAAAGTTACAGAAAAGGGGCACCTGGGAGGCTCAGTTGGTTAAACAACCGACTTTGGCTCAGGTCATGATCTAATGGTTTGGGAGTTTGAGTGCTGACAGCTCAGAGCCTAGAGCCTGCTTTGGATTCTGTCTTCCTCTCTCTCTGCCCCTCCCCCGTCACGCTCTCTATCTCAAAAATAAATAAACATTAAAAAAATAAATAAAAAGTTACAGAAAAGATAAATGGTCTGAAATAAACGTATCTCCTTTGAAGTGAATATTCATTTAGATATAGAAGCTGGCCTATCTCTAAAAAAAATCACAGCACTTCATAGTTGGCATATACTTTCATTTATAATACTTAAATTAAAATAAGGCAGAAAAGCAAATTTTAGTTTGTTTTTTTTTTTTTAGTAGGGTTCACCCTCAGCATGGAGCCCAATGTGGGGCTTGAACTCACAACCCTGAGATCAAGACCTGAGCTGAGATCAAGAGTTGGACACTTAATCAACTGAGCCACTCAGGCACCGCACAAATTTCACCTTTAAAAAGTTTAAAAACACACAACACTCTTCAAAAAAAATTTACTTTAATTCCAAAAGCGATTAATCTGGAACGAACAGCATCATTTCCTACTATTTTTACTTGTGTAGTAAAGAAATGAAAGAAACAACTTGCTGTAATATACAACATAGATCTTTACATTTCTTTTATACATATCTAAGTTTCCTTAGTTGTATACGTACTATACATAATAATACCACCTTAGGTTTAAGAGTCCTAACAGGATTAAAACCTGTTTTTGCATCTACTATTTTATGCCTATAGAGAATAAAGACCACGTCTGAACATATCTTGTATGTCTGAAGATATCTTGTATCTTAAACCCAAGTTTAATTAGTGTCCTCCAGAAAAGGAAATCTTCATACATGATTAACGACTTGATTCCATTTAAAAAAACAACAAAGTTTCAGCAAATGGGAAAAAAGAAAATCTTAGTTGTCAATTCATGATGAGAAAAAGAGATAATTCATTCTTCCACAGAAAAAGTGGGTTTAGAGAACAGTTCTAATAGCATTTCACATGGTAAAGTATCAAAGTCTAATTAATAACCAGCCCCCTTACTCAGGACAAAATGATCTTAATGTGCTCTTCTTCTGAACTGCTCAGTAACCCCAAGTGATTTTTATATTGGGAGGCAGATTACTGGCAGTAAGTTCATCAAATTTAGTTTGATCCTGAATAGGCACATTATAGAAATCAAGAACATCTCTGACCCTGCACATCTGGTGGAGCCTGGAGTTCGGCACTGCATGGCCCAAGTCATCAGCTAAACGTGTCAAGAAACTGAACTTCAGATGGCCATCTTCCAGGGACACATCCTGCCAATTGTTAGGAACAGAGGAGCCAAAAATTTCTTTGACACAAGATTCCAAACGACTCTGGAGATCTTCAGGTGGTATGTATGTTCGGCTTCGTAAGGGTGGACACACCAAAATAGGCTCTTTCTTCACTTCTTCTACTATCTCAGCCACCGCTGGCTTTTTCTCTTTTCTGGAATGGTCAAAAACAAATATGTGAATCTTTGGTTAACTGAACTAACGAAGACGACAAACTGACAAACACCAGACCTAATCTTACCCATCTAACTAAATCAACCAATAATTTGCATACTTACTACTCTTTCGGGCGCTGTAGAGAGAAAAATAAGACAGGTGCCTGCCTTTGGAAGTTTATAGCTGACCTGAGCTGGTATAGACAGAAAAGAAAAGCTAATTACAGATTTTACATGCTCTAAGAATCCTAAGAACAAGTAAAGAGGTAAATCGTCTATCTGGGATTCCCAGTTTCCAAACCCAATCAACCTCTCTAACCTCATGTCCTACTAATCTATATATACTCTATGCCCTACCCACAGTAAACTGCTACATTCTACCTATTTCCCACTTTCCTGATGTCGTGTGTTACCTCAAGTTACATCTACAGGAGACGCCAATTTCATCTTCACCTTTTGAAATCTTACTTTAAGTCCTAGAAGTTCTCTTCCAAGAAGTTTTACTTGATTTCCCCAAATATAACTATAAATTCCTCTCATCTAGTATAGCACTTTATATTGCTTTCACAGCACACCTCATCCTACGGGAGTTTCATTTACTTTCTATTTCTCTTACTAGATAATGGTTTCTTGGCCCAAACACTTGACATCTTGGACCAGATAACTCTGTTGTAGGAGGCTATCCTGTTCATTGTGAGATGCTCAGCAGCATCCCTGGCCTCTACCCAGGGCAGGGAAAATGCCAGTTGCACTCCTGTACTCTAGTCATAACCAAAGGACATTGCCAAACGTCCCCTGATGGGCAAAACTATCTCTGGTTAAGAAACCAGTGTACCAGATTATAAACTCCTGAATACAGAAACCTGTCTTATTGATCTGGGGTCCTTTGAAAATTGCTTGAATAACTACTTCTGAGTACACGGGCCAACGTGAGGAAATCTGCTTAACACACTATTTTCAGTGCTTAATGAAATATTAGTCAGATCATGACTCTTGTTTTCCATGGAGTTGGTATCTGACTAGGGTTGGTCATCCCTACAGAAATTGGGAGGCATCAGAAATAAACGATGTATTGGAAAAGGAAGGAAGGAACGAAGGAAGAAGGCAGGGAGGGAGGCAGGGAGGGAGAGAGAAAGAGAGAGAGAGAGAGAAACTATGTCTGGCCAAGAATACGGTTTGTAGAACGATTTCTCTTTGCCTACTCAAAGAGTCTTCTAGCAATTTAGCCCTCTTTTTGCAGCAACTCTTTATCAATTTCTCTCCATCTACTAGTGTGTTCCCAGGGCACATGATATGCTGTAAACATCCCCCATCTTTAAAGAAAAATTACACCTCGAGACCCCATGTTCTTCTCCAGTTTCCCAAAGAGTTGTCTACATAGCCTCTACTTCATCACTTCCCATTTTCTCCTCAAACTACTCCAGTCACACTGCATCAGAATGAAATGTGATCCATTCCTTCCATCTCAGTAATCTCGTCAACTGCTCTAGTTTTCTTCATAATTTACCACTTTCTGAAATTATATCCCACGTCGGATTTTTCCCCCTCCATCAGAACATAAGCTCTATGAAGACAAAGACTTGGTCTGACTAACAGCCATCTCCCTAACACCTAGACACCTGACATAGAGTAGACACTCTATACATTTGTTTTGAATGAGTGAATGAAACAAACTCGAAAGAGATTTGAGATAAGAATACTAACCAAAAAAGAGGGGAAGCTAATACATCCATGAACTGATGACCAATGTCCCCGAGGACGGAAGGAGCTTTTCCTTGAAACCTGAGGGCATAAATGGCTCCTGAGGTTCCCACACGTTTTAATGCCCCCAGCACTATCTGAGTCAAACGGATTTTACCTTCAAAACACTCCACATGGTACAGTGGGAAACGCAGTAGACGGAGAGTCAAAGACCTGGGTTCTGGTTCCAGCACTGCCATTTACTTGCTTTTAGCAAAATACTTCTATGGGGCCACGGTTTCCCCATATGCCAGAGTGCTTAAGCTCTGAGAAGGGGCTCTGTTTCCGCTGCTCTAAGCTACTTACGGATATGCTGGGCCAGAGGAGGCATTTACTATCTGTTGATGAATCAACGAATGAACAAACGAACAAAATGAGGAGGCCACATCTCATTTCTGAATCTAACTTGTGAAGAAATCGCGCAAATGCATTTGGTGTACCGAGCACTTTCACGTTCATGTTCCATGTTACTCGTTCCAAACGAGCCATTTGTGTCCTTGACACCAGAGTCGGGGCCTGAAACACTCGGTCAGTACTGTTTGCTTACTAAATTAACGAGTGAAGTGGAAGGGAAAGGGGGCGGTGTTTCTGCTATAAGATGAGAAAACTGAGGCCAAGACCGGGCCCCATCACTCAAAAAGACCCGCGCCGAAGCTTCTGAACTCAGAACCTAACGTAGTTTCTCGCCCTATCCCAGGTCAGGCGCAGGACCAGGGTTCCGTCTTAATAGCGTGACTCCTAACTTTTGATTCATCCTTTCATCCTCCTCAGCTTCTCTCACTTTACCTGAACGAGACCCACCACCTAACCTTCCGCTTTACCTGAATCGAGACCAAAATTCTCTGCGTGGTGCCCCTAAGACTATCCACGTGAGGCCTCTTCTGGTAACGCCAGACACGGACAGCGCCGCCATCTCGGAGGAGAGCTACCGGCTCCGGGTCTGCCCCTCACTGGCAGTGACTCGCCAAGACCAGCCAATCAAATGTAAGCTTAGTGGTAGGTGTTCCCTTTTTCCTGTTAAGCCTTCCCAGAGGCTCCCTCCCGCTTTGCACGCCGGGAAATGTAGTCCGATAGCCATTACCGGCGGAGGCTGGACCGAGGCGCTCTCTCAGAGCATGATGGGAGTTGTAGTTGGGAGGCGTCCCGGGAAGGTTCCGGGTGACGCCTTCTGGTCCGGGGGCGGGCGGTCATAGCTCTCCTTGCCTGAAAGGAGGAGGAACTGGCAACTGGGAGGAGGCTCTAGCGAGGCCTGGAAGGCTGCGCAGCTAGGAGGGGAGGGAATTTGGGGTTGGGGGACGGCCAAGTAGTGCGTCTGATATGCTGCTGGGGTCGTGACTGCCCTGGGACCGAGGCAGGACCTGGCCAGACCCAGCCTGGAGGCCTCGCCTTCGTGGGGCCTAATTTCCAACGACCGGTAGGCCTCACGAGAGGCTCCTTTCCTTGCGGCTTTCCCGGGTTCCCGTCCTGATTTTCTGTCCTGGAGATGGCCTCCCCGAGCCCCCCGCCGGAGCCAAAGGTAAGTCGCCCCTCTGGGTATCCCTGTTCTCTGGCCACTACTGGAGCTAGGCCGCGCTACCCCCCAACCAAACCCCCGCGACCGTTGTCTTTAAGGCCAGCTCAGTGCAAGGAAGTACCCCAGAGTGGTCTGGATCGCGCCTCGCAACCAAATCGCCCACTTGGTCCTTCGTTTCAAGAGCGACTTGATAAATCAGCTGAAGAAAATTAGTAATGCTCCAAACAAGCGCTCTCATTTGTGAGTTCTTCCAGATGAGGCACCATTTTTGACCCTCCCCTGTGTCTTGTGCGCCTGTCACGGTGCTAGGACTCCAGGTAGACGCTTAGAGAACTTCTGCAATTGAATTGAACAGGGTCTCAAGCCAGTGCTAACAGAGTTGGCTGGAGCCGGGCAATGAGGTGCAGGAAACTTGGGGAGACCTTGGAGCAGCTTACTAAAATAAAAGTGTTAGGGTATAATTATTCAACCAGAAAAGCACCATCACTACTGACGACCAGGATCCAGTTCAGTTGCCCTCTAGTTGGGGGTGCTTGTCTGATACAGAATTGGGCCCCATTTGGAACTCTTGGTAATCATGTTCCTCCTAGCCTACCCGGCTCTGATAAGTGATTGCTTCTGCTACTTTCCGTGGTAGAATTGTCCTTGAGACAACAAGAACTGACTACAGAAATCGTACTATTTCAGGGGTTGCTGACATTTGAGGATGTGGCTGTGTTTTTTACCCAGGAGGAGTGGGATTATCTGGATCCAGCTCAGAGAAGCCTGTATAAAGATGTCATGATGGAGAATTATGGAAACCTGGTCTCACTGGGTAAGAATCTTTTGTTCCTCTGATGAAAATATCTAAGAGGCTATTAGAAATCAGACTCTGAGAACCCTTGGACCACTACCAGTACCAAAACCACTTTGTTCCAAAGTTCACGTTCAAACATTTCAGCCATTAATTGTTTCCATGACTCTTGTCCCTAGTGTCCTTGTAATAACCAAAATACAAGCCCTTCTGGCTTCTTGTCTTTATAATCTCATTCCCATATTGCTCTGTACTTTCCCTCCTGGCTCATCCTCCCACTGCTTTCCTCCCACCCCTTTTCACTCTGCCTTCTGGAGCCCCTGTTCTTCTTCACATAATGTTCCTTACCCCTCCTGGCCTTAACTGGAAACTGGCACTTTCCCAAGGACACCACTTCTCTGGCAGAGGCTGCTTACTCTCCCACATCCTCTTTTTTCCATATCCTTTGTCTCAAGGCTGGAAAGGGAGAAGTTACCGTTCTCCTGGCTTTTCAGTGCTGTTTCCGAAGCATTAGTTTAACCCTTCAAACAAAATCTCCTTGGAGGCTTCAGCAGTGTTGCTCTACCCACCCAATTCTTTTCCGCTGATATCTGTCAACATTTTTGGTCTATCACACATAGATTTCGTCACATTTCAGAATCTTCTCTATGCTATCCTATGCCACCAATGATGCAGTCATTATTTAAGCCTTACTAGATCCTGACCATGTTGTCTTCAGGGACCTTGCTTTCCTTTTCCATTCAGCAACTCACATCAGTGATCAAATCCTCACTTTTGTCAAGGGAGGCAAATTGTAAGCCCCAGTATCTTAGTCTTTGAAAATTATTCAGGCATTGTGACTATTTTAGACCGTAACTAAACAGGGGTGGCCAAAACAGACGTGATCTCTGCCCGTGTGGAGCTTACTACAATCTCTTACCTTTCTACCTCTTCTATTCCTTTCCTCCCAAACCTACTTAATGCACAGTCATGCTGCTTGTTCCTTGATTTCTCCTTTTTCCTCCCACATTATCAGTCCTCTTCTAACTTCACCTCTTCATCTAATCCATGGACCTACTTATGAATTATCACCAGCTCTCTTGCCACCTTGTCATTGTGCTCTCCTCATTCTGCTAACTTCAAATTCTGTATTGGCTATAAAATCGGTGTTTTTATCTGAGTTGCTAAACACAGCAAGAGAAATTCTTTAACTGAAAGGATTGATGCCCTGTAGATATGAATGACTTTTCTTCTAGTCTCCAGTGGGTTTTCACATCTCAGCCAATTTTTTATCATTGATTGGCTCAGTCTCTTCTTCCCTTTAGTGACTATTCCAAAAGCTTAAAAAGTTTTCCTTGGGTCCGTCACTCAGTAGTGGACCTCACTTTTGTTTCACAGAGAAGATGGAGGCCACTGAACATGAACTCTAACTTTCTGCCCCTCATGTGCATACTTAAGTCTGCTCTTATTTCTTCACTTCTCCAAGAACTTATCCATCAATCATCTCCCCTCACCCCTTACAACTTCAGTCTCTATTCCTTCTCCCTTGGTACCTTTATTTTGGTGATAGGTATGTTTATGACTCTTCCAGTTGGGGAAAGTGGGGTGGAGGGTGGCTGTCCTTTGAGAGAGCCTGTAACCTGCTCCTCATTCACTTCATAGCCCAGTTTTTGTAAGAGTAATGTGTGTTCTGTACTTTACCTTCCATTATGTCTAAGCCCCTTTTCTTGCCTCTGCCATGCCCGTTAAATTGTTTAACATTAGACTTTAATAGCTTAATTGTCAAATGGAATAGACTCTTGGACCTTATTTTATTTCACCTCTCTCTATATATTTGAAGTTCTTTATTGCTTCCTTCTATTGCCTTGCATTCTCAGACTTCCTTTCCATCTGTATGCTTTCTTTGGTGAACCTTATCTACAGTCAGGTCATCACCTACCACTGTGATAAGTCCCAAATCTTTATCTCTACCTAAGAGAAGCAATTGGAGCAGTGGAGCCTAACTGCCTAAGTAAAACTCCTGGTTCCACCACTTAGAAGCCTTGTGACCATGGGTGAATTACAGAACCTTGCCTGTTTCTTTTTTTTACCAAATGGAAATAATAATAGCACTTACCTCTTAGGGTTACTGTGAGCATTAACTGAGTTAATATATGTAAAGAACTTAGGACACTGGGTAGCATATACTAAGTTATAATATAAATGTTGATCTCTATCATCATCATACTCATTATCTTCTCTAAGAGCTCCAAAATCTTTGTCATCTCCTTTTGAAGACCACATAAATAACTCACACCTGGCAAATCTCAAATAATCCATTACGATCTCAAGGATCTCTTCTTCAGAATTAAGTACTCCTTTCTCTGTGCTGCCATGTATGCACTTCTGTTGAATTTCTCAACTGTATGTACAGTTTACAGTCAGTTTATCAAATGACTGTCCTCTAGTCATTCTTTATGTTATTTCTCTAACCAGACTGGTCTTCATGAGGATAGTAACTATTTTTTCATTTGATTTCTCCAGCACTTAGCACAGATCTGGGTATATATTATATGCTTTTAAATGTAACTGAATAACTATGCTTAAGACTCAGTACCTCTTGGGACGCCTGGGTGGCTCAGCCGGTTAAGTGTCTGACTTCTGCTCTGGTCATGATCTTGTGGTTCATGGGTTTGAGCCCTACATTAGGCTCTGTGCTGACAGCTTGGAGCCTGGAGCCTGGAGCCTGCTTCAGATTCCGTGTCTTCCTCTCTCTCTGCCCCTCCCCTGCTTGCTCTCTCTCTCTCTCTCTCTCTCTCTCAAAAATAAATAAACATTAAAAAATTTTTAATAAAAGGACTCAGTACCTCTTGAACATATTATTGCATTAACCCATAAATTAGCCCCTTGCCACCAACTCCCTTTCTTTTAATACATTCTATTCACTGCCACCAAAGTGATTTTGTTAGTTAACTGCTTACAACTTCTGATTTCTGATAGCTTAAAGGATAAAAATCTTTAATTTCTTGACCTACCTACTAGGGCCTCTCTAAATAGCCCCTGCCTAGCTTATTTCCTACATACTAATTCAGTCTCCAGCCAGATCAGCTGCTGATTTTTTTTCTCCCAGTATGCCATGGTGTCTCTGAGTCACTGCCAGCTTTATCCACACATATGGTATCCTGGTTGATAGAACCAGGCAAATGCCCAGCCTTGCCTGTCCCTACTACTGTAAAATGTGAGTACCATATGGAGGAAGGCATGACAGCGAGCCCATCTGTGATCTACTTTCAGGCTCTCATTTTAGCTGAACTACAGCTTTTTATCAGTTCTTTCTCCCTCCACAATCTTTTCATCTTCCTCTATAGACCCTGTCTCCATTCCCTTGATGAAAAATCACAATTACTTAACTTTTCTAAATGTAGTATTTTCCTGTACTTCATCTTGCTGCCTTACTTAATACAACACTCTTCCAGCTTTAATTTTGGTCCTTTATTCAATACCTTTCCTTTCCATGCTGATTTTATTTAAAAACTTTAGTAACTACGTTGATAATATAGCTGACAGTTTGATCTCAGTTCTTTCAAATGAACTGGACTTCTTCAATTTTAATGACTTCTTTCCAGTCTATTTGAGCCATATTGGACCTTGACAGTATTGGGATTTGCTGTACCTGTAAGACCTTAATCTCATTGCTTCTCTTCTTTCATTACAGTCTCTTCTCGGTGACTTGTTCAACTACTCATCCATTCGATAAATAGTTAAGCACTGTGCTAGCCCTAAGAATGCAAGTTCTTCCCCATTCTGTCATTCTTTTACCAAGAAAACTGTTCTTTTTATACTCTTTTGGATATTGGGGTTAGCAACTATGGTCCACAGGCCAAATCTGGCACTGTCTGTTTTTATAAAGTTTTATTGGAACATGGACATGCCCATTCCTTTGTGTATTATCTAATACTACTTTCACGCTATTAGTGGCAGAGTTGAATAGTTGCAGCAGAGACCATTTTTAGCTCACAAAGCTAAAAATATTTGTTGTCTGGCCCTTTTTAGAAAATGTGTGGTAACTCTTGTTCTCTCCTAGAGTTTAGCCACTTCCACTTTACCATTTCCTTGCTTTTTCTCTCTCTCTTCAGCTACCATATTATTAAAACTGATTAAAGATTATAGGAATCAACTCAAACTAGCGTGAGCCAACAAGAGAACTTACTGTAGAGACCGAGGTGGTTCACAGAATATATGAGCATGATTGCAACTGGATGTCAGAAAAGGACTAAACCCAGAAATTGGATCGATCAGGAAGTCGGTGATTAACTCTTTGCGTTTTTTGTTTCTTTCTCCTTGGTAGACTGGTCTTTCCTCCTCATATCCACGTGCTTTTGTCCCTATAGCTTATGAGTTGATAGGTTGCAATTCTATCTGTCACGTTCAGAATAACTGCCTATTTCATTTTTAATTCCAACTTCCTGGGAGAGATGCACTTTGAGTCATCAGTCTACTGTAGACAAATCAGCTATGGTCACAGGATGGCAACATAGATACAAGTATGGCGGAGACCTCAGAAGGTGATTATAGTTATAGCTGTAGCCCAGATCTAACAGATAGTGCTTTCCGCGTTCTGTGCTGCTCTGTGTAGGAGCCTGAAGTCACTTGTTTTCTTTACTTGTCTCTTGACCTATTTATTTTCATGCCAGAGCCTCTCTATTTTATTTACTTGAGCCATATATTGCATTTTATGTCTGGCCTGATAAATCATTCTTTCATATTCTTTTTCAGGACACTCTTAACAAGTTTTCTGCATTCTTCCACCTGAAATTTAGATTCATTGAACTTTTAATTAGTTCATAAGATTTTGATTGGCATACAGTTGGGTTCACAGATTGTTTTGGGAAGAATTAAGATCCTTATAATATTGAATCTCTTTAGCAATTCGGTTGACTCTATCTGTCTTATGTCCTTCAGAAAAATTTCATGGTTTATCTCTATGGATCTCATACAGTTCTTGTAAGATTTATTCCTAGGTTTTATGGTTTTTGATATCATGAAAAGCATATTTTATTTTTCTGTAATATTTCCCACTGGTTATCCTTGGTAGCGAGTACCAAGGATACTATTTATTTTATAGCTTAGTCTTCCTTTTGCTATTATATTTCACTTAATTCTTCTAGAAATTTTAGGTAGGCATTCATATTATCTGCAAATAAGGATTTGTCTTACTCCTTAGAGTAAAACCCCTGAAACAGTATCTACGGGGTAAACATTAAAAGAGACTTCCCCTTGTCACAAAGAATTTACAAACCCATAGAAGAGACAAACGCAGACTGTTAAAAGTGCAGTGCGATAATAGCTATAATATAGTTATGGATGAGAACTAGTGATAAGAACAGAACACCTAAATCTGTCTAGTGGACATAGTGAAGGCTTTGTAGAGGAACTGTTGCTTTAAATTGAGTCTTAAACATAACATAAGCAATTTTCCCAATTCCATTGTGGAAAAAGTAAATAGGAGGGTGACTTGAGGTTTAGAGAACCTGTTGTAAAGCGTGAAGTATCATAGTGTAAAGAGCTTTGATTTGATCTTAGGGGTGATAGAATACTAGTAAACCTACAGGTGGTAATGTGACTGGAATTCCAATTCATGTACATCTCTCTGGATGCAGTGAAGTAGATGTAGCAGGGGGGCATCTTAAAGACTAGAGTGAAGGATTATTGGATGGCTTTTCCATAATCCAGGGAAAACATGGAAAGAAAGTAGGTGCTAGGGAGTAGAATCCTTGATTGTGGTCATTGTGTAACCAAAAGAAAAATGGAGAAATCTGGTTGATTTTCTACTTTGGGTAATGGATGAGGATGCCCATCAAGAGAAGATGATTAGAGGTAGAGACCTACATGACAGCAGATGATGAGGATCATGTTAATTGTACACCCTTTTTGAGGCATGTAAGCGGCAATACCCAGAGTGTGAATATAGAGCAAGTAAGAATGTAAACATGGTGGGGCATCTGAGTGGCTCAGTCAGTTAAGCATCCATCTCTTGATTTTGGCTCAGGTCATGATCTCACGGTTTATGAGACTGAGCCCTCCCATTGGGCTCTTCAGTGACAATGCAGAGCCTGCTTGGGATTCTATGTTCTCTCTCTCTCTCTCTCTCTCTCTCTCTCTCTCTCTCTCTGATAAATATATTTAAAGAAAAGAACGTAAACGGTAGTAACAGTAACCTTGTCAACCAACAGTTGACAAAGGAAGAGAAATACATAAAGGAAATTTATCGAAAAGGCCAAAGAAAAAGTAGGGAAGGGACTAGAAAAATATAATAGCAAAGAAACCAAAAAACAGATAGTGTCAAAATGGGAGTAGTCAACAGTGTCAGATGCTGCTCAACAAAATAAGGACTGAAAAATGTTCATTGTGTTTGTTATTCAAGAGTTATTAGTGATCTCATAAGAAGCTTCTCTACATGCTGGAAACAGAAGCCAGGTTTCACAGTAGGTTATAGAATGGATTGAATGGGAAGATGTTGGACATAGAAAACATAGTTGGGAAATGGAAAGCACAGTGTTAAAATTTTGTTTCACAAACTTGGATTTCGTTAAGAGAAGGATTTCAAGTTCAAGATATAGTTGGGCATATTTGTATGCATGTTGGCATGTTGGTCAGTGGAGAATATCGATGGAAGAAAGGAAAAAATAATAATTGACCAAGTGCTCAGAGACCAGTGGGATCAAGAGAAGGTAGATGAATTCTCCTTGGACAGGAATGGGATAGATCATCACGTGCCATTCAGATAATTTTATAGGAAGGGGACAGAAAGTTGAGGGAGTTCTTTGATCCTTTTTCATTGTGTAAAAGAAAAGCAGTCCAAGTGAAGTGAATTTGAGAGAACACTGTAAGTAGTATAAGCAGAAATAAAGTTTCTACTAGGTTCTTAGGGGAATAAGGGAAGACTTTTTGGAATAAAATAACTTAATGACTGGTTTAAAGTGAGTGAAAAGTGGGGCACCTGGGTGGCTCAGTTGATTAAGCATCCGACTTTGGCTCAGGTCATGATCTCACAGTTGGTGAGTTCGAGCCCTGTGTCAGGCTCTGTGCTGTAAAAAATAATAATAATAATAAAATAAAGTGAGTGAAAAGAAAATTCAGAGATGACTCCAAAGGTAGAAGATTAGAAAATGAGAGAAAATAAGTCTAAAAAAGGAAACTGTTTAGGGCCAAATATAATTTTGGTAGTGATCAACAAAATATATGGAATTATCCAGCAAAAAGCAAGAGAGAAAATCAGGAAAGAAGTCAGAGGCAGACTTAAGTGTTCTATATCCCACTCTGTTTATATCATAGACCATTATGTTGTCTTTCCTTAACACATGCAAGAATTTCATTTCTCAGATGTCTTAGAGACTCTCAGTTGGAACCAGATGGTTCCTACTTGGCTCTTATATCTTTGGAAGAGTGAGAATCATGTATACGTGAAGAATGTGGGATGATTTATGGTAGGTGAGGTTACCACAGACTGCTTTTCTCTGTTTCTTTTCATTAATCTTGACTGTGTTCCTTTGTTTTTATTTTTGTCATCCTATATCATAGACTCCATGTCACTCCAACCCATTTTTTTAAAGCTATTTTGTCTCTTGATACAGGAATTGCTTTACTTAATATTTTATCATTTTATCTTCTTTCCCCAGTATACTTGTTATTCATTTTATTTGGTAGGAAGTTTCAT
This sequence comes from Cryptoprocta ferox, assembly GCA_028646485.1. NCBI lineage: Eukaryota > Metazoa > Chordata > Mammalia > Carnivora > Eupleridae > Cryptoprocta > Cryptoprocta ferox. The sequence goes on from CM053568.1 coordinate 29,178,904, forward strand.
GTCTTCTCTTTGAATACTGAATCATTACACAATGCCTGGCATGCTTTTGATTGCAATAAGTAAATTATTAATAATGAATTAATTGTTACTTCCCTGGTTTTTGTCTTTTATCTTTCTCAGCATCATTTTGTGTTCCTTTCTGTCAGTTATTTGGCCTACTCACATTCCAGCAATGTTGTTTCCTCCAAGATTTTCCTGAACCTACTATTTTCTTCCTGTGTCATCCTTTCTTCTTTTGATAGACTAATTCATCATACCACTACTTGTTTTATTTCATTGTTGGCCCATCTTACTTTGCATAATTCTCTGTTGATTTACCAGCCCTCCCTCCCAACTCTGCTTACCCCTACTAACTTACCATCTGCCTCATAAAAACACTCTTTTCTGGGCACCCAACTGGCTCATTCAGAGAAGCATGTGACTCTTGATCTTGGTGTTGTGAGTTTGAGTCCCACGTTGGGTGTAGAGATTATTAAGAAAATAAAAACTTAAAATCTTGCTCCTTTAAAAAGAGAACACTCTTCATACCCCTTCTCCAAGAAAAACATTTCATCAGATAACTAATAATAATATTTATATAACTCATATTCTTTGCCAGGTATGGTCCTAAATGCTTTATATATATGAACTAATTTAATTTTTACAACAATACTGTCATCCACATTTTATAGACGTAGTGGATTAATTTACCTTAATCTTATTTTCCAAAGCATTTTTCCTTGCTAGCAAAGAGCCTACCTAATCTTTCTATTTTCTGTTTATTATTCTAGATGTTTTAAACAGAGATAAGGATGAGGAGCCAACTGTGAAACAAGAAATTGAGGAAATTGAGGAAGAAGTGGAGCCACAGGGTGTTATAGTTACAAGAATCAAAAGTGAAATTGACCAAGATCCCATAGGTAGAGAAACCTTTGAACTTGTTGGTAGGTTAGATAAACAGAGAGGAATCTTCTTATGGGAAATACCAAGGGAATCTTTGGCCCAGGAACATAGAATGTTCAGAGGAAACAATAACATTATTCGTAAGAGATCAAACCCAGAAGAGAAATGCCATAAATGTGAAGAATGTGGAAAAGGATTTGTCCGCAAGGCCCATTTCATTCAACATCAAAGGGTCCATACTGGGGAGAAGCCTTTTCAATGTAATGAATGTGGGAAAAGTTTTAGTCGCAGTTCATTTGTTATTGAACATCAGAGGATTCACACTGGGGAAAGACCCTATGAGTGTAATTATTGTGGAAAAACCTTTAGTGTGAGCTCAACTCTTATTAGACATCAGAGAATCCACACTGGAGAGAGACCCTATCAGTGTAATCAGTGTAAACAGAGCTTCAGCCAGAGAAGGAGCCTTGTTAAACATCAAAGGATTCACACGGGCGAGAAACCCCATAAATGTAGTGACTGTGGGAAAGCCTTCAGTTGGAAATCACACCTTATTGAACATCAGAGAACTCACACTGGTGAGAAACCCTATCATTGTACCAAATGTAAGAAAAGCTTTAGTCGAAATTCATTACTTGTTGAACATCAGAGAATTCACACTGGGGAAAGACCCCATAAATGTGGTGAATGTGGGAAAGCTTTTAGATTAAGTACATACCTTATACAACACCAAAAAATCCACACTGGTGAGAAGCCTTTTCTTTGTATTGAATGTGGAAAAAGCTTCAGTCGGAGCTCATTCCTTATTGAACATCAGAGGATCCATACAGGTGAAAGACCTTATCAGTGCAAAGAGTGCGGGAAAAGCTTCAGTCAACTGTGCAACCTTACTCGTCATCAGAGAATTCACACAGGAGACAAACCCCATAAATGTGAGGAATGTGGAAAAGCCTTTAGTAGAAGCTCAGGTCTTATTCAGCATCAGAGAATCCACACCAGAGAGAAGACTTACTCATACAATGAAACTAAGGAAAGTTTTGATCCAAATTGCAGTCTAGTTATACAGCAGGAAGTCTATCCCAAGGAAAAATCTTATAAATGTGACGAATGTGGGAAAACTTTTAGTGTCAGTGCTCATCTTGTACAACATCAAAGAATCCACACTGGTGAAAAGCCCTATCTGTGTACTGTATGCGGGAAAAGCTTCAGTCGGAGCTCATTTCTTATTGAACATCAGAGAATCCACACTGGTGAGAGACCTTATCTATGCAGACAGTGTGGCAAAAGCTTTAGTCAACTTTGTAACCTTATTCGACATCAGGGTGTTCACACAGGTAATAAACCCCATAAATGTGATGAATGTGGGAAGGCCTTTAGCCGGAACTCAGGCCTTATTCAGCATCAGCGAATACACACAGGAGAGAAACCTTACAAGTGTGAGAAGTGTGACAAAAGTTTTAGTCAACAGCGCAGCCTTGTCAACCATCAGAAGATCCACGCAGAGGTGAAAACCCAAGAAACCCATGAATGTGATGCTTGTGGCGAAGCCTTCAATTGTCGCATATCTCTGATTCAGCATCAAAAATTGCACACTACGTGGATGCAGTAAATGTCGAGAAGTGTCCGAGCACAGTGTGACTTGAGACTAGCTACCCAAGTGCAGTTTCAATATGGCTCAACATGAGTCCGGTTTAGTGATAAAGTAAATTCTCCTTGGCCTCAGGCAAATCGTTTCTAAAGATTCTGTGAATAGTGAACAGCTGCCCATAGGCAGCTGTAGACTTCCATTACTCTGTTTTGATGATCATAGAGAAAGAGTAATTTATTTAAGCATCCTTTTTTAACACATCTTTCAGCAGAGAGGTCAAACCCAGGTTCAGAGTACTTGGTATTATAATTAAAAAGGGGAGAAGGACAAAGTTGCATTGGTACAAGGGAGCTGAAGGTAGAAAAGTAGAGTAATTATACAAGAAAGCCCTCAGCCACCGTTATATGGTGGCTCTTTCAGTTCCGAGATGTGTCTGGCCGTGCATGCCAAAGCCTGGTAATTAAGCATATGATTACATTGTCAAGGAAACAAAGCCCCAGGTGTGTGTGTGTGTGTGTGTGTGTTTTAACTGATCTCCAGTTTTGGTCATTTCTTAACAAAGCCAGTTTTTTGGCATATGAGTTAAGGAAGCCGTTCCAATGCCTTGTGGTTCCCAGATCTGTGAAATGAGTGGACCATTAATTTTACTTGTAAAGATTATGTGAGCAATTAAGAAACCTAGCAAAGGTGTTACCAAGGAACCTCTGGGAGTGCCTTTTTTTAAGATGGGCCCAAAAAAGTGGAGGAAGACACTTCTTTATGTGCCCTCCCAACTGTGAACCATAATTGTAGTCCTATACAAATACTCTTATTCCTCCACTACCAGTAGCATGCGAAAGTGTACATATTTTGATTACCAAGAGTTGAAAATAAAAAGATCTGGAGTCTATGCTAGGAAGCGGAGATATTTTGGAATTGCTTTGGTTTTTATGGTAACTAGACTTTGCATGCAATTTTAAAATCCTTATTTCTGGTTCTAGGGCTTCCCTTAGTTAATGGTTATATAAACCTATTAATCCATCTGTTCTAATCATTAAACCAGTTTTGTTTTTTGCTTTGTGTAAGAGTTCTTTATCACTTTAGTGCAAAATCTATCCTGTCAAATAAATAACTGCATTTGATAATTAGAATTGGGGCACCTGGGTGGCTCAGTCGGTTCAGTGTCCGACTTCAGCTCAGCTCGCCATTCCTGAGTTTGAGCCCTGCATAAGACTCTGTGCTGACAGCTCAGAGCCTGGAGCCTGTTTCAAATTCTGTGTCTCCCTCTCTCTCTGCCCCTCCCCCACTAGCTCGCTCTCTCTCTCTCTCTCTCTCTCTCTCTCTCTCTCTCTCTCTCAAGAATCAAGATTTAAAAGAAATTGCTCTCACTTATTCTAGCTGTGATCACAGGCGTACCTCGGAGATATTGTGTTTGGTTCCAGACCACTGCAATGAAGCAAATAATTGCAGTAAAGCAAGTCAAATTAATTTTTTGGTTTCTTAGTGCATATAAGAATTATGTTTGCATTTAAGTGTGTGATAGTATTATGTCTAAGAAATCAACGTACATACCTTAATTTAAAAATATAGCTAAAATGGGCTAACCATCTGAGCTTTGAATGAGTCAATCACTGATCAGATTAGCATAAGATATAATAATGAAAATATCTGAAATATTGCAAAAATTACCAAAATGTAACACAGAGACACAAAGCAAATGCTTTTAGAGAAATGGAATCAATAGACTTGCTGCAGGTTGCCACCAACCTTCAATTTGTGGAAAAAAAAAATACAGTGTGTAGCATAATAAAGCAAACCAATAGAAGGAGGTGAGCCTGCAGTTTCCTTTTCTGGGTTAGTTCAATTAAGGTTAAATACAATTTTTTTTTAGTTTCTGAATATGGAATTCCAAATCACCAGAACTCTAATTCTAACTTCCTAATAGATTGAGGAAAACACCTCCCTTCCATATTGTAGACATTCTGAATGTCACCTCCAAACTTTCATCTTCTCAGAACGTGTGTGTGCACATGTAAATGTCAGTGTTATGGCATACGTGTAAAACTGTGCACTCCCCTATTCAAATTAGGTCCTCATAGTTAGCATATAGTTAACTTTTCAAAACAGTTTGTAGCCCAATGAAAAGTATTAAAAGCAACTGAAAGTGCATTTGATCCCTCAGTTATCCTCCTCCCCCAAATCTCCCCTATTTTACTTACTCTACACTAGTGGTTCACAGACCAAGGTCTCAACTAATAATGAGGTTCTTACACCTGTTCTCAGTGTTTTGAAAGCCTAATGCAAAGTATATTTTTCATATTTTTGGTGGAGTTGCATCTGTTTTGTGTATGGTTTTCTTGCTTAGCAGAAGCTCTGATGTTTGCCTCATTGTAAAGTGGGGACATTGTCATAGGAGATATTCCTACTAAAATTACATAATTTAACATCCTAGAATGTGAACTTGGAATGATACCTCAAAACTCCAGGAGCAGTGAACAATTCTTGGTTGTACGTATAATTAATTCATTGCTTATAAAAAGCATAGCCAAAAAGATGAATTTTTATTTATTTTTTTTAAACTTTATAGTTTATTGTCAGGTTGGTTTCCATATAACACCCAGTGCTCTTCCCCACAAGTGACCTCCACCAAGACTTATCACCCCCCTTTACCTTTTCCCCTTCCCCTTCCCCCCTCAGTTTGTTTTCAGGATTCAAGAGTCTCTCGTGTTTTGTCTCCCTCCCTCTCCCTAACTCTTTTTCCTCCTTCCCCTCCCCATGGTCCTCTGTTGGGTTTCTCCCGTTAGACCTATGAGTGCGAACATATGGTATCTGTCCTTCTCCGCCTGACTTATTTCGCTGAGCATGACACCCTCGAGGTCCATCCACTTTGCTACGAATGGCCAGATTTCATTCTTTCTCATGGCCATGTAGTATTCCATTGTATAGATGAACCACATCTTCC
>CM053568.1:29184814-29256677 GCA_028646485.1 Cryptoprocta ferox
GTAATAAAATATGCAGAGTTAATAGAAATAGTCATGCACGAACAGGATGTATTTTAACCCACATAAGATTTCTCCCTCTTTCTTTTTAAATGTCATTTTTTCTGATTATAAAAGCACATTTTTAAAAATTTGGGAAAGACAAAAAATACCATTTCCATCTTACTGCTCAGATAATCACTTAATATACTAATATATTTTAAATGAAAATAAAATTGTATCCGGTATTTTAAAATTTACTGTGACATTGTCCCTCTGCTCCCTTCACTCTGAGTGTTTCTACTTATTTTAAACGTCTTAAAAGTAATAAATTTGATTAATAACACATTATTCCATAAGGGGATGTTAAGTACAGTAGTCCCTTCTTAACCTCAGGGAGATGCATTTCAAGGCACCCAGTGGATGCCTGAAACCCTGGATAGTACTGAACCCTACATATACTATGTTTTTTCCCTGTGCATACAGACCTATGATAGTTTATAATTAGGCACAACAAGAGATTAACAATACTAAAAATAGAACAATTATAACAATATGTTGTAATACAATTTATGTGAAGGTGGTCTCAAGATATCTTATTGTACTCACCCTTGTGATGATGTGAGATGATAAAATGCCTTATGTGATGAGATGAAGTGAGGTGAATGATGTAGGTGTTGTGATGTAGCATTAGGCTACTATTGACCTGATTTGCATCAGAAGGAGGCTCATCTACTTGGAGACTGGGGTTGACTGCTGATAACTCAAACTTTGAAAAGTCAAACTGTAGCTAAGGGGTAGGGGTGGGAAGACCACTGTAATTATTCAACCAATATTCTATTATTGGATAATTAAATTATTGCCAGTTTTTTACTTTTTATTTTTTTAATCTGGCTTTTTTAGTGCTTTGAGTATTGGTCTGCCATAAAACTCCCTTTTACTCAGAAGTGGTAATCATTCCACTCTAAATTTCTTGACTCTGAACCTAGGAATGGGCAAGTTGGTTCTGCTTCTGTGTGTGTGTGTGTGTGTGTGTTTTAACAAACATTTATTAATCTCAAGTCATTCTTTTGGCAATATTTGTTTTAGGTAAGCTCTACACCTAACATGGAGCTTGAACTTAACCCCAAGATCAAAAGTCATACACTCTACTGACTGAGCCAGCCGGGTATCTCTGTCCTACTTCTCGATTTGTAATCCCATTAACGTGGGTTTTTGTGTATCCTAAAGTATAAAGTGACAAGTACCTTGAATTCAGTCATACTGGCACACATGAACTTAATCTTATCTGCAGTTAACTTTTCTATCTCATTTTTATTAGTTTATTTCACAGGGCCAAAGTTCTAAAGTTTTTATTTGAATGGTTTCTAAATTCAAAAGTAGTCCCTAAAATTAACTTCTGATGCCCCAGAATTCCAATGTTAGTCTTAGTTGTACAGTAGCAACAGCAGCTACTATCAAATTTCTGCTTCTTTCCATCAGGAAATATCAAATTCAAAATATTTAACACTGATGTAACACTAATCTACATTGTTCGTATTCAAATTTCACAAATGTCCCAGTAATGACCTTTATAGCAATTTCACCCCCTGATCCAGGATCTAATCCTGGTTCATGCTTTGTGTTTTTTGTTATCACCTTTACTTAATCTCCTTTACTTTGAAACAGTTATTCAGTAAATTGTATTTTATAAGGAATTTATTTATTTCATCTAAGTTGTCAAATTAGTTGGCATAAAGGTTTTATAATCTTTTATTTTCCTTTTAATGTCTATTGGATCTGCAATGATAAGCCCTCTTTCATTTTGGGTATTTGTTATTTTATTCTATCTTTTTATTGGACCAGTCTGGCTTATAGTTTATCAATTTTGTCTGTCTTCTCAAAGAACTAAATTTGTCTTTGTTAATTTCTTTCTGTCGTTTATTTTCCATTTCATTGATAATATGCTTTTCTTATTTCCTTTCTTCGCTTACTTTGGGTTTAGTTTCCTCATTTTTTTCCCCCTAGCTTCTTGAGGTAAAGACTTGGGTCATTGATTTTAGACCTTCTTTTCCAGTATGTCACTAAAATAATAAATTTCACTCTTTAGCTTTAGCTTCATCCTACAAATATTTTCATTTCGTACTTTCATTATCATTCAGTTTAAAATATTTTCTAATTTCTGATTTCCTCCTTGACCCATGGATTATTAGAAGTGTGTTTGGTTTTCAAATATTTGGTAATAAATAATAAAATAATCCAGATATATTATTCCTTACTTTTTAATTTAATTCCATTGTGGTCCAAAAAATACTTTCAGAACCTGCTTGGAATTGTTGAATGCTGAAAAATTTCAGCATTTTTCAATTTGTTAAGATTAATTTTATGGTGCAGTGTATGGCTTATCTTGTTGAATATATTATTGGGCTTGAAGTTGTTGGGTTGTGTTCTATAAATAGCAATTAGATCAAGGTCATTGATAGTGTTGTTTAAATTTATGCCTTTCTCGGGGCACCTGGGTGGCTCAGTCGGTTAAGCGTCCGACTTTGGCTCAGGTCATGATCTCACAGTCCGTGGGTTCGAGCCCTGTGTCGGGCTCTGTGCTGACACCTCAGAGCCTGGAGCCTGCTTCAGATTCTGTGTCTCCCTCTCTCTCTGCCCCTCCCCTGCTTGCTCTCTGTCTGTCTCTCAAAATAAAGACCAAAAAAATAAATAAATGTATGCCTTTACTGATTTTTGCCAAGTTATTCTATCAACTGCTGAGAAAGGAATGTTAAAATTTTTAACCATGATTATGGAATTATTTATTTCTTGCTTTAATTCTGTCTCAAATTTTGCTTCATGTATTTTGAAATCCTTTATTAGGATTTGTGATTTTTATGAACTTGTCATTATTTAATTTATTTTTTAAGTTTATTTATTTATTTTGCAGGAAGGAGAGAGAGAGTGCATATGAGAGCAGGGGAGGGGCAGAGAGAGGAAGAAAGAGAATCCCAAGCAGGTTCTGAAAGCAGGGAGGCTAATGCAGGGCTCAATCTCAGGAACCATGGGATCATGACCTGAGCTGAAACCAAGAGGACACTCAACCGACTGAGTCACCCAGGTGCCCCAAACTTGTCATTAGTATTTTTTTATTTATTTTTTAAAAGTTTATTTATTTATTTCAAGAGAGAAGGAGAAAGAAAGAGAATCCCAGGCAGGCTCCAGGCCACTAGCGCAGAGCCTCGCACTGGGCTCAATCCCTTGAATGGTGAGACCTGAGCCACAATCAAGGGTCTGATGCTTAACCAACTGAGCCACCCATTACTTTCTATCTCTGATAATACTCTTGATATTCAAATCTATTTAATCTGACATTAATATAGCCACTTTGGGTTTCTTATGCTTACTGTTGCATCATATATTATTTTTCATCTGTTTACTTGCAGTTTATCAATGTGAACTACATTGATCATTTTTCACCACAATCCTCTTTTGGTAATCTCATCCTTGCTTTTGTTTATAATTTACTCTAAAAGTGTGTTATACAGTTTTTTAGCATACATAAATTTATGAGTCATCTATGTATATTCATTTATGATTGGCATCTAACACTCAATATTATGTTTGTGAGGTTCACCTAGGGTTTTGAATATAGTTATGAGTCTTATTTTTATTGATTTATTTAATTTTTTAATGTTTATTTTTGAGAGAGAGATAGAACGCAAGAGGGGCAGAGAGAGAGGGAGGCACAGAATCTGAAGCAGACTCCAGGCTCTGAGCTATCAGCACAGAGCTCAACGCAGGACTCAAACCCACAAACCATGAGATCATGACCTGAGCTGAAGTGGGACTCTTAACTGACTGAGCCATCCAGGCACCCCTGATTTATTTATTTTAAATACTGGGCTTTATAGTATTTCACTGTATAAATATGCCAAAAACTGTTCATTTATTTTATTGTAATAGATATTTGGTTATTTCTAGTTCTTTAATATCTTAGAAAATGCTACTATGAGTATTTGTGTATACAATTCCTGATGCATCTGTGTACACATTTCTGTTGGGTATATCTCTAGAAATGAAATCGTCGGGTCAAATGTTATTCATGTTATCACATTTAGTAGATATGCCAAATTGCTTTATAAAGTGATTGCACCCATTTACATTCCTCTAGCAAGGTTTGAGTCTTGGCGATTCACTTTTTAACTAATTCTTTATATTTTCAGAATTTAAAATTTTGCCAATCTTATAGGTATAAATATACAGCATGACTTAAATGTGCATTTTTCTGATGACTAATGAGATTAAGCCTTTTTTTAAATTTATTTATTTATTTATTTATTTAGAGCACAAGCAGGGGAAGGGCAGAGAGAGAGAGAGAGAGAGAGAGAACGAGGGAGAGAATCCTAAGCAGGCTCTGCCCTGTCATTGCAGAACCCCATGCAGGGCTCAAACTCACACTCAGAAACCATGAGATCATGACCTTAGGCAAAACCAGGACTCGGACACTTAACCAACTGAGCCACCCAGAAGCCCCGAGATTAAGCCTTTTTTCCATGTGCTTGTACTTATGTTTCTTCTTCTATAAAGTGCCTTTTGAAGTTTTTTTCTCATATTCAACTGAGATTTTTATAAATTGAGTTTTTACCAATTCTTTATATATTTTGTTTAATTCTTTTTTAAAGGGGAACTTTTAAAAAATATTTGTTTAATTCAAGTATACAGTGTTTTATTAGTTTTAGGTGTACAATATAATATCCAACAGTTCTATATATTATTTACTACTTATCAAGATAAGTGTAATCTTTGTCCCCTTTATCTATTTGACCCATCCCCTACTTTTCTCCCCTCTGGCAATCACCAGTTCTCTACATTTAAGAGCCTGTTTTTTGTTTGTCTCTTTCTCTTGTTCTTTATTTGTTTTGTTTCTTAAATTCCACATATGAGTGAAAGCATATGGTGTTTGTCTTTCTCTGACTCATTTCAGTTAGCGTTATATCCTCTAGGTTCATTCATGTTGTTGCAAATGGCAAGATTTCATTCTTTTTTTTATAGCTGGGTAAAAGTTCATTGTGTGCGTGTTTGTGTATGTGTGTATCACATATTTATCCATTCATCTCTCAACGGACACTTGGGTTGCTTCCTTATCTTGGCTATTGTAAATAATGCTGCAATAAACATAGGGTTGCATATATCTTTTAAAATTAGTGTTTTCATTTTCTTTGGGTAGTAGTGGAATTACTGGATCATATGGTAATTCTATTTTAATTTTTTGAGGAATCTCTATACTGTTTTCCACTGCTTAATAACTTTTTTATGTTTATTTATTTATTTGAGAAACAGAGAGAGTGAGACAGCACGGGCGGGGGAGGGACAGAGAGAGAGGGAGAGAGGGAATCCCAAGCAGCCCCTATGCTGTCAGTGCAGAGCCCAACATAGGGTTGATCCCATGAACCACAAGATCATGACCTTAACCAAAATCAAGAGTTGGTAGCCTAACCAACTAAGCCATCCAGGTGCCCCATCCACTGCTTAATAATTGTTTTTAAAAAAAATTTTAATGTTTATTTATTTTTGAGAGAGAGAGAGAGAGAGAGAGAGAGAGAGAGAGAGAGCACATGCTGGGGAGGGCAGAGAGAGAGGGAGACACAGAATCTAAGGGAGACTCCAGGCCCTGAGCTGTCAGCACAGAGCCTGATGTGGGGCTTGAACCCACAAACCATGAGATCGTGACCTGAGCTGAAGTCTGATGCTTAACTGACTGAATCACCCAGGTGCCCCCAGTGCTTAATAATTTTTAATCAATTTTATTTGTAGTAGAAGTCTACTGCAAGTTAGCAGCCTGTGTTTTCAAGTATTTCATGGAGTTTTTGGCTGATCAGAAGTCCTTAAAATTAAGACGGATAAATTTACTAATAGTTTCCTTAAGTTCATACTTTTATTTTTTTTTAAGTTTATTTATTTATTTTTGTGAGAGAGAGAGAGTGAGTGGGCGAGAGGCAGAGAGAGAGGGAGACAGAAGGTCTGAAGCAGACTCCACGCTGTCGGCACAGAGCCCAGAGCCAGACACTGAGCTCAAAACCACAAACTGTGAGATCATGACCTGAGCCAAAACCAAGAGTTGGATGCTTAACTGGCTGAGACACTCAGGTGCCCTTCAACTCATACTTTTAAAGTGCTCTGTCCATTACCTCAAAAAAAAATAAGGACTCAATGACTTAATAGATATAGAGCTTGTAAAATTTTTATTTTCTTGTCATGTAAAATCCCACTGTCATAGATTCTGGGTCTGGAGTTCTCTCTTGTCCAGCAAGAGAGTTGATGCAGGATTGAAAATGCAAAAGAGCCTAATGTCTGGGAGGAGACAAGAGCCCCGAGTAAGGGTCATTGCTCCATTTTTCTTAGGATCAGAAGGTTTACAAGAGTGATGGTGAAACCATGAACATTAACTCATGGGCTTGGGGAAAAGAGGGTTTTGAAGATATGCGGTGTTAGGGGTTTGGGTCAATAACAAAACAAAATCCTGGTGCTGGGAGTTGGGCGTATGGTTGTTTACAGAAGACAGGAGGCCCCACCTCTGTTTACCTAAACTGGCTTAGGGGACAAAAAAGAGCATGCTACCACAGGATCAACAAGGCACCTTTCTTTTGATAATTAGCTCCACTCTGGGCAACTTCTCCCTGCTGTGGGCTAAAGTCCTGTTTCCTGTTTTTTTGTCCTTCCTTCCTGTGAAAGCAGCTTTCTGATATTGTACTAGGTTGGGGGGCCTTTCTGCCGTGAATACCTAATCTTGTTTACCTCATTTTGGATGCTTCCATCCTGAGATTTCCTATTCCTATACCTTTGTCCTATACTGGGGGCCTTTGCCCTGTTTACCTAATCTTGTTTACCCAAACTTGAGTGTGGGTAAACAAGTTTACCCAAACTTCATCCTGTGGCTTTCTAATTCTTTATGCATTGTTAACCCATCTGTGCAAGCCCTGGGAATTCCTAAGCTTATTCCCCACACACTAATACTCCATTCTATAGCTAACTCAAGAGCTCCTGTGAATTAGTTCAGGAGGGGGAGGTAATGATTGGGAGATTTGGTGTTGCCCAAATGCCGAAAGTAGAAATTGTGGGGCCAAGAAAAAGTGTTGTGTTGCCTGTTACTGTGACCACATTTGCAATTCTCAGTTCAGAACCCTTTGGTAGTAAGTCAAAGTCCTTGACTTCTTCATTTGTAGAGCATTTGTATGCCCAAATGGTGCCAATAAAGGTCAAGCAACTTTTTATGACAAAAGTTAATAAAATTGTGAGCAAAGTGTAGGTGCTATTCCTAAGAGGGAGAGGTTTAGAAAGCATAGAGAATGAAAAAAAGGAAAATAAGAGGGGGCTGGGTTCGATACATTTAAAAGTTAATAGGAAACTAGAGCAAATGGTGGGCCATAAGCTGGTGCTTCTCTTGTATTAGTTTGGTCAGACTGCAAAGATGTATTTGAGGTTTTGACTAATAACTCTAGGGAGTGCCATTCTTCCTTCACTGATAGAAAGGGAGGCTCAAGAGGAAAAAGTCAGGTACTTTGGCTTGTAACCAGGGCTCTCTCTTCTGGGCTAATTGGAGATGGGTTAAAGTCTCAGGTCTTGAGTGAGTCATAAAATTAGATTCTCACTTTCAGTGTTTGGAATTTGGCAGTTCATGTGGACGAATAGTTTTTTTTTTGTTGTTGTTGTTGTTCATTTTATAATCTCAGAGAGCTTTGGAGTTCCAAGAGTGCTCAATAAGGGTATGTCTTATCTGTTGGATTTTGCTTACAAAGGATATCAATAGGAACTTTTGCTTATGAAGATATCAAGCCAGAATTTATATTTCTGAGGGAGAATGGCAGCCTCTCTGAAGTTATTTAACTTTTCTTTATTCAGTCTTCCCCCATATCTCCATTAATATTTCTCCCTCTTTTTAAAGACTACTACCTAGAATATTATAGAAGAAACTCTCTTAGTTTGGGCTTTTGAATTATGGTCCTATTTTTATATTGTTTGAAGGATGAATTTCTTTTCTTGAATTTTTAGGTTTAGTTATTTATTTTGAGAGAGAGTGTGAGAGAACACCTATGAAGGGGAGGAGGAGCACAGAGAGAGAGAGAGAGAGAGAGAGAGAGAGAGAATCCCAAGCAGGCTCCATGCCCAGTACAGAGCCCGATGTGGGGTTGACATTTAAAGAAAATCATCCTGAGGCACCTGGGTGGCTCAGTTGGTTGTGTCTGACTCTTGATTTTAGCTCAGGTCATGATCTCACGGTTCGTGGGTTTGAGCCCTGATTCAGGCTCTGTGCTGACATTGCAGAGTCTGCTTGGGATTCTCTCTTCCTCTTTCTCTGCGCCATCTGAAGATCACATACACACTCTCTCTCTCAAAATAAATAAACTTAAAAAAAAAAAAAAAGCCCAGAATACCATGTTAGTAGATACTGTCAATACTTTGCCTGTATATACTTCTCCTAGTGGCATTAGTGCACAGGCCTGACTCACAACATCAGACATTGGATTCCTCTGCCTGATAGTTTTTTTGGGCCTCCAGAGTCAGCTTTACCTCTCAGCATGACAGGCTGGAAGTGGTGGGAAATTAAGGCTCCTTCCTCCCCTACCACTCAGTCCTTAGCCAACCATTTATTGGATACTTCCCATTGCTCCTCTGCATTCCTGTTTCCTGGAACCCCCTCAAAATACACTACTTACTTTGAGTTCTTATCTCAAGGTAGGCTTCTCGAGGAACCCAAGTTAGGACAAAAGCAAACTACTTGACCCTTCCTTTAACCACCATCCTGTTTCTCTTCTTATTCTCAAATAATTAAGCTGTCATATTTATTCCTCAACCCTACTCTTATCAGGTTCTGCTGTCACATGTCACCAGCCTCCTCTCTCTAGAATTGCACAAGTATTTTTACATTTATATTTACATGTTGTATAGCCAACAGCGATGTCAGAACTTGGCTTGCTTGAAATATCAACTGACAATAAATAATCTTTCCTTTAGCCTCCTCGACCCCACTGATCTATATAAATCTTAAGGATTTAACCTTACACAGTTGTGGAGGCTGGTTTAGCAGTCTCTGAAAAGTTGTCTTTGTAACTGACGACTGATCTCACTAAACCCTGTCCTGATTCCTAACCCACAGAATATATGAGCATAATAACTGTTGTATGTCTTTAAATTTCTGGGTGGTTTACTACACAGCCATAGTAAATGGTACATCTGTTTCTTTTGGGGTTACTTAAATGTGTGTGTGTGTGTGTGTGTGTGTGTGTGTGTTACTCTACAGAATACAATATGTACCTGAGGAGTCCAGCTCCTAGTTTAAAACCTATGTGTGATTTTCCAGAACTGACCATAGGCAATTACAAAGGCTTTAGCTAGCAGGCATCATGGGAGAAAGCTGCCCTTCTAGCACCAGATTTGGGGTACAGTCAGTGCATGGCAGTCTCTGGAAAAAGTTGGAGTCAAGGACTTAGGCCGCTACAGTGGTTACTGGTCTCCATAGTCACTAGTCACTCAGGCCCATCATGCTCTTCTCATATTTGCCTTCCCTGCCCATTGCAGATCTCTTTACATCAGGTGTGTTCAGGGTCCAAAGTCTTGTCAAGATGTGTCGGCTGAGGTCTCTTTATGCAAGGAGGAGGGATCCTTGAAGACACTTCCTTTCGCTCTGATTCAGCACCTAGTTCTTTTCTACTTCTAGCCCTTCCCTCACTCTCTCCTGACCTCAGAACTGCTGGATCCTTTGGGGCTCCCTCAACAACCCACCCCCACTTCTGGCTGACCCACCAACTTCAGACCATTGAGCCTCATCTTGCCCAGTCATTTTCTCCCGTCAAGGTAAGTAATTAAGGTTTCACTCTTGTTTTTGGCTTCTTGCTTTAATGAGCTACCCTGACACCTAGCCGCTCAGCTTTCTCTGCCTTCCCGGGCTCAGCTGAGCTCCTAACAGTACCTTTCAGTAATTACAGTCAGCCTGCAAATTATCTGGTATTTCTTGAAATATAGCAAGTAATATAATAATCTTACAACAGTTTAATTCTATTTACCCCATTCCCACCTTTTTGTCATATTTTATTTCTGTGTATTCTATAAACCCCACAAGACATTGTTATGATTTTTATCTTATACAGTCTTTTAATTGCATTTAAATAAACACACATATGTGTATACATATTAAAGATTTTAATTTAATTTTTTTTATTTTTGAGAGACAGAGAGAGACAGCTCGAGCAAGGGACGGTCAGAGAGAGGGGAGACACAGAATGTGAAGACAGTCTCGAGGCTCTGAGCTAGCTGTCAGCACAGAGTCCGATGTGGGGCTCAAACCCACGAATCTCGAGATCATGACCTGAGCCAAAGTCGGATGCTTAATCGACTGAGCCACCCAGGCGCCCCTAAAGATGTT
Source organism: Cryptoprocta ferox (assembly GCA_028646485.1). Classification (NCBI taxonomy): domain Eukaryota; kingdom Metazoa; phylum Chordata; class Mammalia; order Carnivora; family Eupleridae; genus Cryptoprocta; species Cryptoprocta ferox. The sequence goes on from CM053568.1 coordinate 29,195,175, forward strand.
TTTAAATGGGCTTCTACAATGACCATTTTTGTGGTCTTCATCCTTTCCCACAGATCCGGTTGTCCATCTGGCCTAATATCCCTCCAACAACTCAGCATTTCTTATAATGCTGGTCCACCACAGGCATAATATCTGTTTCCCCACCTCCTGTAATGTCTTTATTTTGCCTTCAGTTTTAAGGTGTATTTTTGCTAGATAGAGAATTTTAGAGTTTTTATCTTTTAAGTATTTAAAAAAATTATTATCTTCTGGCTTCCGTTGTTGGTGATGGGAAGTCAAACGTTATTTATATTGTTAGTACTCCTATATGGAAGGTTTCCATTTTTCTCTGGCTGCTTTTAATATTTGCTTTTTATATTTTATTATCATTAGTTTGACTATAATGCCTAGTTGTGGTGTTCTTAGTGTTTGTCCTTCTTTTGGTTTGCTGAGTTTCTTGCAATAGTGGCAAAATATTTTTCAACAATTTTGGGGAAATTTCAGTCATTATTTATTTTCTTAAAGTTTATTTATTTGAGAGGGCAGGGGGTGGGGAGGGAGGCAGGAGGAGCAGAGACAGAGGGAGAGAGAGAATCCCAAGCAGGCTCTGCATGGTCAGAGCAGAGCCCAACCGTGGGGTTCTGTCCCATGCAGTAACAATGAGATCATGATCTGAGCCCAAATCAAGAGTTGGATGCACGGACCAGTCTCTCCTGATGGTCCTGGGGCAGCTCTTTCTGTCTTTCTGCCCATGGGTCCTGTCCCTGTGCTTTAATAAAATCATCTTTTGGCACCAAAAAAAAAAAAAAAAAGTCAGATGCTCAACTGACTTAGCCACATAGGTGCCTCTCAGTTATTATTTTTAAAAACATTTGTACTATGCCTTTCTCTCTCCTCTCTTTCTAAGGCATGAGTTACACACATATTAGAGTATTTGATATTATTCCAGACATCTAAAGTGCTCTGTTTTTCTTTTATACCCTTTTTTTCCTCTGTTGCAATTTAGTTTGGGTCTTTTCAATTGTCTTTACATTGGCTCCTTCACTCTGCTGTTTCTAGTCTTCTATGAAGTCCATCTAGTAATTCATTTCTCTTCTTATGTTTTTTATTTTTAGCTTTTCCATTGGTTCTTCTTTACAACTTTCATGCCTAGATGAAATTCTCAAGTATTTGTCTGACTTTTCTACTTGATCCTTTAGCATTTTTGTCATAGCTACTTTTTTAAATTAAGCTTTTATTTTGAGGTAATGGTAGATTTACCACATATGTAAGAAATAATACAGAGAGAACACATGTACCCTTTACCCAGTTTCCCCAATGGTAAAATCTTGCAAAATTGTAGTACAATATCACAAGGATATTGACCTTGATACAATCAAGATACAGAATATTCCTGTGAACACAAGGATCCTTCATGGTGTCTTTTGATAGCCATCTCCTCCCAAACCATTTCTTGAACCTTGACAACCACTAATCTGTTCTCCATTTCTCTAATTTTGTCCTTTCAAAGGGCACCTGGGTGGCTCAGTCAGTTGAGCATCTGACTCTTGATTTTGGTTCAGGTCGTGATCCCAGGGTTGTGGGATTGAGCCCTGGATTGGGCTCCATGCTGAGCATGGAGACTGCTTAAGATTCTTTCTCTCTTTCCCTCTGCCCCTCTCCCCTACTTGCTCTCTCTTTAAAAACAAACAAGCAAACAAATACATAAAATAATTTTGTCATTTCAAGAATGTTGTATAAATGGAATCATACAGTATGTAATCATCTGGGAGTGGCTTTCTTTTATTCAGCATAATTCCCTTATGATTCCTTCAAGTTATTGTATTTATCAGAAATTCGATTTCTTTCTCCTGAATAGCATTCTATTGTAGTCATTTCAAAGTTCCTGTGTGATAAATCCACCCTCTTGGCTATTTCTGTGCCTCTTCCTACTGATTGTTTGCTCTCATTATAATTGTGGGTCAATTTTCTTGCTTCTGTCATGTCTTGTAATTTTTTAATTATACCCCAGATATTTCATATAAAAGAAACGACTAGACTAAATCACATTTACCTCAAGAAAAGAGCAAAGCCCTATTCTATCAGAATGGTAGAATTAGGGGCTGACCTGTAGTCGAGCTGGATCTGGGCTTTGTTGCACCTTTATCTGATTCAGTGTACCCCCAGCTTCAGATAGTTTGAGGTATGGAATTAGGCTCTTCTTATCAGAAGAAACTGGGGCCTAACCATTTGCTGAACTTCTGGAGATATCTTTGGCTTTTATGGCCATGTTGCTAGCCTTTCCAATTGTAGGATATTTTCCTCTGATTTATAATTCTTCTGGGAGGAGGGTCATCAAGGACATTTCTTTGTTCTGCAGTCCCACTCCTGGCTTTCCGAGCCTGGGGAAATCTATTTTGCTACTCTTCCCTATCCTTTGGAAGTTAGCTGCCTTGCTTCTTACGAAGACCTTCAATGCCTCAGATTTCTCTTAGCTCATGTCTCTGCTCTCATTCTTTGATGTATTGTCCTAGAGCACATGGCCAACTCCTAAAGAGTTGGCACTTGGAGAAAGACTCTGGCTGGAGTTCCTCAGAATTCGAACCAGCCTACACACATCCATTAAAAGTGTATTGAACTTTCTCCTTATTTTTGATTTCTCCTTATTTTTTATGGGGGTTTCTTTTTTGCTGCTTTATCATTAATAAAAGTCACTCTGTAGAAGAGAACGTTTCCTCTCTCCTATAATGAATTTGTCACTCACGGGAGTTTAATGTGTTTAGATTCCTGATAATCTAATGAGTTTTAAAGAATTTTAAAAAATTGATTTTGTATTTATCCAGATAATTTTAGGTTATTAGAATGGGAACAATGGTCATTTTTGTGGCTTTCTTCACACTAACCAAAGGAGAGAGGCATTCCTTAATTTTTAAGATGGGGATTATAAAAAGCTCAGCAAATTTTTGGGTGCCTGAAGGGCTTCTCCGTGCCTGGTTTTGCTTAGGACTGGGTAAATCCTAACTATGAAGCCAGGAGTATTTTTTTCTTTAGGGAATAACGCATATGTCAGCCTCCTTGTTCTCCCCAAAGACTTTATTTTCATTCTTTTGAGAATATTTGTCTGTTTTTTTAATGGTCTCTTAGATGTGAATTCTTAGATGCCAGGCATTCTGTCAGCAGGACTTGGGAAGGGGATTAGTAGAGAAGTCACCAGTTTCATAGATGTTTAACAAGCCCCCCTCTTTTCAACTGCACATCTCACTGTTATCTTCCACTGCATCTAATTCTTCAAGGGTTCTGGTGGCCGATTGTGATATCTTCCTTGGATATGTTGATACCATTCATGCATATTTTGCCTACTGCTTCCTCCACCCTGGTTCACAATGTTTATAAAACTTATCTACTTGTTTTATGTCTTCTACAAATTTGTTGAAAGCTCTTAGTTATCTTGCTCTTGAATATCATATCAGTATATTTGCTAAACAACTGGATTAGAGCTGAATCCCAAGCAGCCTGGTTCTGCTCCAGTTCACCTCTCATTAACCTTATCACTGCCTTATTTCATTTCCCCATTTTTTTTTAATATCCAGGTTTTACTGAAAGCATTACTGAAGAATCTTAAAGGTGCCACACTGTAACAATGATTCAGCTGACAGCTACCCCTGCAAGCACACTCACTGATGAGCCAGTGCACATCCGAGCTACAGGCCTGCCTCCCTTACAGATAGTGATTCTTCAGGCAACATTGGAAGATGAAAAGGGGAACCTGTTTCATTCTCAAGCCTACTATAAGGCCAATGAAGCTGGTGAGGTAGATCTGGAGTGTGCTCCTTCACTTGGAGGTGACTATATAGGAGTCCACCCCATGGGTCTCTTCTGGTCCCTGAAACCTGAAAAATTTTTAACTAAATTGGTGAAAAGAGATGTGATGAATAGCCCCTTCCTGGTCCAGATAAAACTTTATGATTCAAATTTACCACTAGCCCAGATTGCCTCCACTGCTCCAAAAGTCAGCGTGACTTTGGAGAGGTGGTACACAGCACCTGGTGTCACACGGATCCAAGTTCACAAAGGCCACCTTCGGGGGACCCTCTTTCTCCCTCCTGGTAAGTAGAACTAACCTGGTACTGTCATCCTCACGTTTCCTCTTTTGAATGCCTCATCCTTCTAGAGGTTTAACTTGGGTATGGATGGTACATAGTGTAATCCTTTCCAGCCGTAGAATCAGGGTTAACTCTGGGTCAGAACAAGAATATGGTGATGCCCCATTCCAACTTGAGTTTGATCTCAACAGTTCTGGAGTTTTTCTAAGGATATGACGACATTTAGTTTATGAAGTCCCTGCATTATGAGAGTAACATAGCTTTGGATTTATGTGAAATCCTTCTATATTGAAGCCTGACTATCTGAAGACCCCTATCCTGATATCCTGGATACAGATCCAAGCTTCTTTTGGGGGTTCTATCCTGTCTGAGTTTCAATTTAGGCATAGATCATCACATGCAATGAGCTGATGATATTATGGACTGAAATACTGCAACAAATATAGAGGATGCAAAGAAATTTATACTTTCTAGTTTCATAAATATTGCCTATTTACAGAATATTCCACAAATCCACAGAAAATATAACATGCTTCCTCATGGCTATACAACTTACCAGAATACTCATAGTTTCTCACAGTGATCTCCACATATCAGTAAGTGGTTCAAAACATGTACTGGTACATTTCTCAGGGTTTGTTGTGGGACTGAATGAAGCCACGTTAATTTTCCAGAAATCGTTCATGGCAGGTGCAGGTTTTAGGAGTGTCCGAGGCCTCCTTCTGCAGACATGTGTTTTGATCTGGGACACAGCCATCATATTAACCAGGATGTACTGCCTCTCTGTGCTTTTTTTTAATTAAAAAATTTTTGTAATGTTTATTTTTGAGAGAGGAGAGAGACAGAGTGTGAGTGGGGGAGGGGCAGAGAGAGAGGGAGACACAGAATCCAAAGCAGGCTCCAGACTCTGAGCCGTCAGCACAGAGCCTGATGCGAGGCTTGAACTCACAGAGTGAGAGATCATGACCTGAGCCAAAGTTGGACACTCGACCAACTGAGCCTCCTAGGTGCCCCTTTCTGTGCTTTTACAAACATAATCACAGGGCGCTTGGGTGGCTCAGTCAGTTAAGCATCTGACTTCGGCTCAGGTCATGATCTCACAGTTCATGAGTTTGAGTCCCCACTGGGCAGTGTGGAGCCCGCTTCAGATCTTCTGTCTCCCTCTCTTTTTGCTCCCCCCCCCCAAAATAAACAAACATTAAAAAAATAAAAATAAAAACATAATCACTTAGTAGAACTGAGATGGATTAAGGAAGCCTGAAGTGGTAGAGGTGGTTTCCAACAGCATACAGTTATAGATGATGTAGAAGGAGTAAAAACTTCCATTTCCAAAATCATCATGACCCATGCAGTTGCTTGGATAAATTTCAGTATTTTTACACCCAGTAATTAGCATATAGGCAAGATTATTGTGTGTAGGGATCAGTAAGTGACACACACATCCGTGCCTCTATCATTCCACCTCAATGAAAAATTTAAATATTGGTGCAAGCCTCCCATGTTGGGATGATGTGCTGGTTTAAAATGTGCTATTTGTGAATCCTCTTGGACACTGCATGTACTTGTGTCCTCTTTGTTCTGTGGGGACCCAAAGAGGATGACTCAGGTCTCAAAGTGGTTTTCAACTATAACATTCTTCCAGGATAAGAGTCTCAGTACTGTTTTTTTTTTTTTTAATGGTTTTAGGAGTAGAATTTAGTGATTCATCACCTGCGTATAACACCTAGTACTCATCCCAACAAGTGCCCTCCTTGATGCCCCTCAGCCATATAGTCCATCCCCCACCCACCACCCCTCCAGCAACCCTCAGTTTGTTCTCTGTACTTAAAAGTCTCTTATGGTTTGTCTCCCTCTCTGTTTCTAACTTTTTAAAAAAAAATTTTAATGTTTATTTATTTATGAGAGAGAGAGAGAGAGAGAGGGAGAGAGAGAGAGAGAGAGACAGAATTCAAAGCAGGCTCCAGGCTCTGAGCTGTCAGCACAGAGCCCAATGCCGGGCTTGATCTCACAAGCTGAGAGATCACGACCTGGGCTGAAGTCGGACACTTAACCCACTGAGCCACCCAGGTGCCCCTCTCTGTTTTTATCTTATTTTTCCTTCTCTGCCCCTATGTTTGTGTGTTTCATTTCTTAAATTCCACAAATGAGTGAAATCATATGATATTTGTCTTTTTCTGACTTATTTCACTTAGCATAATATACCCTATTTCCATCCACGTTGTTGCAAATGGTAAGATTTCATTCTTTTTGATTGCTGAGTAATATTGCATTGTATATGTATACCACACCTTCTTTATACATTCATCAGTCGAGGGACATTTGGGCTTTTTCCATATTTTGGCTACTGTTGATAGCGCTGCTATAAACATTGGGTGCATGTGTCCCTTCTAATCAACATTTTTGTATACTTTGGATAAATACCTAGTAGTGCAGTTGCTGGGTTGAAGGTAGTTCTATTTTTAATTTAAAAAAAAAACATTTTTTTAATGTTTATTTTTGAGAGGTGGGGGAGGGCAGAGAGAGAAAGGGGGACACAGAATCCAAAGCAGGCTCCAGGCTCTGAGCCTGACGCTGGGCTTGAACTCACAAACTGTGAGATCATGACCTGAGCCAAAGTCAGACACGTAACCTACTGAGCCACCCAGGTGCCCCGTCTATTTTTAATTTTTTGAGGAACTTCCATACTGTTTTCCAGAGTGGCTGCACGAGTTTGCATTCCCAGAGAGCTCTTAACTGCTCTCTCCCCCTGTCAAAAAGGAGATGAAAAGCATCCTTATTCATTTATTCAAGTGGTATTTAAAGTCAAGATATATTTAGTACGATTTTACTTCTTCTTCTCTCAACATGAGGAAACATAGCAATATTTTCTTTTGAAAATTTCCAGTATTCCTTTAAATCAAATCACTCGTTTCTTTTTTAAAAGATTTTTTATTTTTTAGTAATCTCTACACACACCATGGGGTTTGAACTCACAACCCCAAGACCAAGAGCCACACACTCTATCAACTGAGCCAGCCAGGCACCCCCAAGTCACTCTTCGTATGTGGATGGGACCAGTCTTCCTTAGCTAAAATCACTTACACAAGAATAGAATGCCCTCAGTAAGTGCATCATAATTTTTTTTCAGTGTGTGGGCCTTGCTTTATTTAGGAAACAAGCTGCCTATACAGAGAGTGAGTGTAAAACGATACTCTGAGCACCTCTACTTTTTACCATGTGTTAAGCTGCAGTGAATAAACAGAGTGTTATTGCATGAAAGCACTCATCGTTTATGTCTGCTTGGGTGCAAGATTCATCACTGTGTAGTCAGATGAATGTAACAGAGCAGTGTTAAGTCAGGATTATAGCTAAGAATCATTTCAATTCACTTTCTGGAGTCATATAGTTTTGAAGCTTTTTTTTTTTTTTTTTTTTTTGAGTCATATATACTTTGAGAACCCAATTAAATCTGTAGAGTCTTTCATTAGTAACATGCACATATAAATATATTTTGCATATAATTTCAGGACCTTCACTGATGTCCTAAAGCCTAAATATGTACTTCTTCATAGGTTAAAAAGCCCTAGCCTAATTTCAGTGGTTTTCTTTACTCCAATACTATAGAAATGAGCCACTGTGAGTCCCCAGTACTCCTTGGCTACAGAGATGAAACATGTCAGTGAACATGCTTCTCAGTCACGCTTTCTGATACCATGTTCCATTAGTGTATTGAACCAGCTTTACTTCTGCCCCAGATAGGAGATTGAACATTTGGGGATTCTACTGGGGACACCAACTCCACAATTTGTGATGCATTTCTTTAAAAAATTTTTTATTTAATCTTGAGAGAGACAGACACAGAGCAGGAGTGTGGGAGGGTCAGAGAGAGAGAGGGAGACACAGAATCAGAAGCAGGCTCCAGGCTCAGAGTTGTCAGCACAGAGCCTGATGCGGGGCTCGAACCCACACACTGTGAGATCATGACCTGAGCCCAAGTTGGCGGCTTAACCAACTGAGCCACCCAAGTGCCCCTGTGATTCATTGCTTTGTGTTGTCTTATTTTTCTTCTTCTTTCGTTCCCTTCCCTTCGTATCCAGTTCTGTTTTGTTTTGTTCTGTTTCAGGAGAGGGCCGTTTCCCAGGGGTAATTGACTTGTTCGCTGATATTGGTGGACTGATTGAATACCGGGCCAGTCTCCTGGCCAGTCATGGCTTTGCTGCCCTGGCCTTGGCCTACTGTGACTATGAAGATCTGCCTTTACGACCAGAAAAAATAGATTTAGAATATTTTGAGGAAGCTGTCAACTTTCTCCTGAGACATCCGAAGGTAATTTTTGCCTTTTCTTTCAGTCCCTGTTTTTAAATTACCATAACACCCTGTGATCCCTTAACTTCCAAGTAGGATTCTATTACATACCCATATTATTTACATGATTTCTTTCACACCCAGTGTCTTCTGCTCAGAAAGACAAAACAGGAAGTTAGCCTGTGTCCATGATGAAATAAAAATGCAATGGCTTTAGATTCAGACAGAAATGACTCACATTTCTGGCTCCATCCCATCTGGTTGTGGGAATTTGGGCGAGCTACTAACACACTCTAAATTCTCAGTTTCTTCATCTATTATATACTATGGTAGTGATGCTATTTTGTAAGGTTCTTGTGAGAATTATCTAAGTGGATAATACAAGCAAAGTGCTCCCTGGAGTTGCTGGCAATACTACACCCTCAATAAATGTCATTACTATTATTATCACCTTCTCTGACAATTATTAAATCACCAGACTTCACCAGACAGATAATCTGTCTTTCTTGAAGAGTGAGCCTGTATTTTTAGCTATTTGGGAGGCCTTGAAAATAATGCTATAGTGTTTTCCAGACTATACCTTCTTTATATTTTAAAATGTGATTTGCTGCTACTGTAGGGTTGCTGCAGGTTAGCCCTTGCTAATTGCTAACATTTTTTTCTTTTTAAAAAAATGTTTATTTATTTTTGAGAGAGAGACAGTAAGAGGAGGGAGGGGTAGAGAGAGAGGGTGACACAGAATCTGAAGCAGGCTCCAGGCTCCAAGCTGTCAGCATAAGAGCCTAATGTGAGGCTCGAACTCACAGACAATGAGATCATAACCTGAGCCGAAGTCAGCTGCTTAACATACTGAGCAACCCAGCTGCCCCAGCTAATATTTTTTTCTTAATAAGAATTGATCTAAGTAAAATTAAGTCTCTGTACCACATTCTATTTCATATAAGGATCACCAAAATATGATTGGAATTGCATTCATTAGATGAGCAACAATCACTGACAATCTATTGATGCATTGAATTTTTATTTTTTATTTTATTTCTAATTATTTTTAGTGTTTATTTTTGAAAGAGAGAGAGAGCGCACGTTAGCATGAGTAGGGGAGAACAGAGGGAGAGGGAGACACAAAATCCAAAGCAGGCTCCAGGCTCTGGGCTGTCAACACAGAGCAGAGCCCAACATGGGGCTTGAACTCACAAACCATGAGATCATGACCTGAATTGAAGTTGGACACCGACAGAGCCACCGACAGAGCCACCCAGGCAGCCCAATGCACTGTATTTTAAAAAAGCTATTTTTGATGCATATAATGGAATTGTCCTTGAACTATCAAATAGGCAATGTTACTGTGCTGAGTTTCTGCTTAACTTAGATGAGAGATGAAGAGGTTATGTGATTCTGCTTTTCACTTTCTTAGCCTGGTTGCTCTTGCTGCTTGATTTTCCATCAGTGTTCTTACCAATGTCACTTAGATACTCAATGACTTAGTGAGATCTGGAAACCAGATTTCTTTCCAAGGCTCTTGGTACTTCCACTAAACCTGCTTTACGCCGTCTCTTCTGTGGGAGGATAGATGACAGATCTTGCAGGTCTTATTTCTCCACCTGTTGACTGTAAGCATTCCAAAATCCCTGATCCCAAATTTGGTGGCAGAAATTGTAACAAGAGTTAGTGTTCTGCCAAAAGCCTGCACATACCTGTGTCAGTTTTTGTTGTTGTTGTTCATCCATGTTATAATTCCTTTTACTTGGTCTTCCCTGGCCAAAGCCTTTCTGAGTTCTTACCTCTCATGGCAGTAGCTGTGACTCTCTATCTTTTTATATTAAAACATATAACTTCAGAGCTTGAAAGCCCTTTTTAATTCAAAAGGAGATGATTCAAGTCACTCCACTTATTATGCAGGGTAGGACCTTAGAAAGAATGTACTGGCCTTACAAGAGAGCCTGAAAAAATATATAGCAAAGGGAAATAGGTTCAGATCCATCAGGATTTATCCCTTGGAACTGAATACATACCCCACAAAATAAAAAGAGACTGGCTCTCCCGTTAGTGAGCCTGTACGCAGCATGGAATACCATTCCTTCTTGTTTTCTCCCATATTTTTAGGTTTATTTATTTACTTTGAGAGAAAAAGAACAGGGGAGGGGCAGAGAGAGAGAGAGAAAGAGAGAGAATCCCAAGCAGGCTCTGCACTGTCAGCACGGAGCTTGATGCATGGCTCAATGCAGGGTTTGATTCCACGAACTGTGAGATCATGACCTGAGCTGAAATCAAGAGTCAGCCGCTTAACTGACTGAGCCACCCAGGGTGCCCCAACTCCCATTTTTAAATATAAAAACCCAATTCATAGCCCATTTCCTTTGAGGATCTTTCTCTGATCTGGACTTTATTCCCTGCTAATCTGGGTTGGCAGCCTTGCCTATGCTAATTCTTATATTGCAGAATTTGTAAGTTACTCTAATTGTTTTTGCCCTCCTGTCTCTCCACCTGGTAGTGAGTTCCTTGATGATAAGAGATTTTAGACGATCTAAAAATGCTTGCTTGATGACTGACTGGGGAAGAGGAAGCTGAGCCAAGCCTCCTTTATGAAACCTTTCTCCAAAGGACAAACCTTCTATGGAAGCCACAGCAGATGTAGAATTCTCTGTTCATGTTTCCATGCTCTATTTTACTAATATTACCTTTTTCCTCAGTCTTTTCCTACAGAGTGCCTTTCCTATGAACTTCTAGAGACCCCAGAATTGATACAACAAAGTTTACCAATCAACTGTACCTTGACTCATATTATTCACAATACTTATGTGCCGTTTTCTTATTTTTCCTACTACATTGGTATTTCTTTAGGGCATTTTAAACTCAGCACCTAACACCATGCTGAATCCATAGTATTTAATTTGGAAAGCCTGACATATTCTTGAAGGAGTATTTCCTTTGAACATACATCACATATTTCAGAACCCTAGAGTTCTGCGGCATGTGGGTGGGATTAGTCCTTGTTGGTTCCAATTGGTCATTCAAGTTCTTTTATTGTTTGAGATGGGTGAGTTTTGCTAAATGATGGATAGAATCAATGTATCATTTCTATTATTTTTAGGTCCTTGGCCCAGGCATTGGGATAGTTTCCATAAGCAAAGGAGCAGAGATTGGACTCTCCATGGCTATTCACCTAAAACAAGTCACAGCCACCGTGCTTATTAATGGGCCTAACTTTGTATTTAGCATTCCACAGGTATATCGTGGTCAGATAAGTCACCCCTTGTACTTCTCTCCACAATTGGTATCCATCAATGCCTCAGGGTTAGCACAGTTCCAGTATTGTTTTGAGGAAGCTAGAAGTAAAGCCAGTGAGACCTTTTTTCTCCCCATTGAAAAGGCCCAGGGACATTTCCTCTTCATCGTGGGAGAAGATGATAAGAGTATCAACAGCAAAGCATATGCTGAGCATGCCATAGAACAGTTGAGGCAAAATGGGAAGAACAACTGGACCCTGCTATCTTACCCTGGGGCAGGCCACATGTTAGAGCCTCCCTACTCCCCACTGTGCTGTGCCTCAAAGCTCTCCAAACTCCATCTGTTCATGCACTGGGGAGGAGAGGTGACCCCACATGCAGCTGCACAGGAGCATTCTTGGAAGGAGATCCAGAAGTTTCTCAGGAAGCACCTCGTTCCAGTTGTGACCAGTCAACTCTGAGAAGAGAAAATATGCCTGAGAAATAGAGAAGCAATACCAGACCTTCTCTTGATTTTCATGAAACAATGTGTTTGACCTCTTGCAGGAGGTTATAATAAGAGAAAGCAAGAGGATGGCAATGGTCATGTCTTGACTTGGAAAGGGAAGAATGGTTTCTATGTAATCCAGCATCATACACAGAGGATTTTCTATTCTGAAAAATAAATTTAGGGCTCTACCTGCCCTAAAATTTTCCAGTTTATAATTTTAATAGCAGTTCTCTGGAGGAAGAAAGTTACCAAAATGAACTATAGAATCTCCTGATTTGTAAAACAGTTATGAGTAGAATCAGGTGCTCGTATTTGCTGATTTCTTAAAACTCAAATTAAATATGTTTAGACTTCTCATGTTTGAAAATATGCTAATGGTTACATCATTGTCACTGAAAAACTAGAGCTGAGTAAAAAAAATTATTATTTTAAGGCAATATGAAAGCTGATATGGAGGTAACCTGATTGAGTCAGTCTACAATAAATTCAACAAATGCTAATAAAAATGAAAGAATTTTGTCTAAAAGTACATAATTTTGAGAAAGAAACAATCTGAGATTCACAGAATTGCAATTTAGGAAAGGAACCATGAGGGTGTGGATTGTGTACTGAAGGGACTGGCACAGTTCTATGAAGTACTAGATAGCAAATATTTTTGGGTTTGTGGGCCATACATAAAATCTCTGTCACTATTACTGTGTTCTTCCATTAAAGCACAAAAGCAGCACAGGCTGTAATGAATGATTGTGGCTCTGTTCCAATTAAATTTTATTTATGGACACTGCCATTTGCATTTCATATAATCTTAACATGTCACACAATACTAATTTTCTTTTTATTTTTTTCCAAGCATCTACAAATGTAAAAGCCATTCTTAACTTGTGGGCAGCAGAAAAACAGGCTAGAGGCTGGATTTGTCTCAAAAGGCACAGTTTGATGATCCTGGGTTTAGAACAATCCAAATTACCTTGTCCAAGTACAAATTTGATATATTTTCTGTAAGGGTCAAGTCACAGTCCAAATATTCCTGAACTACTGAATTGCAATGAATGGACGTGAAAGGTAACTGGTAGATAATCAAGTGAAGATACACCAGCAAAAAAGTATTTGAATGATTTTGTAGGTGTGATGGGGAAGCCAATGAGAGAATAGAAGTCACATGGGGACACTTCATTGTATCTGCCTAAACTCTTCTTTTATTTGATTTCTGATATTCCCTCTGTTTAACATAAAATTATTCCATTCAGTATGAGTAAGGTTATTAACCTACCTCCTTTTTCAGATGAGTTTTCACATTTCTCAGATCTAGTCAATTAGAATACGTCACTCCTTAACTATAATAACCATGTATGGCGTATGACAATGGCTAATATCTCCTATGCTATATGCTATATAACAACTATATATGTTAGATGCTATATGCATTAATTGTATATGTCATATGCTATATAATAGTTATCATAGTAGGTTTCATGGGTATAATTATTTTTTTAATTTTAATATTTTGAGAGAGAGAGGGCACAGGTGAGTGAGGGGCAGAGAGGGAGAGAGGGGCAGAGAGAGAGAAAGAGAAGAGTGGGGCTCACCCGAAGTGGGGCTTGAGCTCACCTGAAGCAGGACTAGACCTCATAAACTGTGAGATAATTACCTGAGCTGAAGCCAAATGCTTAACCAACTGAGCCACTCAGCTGCACTATGGGTATAATTATTTTGTTTCCTGTTTTGGATTTTAGGAAAAATGCTTATGTTTATGAGGTATGATGTTAGTGTTTGGTCTGATATATATCCCTTGATTTCCAGTTTATGGGTTTTCTTTTTTTAAATAGTTTTAAACTAATCTCTCCACCCAACATGGGGTTCAAACTCACAACCCTGAGATCAAGAGTTGCATGCTCTACCAACTGAGCCAACCAGGTGTGCCCCGTATTTTATGGCTTTTCAAAACCAAGAAAGTTCTGTTTTTTTTTTTTCACGTACTTTTTCAGTATCACTACTACAAAGATTGGCATGAATGCAGATCAAATAACCATTCTTGACCAACTTCTCTAACCTTTTAGTAATGTAATTAGTCTGATCTCCAGTCATTGACCTCTTGTGTACATCGATGAAGTATCTGTACCTGCCCTTTTGCATGGTCAAAGCCAGCTGGCAAACCCACTCTCACTCTCTGCATTTGCCCCACTTGACTTCTATTGCCCTTGCAAATTCTCTGAGTGTAAGTTGTGTCTTCTATTAAGTTCCTGGTTGATGCATATACCCCATATCCTCTGCTAAAGTGTCAGCTTACACTATGCCATCATGATTCCACAGCAAACTTGCTGGCCATCAGCTCTCAGCTGCCTTTCATGCCCAGCACTGTGAGAATGTGGAAGCTTCTGAAACTCTTTCACGTACCAGAAGTGCAGAGACACTTGCAGGTAGGTCTTGTTCTTTCTGTGGGTCTTTATTCCTTATGAAGCCTCCTGTGGCACATAAAAACATATTAAATACATTTGTGTGATTTTCTCCTCAATCTGTCTTAAGTTGGTTACGTTCTCAAGCCCGGTCAATATACCTTAAGAGGGTATGCATAATGAGAGGGGAAGAGAGATTGATTTTAAGGAATTGGCTCCTGTGATTGTGGGAACTCAAATCTGCAGGGTAAGCCAGCAGGCTTGGACACCCTGGGAAGAGCTGATATTGGATTTATGAGTCTGAAGGCAGACTGGAGCTAGATATCCTTCTTCCCAAGAAGACCTCAGCTTTTTCTGCATGGGGCATGCCTGCTATTAGTAACTGTTAATGCTCTTCTCTACATAGTCATCACCTTACCATCCGATGTCCCCAGTCTTCATTTGCTACATCCCTTAGGGGCCCATGGTTTTTTGATGTTTTCTGCTCTGGGCAGCAGAGTGGAGAAGACCTGGCTCTGTGGCAGTCTAATCTGCTCCTCACTTTATTACCCAGGTGCTGAAGCCTTATGACTTGCTCACCTTTTCTTGTGCTTCTCTTAGAATCTTTGTAAAAATGGGGACCCTGGGTGGCTCAGTCGATTAAGTGACCAACTCTTGATTTTGGCCCAGGTCATGATCTCATAAGTCATGAGATTGAGCCCTGTGCAGTGTGGAGCCTGCTTGAGATTCTCTCCTTTTCCCTCTGCCCCTCCCCTGCTTGCGTGCATGCACTCTCTCTTTAAAAAAAAAAAAAATAATCTTCATAAAAATGACACTCATTTCTGCTGCCTTCCTCCTCCACCTCACATCCCATCCTGGGATCTGATCTTGGAAATTAGTCACTCAGCTGGGAACCTTGCTACCCAGCCAAGGTACTTCTCTCATCCAGTGTGACAGCTATGTGCCAAGACACCATTCTCTTCTCTCAGAACTTTCAACCCGTCCATGACTTCTAAGAGCAGTGCTTTCTCCTCAAGGCTTATATTTCACTTGTAATACATGTATATATTACTCCCATTTAAAAAGCTGAAGCACATGGAAAGTTAAGCAATTTGCCTGAGGTCAGTCACACTGACAGTTAAGGAGTCAGGGTTCCAATCTAGGTCTCTGGTTCCAGAGACTGGTGGTCTTCCAGCCATACCTCACAGGCTGCTAAAGATGCAAAAATGAAAAGACATGGCACACTCCCTCAAGCAATTTGCAACCCGGAAGTGTAGTCTACAATCTGTAAACTTGATCACTTGAACACTTTGACAATGGACATTGACTCATGAGATTAACCGTGGGGCAGACTTCAGAGGTTCTGCCCCTGGGAGGCATTTTTACACTGCTGTCCCTTGGAAGAGTGGTTTGCAAACTGGACTATGCCTTAGCAATCCCCCGTCAAAGATACAGATCCTGGAGCCTTATTCTGGTCAGAAACTCCAGGTGCGGGGCCCAGGAATCTTCATCTAACAGGCCCCCAGGGGATTGTTAAACCCACAGGGCTCTGAGGCTGGGTAACTGGGACTTATCTTGTTAGACACTATCAAAAAGGCAGTTGCCTAAGAGACCACTGAGTTAAAGGAGGAGATAGAAAAGGATTTCTAGTAAAGGAGACCAGAGCCAGGGGTTGAGAGGAGGAGTCAGGGAGAGGCTTAGAAATCAGAGCTGCATGATGAAACACAAGAACCCGTGGGACTGAAAGGTTCAGCAGCTGGACTAAGCCTCTGCCCTGACCCTGCGGCAGCACTAGCTGGTAGTCCCGTCGCCAGGGCCCTAAAAGGCGCAACTGACAGTCTTGTGACACAAGGTCAACTTGGAAGAGTGGGCTGGGTGTTTTGAATGAGAACACATTAGCAAGCAGAAGTGCTTCCTTTTGGCTCAGCCAGCCGTCTGTTTCAGATCCCTTCCTGCAGCGGAATTCAGGGTGAGTGTGCAGCAGTTGGGGATGGTACAGACAAGGTCCTCTTTGTATTTCAGCCACTTGGCACCTGGGAAGGTGGCTTTCCTTCGGCTGCCTTCCTGCTGCCTTCCTCTCGTCTGTTTGGGCAGCACAGCTCTCTGAGGAACCTGTGGTTAACACTCCTGGTGGCTGATCACCGAAAGGCAGATCTATGTCAGATGCATCCACCTAACAAGAGACTGTTTGAGACTATTTTGGGGGCAACCTGCACACTTGGCTGTAAAAGTCAAGTTTTACTAGGGTCCTGCTAATATGAACTTAGGGAGAGAGATCTTTCTCTTTCTTTCTCTTTCTTTCTCTTTCTTTCCTTCTTTCTTTCCTTCTTTCTTTCTCTTTCTTTCCTTCTTTCTTTCTCTTTCTTTCCTTCTTTCTTTCTCTTTCTTTCCTCCCTTCCTTCTTTCTTTTTTTCTAGTTTATTTTTGAGGAAGTCAGGGGGAGAGTGAGGGAGAGAGAGAGAGAGAGAGAGAGAGAGAGAGAGAGAGAGAGAAAGGAAGAGAGAGAATCGCAAGCGCCCTCTCAGGGCTCCATCTCACCAACAGGGAGATCACCACCGGAGTTGAAATCAACAGTCGAGGCTTAACCAACTGAGCCACCCAGGTGCCCCAGGGAGAGTCTGTTTCTTGCCGGGGAGAAATCTTTCTCTGGGATTTCTTGCTTGGGAGGAGGGGGAGGAAGTGGCTGTGATGAAGAACAAAAAGCCCCTAGAGGGAAGGCATTTTGTTTCTTGACTGGTAATTTTAACTTTTGTGGGTGACCTTTTGCTCTCTCTTTTTTTGCTGCCTCCTGCTGCATTTGTGTCCTGTCAGTTCCTAACTGATGGGTCAAAGTCTCCCTGTGGTGTAGCCTTGATACCCTTCCCCCCGGGAGTCTGGATGTCTGGAATTGACCCCACAGTATGGCTGTCAGCTCTCAGCTCTTATCAGGTTGCTTCCAGATTGCCCAAGTCTCTCTCTGCAACCACCACACGGCTAATCCTGTGTGACACAGCTGGCTTCTTGCCCTCTGGCTGCTTTGTGGCCTAGACACCCTCCTGCAACATGCAGGGTACAGCCTCCTGCTGCAGAGAAGTGAGCAAGCCTGGAGATTTTATTCCATTGCATTTTGAAAGGTCTCACCTCTCCAGAAGTAACCTATAACAGTTCAGTTGGACTTCTTTCTTTTTCATACTCTGAGATATTTTATTCTTTTTTTAAAACTGTTCCATTGATCTTTTTTTATTCTTTCTTTTAATTCCTCGAACACTTACTGAGCAATCACTATGTGCCAGGAACTATTCTAGAAACTGAGGAATAGACTGTTGGACAAGGAATAATTCTTGCCCTTGATGAATAATTTATAATCTAGAATAGTGCTAATAGAATATTCTAGGATGATGGAAATATTCTGTATCTGCATTGTCCAATGCAGTAGCCACTAGTTAGTTATATGTGGGCTATTTTTAATTTTATTTTTAATAACTTAAAATTTAATTAACTATATGTGACTAGAGGCTGCTATATCAGATAGAGCAAAAAGGGCGAGAGATAAAGAAGAAGATTTTAACAATAACATATACTAAGTTTTATAATAAGATGGTTGGTTGGATTGGTAAATAGGTTGGGGTTTGTTGTAAAGGGCTTTGATTGCATTAGACTATAAAGGGCACCAAACACAAAGGGAACTTCAAATCCAAGACTGACAGATTCAGCTGGTAAAGAAATAATAAGCCCTTGTTAGATTCAGACAGTTTATTACTTACATAGATAGTGAAGGCAAGAGAAGCTGAAAGCGCCAGCTGTTTGAGTCCTTGTCTTACACCCTGAAATAATGGCATTGAAACAAAAGGGACCTCATGACTTCAACAGAGTTGTGAGGTTCCCTGTTGCTGAGAAACCAACTCCAGACTGCAGCAAATGGGCACAGAGCCTGCGGCTCTGCCCTTGAAGGGGTGTGGGGGTGAGACAGAAAGTCCTAAGCCTCTCTGGAAACCAGGGAGATGGATGGGAAAACTGTCTCATGGCAGTCTCCCATAAGATAGGGAGAGACAACTAAGAGCTATAAACCTCCACTTATAAAATAAATCAATCATCAGGAATATAGAGCCAATAATATTTAATAACTTTGTATGATGACAGGTGGTAACTAAACCTTTTGGGGTGGTCATTTGGTAATGTATATTCATTTGCTGAATATTGTACACGTGAAACAAATATAATATCACATTTCATTTATATTTCAAGAGAAGAGAAACTGGTGAGAAAACAATCTCGTGAAGCCTCCTCTAAAGATTGCCTATCTTGATATGATCCTGGCAGATCACCAGGTATTCCATCCAGATTTAGGTCATGGTGATTCAAGTTTTGCCAGTGGGTGTCTGGAAGCTCTCCAGGGTGTGGACATGGAGCAGCTCCCCTGCAAAAGGGCTCAGTGCTGGGCCAGGGGATTTACAGTTTACCTTTAAATAATTCTGGCTGTCATTGGAAGTTACAAAAAGCAGGAGAGTGATTGGATTACTTTTGTGTTTTGTAAAAGATCTATCTGACAACATTGCAGAGATTAGACTGGGGAGTGCAAAATACTGTAACCAGGGAGGAAGAATTGGATAAACGGGTGAGAGTTTATGGGAATGAAGTGGACAGCACGACTGATAATCATTTACGAATACATGGTTGTAAAGGACTCCATGCGCAGCAGGTGGGACAAAGACAAATCAGACCAGATCCTGCCCTCAAGAAACTTAAAGATGAACAGGAGAGCAAACACACAGCATAAATGGCTCTAGTGTAAGGTTCAGTAATATATTAAGTGCCCTGAGAGGCATGGGGGAGAGGCCTCTTCCCTGTGCACAGTAGGTGCTTTATTGACAATGATGACAATACAGCATTGGAGAGGATAAGCGTTAAGGCTTCTTACAACTTATTGTGAAAAGTCTATGAGAGTCTGGTTCTGAGAGGCAACAAGCCTTCTCAACTGACAAAGGTATTAATTCCTATCATAACATGTGGAGTAGCTGGGATCCAAATGAGAATAAGACAATAGAAATGGAATACAGGGAAAGCAGGAACTTAAAAAATCTTCAAAAATCAGCCTATTGGACCTTCAGACATGTTTGCAAAAGGCAAATGCTTACTAAAATAGAGAAGAGTGGCATAACAAATAACAGGATGTGAAAAATTCTTGAAAAAGCTGTTCTTTATTACAATGTTCTTCTTGTCCCATCCATACTATACAATGCTTTCTAATGCTGCCACACTTGACAATCCTTACAAATAATAGCAAAGTGTCTGGGGGCAGCTGAGTTGCAGTGAGTAAGAATTTATTTTTCGGAAAGCAAATTTCCCTCTGATTTTCTCTTACACCAATAGAGTTTGTCTACTCCCTTAACTCATTTCATGAAGTGTAAAGGGAGTTTGGAGCAGGTAAATAAGGAAGGAGAGGCAAACGTGATCAGCCTCCTACTCTCCTCTCCATGCAACGTAGTGCTCACTAACCGTCAAGAGCCTCCTCTATCTTGCATCCAAAACTGAAAATGAACTCAATCAAAGGAGCATGATCCTTTTGCACACTGCCCTAATGGTATGAAAAACCTGTAAAGAAATCACTAATAGGACTGCTCAGTCACTATCCATCACTGAGTGCACTGGCATCACATGACACTTGAAATGCAAAAAACTTTCTTTTTTCCTCAATTAAGAGCTCTAGTGGAACCCCCTCATAACATTTTTCAGAACCTCAGCATTCCTCAGAACTCTAGTTGAGAAGCCCTGGTGTAGAGGTACAAAGTCTTCTTTCATGTGTGTGCACATGCACGCATATGATGTGGTACGTGTGTATATTTTAATTCTGGACTCTTCTTGTTTCTTGAATATATAAGGGAGTGATGACACATAGGCTTGATAAGTCTGAGGTCTGTTAGACTTACAAACAACTTCTGGAAAGGCAATCTGTCCAATTTTGCCTTGGATAACTACCAAATCCTCACGAGGGTATTCCCTGCCTTGTCAACTTGTGAAAGATGCAGACTTTATTTAGCTTGTATTCCAAGGGTAAGGACTATAGGGTTGCTGATCATCTGGTCCCTGCTAGTCTTTCATGGGGAAACCTGAGACACCATTCACAAGCACACACTGTTGACCTGTCAAGTGGCCTCTCTCTCCTTCATTTCTTTCTTTCTTTCTTTCTTTCTTTCTTTTTTTTTGTCTAAGTCATATCATTCTCTTGAGAGAGCTGCTTCTTATAGGAAATTTCACTCTTATCTCTTGCGTATATGTTGGTGGAAATAACAAACATGTAGACATAGAATAATAGTGACCATTATGGGGAATTTCTGACAAGTCAGAGTGACTGGTGATCTCTGGGTCCCCATTCTTTTTTTTTTTTTTAATTTTTAAATGTATATTTATTTTTGAGAAAGAGCTCGAGCACGGGAGGGGCAGAGAAAGAGGGAGACAGGATCCAAAGCAGGCTCCATGCTGACAGCAAAGAGCCTGATGTGGGGCTCGAACTCACAGTGAGATCAGGACCTGAGCTGAACTCAGACGCTCAACCAACTGAGCCACTACCCTCTGGGTCCCCATTCTAAATAGGCAAGGGGAAAACATCCCTGGTGCATTGCGAATCAGGTATCCATCCCTGATCCAATTAGCAATGGCCTCAGCTGAGGTCACATGGTATAAACATAGCTGTCAGGTATCCATCTCTGGGCTTTCAGAGGCAATTCTATCACTACAGTTCGAGTCAAGATCTTGTTGAAGAAATGGTGCAGACCTATGTCAAGGTTTCACATAAGAAATATCTTTCAGAACTAAATATTGTAAAGGCCTCACTTCTTCCTTTTCCTTGAGGAATTAGTAACTTTTTCTGTGAGAATAATTAGAACACTGGAACTGCCCAGATTGCCTTTTCTCCTGTGGCTATCACTAATTTAGTGCCAAACCTACAGCCCACGAAAAGCTCTAGTTTTCATGCTCCAGGTTTTCTTTGACCAATGTCTCTGATTTGGTTCATATTTTCCCAATTCTATTTTATTTTTATTTTACTCTGTATCTGTTACCTGTAAACAGGTTCAAATTTGTTGTATATATGAGGAATGGAAGAAAGAAGGGAAGGGAGGAAAGAAAGAAGAAAGGAAGGGAGAAAGGGATGTAAGGAAGGAGGAAATGACCAAAATTTTGCTCATTAATGGAACGGAGTATGATCAAGTTTCTATTACAGTCTCTTTACTAGAAACAACATTCTGACATGAATCACCCCATTGGAAAAGCAGAAAAGCAGAGACAAAATCATGGAGTTTTATTTTCCCTTGAAAAGAATAAATAATGGGAACTTGGAAAAGAGCTAGAGGTTGGTCTTATAATGGCAGGGATGGATTAGAGACTAAAACAAAAAAGAAACAACATCATAGTATATCTCTTCTTTATGTAACTCTGCCCCAGGTAGGTATGGGGATTGAAAAGCAGCACTGATCCTTCCTGTAAGTGCTTTCCCATCCATTACCTCCTTAGATCCTGACAAATACCCTGTAAAATAGGTCACATGGGTATTATCTCAACTGAGGAATTAAAGCTCAACTTACCCCAAACCATAAAACCAAGGTTTACTACAGTGTTATAATGGATAAGGCAGGAGGCTATGGTGTCAGCCTTAGCTTGAATTTCCAATTCTACTGATAATTATTTATGAGGTTTGAAGCATGTCACTTAACTTGTTTCCTCATATGTAAAATGAGAATAATGAGTCATCTTGCACATCTTCTTTTCCCTCCTGGAAATGTTTTGTGTATTTGGCATGAAGTCTCTACAAGTAGAACTTGGCCAGACCTAATGCAAGCTTTGTCTTGGTCTTTCTCCTGGGATTTCAGTCTCCAACTCAAATTGCCTTTCACACTACAGGGCACACTACAGGTCCCTCTGCCAGTTGCCAATGTTCCAGCTGACCGCCACCCCGGCAAGTGCCCTTGCAGATGAGCCAGTGCATATCCGAGTGACAGGCCTGCCCCCATTGCAGATGGTGACCCTCACGGCATCCCTGAAAGATGAGAAGGGGTATGTGTACGAGTCTAGAGCCTTCTACAGGGCAAATGAGGTTGGTGAACTGGACTTAACACAGGCTCCTTCATTTGGAGGAGACTACGTGGGGGTCCACCCGATGGGTCTCTTCTGGTCTCTGAAGTCCGAGAAGGCTTTCCGGAGGCTGCTTAAGCAGGATGTGATGAATAGCCCCTTTTGGGTCACTCTGAACCTCTATGACTCAGTTTCTCTGCAAGTTTCCACCACAGATCAGCCTAGGGCCAGCCAGATGGTACAGCGCTGGTTCTCAGGCCCTGGGGTGCAGCGGGTGCAGATCCGAGAAGGTCGTGTGCGAGGAGCCCTTTTTCTCCCTCCAGGTGAGACTAATCTTTGGTGATATAAAAAACATTGTTGATAAATATAATAACAAAAACAAATGGCACCAAATTATTGGAGAACTAGTATTTTAATACATGACAGTTTAAAACCAACACGCTGTTTTGTGTGTGTGTGAAGGTGGAAATGACTTTGCTCATCCTATACTTCCTCTGATATTTACTTGACCCTCTTTTTACTTTTTTGATCCCATTCTCTTTTCTTTCGTTGCTTTCAGGGGAAGGTCCTTTCCCAGGGATCATGGATTTGTTTGGGGGCAGAGGGGGTCTGGTTGAATTTCGGGCCAGTCTTTTGGCTACCCATGGCTTTGCAGTGCTGGCATTAGCGTATTTTGGCTACGAAGATCTGCCTAAGGAACTGGAGGAGATTGACCTGGAATATTTTGAGGAAGCTGCTAACTTGCTACTAGCTCATCCCAAGGTATTTATTTATTTATTTTTTAAAGTTTATTTATTTTGAAAGAGAGAGAGAGGGAGAGAGAGAATGAGAGAAAAAGAGAGAGAATAAGTGGGGGAGGGGAAGAGAGAGAGGGAGAGAGAGAATCCCAAGCAGCCCCGCTGTGGGGTTCAAACTGACAAACTGTGAGATCATGACCCGAGCTGAAATCAAGAGTTGGACGCTTAACCAACTGAGCCACTCAGGCGCCCCAACCCAAGGTATTTAAAATACATTTCATTCTACCTTGCAACATTATAGTGAAAAAAAAATCAGAAATGTTTGTTTTGCCTATTTTACCAATCTGTTTAGACTTGGGCATAGCAGAGTTTACTCTTAAAATGAGGATGATAATATTTACCTCGTAGGATTGTTGGGATCATTGGTGATCAGCTTACTAGCACAAAAGACAGTAAATGGTAGATATATTATGGTCATTTTCAATGGGGAAAAAAAGCCAAGACTTCTTACATTTGAAGTGCATGTGACTTGTTCATCAGTGGCTCTTCAATTTTTATCAGCCACTGATCTCAAATCATGAATTCTCTGACTTGAAGTGTTTTTAGACTTCAGTGATTGTCTCTGCATGGGGCAATGCTGGAGTAAGTCACACTAAAGAGTCCCGAGACTAAGAACATGCAGCAGTTCAGTTTTAGACCTGGGCCACAGGATTAGAGGGGAATTATCAGCAAAATGGATGTGGCTGCATCATCTGATTAGCTGAATTAGCCCTTCAGGTATCAGACCTAGGGACAGAACTAAGCCCAAAGGAAGTGCCCAAGTCTAGAAGCCAGGATAGGGAAAGGAATCTGGAAAGGAAGGATCATTTTAGAGCTCTGTCAAGTCTTGTCATACCATTGAAAATATCATCCATGGCCCAGAAGCCTTGGTATCAGGTGATGAATGTGAATGGGTGATTTTTCTAAGCATATTTGGCTCTTTTTAAAGGACTATCCAGATAAAATGTTTAAGTTAAAAAATTTTCTCATTTCAAATTTAACTATTTGTGACATTATCTGAGGAGAAAGGGCAATTGTCAAAATTCAGTTAAAATTTTTTTTAAGTTTATTTTCTTTGAGAGAGAGAGAGACAGCATGAGTTGGGGAAGGGCAGAGAGAGAGAAAAAGAGAGAGAGACAGAGAGACAGAGAGAGAGAGAGAGAGAGAGAGAGAGAAAATCCCAAGCAGGCTCTGTGCTGCCAGCGCGGAGTCCAATATGGGTCTCGATCCCACGAAACCACAAGATCATGACCTGAGCCAAAACCAAGAGCCAGATGCTTAACCGATTGAGATACCCAGGTGCCCTAAAATTCATTTTGGATTTAGATTCATCAGAAGAGGTGCAATTCCCACCTCTGCCCCTTGATACTGTTGTAACCTTAAGCAATACTTGTAAATGTCCTGAATCTCAGCACAAGGACAAGCTGAGACAACTTACATGTAGTGCATTTAGCTAAGGCCCCAGCATATATAGTAAACTCTCAACTAATCCATTTTGTCAGCTTTGCCCATCTGGTTTTTCCCCTCTCCCTTCCCCACATCCTCAACCAGTCCGAAAGTGTTTTAGGGTCTGTTCCTGAATCTTTCTCAATACCTCACACCCTCTCCACCCTCCCGGCCACTGTTTTAGTTTGTTGTCATCACTGCCCATCTGTGGATATGCTATAGTGTAGTTTCCTATCTCTCCTCCCTTGCTCCCCAGTCCTGTTCTCTTATGGATGGTTCCCAGACATGGGAGCACACTGGATTTCCCCGTGGATATGCTATATTGTCAGATTCTTGGGCCCGCTCACTCAGACCTATTGAAGTAGAAACTTGAAAACTGGATCTCAGAAAGCTCTAATTAAAAAAGATTTTTTTTCAGGTGATCTAATAACAGAAAGGTGCTAGGCATACAAGTGTAAGCAAAGTAAACATATCAGGTTGCTATGTATTTGCTACTGTTTATCCAAAATGCCCTTCCTTTCCCTACTCATATTTCCCCCCCAAGGTTTTATTTATTTATTTATTTATTTATTTAAGTATAGGAGTTGTCCCTAGGTGCCTGGTACCTGGCCCTAGGATGATTTTTTTTTTTAACATTTATTTATTTTTGAGAGACACAGAGAGATAGGGCATGAGTGGGGGAGGAGCAGAGAGAGAGAGGGAGACACAGAATCTGAAGCAGGCTCCAGGCTCTGAGCTGTCAGCACAGAGCCTGACACGGGGCTCGAACCCACGAACCGTGAGATCATGAACTGAGCTGACTGAGCCACCCAGGCACCCCCGTAAGATTTTATTTAAATTCGAGTTAGTTAACACCTTTCCCTACGCATCTTCCAAACTTCTTCTTTCCCTCTGTTCCTTCAGCCTTCTGCAGATTAAGGACCCCCTTCTATGACCTACTACTTTTCCTATTGACTGGGCACTGGAATTCAATTGTTTATAGAATCCAAGTCTTTCATCTTTACACCCCCGATGCTTTCACGATTAGCTCTTGGATTAATGGATGTGCAAAACCTCCATTGCTGTAAAATACTATTTAAATATGAATAAAACAAAATATTCTAAAGAACCCAGGGAAATCTCTTTTCCTAGCCAGAGAGAAGAATTTTACCTTCTTTGTGAAGTTGACCTGCTTCTACTCACTTGATGTTGAATGTTGCTGGTGCATTTAAACTCTTTGCTTTCACAGAACTCTGCTTTTGATGAACAGTTTTTATTTCTATTTTTCACTAGATCCTCATAACAATCCTGCAGCGTAGTAACATTAACACCTCCATAAGACAATCAGCCTTTCGAGGGCACCTATGTTATGTTTTCAGGCATAGAAGCTGATGAACCCGAGTGCCAGGACTCCCATCCAATGTTTTCTGACTGCTTGTCACACTAGCTTGCTGGCCTATAAGGCCTCTCCTTCGAGTATGGCACATGATGGGTTCCTTTTATTTTGTGCTTCAGATCCAACCGCCAGGAATCGGAGTGATCTCTGTGAGCAAAAGTGTAGAGATCGCGCTGGCCATGGCCTGCTTCCTGAAGCAGGTGGGAGCCACCATCTGCATCAATGGGACCAACGCCATCTATGAATTTCCGCTCAGGTACAAAGATCTGGTTGTAACACCCATCCCCACGTTTATGGAGCGCTTGCAGTTTGACGTCTTTGGGGCTGTGCGTCTTCGCCACTACAAGGGGGACCCCCGAGATGAACTGAATCAGAAAAGCGTGCTTCCTATTGAAAAGGCCCAGGGTCCGATCCTCTTCATTGTAGGAGAGAGTGATGAATGCTTGAATAGCAGGGAGTATGCTGAGCAGGCCCTAGAGCAGCTGAGGAGCCATGGGAGAAACAATGGAACGATGTTGGTATACCCCGGGGCGGGCCACCTCATAGAGCCGCCCTACACACCCCTGTGTTATGCTTCTCCACACCGCAACTTTCCCAGGCTCATGCTCTGGGGAGGGGACACTGTTGCCCATGCGGCAGCCCAAGAGCACTCTTGGGGAGAGATCCAGAAGTTCTTCAGGGAACACCTTAATCAAACCAGAAGCAAACTCTGAGCAGGGGCTAAGGGTGATGAGGCACTGGGGAGGCAAACCATGAAAGTAAGGCAGGGATATGATGGAAACAGGGGGCTCTTCTGATTTCTCTAGATTCACAGTTATTTTGAACCAATTGGAAGGAAATTGGACAAAATCAAAGGACAAGGGCACAGGTGCATCTGAACTATTTCGGACAAATTTGTATGTGATTTGAATTTTTGTAAACTGAATCTTAGTTTATATGCACCAGGGTACATTGCTGTCTCAAGATTGTGATACCCTTGCAAATTGAATAACCTTTGTACCCCAGTTAGGGATACCTTGGGTCCAGGTATTTGCCAATCTAGATGAATTTCCTGGGACTTCCAAATGGTAAAAAACATTTTCTGTTTAAAACTGGGTTTCTGACATTTGAAAAGTTCTAATGCCACCATCAAATGTAATGCTTGCTAGAGATTTCCTCAGAATAGTGATGTTTCTTTTTATCTCTAAAAGATTTACCATTTTAATAAGGACTGGGATTGAATTTAATTATGTGCCTTTGTAGCATTTATTGAAATTAGTTAATGTATTTAAGGCAATTAGAACACCAAATAGAATAGATACAAAGCAATTACTATAACAGAATTTGCTGTCATCATTTTCATACTGCTTTCTTCCTTCAACCTGTTAATGGGGTGAGTGACATTCATTAATGGACTCATTTTGCTTTTGCATCTAATTTTGCTAGATGATTTTCTCATATTGACTAATTTGAGTTTTAAAATCTCTTTTGGAGCCAACCTGGCCAAGAATTTCACCCATATTTTATAGACCACATTTGTCACTTATACTTTTGCACATATCCCGCTCTTTATGTGTATGCCTTCTCTTTTTTCCTCTTGGTCTGACTTGC
Source organism: Cryptoprocta ferox (assembly GCA_028646485.1). NCBI lineage: Eukaryota > Metazoa > Chordata > Mammalia > Carnivora > Eupleridae > Cryptoprocta > Cryptoprocta ferox. The sequence goes on from CM053568.1 coordinate 29,222,842, forward strand.
CAAATATATATTTTTTATTTTATTGATCTTTTCCAAGAACAGTTTTTGGTTTGTTTATTGGTCAACGCTTCTTTTTTCCTGATTCCTTGATTTCTGTTTTGTTTTTCTTTTAATATTTAGTTTTGAGAGAGAGAGAGAGAGAGAAAGAGAGAGAGAGAGAGAGAGAGAGCGAGCTTGTGAGTGGGGAAGGAGCAGAGAGAAAGAGGGACAGAGGATCCGAAGCAGGCTCTGTGCTAATAGCAGAAACCAATGGGGGGCTCCAACCCACAAACCATGATATTGTGACCTAAGCCAAAATTAGGTGCTCAATCGAGTGAGCTACCCAGGAGCCCCTCTGTTTCTTTTTGTTTGTTTGTTTGTTTTTTAATAAAACCATTGCTTCTGCCATTTTTGTGTTTATTTTTCTGGCTTCTTGACATGCAATGTTCTCATTTTGTTAATTTCTAAACAGTTTCTGATTTACTGCCCCCCCTAACTTGAACCAGAGAGTAATTTTACCAAAGTACAAAGTATCATACTATAGATACTTATTGATTATAAGGGGAAGGGGTGAGGAACTTTGCAGGGGAGGGATCACATTGTTACCACTTGAACCCACTGTTCAAACTTGGCATCTTTTAAAATGGTCATTTTTAAAAATTAAAACAATTTTTTGAGAGAGAGAAAGCACGTGAGCAGGAGACAGGGATAGAGTGGGAGAGAGAGAGAATCTTGAGCAGGCTCCACATTCAATGGGGCGCTTGACCGTGGGGCTCAATCCCATGACCCTGGGATCATGACCTGAGCTGAAATCAAGACACTCTACTGACTGAGCCACTCCCCACCTTTTTAAAAAAACGTTTTAACATTTTTTATTTATTTTTGAGAGACAGAGAGAGACAGTGTGATCAGGGGAGGGGCAGAGAGAGAGAGAGGGAGACACAGAATCTGAAGCAGGCTCCAGGCTCTGAGCTGTCAGCACAGAGCCCAATGAGGGGCTCGAACCTACCGTGAGCTCATACCTGAGCCGAAGTCGGATGCTTAACCGACTGAGCCACCCAGGTGCCCCGCCACCCCTTTTTTAAAAATTTATTTTTTAAGTTTATGTGAGAGAGACAGACAGAGAGAGCAAGCAGGAGGGGGCAGAGAAAGAGAGAGGAAGAGAGAGAATCCCAAGCAGGATCCACACTGTTAGTGCAGAGCCCAACACAGGGCTCGATCTCATGAACCATGATATCATGACTTGAGCCAAAATGAAGACTCAGATGTTTAACCTAATGAGTCACCCCGCACCCCTATAAAGGTAGTTTTTACATAATGTGTTTCATGACAAGATGTAATGTGGAATGCCTAGCACTACTTAGATCTATGTCTGACAATACTATTAAACATGAACCTAATCAAACATTTAGATCAAACTTATTAATATAGTGGCTAGGGACCAGTTAAAGGGTACTACAAAGACAGTCAAACAAATCTAGGTTGTGGGTCATTTTATCACCCCGTCTCATCATAAGTTAATTAGCAACTGATCTAAATAACTTAGAAAAGTTAGTTGCATGAAAAAATTTGGGATGTTTTCCTTTGTGAGATTTTTTTTTTCCTTTTTGCTTTTGCATTGGAGTGAGCTGTGGGGCTATCAAGCATTAAAAGAGACTTAAGAAACCTATCAACCAAATGCTATTTGTGGGCTTGGTTTGAACAAAGTAACTGCAAAAAAGACATTTTGGGGACAATTAGAAAAATTTGAGTATGTACTGGGTATTAAATGATACTATGAAATTGTTATTTTGTTGTTAGGCGTCCTAAAAACATTGTGGTTGTGTAAAAACTCACTTCTGCATATAGATGCATACAGACATAGTTAAAGGTGAAGAACTGTGGAATCTGGAATTGTTTTAAAATACTACAGGAATATGGAAAAATGTAAATAATTGTTACATCTAGATTATGGCTATAGTGAGGTTTGTTATAGTATTTTTTGTGCACTTGCAATGTTTCATAATTAAAAGCTCAAAAAATAAAAGATACAATCAATATATTTACCTTTCTTCCCCCAAAGGCAAGAACTTTAGCATATGCTGTAACTTTTTCTCCATAACACCCCCATTAATTTCAGATTATTGTTTTACAATAAATACATATTTTACATAAATAACTATGCTCTAATGTGTTTTTCATCCTTGTGGTTTCTTGTAACCTATCTTTTAAATCTTGGCTTTATCTTCTATTTGGCCATTTTCTAAAGTGCGAACTCAAGTAACTATTTTAAAATAGCCCTATTTACCTGAATTCTAGCAAATTTACATGTGTCTATTTTTACTTACTTTTCAATGATAATTTTTATATCTATAGAATTTGATGGTAACAGACTTTGGTCTTTTTATTTTGGCATCCATTGTCAATGAGAATTTTCTCTTTGTTCTTAGTGTTCTGAAATTTCTTCAAGGTGTGAGTAGGGGTAGGTTTATCATTACTATGTTAATTTATTTTGCTTGGTACTGTATGGGCCATCTGAAACTCAAGACATAGCTGTCTTCAGCTTTAGATATTTGCTTCTATTAATTTTCTTTACTAGTTTTTTTTAATGTTTATTTATTTTGAGAGAGAGAGAGGGAGAGTGCATGCGAGCAAGTGGGGGAGGGGTAGAGAGAGAGGGAGAGAGGGAATCCCAGGCAGGTTCCGTGCTATCAGCACAGAGCCGAGTGTGGGGCTTGATCTCATGGACAATGAAATCATGACCTGAGCCAATATCAAGAGTCTACACTTAACTGACTGAGCCACCGAGGCACCCCGATTATTCTATTGATTTTCTGATCACTTTACCCTTTTCATTTTTTGCTCCAATTAACAGAATTTTGGAGCTTCTGGATATATCCTCTATGAATACTGAATTTCTCTCATGCTTCTTTTTTGTACTCCCTGACTCCCATGCCTGCTCCCTGTATTCTCGGAGAACTTCATAGTTTAATTGTTCAACTCACTAATTTGTGCTTCAGTTGTGTCTAAGTTGTATTTAGTTCATCTCTCAGGTATTATTCTGATGATCATTACTTAAAATTTTCCCAATCTGTAATTGGATTTGTTTCCTTAAACCTCTTCTCGTTTTTCCCTTCAGTTTTATTGAGATATAATCAGCAAATAATATTGTGTAAATTTTAAGGCATGCAACTTGAGGATTTGATATACATATATGTTGTGAAATGACTACCACAATTAGGTTAGTTAGCGCCCCCATCACTTCACATAGTTATCAGTTTGCATGTGTGCGTGTGTGTGGTGAGAGCATTTAAGATTTATTCTCTTAGCAAATTGTGGGTAAACAATACAGTTTTAATAACTATGGCCACCATTATCCCGTTGTCATTTTCTAAATAGATCAGTAGATCATCCTTTCTTATTCCTGCTTTCACCCGTGGCCTTCATGAACACACCCACATTCTGCGCAGAATAATGTCATTGTATTTAAAAAGCAGTATAAACCATTGGGATTAAGAAACCCACTGATTCCAGAATGACTTGGATATTACTTTTTAGGGATCTGATTTCAACAAAATGAAACATATCTTCTTCATGGTCTTCTTTCAAGGCTTTCCTGGGAAATCAGCTTCCAGTTCCACTATTTATCTTTCCCCTGTTGTTTGGTTAGAAAAATCTGACTAAAACTAGCTTATATAATGGGCTAATTATTGTCTCTCAAAAAAGAAATCCAAAGGAAGGATAGTTTTGGATTATACCCCAGTTCAGCAATGTCATTAAGAACCAAATTCCTTCTATCTTTCTGCTCTGCTATCCTTAACAGGTTAACTTATTCTCTTAGGCTAGCCCTCCTGTTCTAAGATGTTGACCACAGGCCCTGGTATCTCCCTTAGATTTCCCCATGTTGACCACAGGCCTAAGATCTCCCTTAGATTTCCCCATGTCTCAGTGGCCCAAACTAGGTCACATGTTCATGACTAAAGCAATCACAAGCAAAGGAAATGAGACCACCATAACAACTTAGACAATCAAGACTTAACCTTATACATCCAGCATCATTGAAAAACACGTCCATGTGGCAGATGGCTAAAAAAGTGAAATCCATTATTAGCAAGGGCTTTTGACTTGCCAATCAGCACAGTTGGCCCCACTTGTGTTTCCTATTTCCTCTATTATTTTACTAACAAATGACAATGTGGGTGTGGGGGAGGAGGTACTTTTCTGGTTCCCGATGTATTCCAAATATTTTCTTTAACTTGTGGACAAAGATTACTCTTGAATTGACTTGTCCAGCCATTTTGATTCTCTGAGCTGTGCTCTCCTTTCTTGGGCCGTTTGGCAGACTGCAGCTGTCCCTCTAGCTTAAACAAATGCGTAGGACACTTCTTATCTTCCTATTTATGAGTAATTGCGAGTCCCAGGACTTTCACTCTATTGTATTCCCTTTCTAGGGTGGCTAGACTGTATGCCTCAAAGCAAAGTTTTGTGTGTCTTGGCATACACATAATTTGTAATACAGGACCTGGCAGTGTCTCAATCCCTGTATTTCTTTCCCCCCCAGGGCTTGCCACTCTAGTGTTTTCATTGTTACACCATGACCAGGCATTTTTCTCTCATCCTTTTAATGTGCTCGTCACAGATTTCTGTTGCTTCTGGCATAAAGTTTCATTGGTTTCAAAACTCTGTGGCATATACTCTTGGTAGGCTAAATTTCCTCCTTTCTAATAGTACCAAAATGCGTCCTTGTGCCTCAGTGATTCTAAACTTACTCCAGCCCCACAGGTGAGTGCTAATTGGTGTAGACCAATCCTGGTGGTCTTTTTTCTTCACCCGGACATCAGTGTAGGACATGGACATGTGGCATAGTTCTTGCCAATGTCAGAGATGTCTGAAGAGAATGAAGATTGTCTGCAAAAGACATTTTGGGAATTTGGGGGAAGTCTTTCTTAAAAAGCAAAGGAATGCAACTCTTCCCGTTGTATGTTGTTTTATCTTAATGCTGAGGATATATTGAGGCCAGTCTGAGGACAAAACCAACACACCAGGTCTGAGCTAAATGAGTTGCAGAGAAATGGGACTCAGGGTCAAATTATCTTGTTTTCATAGATGCTCAACCCTTGGATTTCTTATTATTGAATTAAATACATTTCCTTAGTTGTTGAAGACATTTACATTGGGATTTGTCTTTGCTACTGAAGATTCTCATGATCACAGACACTTCCCCCATCAGAGCAGCCCTCCCTCTTTTGGATCTGGCCTGAGGCAATGACAAATTGCACAACCTAACTTTTTTTATTTAAACTTTTTTTTAAATGTTTATTCATCTTTGAGAGTCAGAGAGAGACAGAGTATGAGTGGGGGAGGGGCAGAGAGAGAGGGAGACACAGAATCCAAAGCAGGCTCCAGGCTCTGAGCTGTCAGCACAGAGCCTGGGCTCAAACTCAGAACAGTGAGATCATGACCTGAGCCAAAGTTGGGTGCTTAACTGACTGAGCCACTCAGATGCCCCTAACTTTTTTAAAAGAAAGTGAGCAAGATGGATTAAAAATTAAAAACCATCTGGAATTTCAGGAGATATTTATTAGACTCTTAAAGTTTCATAAACTGACATAATATGCATAACCTGAGGCCCTTGTATTGTTGCAAGAAGTGATTGGATTACATTTGGTTTGTGCTCATGGGGTCATGGAAAGGAGAGAAACCTCTTACAGGAAGTAGAGTCGTTTCCTGATTGGAGATGAGCTGAAAATAAGCCACCTGTTTTGCAGAGACACAGACACAAAAGCACTTATTGAATGTTTACTGTATGCTAGAAACTCTGCTAAAAGCTTTTCATGAGTTATTTAATTTAATCCTCACATCATCTTTATGGCACACTTTCCCCATGAATGCCCTCATTTTAACAGTACCCCATGAGGCTGCGGGTTCGACTTGCATTGTGATTCAGCCAGTCACTGGATCAGATTCTGGGTTTGATTTTTTCGCAGTCTCAGCCTTATGGCTATAGGAGATGAGGATTTTCTTCAGAAAGCACATAGAAGCTTTTGGATCACTTATGGGGCATATAAGCTGGGATTTTAAACCCCTGCATTCAGCTTCTCCCCTTACCTTGTGCAATGACATTAGGAACAAGTAGCCAATATTATATTTATTAGTTTGCCAAAAATGTCCAAAAGTATCATATATACTGCCACTCAGTCCCTTGCTTCCTATTAGTGGTTGATTAGGAGTATTTGATAGTGGTATTTTGCATATCCTTATTGCCAAATCATGCCATGGACTATCAGTACTTTACTACTTGAAATAGAGTCATTAATATCTTTAATCAGAATAAACAGCCAGTTCCAGAAACCCCAAAACCAATGCAGAAAACTCATCCTTAAAATTCTCTTTCTTTAGAATATTCTCAAGACCAAAATCTGTATTAGGGTTCTTCAGGGAAACAGAACAAACAATGTATATAAAGAAATTTATGACAAAGAATTGGCTCATGCAATTATGGAGCCTAAGAAGTCCCAAGATGTGCAACCAGAAAACTGGAAACAAAGGAGAGCTGATGGTGTAATTCCAATCTGAGTCTGCAAGGCCTAAGAACCATGAAAGCCAATAGTGGTGTATGTGCTAGTCAGAAAGCTAAGACTTGAGATCCAAGAAGAGCTGATGTTTCAATAGGAGTCTGAAGGCAAGAAAAGACAGCTCGAAGAGTCAGGCGGCAGGAGTCCCCTCCTTCCAAAAACGGAAGGTTAACCTTTTTGTTTTCAACTTTCAGTTGATTTGAAGAGGACCTCCCACACGATGGAGGGCCATCTCTTAGTCTGCTGATTCAAATGTTAATGTCATCCAAAAACTCCCTGAAGGACAGGTCCAGAATAATGTTTGACCAAATGTCTGGGCACACTGTAATTCAGTCAAGTGGGCACTAAAATTAACTATCACAGCATAGGTAGTCACTAAATCATTTTCATTTTATAAATGAGTAAACTAAGCCTTGGAGAGGTTAACTTACCTCAGCACACTCAAGTATAGATGAATTTACAATAGAGGTGCATTTATAGCCTTCCTCCAAAACTCATGTAACTATTCGTTCACTCACCTGACTACCCAAGTTGCTGTAGCTAGGGATGAAATAATTCCATCCTCTCTCACTTGTTATATTATAGCATCCAGTATAATGGAAGGGTAAGTAAGGGTCCTTTTGATTTTTCAGTTTGATTAGCCTCACATATAATAGTAAAAAACAGACTTTCTTCTGGTCCAGAGACATAGGGCCTAAAATACTTTAGCTGATGTTACTACACATTCAGCAAGAAAGAAAGAGCAGACCAAGCAGAGGTGTGCTCTGGCCTCAGTGAGAAAGGGTCAGTGAATGTTGTCCTGCATTGTTCTGAATGAGAAAAACTGGGACAGAGAAGAAGGAAACCCACTACTAGAAAAATATTGAGATCAGTCAACTATAGAAAAATCACCTTGGCCATGGGACGACTAGGTCTGCGTAGTAGGCTTTTCTCATGTCTTGTTGAAATATCTGTATACAGTATTCAACACTTTGCTTGTGATTTCATGCTCACCAAGCAACATTTTAAGCAATAAAATGATTTTCTAGACATCCTAATTATAAGATAGGAAATGGGTAGGAGATGTCAAATTCTGGACACCAGAGTGGTTTTTTAGTTTATGCACAAAATGATAGAGATAATATTTTAAAATGTATTTACATGCTTTTCTCTGCATTTCCTTGCTCCTTTTTCCTCCTGATTTCATCTACTTGCCTTGGGGGAGATTTAAGATTGTTACAAGAATAATATCAAGAGAAGAAAAGAGTTAATGTTCCCCAAAGGAATAGATTTTACCCTAAAGAGACTGTTTTAACTGGAAGAGAGGAAATTACACTTAACTGGAAAGATAGGATTTTTTCCCTCTATTCATTGGGATAGAGAGGCTCATTAGGAAGTTTTGATTGCTTTTAGAAAATATGCAGAGAAATGGGTTAAATTTTTCATTCTGCTACATTCAATAAGTAAGAGTCTGTCGCAAGGGAACTGGTCGTCTTTGAGAAACTCAGAGCCTGGTTTCAGGCCATCAGGGCTGTGGTCCAGACCTGATGTGGTGATTTCCATCCTGAGATTCCTGCCTAGAATCAGAGACCATATCCTCCTTGCCTTGACACCCCCTTCCCCACCAGTTGTGCTAAAGTTACTACAAAAGCTTGGAATGCAAGTGGTGGTGGTAATAATTCTATCCTCAGTATCTAGGGAAAGCATCACAGAGCTATGGCATTTGAATTGCATCTCAAAATATTTTTTTTCTTTTGAAGTTCTTAGAATAAAGATGCTATAATAGTAAGAATGAATAGGTTTGATGAAGGGATACATTGTCAAGAATCCTATAGAAACACATGGCAGGTCTGTTTGGCTTTATCATTTGTAAGGAAGTGTTTTGAACAGTTAGACTCCAACTTCATGCCAGTGAGGTGAAACTCATGGTGATAAAGCTGGCATAAGTTCACCAAAATCAGTGATTTCAACAGGCAGTGGTAGAGTAATACATACCCAATGGATGATGTATGATTACTTTTACCAATTCTTTAAGTATCTATTTTAAGGTGTTCAAACAACTGAAAATCCTTCTAAGGGTGAGTTAATTCACAACTGGTGACTATTTAGTTAATTAGCCTGAGACCCCGAACTAGAGAGAGCCTACCCAGACAACAGGCAGCTGGAGTGGAGGTGCACCTGCCTGTCTTTACACTCACCCCTGTGGCTGCTGAAGAACAAGATAGAACAAATGCCAAATGAGGAAATATTTAACTGCATGGTCGCTACAAAGGCAGAAAGTCTGTTGGCTACAAAGAGAGAACACAAGAAGGGGATGTAAATGCTTGGTACACTATTATGCATGATGAGTCTATGTGACTCTAGTGAGCCTGGGATTACTCAATTATGAAATACTGTGGGACATCCCTTGAAACTGAGGAAAAAGTGCTTCACAGAATAATTCAAGACAGAAATTACTACGTAACAACATTAAACATCGTTACCCCAAGAGAAGACTTGTTCTGCTCCAAAATATTTCAGATAAATAGATAAATGGAAGTTCCTTTAAAGTTAATAGGGCATCGATAAAGAATACACACACACACACACACACACACACACACGCACACACACACACACACTGGAATACTACTCGGCGATCAAAAAGAATGAAATCTTGCCATTTGCAACAACGTATATGGAACTAGAGTGTATTATCCAAAGTGAAAAGTCGGAGAAAGATAAATGTCATGATTTCACTCATATGTGCAATTTAAGAAGCAAAACAGATGAACATAGGGGAAAGGAAAGAAAAATAAGATAAAAACAGAGAGGCAGAGAAATCATAAGAGGCACTTAAATACCAAAAACACACTAAGGGTTGATGGGGGTGGAGGGATGGGCTAGATGGGTGATGGGCATTATGGAGGGCACTTGTTGGGATGAGCACGGTGTTGTATGTAAGTAATGAATCACTGGGTTCTACTCCTGAAACCATTATTGCACTATATGTTAACTAACTTGGATTTAAATAAAAAATATATATATAAAGTTAATAGGGCAAAGTAAGCACTTTTTTAAAAAGAGACTATCTTTAAGGAAAAGACTCACCCTACTCTTCACTCTGCTCATAGGTTTATTTGGTTTCATGGGAAGGTCATAGCTTATAATCTTTTATAGATGCCGACACACACAGCATACCTAAATGAACAAGTCAAGCTGAGGACACAGGCACCAGCCTTGAGTGGTATAAATGCTGCTTTCCCAGGCAGAGTAATTTCTAATTTTAGAAATATGTGTGCAGTTAACTGGGCTCCACAAGGGTCAGTGGGCTAGAGAGTAGAGTATCAATAGGTCAATTGATCTTGGGCTATCCATGAACATACCAATCGATCCTGGGACATCTGGATCAAGAACTAGGATGCAAGCAAGAGGCTTGGTGCTCACATCAAAATTCCCGTAGCAGTACCAGGGATGACAGTAAATGACAGACTAGCTCTAGCATACATCTTCCATTCAGCAGGGTGGGAATAGTACAACAGCTTTAATGCAACTCTACTCCTTAAAACAAACTAGGCCAAAAAACAAACTAGGCCAATCTGGTATTTCCTGTGTTTGCCTCCAAGATATTTAGCCCCGTTGAGAGTGTAGTTGCATAAAGGAGGGAAATCAAGCCAATTTTTTGAAACCAGAAGGCTACTCCTGGTTCTTCTGCTCTTTAAATAATCCCATTGATACCCACTGCCTCTTCTTCTGAGTGTGGGCTCATGCCTGTTTGCATTCTCTGATTCAGAAGTTCAACATACATGTGATTCTATCACAATTTAAGAGGGAGATCTTCAGAATTTGCCAAGAGAGGCACCCACACACTCATGAGTGCTGAGTGCAGCTTCCTCATCCTTATCAGTCCTGTATCTAAATATATTTATCTTTCAACTACCTTCAGGCTCCATTCAAATTCTCTTTATTTCCAAATGAGTCATTGTCTCCTTTAGCCAAATTCGAAGTCTGGAATCCATCTTTTTGACAAACTTAATTATTTGCTCTATGAGGTAGCTCAGGTCAACACACTTCCTTAGCCTTTCTTTTGTTCCTTCCCTCTTCCCTCTCACAGGGAGTCAGGCTTCTCAGGCTCCTGTGGGCTTTCCTTAAGAAGAGGAAAAGCTCATTATGGAATTCATTCAGAGGCTATAGTGACCATTTGTCCTATTTAGACAGAGGGCTTTGTCTTTGGTAGAAGACCCACGGGGTAGGGTCCCTAGCCCCAAGAAATGAATCTCAAATGGCAGACCTGAAAGATCAACATAAGGCGTGTGAAGTGACTTGGGGCTGGTTAGGGGCAATACTAAGGTTGCCATGGGATCATGGAAGGAATCAGACTGGCCAGCAGTCCCACAGATGTGAGTCCAGAGATGTTCCTTATTTCCAAGGGTTGCAGTGTGGTGTCCTCTGGAGCTTGGCTCAGTCATGTACCAGTACCCCCCAAGCCCAAGGCCAGGAAATTGGTGTCTGTGGCCAGAGCTCTTGTAATACTTCTGAGAGATCCTTCCAAATGGAAACTGGAAAGGAAAGTAAAAGGATAACACTCACTTTGTCAACTGGACTTATGTTCTTGGAAATACCATGTGGTAGTCACACATTTAAATGGCCTCTCATTTTGACGAGAAATGGGTAATGTAAAAACAATAGAGCCTGCCAGAGCTTTTCAGAATGCCTTACCATGAATAATGAAATAAAATCAAGCCCTCATTGCGGTTATTAAAAAAATCCTAAAATATGTTTAGAAAAATGAATCACTCAGAAATCATGCAATGTGACACTTAGGTAGCTTATATGAAGCAGAGAGCTTAGAGCTTGCAAATTATTCCTTCTCAGCAGCAGAAAGCATCTTCCTCCACGATGTGCTTTTCTTACCTACATCATCCCTTGAACCATCTAAGCAGGTACATCACATTGAAACCCCTTTGAAAAGACGTGGACTTGGTTCGGAGGCATCTCGATTTAGTGCAGTCAGGAAGACCTGGATTCTAACACTGGTGCTGACATGTACAGCACTACTTTGGGATAGTCATGGCTTTGCTGGGCCGTTTGGAGAACAACCAAATTATGTGTGTGAAAGCCCATGGTATGCCATCCAGGGAAGAATAAAGCTTCCAATACTCTTTTCTTCCTTGCCTGCTTACCCAACTTCAGCCAGACGGAACTCAGGTGCACGTGAGGGCATTTGCATGAAAATGTAAATAACTTTAGGCCACGAGATGAGAGATAAGGCTGAGTTTTAGCAGAGGTAACTTTTGTTCCTAAAAACGACTAACTCTTTATTGACAACTCAATATGGGCAGGCTAGAAACCAAGGTAGCCTGCTAGGCATCCAGAATGTGTTTCCAAGTCTCCTAATAATTTCAAAAACTTAAAAATTTTGCCTCCACACCCCCAGCCCACTCACCTCCACTCACACTCACTCACACACTCCCCCGTGAAAGGACCTACCAGTCATGCCTCTATTAGCACTGATCTCAGCAGGCATGGAACTAAAAAGTATAAACATTTATTGCCTTCACTTCCTCATGATGCTTCAAATACCTTTGCCCAGGATATGAAGCTTAAAACAAACGACATGAGCCAGAGTACATTTTGTGATAATTTTTTCTTCTCTTTAGAAAAAAAAAAGTATGTACAAAAAAAAGCTAAGAAGAGCCAACATGGAAATGTCAAGAAAACATTCTGATAGGTACAGACAAGGAAGCTCCTTCTCTGAAAGGAGTTACACATTAGTTATTACCATGCTAGAAAATGAGATGCAGTTAAAATTCTAGAACAATTAAAAGCCACAAAGCCAAGGTGTTGCTCTGTGGCTCTAGGTTGTAGATGCTCTGATACCCTATCTGTAAAATAATACTGTGCAAACTGTAAAATATTCATTTTCATAGAAAGTCCATACAATATGATATACAAAACTGTTGAGTTGACAGGGGAGACTGGGACTGGTTGCTTTTTGGAAAGAAGTCTGCAGTGTCACCTGCCAGCCCAAGGACGTGATTCCGGAAAGATCTTGAGTTTCTTAGATGGGATAAGCCTTTATCGAAGAGAGATCCATAAAACCCCAACACCCCTCAAATTCAGGAGTCTCTGCCACTTGTTTATGTAAGTAATGACTTCACTAATACAGAACTTTAACTTAGAATACAAAACAGGTTAACAGACAAGAACACAAAGTTCTTTGTGAAAGGAATGTTTCTTTCTGCCCAATTGATTTTGAGATTTACCATTAACCAACATTGCCCTCCCTGCAACTCAAAAAGTTAACTTTCATTAAAATTTAAAAGTTCTGGAGGAGGCAGCAAGTGTAATAATAAAGGGGTAAGGTGATTTGTTATATTAATTTTATTTCTGTGCCTATAAAACTGATAAAAGAAGGTCTGTGTACAAATATCACAAAACAACATCAATCATTAAATCAATGTGGTTCTTCAATGCACCCTGGAACAAGAAGAAAATTTTGTTGGTGTAAAATTCTGGCATAAATATATTAAAGCTGACCAAAAAAATCAGGGCAAGCTACATCACTTCCTCATACAAAAAAATGTACAAAACATTAGCCTCTAACTAGATAAACATAATACTTGTCTTCACAGTTTTGACATCAAGTAACTGTGTGTCTTGAAGTATCGAATTGGAGGGTGATAAAAAAAAACAGCTTGTGACACATCAGCTGTCTCAGGTGACTTCGGTCATGGAGGCAGAGTGATTCTGTAAAGACAAGCAGGTGCAATCTCAGAGTTGGACTGATTGGCTCATGTGCACACTCACTCTTCCCTGGCTGTGCTCTTGCTCTCTTGTCTCCTGGCTTCATATAGGCTGTTCCCTCTCCCTGAAATGCCTGAAATGCCCCACAAATTATCACCTTTTCTATTAAATCTTCCCTTGTTTTTCAACTAAAAATAATAATTTCTGCACCTAAACTTGGTCTTGATTTAATTGTCTTATATCATACTTACTCAACCATATTCTAATAAACATTTAAGGATCTCAAAGTAACTTCAGCCACATTCCACTTTTTTTAATATGGTGTTTTAATATCGAACAGTTTTAATTTTTGCAAATTTTCTGTATGATGTATTCTTTGAGTCATGAGCTATAGAGAAATGAGCTTAATATTTTCAAATGTACAGGTATTTTTTTGTTTTTAGGTATAGGTATCTTCAGTTTTTTTTTTCTTTTCTAAAGAATGTAACCTGTGGGATACAGATCCTTTACAATTTCTTGAGACTTTTATGTGGTTTATTTTCATTACATTTCATATGTTTTGAGGATTATATATAATGCACATTAGATCAATCTTACTATATTTTTATAATAATCATCTATATTTTCACTATATTTTATTTGCTTATTAATTAGAGAGAAATGTGTTACAATCCATACTATGATTGTGGCTTTGTCCCCTTCTCCTTGTACTTCTATCAATTTGAGGATTTATGGCTTGTTTATATAACTTATATATACAGGACCCACCTTCTTGCAGAACCAACATTTCCTCTGTTGTTTGAACTTAAAACCCCAGTCGGTGGGGTTGGGAAATAACTTAGGGAACTGTGGCTTTAGATATGATTGATTATTATGGGTTTCTTGACTTCTTGTTTTTAAAACACTAGAGATTCATATTCTATTCTTGAGAGCTCGACTACACATTTTAGAAACTAAGTATTTTGTTTTTCAACATACTTTTACCTGTCATATTTGTGAAAACTAGAGCTTGATGCATTTCTTGCCATAATGTGAAAAATGACTTTTCCTTTATGTTTTCACTTTTATAATTTGCTTCCTTTTTAAAAAAAAATTTGGTCAATGCTTTGTTGAATTACCTGTTTATCTTTACAAATGGAATCTTATAATTGAATAGGCTAGGATAACTAAATGGGTGACTTTGGGCAGATTTCTTTAACTTTCCAAGTCTTTTCTTCTATTTATGATATGATGTCTGCAATATCATGAGTTTCGAATCAAGGAGGGGGGGCGGCCCTTAGAATAAATCTGGGAATACTTTCTGAAATACAAATATCCTTTTACCTTGCAATTGTTGGATTAGAACCTCCTGGAGTAAGGTTCTAGGCACCTGAGTCTCAGTACCAATTGGATTCTTTTCTGCTAAAGAAAAAAAGGTGTCCCCTCCGTCCCAAATCTGTAGACATTGAAAGATTTTATATCACACCCAGAGTGAGTTAATACAACTGTTTCATTTCTAACTTCCTTTTGTTAATATAAACTGTGTTTGATAAGCACGCAGTTGCTCAACACTAAGGGCATGGGGAAGCAGAACACAGATGGCTCCAAGTTAGTCTCTTTAGGGTCACAATGACTCTGTGGGATCCTGCAACAGGGTGTCTATGAGGTTACAAGAACTCTATAGGACCACAAAATAATGCTTTGGAAACCTATTTTTGTTTTGGTTTAGGATTCTATAATTACTTACTTTTTGGTTTTTATTTAGTACTTGGGAAAGATTTTAGAAAATGTACCCTGTCTCAATCAACTATGCTAAAGGAATCACAGAAGACAAATATTCAAGTTTGAGTTGATGTTTTGGATAGGAATAAAAAGCACTGTAGCTCCAGGGGCTCCATCTGGTAAAAGGGAAAGGGTGTCTCAGGAGGGAGGAAAGGAGGGTGACCAGGTCCCCTCCCCATCCAGACAGTCTTCTCCTTGAGTTCTTTTGAACAGTGGGATAGATTTCAAACCTATGAATGCATGCTCTGAAGAGAGGTTCATATTTCCTCTCAGGTTTCAGAAGATCTTCTCCCTGGGAAGATGGTTCTATCCCAGAAATTACAAAGGAGTCCGCATCTATTAGCAACCCCAACTGTTGGAGTGGACTAGGGAGTCCTTGCCCACAGGAGAAACCACAGGGCATATTTATTTTAGAAAAACTGTAGCTCAGTTCAAATACACGATCCCTTACTGCATGTTTCCATTTAATGTTAAGTTGCAGATTTCAGGATGGAATTTGTCATGAATGAAGTACCAGGGCCTATGGGATAGTACAGCAAGCAGGGCCTTTAGAATGAGATGGGCTTGTTTTAATTTTAACTGGGTGACCTTGGGCATGTTTCTTAAAATCTTTGTGCTTTACTTAACTTACCAACAAAATAGAATTGATTATACCAATTGTAGGATTATTGTGAGGACTGAATGTGATGGCTTGCAATAAATGCTAATATTCTTTTCTTGACCCACAAGTAAAGGGTATGATCATCTAACCACCCACATGAAAACATTTGATATTAAAGGCAGATGCTTCATTACTTGAGTCTTCTACAGTTGGTGTGGAAGGCATCACTTGAGAAGTCGACTTTCTATCCAGCGTCCTGTAGCTTCTTTTTGACTAGCCTGTGGAAGTCCTGTTCACTGTTTCTTATTAATTTCTATTTTCTATGGAGGTTCAGATAGTTACTATTGTCTGATTTTTGGTTCTTGCTTTTGTCTAAAGTCTCTAGTTCAGGTTTTGTTTCTGGCTTGCCTCTGTCCACCAAACATTCATTTCATGCCTAGTGAATGCCAGGAAATATGGAGAGTAAGTAAGACATGGTTCATAGGGTTCAGATCTTCAAGGTCTTTAAGTTCTTGGCAGAGGCAGATATGAAGGGACATTATTGGCATTAGTTGTGCAGGACAATCACACAAGGGTCTGTGAGGATCCTTAGACCCAAGCCTGGTTTTCAGGAAAGATCTCAGTGTACCCAGATGGAATGATACACATGGAAATAAAGATACATGGACAGATTTGAAGGAAGTTCAACTACTGCCCATAGTGAATCATAATATATATATTTAAAATAGTTTTTATTCTATCTTGTAGAATAGCAGATTTTGAACTTCTATTTGGCACTTCATTTTTCACTGTAAGTGGAATCCCCCAAAATATGACCTAGATATCTCTATGACATCTATGGTCACTATCAATGGTCCTGAGGGAGAAGAGAGAAAGAAGTCTGGAGAAGGCTTCCAACAGAGGGTTGTTGGTGTTGGGCAGAAGGAAGAGGTGCAAAGGGGATGTATACTGGGATGTTCAAGCAAAGTAGACACCACTTAAAAGAACAGAGAGACTCTCATATTTGTAGAACTCAGTAAATATTTGTTTGCTTTTAAAACTCACCTTTGTCTTGAGTTGTGACACCTCAAAAGTAAAGGAAACCACTCTGATCTTATCAGGTACAGTAACATAATAAGATAGGGAAGACCTGAGAAAGTCTCACCATTTCATTACAAGGGATGATTTAGCTACTTTATCATTCAAACTGCATCGGCAGGCTATATATAAATAAACCAGTAATAGATTTTTTAGTATGTTACTTCTTGATTACATCACCTCAAAACTTTCACCTTAATACAGGCTGAGGGAAAAACAAACAAAATACGTGGCTCTGGGTTTAATGGAGAGCCCTAGTTTTCCCAAGATCAAAATAGCTTTAGTGTTTTGTTTTTCTTGTTAATACTATTAGAAAGACTTCATTAAATGTGAAAAGAAATAGAGTTCATCTCAGAGAGATACCAGATAGTTAATAATCTTTAAACAGGGAAAATATTATTTGATACTATATTGATAATTCCAGTGGGAGGCGATTTGCTTTTCCCTTGTACTATCTATGAAAATGGTTTTATAAGGATATAAACATAAACACGACTTCAAGATGAACAGGTTATTACAGGACAACATTTAGTAGGACTCAGCCTGGCCTGACAGAGGAATCCTGGTTTGTTATTGGTTTTCCCCTTCTCTGTCTGCTTAAAGAAGCACTCATCTCAGGTCTCCTGCTTGCTTGCTACGTGGTCTCAGGCAAGTTCGTTGAACATTGCTATCTTCATATTCCTATTAAAAATTTTTTAAATGTTTATTTTTGAAGGAGAGAGAGAGTGCGAGCAGGGGAGGGAGAGAGAGGGAGAAACAGAATCTGAAGCAGGCTCCAGGTTCTGAGCTGTCAGCGTAGATTCCAAAGTGGGGCTCCAACTCAAGAACTGTGAGATCATGACCTGAGCCAAAGCAATGACTGAGCCACCCAGGCACCTCCATATTCCTATTTTTTAATCTGTGAAGTGGGACTTCTCCTATCAATTCAATAGGTTTTTTGTTCAAATAAGAATGTATTTGTAGAGCACCTAGCAACTGTTCCAGGCAAAAATAAGCACTTGATACCGTCTCTCGAGGCTGCTTTCACTTGGCAAATCTTCTCCATGGCTTTTCCTGTCTTCTCAGACAGAATACACTTCTTTTTCTTCATTTGGATTCACAAAGCACAGTGGGGACCTCTGATTCTGCACGTCATATTATGATTACTCATTTATGTCCACCTTCCTGATTATCTGTGAGTTCTTTGAGGTCAGGGACTATGCAGCTAATTATTTTCTGTATCTCTGACATGAACAAAGGCCCTGATGTAAATAAGTGACCAGTGAGTATGCATTAAAATTTTTGATTGTGATCTTCAAAATAGACCCAAAAGGACACTTAGTAACCTTTTTAATGTGCTTCCAGTTTATGTCTGTCACTGAAGGAAACAAAATCTTTCTCTAAATATTGTCCTAGTCACTAAATCAGATTGGCCTCCCACATAACTGACCCAAATTTCATAAACGTGGTATTACCTAGTAGGTCACGGTGTCTTAAAGCAGCTGGGGTTTAAGTTAGGTGTTACTAAGAACTTCCTGAGGATTCATGATTGCCAAGCCCCAGAATAAATACAGGGCAAATTCAGAGAAGGTTGAAGTTCTTGAAGCCTTTACATCAGATTTTTATTCGTGTTGAGTGGATTCAGTGGTATCCTGCTTCCAGTAGAGGAATGGATTTGTTGACCTCCAAAGATAACAGGCCTTGAGCCTGTGGGTTTGGTTTGCTAAGACCACTTTACTGTACCTGTGCACTCAAGGTCTCCAGAGGGCTTTCTATCCTTGGGAAAGCCATTAGGGGCACTCCACGGGGATCCTCGGGTTTGGGTTTGGAAGGAGATCCTTGCGTTCCTTTAAAGTTATGGACCACACACATTCCCTGCAAGATGAGGGGAGAAAAGACTGGAGTCAGACTACACCCATCTATGCCTGGTCATCTCTGAGGATGGTGGGCCTTTCGTCCCCTAGAGTATCATTGCCATGGTGACTTTTTTCTTTTGAGCCAGTGGGCCACAGGGGCCTTGCAAAGACCTTGGGCATAGTTTAGGGTGTCTGCTGAACATGTCTAGGGGCTGACAAAGCATCTGAAAGTGACAGACAATCCACCCCACTGAGCCTGTTTCCTCACCTGTGAAATGGAAATAGTAACACCTATCTCACAGATTTGTAATGATGAAAAGACATGATTAATGTAAAACATCTCATAATAACAGCGTAATTTATTGAGGGCCACTCTGTCTGGCATTGTCCTGAGGATTCACCTTCCTTCATTTAACCCACTCAGCAATTTTACAAGGGAGGGACTATTATCATATTCAACTTAGATAAGGAGGCACAGAGAAGTTAGATAACTTGCCCAAGGTCACACAGACATTTGAACAAACCCTTAATCATACCACTCTATTCTTTTGCATCTTAATAAGTGCCAAACATATAGCAAATGATCCCTGTTGGCTAGTCTTTCACTCCTGCCTAAGATGACCCTCCTTAAATTATGTGACTACTATTTGCTTGAGATTAAACAACTCAAAATAGTGGTACTTTTCCTTTATTGTTTCCATTAAAATACTTTCCCTCTAAATGACTACTCACTTTTCTTTCTTACTGAGGCCCCCTTCATAACTGAGTCTATTTTACCATCTTCTCTACTTCTTTTGCCCTCATAGAGTTTATCTTTCCCCACTCTCTTCATTGTTCCGCATCTTTGTTTCTATATCCCGTGTCTTTGAATCTTTCCTGTCACTCTTCAAACACTGCAGAACATTTATATAAATATTCTCTACTTGGCTTTCTTCTACCTCACTCTCCAGCTCTGCTTAAACCCCCTCGATTCAGGAAACGGGGGAACTGTGAGGCGTGGGAGCTCTGGAGTTGGAAAGACCCAGGTCAGATTTATGGCTTATTGGTTGGGTGGCCATTGGGCAAGTTATTTATCTTTGAGCCCCACTTTTATTCATCTATAAAATGAGGATAAGGGTATTGTTAGGTTTGTCCTAGGAGCACATGATTTGGTGTATATAAAGACTAGGGCATGTAGTAATGGCTCAACTAATCATCCACTTCCCTTTCATCTTCAGAGGAAACACAAAACAATAATGCATGTGTGCTCTAAGTATGTTCCTGGTCAGATTTTTCTCTTCCTGTCTTCTTCCTCTCCAAGTCTCCACTTTGAAAGACTTCCAGACTCTTTGAAGACATCTTTCCCCTCCCATTTCCAAGCTCAGTGTGTGTGCATGTGAGGTTATCTGCACATGCAGATAACAGGGAGAGCATAGGGTCTGTCTCTGCCAAGGCCATTCAGTAGCAGTTCTGGGTCTTACGTAAAGATCATTTGTGGAAAACAAGATCATTTGTGGAAAACAAAATTTGACATTTGCCATCAACTGGGAAGGCAATAACAGAGCAAACAGTAACTAAGTGGTAGGAAACAGGGCTGCAAGTTAGTGAGAGAAAGGAAGTTTAATACTAAGGCAGAGTTTGTATATGTGGCCTTAGAAAATGCAAAGGATTTCACAGATTTCATCCCATAAAGACCTCATGAAATACCTTGGGACAGTATGTACTGTTCTTTCTAGCTGGGGATGTTGGTCCTGGGACTGATGGATAGCAAAATTGTTTGGCTTTTGAGCCTAAGCCTTTACTGATTA
Organism: Cryptoprocta ferox; assembly: GCA_028646485.1. Lineage (NCBI taxonomy): Eukaryota > Metazoa > Chordata > Mammalia > Carnivora > Eupleridae > Cryptoprocta > Cryptoprocta ferox. The sequence goes on from CM053568.1 coordinate 29,243,141, forward strand.
ACTATTGATCTGTCTTTTGAAGACACCCATACTCTTTACAAACCCTTTTAAAAAGCAATCATTGGGAAATAATCGCCTAGAAGAGATCAACATCTCAGGATCATTCAGCATTGCTTTTCCTGCAGCCTCACACAGACAATTTGCATTGAAGTCCTCCATCTTTCACTTTAGAAAGAAAGCCTGGATTCATTTAAAATAATTTTGAATTAAAACGGAGCTTCCCCATCTCCATTGGGAGATCAGTGTTTTGAGCAAATGGGAGCATTTCCTGTATGTCAGCAGGTAGAAATGTTGGAAGACTCTGGAGTTAGAAGTTAGGAGAGGCATAGGTATATTTAGTATGTTGGGAAGGGCAAGGAGGAGGGTTAGGACAAGGAAGAATCATCTATGTATAATACCAGTTTCTATGGATGCTTTGGACCAGGATAGGCAGAATGGGAGGCAGGACATCCAGACTGATGGCTATTGTCTTTTAGGGGAAACTTGCTGAATATTAGGCGATTCATTTCATGCACAACATAGGACTCTCCAGGCCCAGTGATTTACTGTAAATCCTTCCAAGTATACTTTAAATCCATGAAGAGTATTTAAAAATTGTACCTCTGCAGTATGCCCCTGCGATAAAATACTACACAGCAAGATAAATGAATTATTGATACATGCTACAATGGATGGACCTCACAATAATCATGCCAGGTGAAAGATGGCCAAAAAAATGAGTATATACTATAAAGTTCCATTATATGAAATCCTAGAAAAGGCAAACTAATATTGAGTGTTGGAGAGATCAGTGGTTGCTTAGGAATGAGGGGAATGGATGAGGGAGAGAAGGATATATCTGTATGTCAAAATTTATCAAATTGTACATGTCATCTGGCATCTATTATCTGCCTATTATATTTCAGTAAAACTGTAAAAAAGACAAAAACAATAAAAATTAACCTCTTCTCTTCCAATCCAACTAAGATTAAGAAATTTCCTAGTTGAGCAGGTGGCGAGGCCCCCATCTATTTGAGGAACTAAAATCAGAAAAGTAAAGACATGGAGAAAACTATATTAGCCAAAACTCTTCTCGAGAAAGATTATTATATGCGGTTGAGAAGCCACTTCTAGTGGAAATAAGCCACCCAAGAGCCATGTATAGGTGAGAGCGGAAGCCTTCTAAAAAGTCTGGGTGTGGCTAGAGGAGAGTTTTCACACAGCTAAGTGGGATATGCAAGTCTGGGCCAGAGAGGAGTTTCCAAGGATGCTGGAGAAGGGGCTGTCTGCTTCCACCCAGGCTCTTTGTTTTCTGTTCTTCCCTCAAGCAACACTTACTTTCTGCTCTCAACACATTCTGAATAGATATTTAAAGAACATTGCTTTAAAAAATAAAATAAATAAAGAACACTGCTTTGAAGGTATGCCAAATTCCTAGTCTGCTGGACCCCCGTCCCCAGCCCAGTGTTGAAGGGAGGGGAGCAAGCTGCCCTCCACAGGCATTGTTCTTTCTGACCACAGGGGTAATATGCAGTCAGATTTCTGAAAGAGTGCTTCAGAAGTCATTCTTATTCTTTTAGCAAAAGGATGCATAATAATTGGAAGAAAAATCACAACTCACAAGGCTGGGGCAGGGGGAACATGGATTTACACTGTGAAGTCTGGCTAACCTGACTCGCCGTGATCCCGGACAGCCTTTCAGAGGGCACAAGAAGGGAAAAGGTGGAAAAGAGAGACGCTAACCTACCAGAAACAGGGCTACCGCAGTGCCCAGGATGAAGCCCGCAATCACATCAGAGCAGTGGTTCCGATACTCAGAGACCCGATTGAGGCCTGTCAGGAAGGCTGTGCAGAGGGTCCCGAGGCACAGCACCGGTTTAGCCAGTCGACTGCTCTTTGTCTTGATTGTGCTTGTGATATACATCTGGAACAGGACAGAGACCAGCAAGTGACAGGCAGCCTCCTTGTGCAGTGCAAACACATATATACCCATACATGCACCAGCACATGCACCAGCAGCCGAGCCAAAGTAGCCACGCTGACTAGTTGAACAATTCCACTAAGTCACGGAGGAAAGAATTTGGGTAGGAAATCAGTGCAGCCAGAACCATGGATAGCTGTACCCTAATCATGTTGTTTTGCGTTCTAGTGGGTCCGTAAACAGAAATAGCCATGCAGAGAGTGACTAATAAAGAGCAGAGTCAGAGCATGCAAGTTTTACACAACAAAATAAAGAGTCATTAGGGGTACTAGGAAACCCACATAGAATCTCAGATACCAAAGAAACCTTCTGTGAGAATGAATTTTATGAAAGAAGAGACCGGGTAGGGGAGTGGCTAGTACATTTTACTTTTGGTGTCTCCCAGAGTTCTAGCTGATTCTTCACACTTGTAGGCAAAAATTCAAAACTGTTTAGTTGATTGACTGCATTAGAACTTCTAGATGGGTGTGTCACACAAACAGGTTTTAGTTGTGCTGGGAACCTGATTCTCACATTCCTTGGAGCAGCTGTGATCGGCTCTTTCCATTCATTTACTCTAGTGTATGTTTTTTTTTTTAATTTTAAAAAGGTTTTATTTATTTTTCAGAGAGAGAGTGCAAGCAGGGAGAGGCAAAGAGAGGAGGACAGAGTAAGTGAAGTGGGCACTGCGCTGACAGCGAGTGAGTCTGAAGCGAGGCTGAAACTCATGAACCACGAGATCATGACCTGAGCTGAAGTTGGATGCTCAACCTGCTGAGCCACCCAGGTGCCCCTACTCTAGTAGCATTTTAAAATATTGAACTCTTATGTGTTTTAAAATATCGAACTTTTCTATGGATTCCACAATATCTAAAAGGCTGGGAAAGGATTTCCTGACCTGAGGAAAGGATGATGCAACTTATGACACCAGAGATGTGGACTGTTCTCATCTACTGTGAGGGGCTTGGCAACACTCTTAAAGTTTCATCGGCTCAGTTATCAAATGTGTATCTGGTGGCCTACAGCCTCTTTCAAAGAAGTAAACATGGTTAGATCATCTGTGGCGATGGTTATAATGACCACTAGAGGGCATTACTGATCCATCCCATGATTTCTTTAAAAATGTAATAAATGGCTCTGCAACTCTGAGAAATAGTATGCTAATACCTACAATCTGTAGTGTGTTTGTAAGGCCTGAGCACATACATGTTCAATGGATGCATTTTACAAGATTACAAAGGAAACTGTTAATTTTGTAGAATGAGGTTTCAACAGTGCTGTGAATACAGAAGATGGAATTCTCTATCGTACGTAATGGATGACCTAGGGAAGTATGTTTCGATCAGTTACACAGATGAGGGCACATTACACCATTCTGGGGCTGGACAGGAAATGTTACTTAACATCTATACTAGATATATTTAACTTTAGTATTTTATCTTTTTTTGTTGTTTTTTAATTATACCCTTTATCAATCTTTCCTAGAAGATTACAAACTATAAAGAGTATGGACTTACGGTTAGTATTCTCCCCAGTATTAACTAGTACTTAGGAGATCCTTGTTGAATAATTTCTGAAAGCACTTCCCACATAATAAGGGCTCAAAAAATGTTCACACATTGGAGTCTTGTATCAGGGTTTATCTGATTATAGTCTGTTGGGCATGATTTGAATTGGATTATATCTGAATCCTTGAGAACATCTGCTATAGCAGCATCTATTCTGAGTTAGCAGACTTCTTTTTTCCTCAAAAGAAATGTATATCTCATTTGATGAGACAATAGATTATTATGAGTAACAGGTTTATTTTTACAATGATGTTCTACAAATTTCACACAGCAGTGATTTGAGTTTGATAAATATGCAGAAAAGGGTTCAAGAGCATCGCTTCATAGAACTTAGGGTCTAGATAATTTAGAACAAATGGATATTTTGAAAGTTGGAGAATGTGCCAAATGCCTGAGAGGACTTTGTTTAAAGAATATGTGGTCTCTCTCTCTATCTATCTATCTACCTATCTATCTATCATAAAGCAAGGCTCACCAAGCTATAATTGATCTGTTTGAGGCTTCTGTATTATCTAGATGCATGTTTCCTAATGTGGGGCAGCTGAAATCATTTTTTATCTCATATTCATTAAAGAGTAGATTTAAAAGGAATAACTAGGAAGACTAGTTTTGCATAATTGGTGGTTGACAAATTCATCTTATACATGTGATCCTGTGAACGTGGTGCCAAGGAACCATTGTTTTAAAGAGAATATTCAGCAATTTACTTGATTCTGTATTGAGTAGACCAGACGTGTGGTCAGTCCCCTTCTTTCCACCCGGAATGTATGCATCCGGGTGCTGGTAAGGACGCCCTTCCATCGGAGGCAGAATTTCAGCAGAGAGTGCAGTTACCCTCACTTGAGGGGGTGGGAACATGCTCCCCTAGGGTATGGGGTGAGTCTTGCTCAGAACCTCTGGGAAGAATGGATTATTTGAAAGGGGTCTTTCCTCTACCTTCTCCTTCCCTTTCATTGAGAATCACTAGACCAGCCCCACCTGGAACATAAATTAAGTTCAAGTAAGGAAAATATGTGTTTTTGGCCAATTGTTGTTCTTCCCCAGGTAAATGCATAGGATATCCCACCTTTGAGCTGATCCCCCTACTTCTGTGCTCTTGTTTCTAAGGAAGCATAGGCCAGAGAAAGGGGAGATGAAGTCATTTCCAAAATGGATGCAATTCAAGAGTAGGAAAGTAAAAGGGACAGCATCGTTTCTTCTTATATTTTAAGATGTGGGACACAATTTAGGTTTTCTCTGTGATGAAAGCAAGCAATGTAAAGAGAACATTATACCCTAGTGGGGGCAGTCAAAGCCTGTAGGATTTGGGGAGTGGTGACAAGTGAACTTAAGGGTGTTGGGGGTCTTGTAGGACTACCCTTCTGTTCCAGCTAAGTGGTGAAAAAGAGTGTCGGGAGGAGCAGAGGAAAGCTGTGTTTTATCCTGAGTCCATTGCACTAGCCAGGCAGCCGTTCACATTAACACCCACACCTGCAAACTTGTAGGCAGGTGTAAGAAATGTATGCTGTTCTGGAACCAAATAAAACTTTGGCAAAGAGTGCTGTGGTGAGCAGTGGGAGACTCCCGACAGGGTGCCAGGAGCCTAGGTCCCAGCTCTAACTGTGGCTTCTTACCTATTTCTCTGGGGCTCAGTTTCTGCATCTGTAAAACGGGAAGATTTGACTAAGAGACTATCCACATTCCCAAATCAATATCCTCTGGCAGCTCGGTATATTACCCTGGGGTGCAGGGGTGGGGGTAACAGCATGATGCTGTACAGGAGAAACATGTAACACGACCTTAAAAATCACTCTAAGTGACAGTGACAAAAGAATGAAGGTGGGGAGGGCAGAGGGACATGGAGCCCAGCCCACAACTCATCTTGGCAGTGCCAGCAAGGCTGGGCTACTCACCGTGGCATATAAGGCGGAATAAATGCTCAGAGCAGCGTGTTTGGAGGGAAAGGATCTCCGAGCCTTTTCTATCACCTCCATGTCCCCGGTACAAATGTTGCCATTGTTTATGAACTGGTGGTGTGCTCGGCAGTCTGTACTGGTGTAGTTCGGCTTGCACACTGTCAGGAAGTATGGTGTTAGGTGTCCCGTGACCACTTGTCCGGCGTTTACAAAAATGTCAGTAGCAAAAAGTCCGAAGGCAAATACCCCTACAAGGAGATTTGAAAGGATTAGGAATGGTGATGTGCACCATCGGTTGGTTTTGTCCCTGAGAGGAAAACATAGTGGTGGGAGTCCACCAGAACCTATCAAAAAGGACCTCACCAGATTGCCCCCCCAACCTCTATCTTTGCAGGGCTTCCCAAATCATTATTCCATCCAAACAGATGCAGATATTCTGCTGTTAGCATTTTACGTAAATCAGACGTGGCATATTCTAATGGGAAGGACTAGAATTTGGGGAATCATACAGATTTGGGCTCCATCCAGCCCCAATGTTGCTGACATTCACAGAAGTTATTTGCCTTCTTTGAACCTTGGTACCTTCAGTCACAAAATGGCTGGGGGGGAGTGATATCTCAGAAAGAAGCTGGAAAGATGAAATAGGATAGATACAAAATACTACGGGGCCTGGCTTCAATAGCTACCCAATATCAGTTAGTTCCTTTTCCAGTGGAAAAATATATTCTGGGAGGCAAGTTATGAGAGACTCTTGAATACTGAAAACAAACTGAGGGCTGAAGGGGGAGGGGGAATGGGGAAGGGGGTGGTGGACATGGAGGAGGTCTTCACTTGGGGGGAAGAGCACGGGGTGTTATATGGAAACCAACTTGACAATAAACTATGAAAACAAAAAATATATATATATTCTGCTTGCTCCTGTTTGGAAATACAAATACTCTCATGGCGGCTGAGAGTGAATGAGGTTGTTAGGGAGTTATCCCTAAAAGGGAGAAAAAAGATCATTTCAGAACCCTTGATTGAATTAGAGGTTTTGTTTTATGTTGGGCAGAGAAAACGAGAGGGGTAGCATTAAAGACAAATGTTGGTGACTGTACTTCTTCCTACTGCTGCCGTAAGAAATCACCACAAACTGAGTGGCTTAAAACAACACAAGTGTATCTTCTTATAGTTCTAGCGGTCTGAAGTCCAAAATAGGATTCCCTGGGGGTAAAAGCAAAGTGTTAGCAGGGCTGTGTTCATTCTGCAAGCTTCAGGGTAGAATTCATTCCTTGCTTTTTCCAGCTTCTAAGCTGCTTTTGTTCCTTATCTGTGACCCCCTTATAGCATTATATCACTATGACCTCTGCTTCCATTGTCCCATTTTGACTCAGTTTCCTGCCTCCCTCTTTTTTAAAAAAAATTATTTATCTTGAAAGAGAGAGAGAGCGAGCGAGCAGGAGAGAGAGCGAGAGAGAGAGCGAGAGAGAGAATTCCAAGCAGACTCCATGATGCCAGTGCAAAGCCCGATGTGGGCCTCACACTCACAAACTGACATCATGACCTGAGCTGAAATCAAGAGTGAGACGCTTAACCAACTGAGCCCCCCAGGCCCTGCCTGCCTCCTTCTTATAAGAATCTTTTGATTAAATTGGGTCCACCTGACCCACCCAGGATCCTCTCCTCGTCTCAAAAGCCTGAGTTTAATCACACCTGTAAATTCCTGTTTGTCATATAAGGTAACAAATCCACAGTGTCCAGGGGTCAGGATATGGACATTTTGGGAGAGGAGGGCATTACTCTTTCTGCCACAATGACTTTGCTGTTTGGCTGAGAATCCTGGGGGTAGGCTGTATTTCCTGGATTTTATCTGTTCTCTGGCAAATTCCACAGGATTAGTCCCAATAAGATTGAATATGGTAAAGCAGAATTCCTTCTAGGAAGTTTCACTGTGAACCCTTTCAAAGCCTACACAGTACAGCTGTAGGTTATTGGTGGACTATTGTCTGTTAAATATATGAAAGGGGGCTGTGCAGAGCTGAGGTACATACAAGTTGCTTGAAGGTATAAAGATTTCCCACATGCAGCTCAATTATGGGAGAAGTTGGCAAACGTGAGAGTCAGCATTAACCCTTGTAAATGTCAAGGATTTGCTATAGTTTCAATTAAATTTCTACCCAGCTTTGACTCCCATATTCAATGTCCTCCATCTGCAAATTGTGCTGATATCAGCACCCAAAAGTTGATCCATTATAGCAGAAGTGAAGACAAGTTTGGCTGAAACCTTCATCCGGTTTTCATTTTGATCTGTATTGATTGCTATAATTTTCTTTTTTTGTGGCTTTGCCAGGATGTGCTTTATCACAATGAGAACTGGCTCTTCTAATAGCTTCAGCCAGCTCACTCTCAGAGGGTCTGGCCTCTGAGAGTAGGCAATCATTGATCATTCATGGCAATTTTCACCCCCAGGTTCAGGAAGTCTGAATGGTTCGAGATTTTTTTTTTTTACACCTTTAAGCAAGATTCTTAAAGACCAGGTCTCTGGCTTTGTCAAGGGGGCAATAAGTCTGTCTGGGCATACTTTTCCAGGAAACCAGGGTAATTTACGATTTGAAAAAGGACAAGTGACAGCACTTTCCTCTGGCATTTTATTTGTCAGAAGTGCTTCCAATTACGGCGGGTTTATTCTTTCTGAGACAGGAGAAAGGCTCCTTGGATGGGTGTCTGAAACGCCAGCTCTGTGGTCCATGGTGACTCTGTGATGGGCACCTCTCTTCTTTATTGTCCTGTGGTATTTTTTAGAAAGTTGCTTTCCCCTCTTCTCTGCCTCCTTAGGATCTTCCCTGCTTCTCCTAATGGCTTAACAAGCATCTGCTTTCCAAACAGTTCATTCTGGTGCATTTGATCTAGCTTCAGAAAGGCACTGTCAAGAGCCACCTGGCTGTCACAGGCCATGCCAACAAAGGGCGGCGGAACGTGCAGCAGCGATTCACAGACAATGTCCTACCACACGGGGCTTTTGTAAGACACTCCAGCCATTGCTCTTAACCCCTAGCTACTTGTGTGTATTTTACAAGCCTCAGAAGCTAATAATAGCTCCTTTTGTCCTCAGGGTCAGGTGAATACCATTTACGGTCTCCTATGTTGCAGCGCAGGATTTGAAGGAGATGTTTTTAAAATGTCTATAGAAAATACCTTGGTGTCAAAAAATTCTTTAAGTGAGGTCCTGTTTTTGAAATTTTAACAGATACATTTTTCATTCCTATAACTCTCCCTAGTGGGTTCTATTTATCTTATGAATCTGCTCCCAATAGTGTTCCTTGCTTCAGGGGTGCTGATCACATTTATGAATGAATTTATAGCTGACACAATAGTCTAAAAGTAAAGTGCTTTTGATTTGCCAGAGCTGTGTGCTTGAGACACTTGTTATTGTTGTTGCTTTGTTTGGAATTCCAAAAAGGCTTGGATGGGAAGACTAAGAGCCACAGAGTTTCTAAAATCAACCCTAAAGCAGCGGTGGGAGGGGAGGGTAGAATGTGGCTGAGGATGCCACACAAGGAGGAGACAGAACTCTGGCTGAAGGAGTGAAGAGGCACTCCTATGCTCCCTGCCTCACACTGGCTGTCAAACTCAGGGGCAGGGCAATAGAAGTCTCCAGAATGATTTTTGGAAATCCATTTGAAGTACGTCCTAACCCGCTCAGGGTGTAGCTCAGGAGTCCTGCAAACCTTTCAGGGAAGCTTCACACCCAGCATGGTATCAGACTAGGGTACCTGCATTAGTAACGGCAGAGGGAAGGTCATATTGGTTGAGCCCAAGGGCCACCTCACAAGACTCATACATTCTGGTGTGGTGTGGGATAAGCAGTTGTAAATTCCCACATCCCTAAGGGATGATGGACAGTAGAATGCTGACAGGACCAAGAAGCTAGGAGGGCCTGGAATTAGGACAAAGAGATTGATAATGATGTCTGCGGTCCTCGTCAGGATGACATAGATCAGCTAAGGAAACCTGAGCTTGCCTTTTCTTCTTCTTCTTTTTTTTTTAAGCTTAGTTATTTCTTTTGAGAGAGACAGAGAAAGCGTGAGTGGGGGAGGGGCAGAGAATGAGGGAGAGAGACAGAACTCCAACCAGGCTCCACACTGTCAGCTCAGAGCCCAACGTGGGGCTCCAACTCATGAACCATTAGTTATTACCTGAGCTGAAACTAAGAGTTGGATGCTTAACCAACTGAGCCACCCAAGTTCCCTGGCCTCTTGGTTGTGGTGTAAATATGACACCCATCAGACAAGCCCAAGGATAAAGAAAGAGGAAAATGAAGGTATAAAAAAGTCCTTATTTCTTTCCTCAGGATTATATCTGGGTCCATCTGATCTCAGTCTGTCTTTGGACAAATTAGGATCTTTGATCACTAGTAATTTGGGACATGGAGGTCAAATTCTGGGACCCGGTCCCTGCTATGGAATCAGTGCAGGCAGGGTTCTACCCTTTAACTCAACCACGAATGTAGCAAAAACAGTGACATAACCAGGAAATGTGCATGAGGGGGACCACCAAAGCCACAGATAATTGGCATGCTGGAAAAATAGGACTCCTACCAGGATACTGTTAGGCCTTCCAAACAAAGAACTGGTCAAATACATAACCAGACTGTGTGGCATAAGGAGGATGCTATTATTTTCCACACAGATGACCTTCATTAGGGAAGAACCTAGCCCCAAACAGTAGGTTGGTAATGGGGTGAGTGGGGGTTGGGGCTTAGGGAAGGACTACATTCCTTTTAGCCACAAAGATCCTGTGACCTTTAGAGGTGGGGACTCTAAATTGAAGGCCAACTGCTCTATATTAAATTATAAATGTGGAATTTCTGGTTTAATATGGCACCTCACTGACAGCCTCTGGTAGAGCATCTCTCAGTTGTCTACTAAAGTATACACGATGCTTGTGAAAAAAGATGGGAACTCATAATGTCAACCCAAAGGGAGAATCAGCAAGGGATTTCCATTATCAGTAAGTGACATGGAGTGAGTTTACTCTCGCTCTGTCTCTCTCTTTCACACACAATTTTACTTCATGAAAACACACACAGTTTTATTTCATGAAAAACTCAAGCTTCTCCTTAGAAAACAGAGATCGGGGAGAAAACCCAGGGAGAGATTTCCTTTCTGTCCAACCATCTGGTCCCTGACTCTGAGATTCAGGATTTAGATTGCTCAGAAATAGGGCTGCACTCATTCCATTGGACGAGGTCTGCTCTTTGAATTTATCTGAAACTCTCTCCTTCTTCGTTCTCCTAAATGTATTCAGAGACACACTCCTGGACAGCAAGTTGGTGGGAAGAGGCAAAGGCACAGGCAGTAGCGTCTTCTGGGAGGAACAGACCTACGTGCTCTAGGGAGCAGTGCCTGCTGGGCCCTGTAGTTCCATGTGTTTTTCATCTTTACAGTAGTGGGGGTGCAAGGATATGTCAGTGCACTGGACCTGAGGAGCTCCAGCAGAAAGCCTGCTACCTGGGGACTGGACTCAGCTGTGCACACCAACCTGCTCTCAAGCTGTAGTTCTGAGGAGCAGGCCAAGAGCAAGCCACATTTCTGTGGATGAATACTGTGTAGAGGTCTTGCCTCACTTAGAAGTGAATAGGGAGATACCTGGGTGGCTTGGTCAGTTAAGTGTCTGACTCTTGATCTTGGCTTTGTCATGATCTCACAGTTCGTGAGATCAAGCCCCGTGTTGGGTTCTGTGTTGACAGTGTGGAGCTTGCTTGGTATTTTCTCTCTGCCTTTCTCTCTCTCTCTCAAAATAAGTAAACAACAAAAAAGAGCAAATACGGAGGGGCACCTGGGTGGCTCAGTTGGTTAAGTGTTCAACTTCAGCTCAGGTCATGATCTCGGCCCTGTGTTGGTCTCTCTGCTGTCAGCACAGCGTCCTCTTAGGATCCTCTGTCCCTTTCTCTCTTTGCCCACCCCACAACTCATGCTCACTTGCATGCTCTCTCTCTCTCTCTCTCTCTCTCAAAAACAAATAAACATTAAAAAGAGTGAATAGGGAGAAAGAAACAATCACATACTCATGGGGTCTTAGAAAATATATTTTATTTGAGACTAGTAGGAATTTTACATTTGGGTGATTATTCAGTAATGTCCATCTCTCCCATTAGAATTGTAGAATATGCAAGCTCTCTCAGAGCACTGACCACATCTATTTTAACATTGCACACTAAGTAATTAGTATCAAATGTGGCACATAGTAGACATTTCATACATATTTGTGGATCAGTTCATGAACTGCTAAAGAAACTTCAGAGCAATAATAGGAGAAGGGGATAAAAAAGCATAGGAACTGTCATAATTTTCTAACTCATGTTGTTGTCTCACATCCTTGATTCTACTGAACACAGGGTTGATATCAAACCAGTTAGCGTGTAAGCTGTAGGGACCATGTCTCATAAACTTCACAAAATCCTGCATAGTCTCACTTAGCAAATAAAGAGAATAATTGAAAACTGAGACTATGTAAGTGTCTCATGAGTCGGGAAACTTGTAAGTCATAATTTGTAAATTAAAGGATTCTCCATTTTTGATGCAGCAAGAATGAAAAAAGAACCTTAAGTTGTTATATGGAGATCCCTGCTATATACATAGGGGAGAGGTCCTCCCGGGGAGATCCCATGAACCTGAAGGAATCCGGAAATCATGACCAACTTGGGTATAGTTTTAGACTTAGACATCTTTGAGAGAAATGTCCCCATTCCGGATCCTGAGAAGTTGCAATGGTTGTCAGTTTAAATATTAACCCAGGGGCACATGAAATCATGATTCCTACCTATTCTCATGTAGAGAAACTAAAATACAGAACTTTAAAAAAAAGAAAAGAATATTGAAAAAAGACATAAAAATGAGTTATCTGGGTTAGGTCGGCCACAGTACTCTCTGAAAAGGGGAGGGACTCCCACTCCTCCATCAACATCCCTTCCTAGCCTCCCATTGAACATTTCTAAAAGGGGACTGATCCTTTGTCTATGTTTAGCAAAACAATGCAGTGAAAGAGAGGATTGAAGAACTATTGTGCTATGTGACATTGAGAATGCTTGAACAGTTTCTCATGTTCCAAATGTAACCAGTTCTGTGAATCTTTTGTCCTAGTTTTCCTACTATGACATTAGAGCAACAAGGAAATCCGCCCTCGAATCAGTTGCTAGCCTTTGTTTTAGTGGGGAAATGGATGAAAAGCTTATCCCACAGGAACAAGTAGAAACAAGTGGCATGAGAAGGGGAACTTCCTAAGGAATTCTTATGGTCCGTTTCCTCAATGAGCCTTCTGATTCAATTATCAACTCTTAATTTTAGATCCTATCTTTCATCAAATCTCCACTGTAAATGAAATACAAGATACAAAGAAATGCACAGAGTTCCTTTTTGCTTTTACTTTTGCCACATCAAGATCCTTAGTGGAAAATCTCAGTGGAGAAAGTCACTTAGCTGTTACTCTCAATTCAGCTGTGAAGACCATTCTTTCAGGAAACAACCATTTCTTTAGGAAAAGGAAAGAAGGTGAAACGTCTTTTTTTTGAGAGAGAGAGAGAGAGAGAGCAGGAGCAGGGGAGAGGGGACAGAGAGAGGGAGAGAGAGGGAGAGAGAAAGAGAGAGAAAGAGAGAGAGAATCTCAAGCAGGCTCCATGTCCAGTGAGGAGCCTGACCCAGGGCTTGATCTCATGACCTGAGCCAAAATCAAGAGTAGGGTGCTTAACTGGCTGAGCCACCCAGGTGCCCTAAAATGTCTTCTTTTTAATATACTTTATTCAAACTGAAAGCTTCCCAATGAAGAGACTTATCTGTGTTACCATGTTCATCCCATTTCCTTGTAAGGATGTACTGCACAGGTGAGATGTTTAAAGAAGAGTGCCATGGACACTAGGTAATAATAATAAAAATAATAATAATAAAGAAGAGTGCCATGGACACTAACAAGAATAGCTAATATGCTGTGCTTAATATGTACTGGATATTGGTCTAAATGCAAAGTAATACTGAAGAAGAAAACCAAAACGGGAGGCATCACAATCCCAGACTTTAGACTCTACTACAAAGCTGTCATCACCAAGACAGTATGGTACTGGCACAAAAACAGACACATAGACCAGTGGAATAGATTAGAGA
>CM053568.1:29257177-29320771 GCA_028646485.1 Cryptoprocta ferox
AAAAAAAAAATAAATGCTTTAGAATATAGTTCACTCAGTTGCCACGACAACTCTATGAGGTAGACACTGTTAGTATCTCCATATTTCACAGAGAGGTCAATTAGCTCAACCAAGAAGAGCTGGGATTAGAAACTAAATAGTATGGCTCTAAATCCATATTCTTTTTTTAAAAGTCGATTTATTTATTTTGATAGAGAGAGGGACAGACAGTGTGAGTGAGGGAGGGGCAGAGAGAGAGAATCCCAAGCAGACTCCACACTGTCAGTGCAGAGCCTGATGTGGGGCTCGAACTCATGAACTATGAGATCATGACCTGAGTTGAAACCAAGAGTCGGACACTTAATCAAATGAGCCACCCAGGCGCCCCTAAATCCATACTCTGAATCATAACCTTCTAAGCTTATATCTTCATGAACTTAAAAAAATATGAGTAGGCATCAGGCCATGAGAAACAGCACTTTTAGTTCTGTTTGCTTGGCCATACACACACATGTGCATGCAGGCACACGTGCAAATGTACACTGAGAAGAGACAAGGATTTAGAACATGCCACTGATGAAATGTATTGCACTTGTTAAAACTGAATAAGAATTCCTCAATATTTTAGGCAACAATTTTCCAACAAGAATATGATCAAATACTTGGGATATGTCATCACTGAATGAGTGATTTTTTAATCACTTTGGCAATGAATTTGATTTTTTTTCTAATATATTACACCACTATCAGTGCAAATTGATCTACACGCATCAAATATTATCTTATGCTTCAGAAAGAAGTTTCTGACACTATTGAATATATCAGTTCCTTGGACAGTTAATTTCAGGTGTTCACAAAACAAGATCAGTGTGGTCTCTGTTTCCTCCATGTTTCATGAAAACACCAAAGGCTGAGAGGAGTCTACTTGTCTTAATGGCATGGTTTTAATCCTAAGAATAATTTTATTTAAATCAATTAGTCTGGACCTCAGTTCCTTTATATCACAGGGTTATTATGCAAATCATAGAAATAGTTGTAAGAACATTTTGTAAATTGTGAGCTTGATATAGATACTAGTTACTACTATTTTTAGAACTGAGGGAAATAAATGTCCTCAGTACATTTTATTTTATTTTTTAATGATTATTTTTGAGAGTGAGAGAGTGCGAGCGCGTCCGCGTGAGAACACATGCAAGTGGGGGAGGGGCAGAGAACCTGGGCACAGAAGATCTGAATTGGGCTCAGTGCGGGACTCAAACTCACAAACCACGAGATCAAGACCTGAGCCAAAGTCAGATGCTTACCTGAGCGAGCAACCCAGCCTTGATTATAAAATTGATTATAAAGTTATTTTTAAAAAAGAAGAAAGAGACAAGGACCCTATAATTCTAACAACCTCAATCAAATATTCGACTCTGTTATTCATTCTCTGTATTAATAAAGTGCCTTTTACAATATGATGAGCTGGTGGTTTTTAAAAAATACCTTATATTTGTCATTATAACTACTCATCATGATAGATGAAGGATAATTACTTAATAAGATGATGGGTAATCAGCTAGAACCCTCCCCTCCCCAAATATTTTTATAAATGAAAGAACAAACAAACACATCTCTACTTCCCCAAAGCATAAAATTACATTTCTTGATGACACGGTTTCGTCTCAACTGGGGTGTCTTTTTTAGTCCTCCTTTCTGAGGACAGTTCCTCCGTGTTTTTCTCTCTCAAATGTCTGACTCCTCTCTTACTGCTGCTGGACTTTAAACATCTGCCTCTCAGTTGCCCTAGGCAGTGTGGATCCAAATGCTGCTTGAGAGAGAAAAAGATCCTAAAAGTTTGCCAGAGGCAGTTGAATTTTGCAATCAAATGGAGAAGGTGGGTTCAGGTGAGTCTAGGAAGTATGCCCTAGATACAAACTAAATGTGGAGAGGGAAGATTTTACAGTCCTTACCTACCAAAGAATCTAACAACGGGCATATCAAATTCTGAAGGGCTTCCAAATAGCAGCTCCCGAGTTCTGCCCTTTCTGATAATGTTTGTAAGTTTTTAAAACAAAGCTGGTGATTTGAATTCCCTCCATTCCTACCACTGACCAGCATCAAGCCCTGTTGGTAACTAATAGATTACTGATCTGGTGCTGTCGCTCTCTGCTTGATGCATTTCCTAATCACTCTTATCATGTTCTAATGTAATCATTTAAATTGTTTCCGAAGTATCACTTTTTAAATTGAGATATAATTGACATAGAACATTAGTTTCTTTTTTTTTAAATTTTAAATGTTTTTATTTATTTTTGAGAGAGACAGAGACAGAGAGCCAGAGAGCCAGCAGGGAAGAGGCATAGAGAGAGGGAGACAAAGAATTCGAAGCAGGCTCCAGGCTCTGAGCTGTCAGCACAGAGCCTGATGTAGGGCTCAAACTTGTGAACCGTGAATGTAAGCTGAAGTTAGGCGCTTAACTGACTGAGCCACCCAGGCTCCCTGAATATTAGTTTCAAGTGTGCTGTATAATGATTCGATATTTGCATATACTGCAAATTTTATTTTTCACATAGAAAGCTTGGAAACCACCCTTTATCGATTGTTGGAAGTCATTTCATATTCAGACAGTATTTTTATATCTCACTGTGCCTAATTTTGTGATGTGTGTGGTATCTTCATAGCAAAAATATTCATATAACATTTTAAGCAAAAGTCTGAAGCATATTTGTTTTCTTAAATCTTTAAAACTGAGGGCAGTCCTGCTCCTGGGGGGCATTTTGCAGTGTTCAGAGACATTTTTGATTGTCACTAGTTGGACAGGGGTCTGAGTCATCTGACATCTGGTGTACAGAGGCCAGGGATGCTACTGAACAGCCTGGAAAGCACAAGATAGTCCCCTGCCCCTATGCAGAAAAGAATGATCTGGTCCAACATGTCAGTAGTGCTGAGGTTGAGAAACTCTGCTTTACAGCAGAGAAGTTCACTGATGTGCCATGAATTTGCACGGGCTCATCTGCAAAGTGTTAAGAAAGTAGTGATCTACTTGTTCCTTTCATTAGAGTCCATCCTTTAAACACTGGTGCTGGGAGGGCCCTCAGGAAACGATCACAAGAGTCTCATATGACTAAATAACTTTCCTCTTGATAATGAGAGTACCCTATAGAGTCTAGAGCAGTCTTGCTCTGGACTGTAATGTTCTGGTTCACGGAGGACGGCACTGAGAGGAGAGCGGATTTGTTCTGTGCACTGAGCAAAGCAACCACAGGCAGTCTCATCACAGCCTCTGCCGACCTGAGCAGAGGTCTGGCTCCGCCTTTCGGTCATTCAGAGCTCCCAGCCTCAGTCTCCCTCTTCCCTCTGCATCTCTGCTCCCGGGAAGGAAGTACCAAACACGTCAGTCTTGAATTCTGGTGGCTTGGCGCCCAGGGAGCCCAGAAACTGAGGTTCCATTTTTCCCCCTAAGATCCATCCTGGCTTTCTCCTCCTAATCTATACCCTAGAGCTTCAACTCTGGTTTCTACTGCTGAGCTACAGAAATATCTCCATCTGCTTATAGGCCCGTGCCCTGCCTTGTATTTGGCCTTTTTCTTTTAAGGTCTAGCTTCTTGTCTCAGAACTAAAGTTGGGTGCCTGGGCACTGCAAGCAATTTTTTTTTTTTTTAGAAAAAATGGAACCTCAGTTTCCTTGGTTGGCACATGGAGCTGGCCTAGTTCATGGGGCACCTAGGTTCCTGAGACAGTCACTGTCCTGCTATGAAGTCACTGCCAACTTTAGACAATTGTCTTTGTAGGACAGCCTTTTTTTTTAAAAAATATAATTTATTGTCAAGTTGGCTAACATACAGTGTATACGGCGTGCTCTTGGTTTTGGGGTTAGATTCTCGTGATTCATCGTTTATATACAATACCCAGTGCTCATCCCAACAAGTGTCCTCCTCAATGCCCATCACCCATTTTCCCCTCTCCCCCACACCCCATCCACCCTCAGACTTTAAAATCGCATATCTGCCCCCACAAACTCCCTATTTCCTTTTTTCTACATTACTTTTCCCCACAGCACTTATCTCCTAATGAACACTATAATTTACTTATTTATTTTGTTTAATGCTTGGTTTCCCCTCCTGGAATATAAACCCAATGAGGGCAAATAAATCTCTATTTGATTCACTAATGTGTCCTCAACACCTTAATCAGTGCTTACCATATGGTAGATGCCAACAAATTATTTGTTGAAGGTTGAATGAATATGATCAGTCTTCCAGTTTATAATTTAATTACAAATACTGAATGTACATAGAAATGGACCTACTGAATCCAATGAAGTCTCTTTTCAGATAAAGTACATTTAAATGACTTTCAAAATGGAGAAGGATTTTCTAGTTCTCAAAAAGGCTGACATTAAGCTTGTCTCAGGGTATCAATTCTTATGGCCATAAAACACTGTGACCTTTGAAACTGCATTTAAAATATTCATGCTCCATTTAAATCACAGTTAATTTATGGCAATTAATTAGTGTTACATGAATTAACTGTTTACCAGGGTATTTCCTATTCTGTCTGGTGCTACCGCATCCACACACCTGACCTAAATGGCATAAGACTTACTTGGTATTTAATTAAATTTTTATTAGAAGTAATAATGGAACAACTATGGGATCCCAATGGAAAGCCCATAATAAATAGCTTCTGGGTGACAGACTATTTTAGTTGCTAATAGACAGTCTAATCTTGACATATTTAGATGAGTTATTTTTCTTTAACCCCAAAGAAATTACTCAACAAGGGAGAGTTAATTTAGTTTTCCTTCCACATGGCAAACAACCCCAAAATGCTCACTGAATTCTAATGCTTTTTATTCATTTATTTCCAATATTAAATAAAAAGTTATTATTTAATAATTGATATTTATAAGAATATATTTACTCAAGTATATTTGTAAATGAAAAGGATTTAACTAAACTTATCTTCATGAATTTTTGGGAAAATGAGACTTCCTTATTTTGTCTTTGCTCCTTTAAAAAGAATACAGTGGTTTATCTTTTTTGAGAATGTAAATCTGTGTGTTGTTATTGTTGAATTTAATACAACACCAAAGAGATGGTATAAGAAAGAAAAGGACGGGAGAGGAAAATGATGAGGCAAGGGAGAAGTCCAAATGCATGTTACTAATTTGGCTACATCTGTTCTTATAAAATGCTGGTGAAATTTGTTAGTTCAGCCAATTCTTTTCCTCCCTTCCCAAATCATGTAAACACAACTTGAGAAATTAAACCACAGTTTAGAAATGGGTAGAACACTTAATGAGGGTACATCCCTACATCCAGGAGGCCGGGAATCCTTCTTATAATGATAACTTTGGGAAAACCAATTTACTGTTGGATCTGTGAATCAGAGGAATCCCATCTTCTATGTCAAGGCCAACACACTTAGCATTTGTCTACAGGTGGAGATGGCTTCATTTGAAGGTTTTCCCTTTGACTTCGCTATTTTTGCCATTCTCTTATTGACAATTTAAATTTGGATCTGTGGGGTGGAGTGGGGGGATGCCGTCCAAGTCCACACCACCCAGACGAGGGAAGACTGAGAGCCAAGGTGCCACACTCAGCTCTGCTTCCTATACTGAGGACCATGGTAAAGGACTTGGCCATCCTTCTGGATAGCCTCTATTTTGCTCCTCCTCCTCCTTGCCCCTTAAAAAAACGTTTAACTCTTTTTTTCTGATTTTAAAGTTATACATATTCATGATTAAAATTAGAAATTATAGCATAGAAAGCAAAAGATAAAAATTATTCAACCATTCTCCTACAACTCAGAAGTGACAAAGGGCAACTTTTAGTGTATTTCCCTTCAATCTTTTTTCCTCTGGGACACACACACACACACACACACACACAAATAAACACATATACATACACACCCATGATACTGTATCCTTAATTTGAAATATAGATTCATAGTGTCTTAACTTTTTCATATAATATTGTATCATGAATATTTCCCCCTTCATTAAAAATTCTTAAAAATAATATTTTCTGAGGTTGCAACTTATGGTGGTAGCATTATTTTGAAAAATTTATATCTTGAGAGAGTTCTAATTTAGGTTATAAAAAATAATTTTAGTCCCTAAAAATTAATCTACATTAGTGATCATTTCCACAGAATAAATTATTTGAAGTAGAATTTTGGGTTACAAAGGACAGCTATTTTTAAGACTATTGAAATATACCATCAAACTGCTACTCAGAAAGGATATATCAATTTAGAATGTATTCGAATTCCAACTTTTCCCTCACCCTTGACAGCATATAGCATTATTTTGTATAAAAATATTTTGTTAATTCACTGGCCGTTTTGCAATGTGAAGCTGATCGTATTTGTTGGGAAATACTATTTGTAATGGATTCTAGAATAATTACATAAACTGCAAGAGAAAGTCATGTGATTTCAACTTAATTAGAATAGTTAGCTGTAACAGTTGCCATTTTCTGATGATTTTTGGTGGCTATTAGGTTAGAAAAACTGACTGTTAATATCTTTACAATAACATTTCTAGTACATTTGATTACTGCCTTATTTTACTTTAATTTTTTCAAAAGAAACATCCCTATTTAAAGGATTTTTTAGTATTTATTTCCTCTTATAAAAAACATTAATCTGGATACTAAAAAAAAGTATGTTACTCTTCTTAAGATAAATAGACTCCTCCCCCCACCTCCAACTCTCCTACATGAAGTTAGGACAGACTTCTCTCACTTTCTCTTAGAAACTGCCTAACTTAATTTATGTACTTTAATTTCCTGGGACTAAGCTGGAGAATGGTAATAAAGTTAATTAAACAGAAGGCAAATGAATATTTAAGAACCAGTATTTATGGAAGCAATTTTAGGCAAATCTGCGTTTTAACACAGTTAATCTTTGTTCTTATCCAAAAAAAAAAATTACTGAAAACCTACTATGTGCCAGGCATTTTGTAATGTGCTGTTGATAAAAAGTGAAAAGATACAGTCCCTGCTCTACGAAGGATCACAAATTAACAGGAATAACAGACTTACATAATTAGGGTGAAATGGTAAGTGCCTATAAAAGATGTAGGTGTAAGGCTCAGTGGGAGTCTGGGAGGGGAGGTAGCGAGCTGTCTGGGTTGGCAAAGAGGTAATGTGTAAGCAGCGAGTTGGAGGACGCGCAGGATTGTCAGCAGTAAGGGCAAGAGGATGGCAACGGGGCACTCCGGGCGGAAAGAGTAGCACATGAACAGGAACCAGGGCAAAGCATCACACTGTTAAAAACTCTAGGAATGCTTTGAAAGAATTTAAGCAGGGAAATGACCTGATCATATTTTTGCTCCGGAAACATCTGCAAAATGGTCAATGGATGATGTTTTTGCAGGGCTGGGGTGCACTGAGCCGCGTTGCAAGACAAGATGGAGGGAGACCACTTCCAGGGCAAGAAATTTCAATGGGTTAAACCCGTGGCTCCCAAACTTCCGAGTGCATCAGAATCACCTGCATGGCCTGACATGAAACAGCGCATCAGGCTCCATTCCCAGACTTTGATTCCGTAGGTATGGAACAGAGCCTAAGAATGTACATTTCTAACAAGTTCTCAGATGGCGTAACATGACTTCTAGGTTTTTGATTTAAGCAACTGGGCAGATTCTGGTGCAATGAAACAAAAGACAGAAAGAATGAAGCAAGTGCTTCCATAGCCAGCAATCAATCTCTCTTCTCTTTCGATGCTGTTCCTCTAATTCTCCGAGGTTTGCATGCTACCTGCTGGCTGTCTCCCCACACAAGCACCTCTTCCCTGTGAGTAGCATCTCTGTCAGCTTATGATAGACCCCAATGGACTAAGGTGTCATTGATGATGGAAATGGGAGTTTGATGTTCCTCTAGGGTGAGACATTTCTATTTAATCGTCCTCCCGAAACTACACCTCAGCTCGATGCACTGACTCCAGTAGGGATTTCAGGTACCACCACAGGCAATCAGCAGAGTTCATTCCTGGATGGTGGGGGCTTTTTGACATCCCTCCATGAACAAAGTCTTGCCCTGACAATGCATACAGGCAGGTCTATATAAATGACAGATGCCAGTTACAATTTCTGTTCTTTGGACTCTGCCCCAGCTGGGGTGGATCCCAAATAGGTATGACTTAGCTTTGTCAAGGAAAAAAATAGTGACTTTTAAAGATATCTCCACTTAATTATAGTCTAATAACCTTCTGCCTTGAATAACTGGCTCTCATTATATGATCAGGCAGTGAACATAAAATCTTTTCCGAATCAAATTATGTGAATGTGTGTATATACATACACAGGCATGCTCACACTCCTTAGGAAAAGTTACTTCATCCCATTTTATTTTATTTATTTTAATTTTTTAATGTTTATTTTTCAGAGAGAGAGACATACAGCATGAGTGGGGGGCAGAGAGAGAGAGAGAGAGACATACAGCATGAGTGGGGGGCAGAGAGAGAGAGAGAGAGACATACAGCATGAGTGGGGGGCAGAGAGAGAGAGAGAGAGAGAGAGGGAGGGAGGGAGAGAGAGAGAGAGAGAGAGAGAGAGAGAGAGAGAGAGAGAATCCAAAGCAAGCTCCAGGCTTTGAGCTGTCAGCACAGAGCCCAACACGGAGCTTGAACTCACGAGCTGTGAGATCATGACCTGAGCCGAAGTTGGACGCTTAACCGACTGAGCCAACTGCCCCTACTTCATCCCATTTTATATCAGATTCTTCATCTATACAATTAGGATTATAAATTACCTTATTGGGTGTTGGGTAGCTTAAATGAAATAATGTTTATAAAACATCTACTCCACTGGCCTGTATAATAAATATTCTCTTCTCTCCTTTTGTTTTCTCCTTGATGATTTGTTACTCACCACTCTGGTGGGAGGTGACCAAACTCCAAACATCTTTGAAAGGCACCACTGTTTGGAATGAGTGAACTCACAGACAGGGGTGACATCATATTGATTAGGGATTACCCAATGAGCCCACGGCAGACTGCCAGACTGCCGCAGATCATTCTGCGAATACCATCAGTAGATACTGAAGACTATTTTAATGCTAAGGGTTGTTCCTTTTAAATGAGATTTTCTTAGGCTTCCCGCTTTACTGCTTCCCTCATTCCTACTCTGATCATAGAAGTTATTTCATATTTGATTTAATGTGGTCATTTGCTTATGGCTTGAGGAAATTCGACCCTTTTTTCTACAGCAGGGAAAAAACAGGATTAAGGAAAACTGAGAGTTGAGAGCATGCCATATTCTGGACTTCACTTTCTCAGGTGTCAGTTCTGTGGGTTCTCCCTGGGATCACAACTTGTTTCAATACAGCCATGTTCACACTTGAGGAGTTTTATCCTGGTTCCCATGAAGATCTGGTCAGTAGGTATTCGTAAGATCTCATCTGAAACTGTAATGGCTACTTATTGAGTATTTACTGTGTGAGAACTCTGCAAAATCTATTTCCTACCTATATCCATATACACACTCATTCCCCTATCTATAGTCATTATCCACATCACTTCAGACATTTTTATAAAAGTCCTAGAAGGAGAGATACAGAACATGCCTTAATTATTTCTTATCATGAACACTAATAAAACTATTTGTTTTCCAACCTTGGAAAGGCAGAATCTGATAGATTCTGTCTTCAAACCTTGTTTTCCAGAATCTGATGGATTAGATTTCCCAGACTTTGTAGAGTTCCCCACATAACAAAATTATACTGGATGGGAAATCTTTTTCAGGAAATTTGATTATTTCTAAATACATTTTATTGCTGTCCCCTGCTGTGTCCCCACACTCTCCCCTGACTCAGTTAAAGGGTATATGACAATATCTGGTGACTATTAAAATATATGTCCAGAGGGAATCTCCGATAAATATTGTGTAGGGGAAAAAATCCAAGTTGATGTCATTTGTAAGACAATTTAATAAATACTGCTTCACTGTAAGGATGAAAAATTTGACGTGGCACTATGATCAGGCTCCGTTTCTGTACTTCCTGGAAAATCCCAAAAGGAACTCTTGCTTTTCAAGCTGATGCTTCCAAAACTTAGTTTACTTTATCGAGTGTGTTCATCTTTGGTAGGTTTAGTAGATTTCACCTGTAGGCAATGGTTCAGTTCAGCACGCTCTTTACTCACCTATGAATCTTATGATCCTTCTGAGTAAGGGGTTCAGGTAACAGCATTCTCCGGTCAGGATTGTTTTCTCCTGGGCAATTAGAGATTCTCTGGTTGACTTTATGAAATACATGGATATCTCACCAATAAAAATCTGGAGAAAGAATGTTTAAGAAATGTCAAGTTGGAGAGCCTGTCTGATAAAAGAGACCAGTTGCTTTAAAACACAAAAATATCTGAAGCTCCAAATGCCTTTAAAAGATATTATGCTGCAGAGATGGAGAGTTAAATCGTAATTTGTATTTAAGTCTTCAAAAGAAGTAGAGATAGCAATACTTGATAATTTCACTAGGTTTCAGGCTATATTATTAAAGTCTAAGGTCATAAAAACATAAATGGAAATAATAAATTGCAATAGAAACTATGATAAGGCTCACTCACACTGGGACTGAGTTTCTTCATGTTTGTTTATTTATTTTGAAAGAGAGAGAGAGAGAGAGGGAGTCAAGTAGGGGAGGGGCATAGAGAGGGAGAGAGAGAATCCCAGGAAGCTTTCTCACTGTCATCTCACAAACTATGAGACCATGACCTGAGCTGAAATCAAGTGCCCAATGCTCTAGGATTGATTTTTTTAACTGAATGTGTGAGTTGCAGTGATGAGAAATGACTGGGACAGCCCTATGTGCCCAACAAGACATTATAAGCACACATAACAATAAATTATTACTTTGTTATATGGCAACACATTATTCACCTGATAAATCTTTATTTGAACATATTGGCCTGAGCTATATTTCTCTTACTATGAACTGATGGTCTCTTCTTAATAACTGATACCTCTCTCTCTTGTTACCTTGAACTAATACATATGTATTACTATATAAATCATAATGTCTTTGTATAGACTGTGAACTCTCTGAGGACAGGGACCACAGCTTATGTTTCTTGATTATGCTTATAGTATGCAGCACAGTGTATTCCTATTTAAAATAAGGAACACAGAGGCAGGGGGTGACTGGGTGGCTCAGTTGGTTAAGTGTCTGACTCTTGATTTCGGCTCAGGTCACGATGTCATGGTTGTGAGATTGAGCCCCCCATCAGGCTCTGTCCTGGGTGTGGAGCCTACTTGGGACTCTCTCTCTCCCTCTCCCTCT
Organism: Cryptoprocta ferox; assembly: GCA_028646485.1. Lineage (NCBI taxonomy): Eukaryota > Metazoa > Chordata > Mammalia > Carnivora > Eupleridae > Cryptoprocta > Cryptoprocta ferox. The sequence goes on from CM053568.1 coordinate 29,268,424, forward strand.
GCCCCACCCTCGCTCATGTTTGCGCTCTCTCTCAAAAAAAAAAAATAGCATGAGGTAAGTTGTCACCAACTCTGCCACAAGTGAAGACTGAGAACCATCAATGAAGAATAAAAAGTTACTAATTACTGTCCTCTATTGAAAACTACGTGTCGGGAGGCACTTCATAGTATTTTTCATGCTCATAAGATCCCTAGTATAAGTATTACTACCCTTGCTTTACTGGGGAAGATAGAACATTCAGGACCCTCCAGAACATACAATTGGCATGTGGGGGCACTGTGACTGGAATCCAGGACAACTAAATTCCAAAGTCCACACTTTCTACCACATCATACACCATTTTTATTTTCCTAAGTCCAATTTCAACATTTCCGCAGAAGAAGATGATCCTATAGATGTTCTTCTTTGCTATGTACATGCTTATAGTGTTAGATAAACTTGATCAATATGTTAAGAATCCCCATTCCTTATATTCCTTCTGTCATTACGGAATAGATGGATAAAGATGACAACATCATGAATGGCACGGGGGTGTGGAAATTAAACTATACAATTATAAAATTGGAATTATTTACAGATATTTTCCCTTTTATGAGCAAGGACACTGAAGGTCTCCGTGCTTGGCCCCACATAGTCAGTGTTGGAGGCAGCACTAGAATGTGGCCTTTACACATAATTCTGGGCGCAAGTGTTGTCCTGATTGTACAAATGTAACACCGGAGGCACAGAGGGAGTAAATAACTTGTCTAAGGTCAGAGCCAGTAAGTCACAAACCCTAGCTCTGCAGCCTAGAAGACCTGGCTCCGGGGTCTTCATCTGAGCCGCTTACCACTTTTAGTAAGTAGTGACTCAATACAAATAGTTGTTGAATCTGTGTTTAATATTGAGAACATAGAAAACAAAACAAGCAGAATATATCTTAAATACTGAAAAACTCAGATGCTATTAAAGTACAAGACAGAATGGTGTTGTGGAAACAGCACTAGAGGCAAGTCAGAGGGGGTAGGAAATTGGCAGGAGTAGACAGTACTCAGGGTCAGACAGGCACACCGTGGCATACATTGCTGTGGCAGGTGCTGTTGGAGTATGGTTGTTCAGAGTTAAAAATATGTTGTGCCTAATGTCCCTTGGAATTAACAATGAGGTGATGTTCTGCCACGTACAAATATTTGGGTAGCTTCAAGAACTCAGCCCTCCTTCTTTTCTAGTAAGACCTATCTCTGCTAAAATAAGGTGCCAAAGGGCTTTATCCTTACTGTACATGATGGCACTGTATTGCTGGTTTTTTTTTTTTTATCTTAGTGAACAGATGGGGATAGATTCATGCATGCTTGGATACATGAAACAGTATTTCCTTGAGGGAGTTTTCTCTGATTCCACAAACCAGCTCAGGCATTCTTGTTGTACATGAATTTCTTACCTTTTGTTTCTCTTTTCTATTTCTTATCAGAAATGGTTACATATTATTATTGTTGTTCTTTGTTATGGGAGTTTCTGTCCTATTCTTTGTTATTATCCCCTTCCCACGCCACCCCCAGGCTTAGCCAAGTGTAAGGCACATAGTAGTTATTCAATTGTTGAATGAAGCATATCAGATTAATGAAGGTCTTTTGGAATACAGGTTTAATGAGGTAGACTATAAAGAACAAAAAATGATTTCTATTATTTATCCTTCTAGACCCAGTGAAAATGTCACTACCTTCCCCAAAGCCTTTACCAGATCCCCTTGGGAAAAGAGAAACCCTGTCTTGTCATTGCTCCCATAATACGTTATACAGATCTCTATCCTGACATCTACCCAATTAACTGCAATTATTGTGTGTCCCTCTTCATTTGACTATGATATCCTTATGGGGAGGACTTTTGCCATTCCTCGTATGGTGCTTAGAACAAGGTCTGGTATATAGTAGGCTCAATTAATAGTTGTCGAATAAATAAAAGATTGAATCTTTAAAGGACCTACTTATAGATAGAATCTGACCTTAGAATCTGACCTCTGACCTTAATTTCTCTGAAGATGAAGACTGTAGGAAATTGACAATGTGGACTGGGAAACACACAATTCTTGGTGTATTGCTTAAGAATAAATAAAAACCGAGGACTAAGTAATACCAAGTGAATTATCTCTTCTAAACTAAATTCATCATATTCTCATTTTGCATTCAACAGTTTTGGAGAGGGAGCACCCACTCTGCCAGGAATTGTTTTAGCACCGGAGGCATAGCTGTGAACAGATGTCTAGAGGTGTGTGTGTGTGTGTGTGTGTGTGTGTGTGTAGGGAGGGCACAAAAATGGAATAAATACATCATGTAATGTCATTAAATGACATATGATTACAAAGTAAATGAGGTAAATGGGGTGGGGGGTGATAAACACATAAGGATAAATATGAAAAGAAATGAGCATAGTTTGCCTAAACCATTTCAGAAGCCCAAAACATTCTTACTCTATAGGAAAGAGATGTGCACATTCTAGAAATTCTCCACTTAGTGAAGCTTTCCACTACCCACACAAGAGGGGAAAAAAAGCAAAAAAAAGTGTGAAAACATCTACACACAACCTATTCTTGTTAAAAGTACACACATGCATACCCATATACCCACACAAAAATCTCAACAAAATCACTCCAAGTCATGCCAGACCAAACAGAACTTGTCATGCAAAAGAGTATGGGGCTCAAATAAATCCATAAATAAGCCCTAAGACTCTCATGTCAAAGGTAATAATCGGTACAAGGTTTGTTATTATTGGCCGGCAATATTCAAATTCCAATTGAGGTATGAAGCATAAAAGAAAAAAAGTCAGAGCAAGCATATCTACTAACTTATAAATCTAGCTGTTCACATAATGCTTGGAACATATTAAGTGATAATAAATGTTCACATAAGGAAGAAAGGAAGACAGTGAGGGAGGAAGGGGGTCATTTTATAACTAAAATAGGAAGATATTTCTGGTTGTCAGTTAAGACTGGGATGAACAGAAAGGTTGTTGAAGAAACAATCCAGTTCTCAAACTCCAGGGAATGGGCTTCATGGAAGTGCATTTGTCTGCATTTTACTGACCACACATTGGGTGCTATTTGTCCATTTATTGGGTCCTGTAGTCTCATATAGGGTCTGATTATGCTTGGATACAGTGAGAGACAGAGCGAGAGTGAGAGAGAGAGTGAGAGCAACAGTGAATTCTGCTTGATAAGGGAAGAGGTCTCTCTTCTTTCCTGCCAGGCTTTCAGCCCACATTGAGTGCCATTTTGTACACTGTGGCAGATTTAGGACTCTGGTTTTGGCAATGGCTGGGTTCCCCCATCTGTGTCTTTGCCACACACACTCTGCCTCTATCTACCCCTCTGTTCAGAGAGTAAATGGGACATGTGGGACTCACCATGTGTTTGTCCCTGGCTGCCCTATTATGGTCTTTCTGATTGTTGGCTAACAAACATCCCATCACTCACAGCAAATGAGAACACCCTCTGGTGAGAAATGACCAAGGCCAAGCTCTAGATCTGGCAATGAATGAACTGCACATGAATTCCATTGGTGCGTTTCTTAACCCCTAGCTCTGAAGGCTCTAATCCCATATGACATAAGACATTTAGATAATGGTAAATATACTTTAAGTAATGAGGATAACTGTTCTAGCTTGATAAAGTTGTATTTCAGATATAAAACCCCAAACGGCAAAGAAATAAACAAATAATCCTGGAATATGGTGCATCAGTTGGGTGTATTATCTTTCAGACTTCATTTCTTCACAGTGTTTCACAGGAGATCTGGTATGTAATAAATAAGGGATATAAATGCAAAATATTTAGGGAACAGTTTTTAGATTTCAAAATATAAACAGTTTGCAGAAAAAAGTCACTGGAAGGTGTATTACAATCTCATATTGTAAGGGGGCTTCACTGCATATTATAGGTAGTTGTCACTAAAAAGAGCATCTAGAATTCCTGGAATATATGTTTTGGGTTCACACATATGCTAGTTGTAGCTCTGGTACTTGGCAAGATCAAAGCCATTGGTGTTTCTTGAATGTGGGCTGTAGAATTGAAATCCCAGCTCTCTCCATTCTAGATGTGTGATTTGGGGCAAGTACTTGAACCTTTCTGAACCCCAGTTTTTCTTTTTTTTTTTCGTGATTTTGAACCTGAGGGTAATAGCTATATCAGAAAATAGTTGTGAGTATTAAAAAATGAATGTCAAAGCATCTAAAGGTACTCAAAGAATATTTGTTGTCTTTACTTCCTGGTCTATCTAAGGCAAGAATGTTGAGATTGATTAAAAAAAATCATTGTCTCTTGGGGTGCCTGGGTGGCTCAGTTGGTTAAATGTCCAACTTTGGCTCTGGTCATGATCTCATAGTTTGTGAGTTCGAGCCGTACGTCGGGCTCTGTGTTGACAGCTCGGAGCCTGCTTCAGATTCTGTGTCTTCCTCTCTCTCTGGCTCATCCCTGCTTGCACTCTGTCTCTCTCTCAAAAATAAATAAACATTAACAAAAATAAAAAAGTCATTGTCTCTAGTCCTGGAGTAAGGAAACACGGTAGGACTCTAGCTCTGCTCTGCCCCTGACCCGGTATTTGATCTTGAACCAGTTGCTTGACCTCTCTGGGCCTCAGTTTCTCATCTGTTGGACAAGAAGACCTCTAATGTGCTTTTCCAGCTCCAACATCTTTGCCTTTATGATAGGAACTGACAAGAGAGGGCTGATCTAGGGAAACTGAAATCATATAATTGGGCTTCCATCTTAGTTAAACTCTCCACTTTTAACATCCGATGGGACTCTGCTCTCACCAAGTAATCTACCCTTAAGAAAAATGGATGCAACCTACTCCTATCTCTGTCACCTGGGTTCCTGAAGGACAGCAGAGGCTGGCGGTCCCCTCTCTGGGATTTCTGTGTAGGACAGACACTCTGAGGAAGAAGAGAGGGTTCTTTGCATACTTCCCAATATTAGGGTCTAAATAGCTTCAGGGCTTTCACTCCCAGGGATTTTTAAGATGCTTCCAACATTTCTCCTGGGAGGCTTCTATAGTCATGAGCATTTCCAAGAAAGGCAGACATGCTTTCGCAATAGATTTTGTTTAGTGACCCAAGAAATTTAAAATGCACAGATTGTGCTGCCCGTCCTGACTGCCAATGCTTTTACGTTCTGCTGTAATCCTCCCCAACAAGGGCCATCGACAACCCAGATCTGCGGAGGCGTCCTGGTCCTTTCAATTGCTGAGCTCTGGTTGGTTCAAGAGCTCTAGCTTTCTGCTTCCTTACATCCAAGTGTAAGTAAGAAATTCAGGTCTAGACACTTCCTATGCCTTTTAAAAATCATGGCTTCAACAGAATTAAGGTCACTTGCATAATAGCATTTTGAAAATTGTTCAGCAACTGGGATAATAAGTGTTTGTGGATTGGAGACCCCCCACTGGTGTTAATCCAAGGGATGCAACTACCCAACTACTCATTCAGAAGGCAAAGGCAGGCTTCAGTTGACACTTGTTATAAAATACCGTGTTATGTTATAGCAACCAAGGTGATATGCTATATTTCTAAAGCATAGTAGTCTCTCATGCCTTTTCCCCTGGATAGTAGAAATAAGAGAAATTGGAATTTATAGTGGGTTAGGTAAAATACTGCTCTCAATAAAAAGTAAAATGCATTGTGATAACCAACTAAATTGACCAGCATATATTTTTAGGCAAATAGCCTTTTCAAGAGGCAAATTATCAAAGCTCCTCAACACAATCATCACCAATCGTTGGAAGGGGCATCTCAAAGATAGTAAGGAAATCGCTTGGTGGGATGATGTCAGGGGGAAGAAACAATCTGTTAAAGAATTTAGAGTACTCACGTGCAGCATAGAAGATGAGGAAATGAATTTTTTTCTTCGAAAAAATCCACAATAGTTAATGGGTATATCTATAAACCGTTCCCAGAAAAGAATGTAATTGTAAAGACTGGGTACATTGCTTTAGCAATAACAAAATGAAGTACTCGTGGTAAAAAACAAACAAAAAGGAAGTCATGTTATAATATACAAAAGGGAAAAAGACGTGAATTATAAAGTGTTAAAAGGGGCTTCAACAGATGAGATTGTTCAGAGCCGGGAAGAGGCAGATTATGAGGCATTGCCACGTCCCACAATGTCTCTTTTGCTTCAGCAGCTGCGTCCCACACCAGCCAGCCAACAGACTTGCATTTAGTGAGAGCCCACTCTGTTCCACCCTGTGCTTTGGGCTTTTATATTCACTCTAAGAGCTTAGAGTCCGGAAACCTCCCAAATGAAGATTCACAATTTCCTCCAAATTCTGCCTTTCTTTCAAATTGTGTTTGCCTCTTCCTTTCCTAGGAAATTCTAGATGAGTCTTATATATGCGTGCGTGCACACTTGCATGCAAACTGCGAGCTGTTTCCATTCTCTCAGGATAGGCGTCAAATGTTCTGCCGTTTCAATACTAAATACTTCCCTGTCACTTTGTTGTGAGGCCAAGGAAGTGTTTAATAGCCATTTTCTCATGCCTTGTGGTACTGGGGATGAGGTAAAATAAAAGTAAATCAGATTCTTCACTGAGTTAAATCCTCTTACCCAAACAGGCTTTCTGCCCTCGACTCAGAGTACAAGTTTGTTTAGGAGGTCAGAGGTAGTAGGCATCCAGGGTTTCCACACTGGTTAGAATGCACCCTGCAGATCTCTTGGAAGTGTGGGCTACCACTTTGGGCTAAACAGTTCTGGACATAATAAATTGCCCAAGCTCTAACCTTTCCTGAATATCTGAGACAGCACTGGCCTGTCCCTGTACAGTTTATCTCATGTGGTCACCTCAACATGATGCTGATCTCTTCTGACAGCAGAGCACAAAAGGAGAAATAGGAAATGACAGGTTAAACACTAGACAGAGTCTTTTCCCTTGCGCCTTTCTTGTGTGTCCCTGTAGTCGTGAGTGGGGTTGTTAATGCCCATCCACACAGATACACAGCAGTGTAAGGTGCTAGGTTTTTCTAAGGCTAATGTGCTTTAGAATGCACAGAAAACAAAGGACAAGTCCAGGTTGAGCTACTATTTTGAAAATTGCCATTAGTCACACAAGTAACCCCAGGGGGATCTTGTCTTCTTTCTACTCCAGTGAAAACAGAAAATGGATTTAAGGAGGAATAAACAACAAAAGAAACTCTATGCAGTTCTGTGAAACACCTGACCAGGCACAGAGTATAAAACCAAATTCCAGAAAGAAAGCTGAAATTTGGGGACTGGGAATCTGACGTGTGGAGCTTTCCAATCAGAATGCTTGCTGTCTTTTTTTTTTTCCAGCTTTCATGGAATATTAGATCTAGAAAGATTTTGGAGATCATTAGCCTACTCCCTCCTTTTATTTACAGATGAGAAATTCAACCCATAGAGGGAACATGATGTACCAGAGGTCACACAATTTTTGGAGGCAAAGCCATGACTGGGATCCTTGCCTCTCCTGACATATGAAACCTGAGATAGGAGGACTCTGCAGTGCGAAGGGAATGAAGGAAGCAGAGGCTTTGCTGAGTTAGACACTTGGGATCTTGATCCCAGTGGCCCAAAAAAGGTTGATCTTGGACAAGCCATACCTCCCTAGAATGGGATAGAAGAAATGAACACAGTTCCTTCCTCCCAGAAAACGTTCCTGAACATCAGAAGAGCTCTGCTTTCTAAGGATAGAAACCTTAGAAGACCTTATTTTCAGGTCTTGGGGGAAGACCCAGCACTGTCAGCAGGGTTCCAAGGCCACATGGCTCTCTGCCATTAACCTGTCAGCTGTAATCAGCTTTGGCTCCTAGAAGTGCACCTCATTTGGGAGGAAAATAAAAGTAGAACCAAATGGGTGGCTATCTGTCCAGTCATGTACAGAATTAGCTGGAACTTCAGCAAATTAACTTGGCTAAGTCTCAAGGTTCTCAGCTCAGAAGTGAAGGGAATTTGAACTACATCCTTTCTCTATGTTCTTTGGGATATCTCTTTTCTGTTTCACTGGGATGCTGGGAGGATAATTATATTCTGCAAGGACTGCAGAATATAATAAATTAAAAGATGTCATTCTTATAATCATCATTTATGGAATATTCCTCAGCTTGTACCTTAGGGACCTGCTGGCATTATTGGTCATATTTTTCACCCACAGAAGCAAAGAAATGGAAAGTGTTCCATACTTGAGAGCTAGAATAGAGCTGTAGGTTAGGTTCTTAGTCCTCAGCTCACTGTTTATTTACCATACCCCTTAACTTTGTCATTTGGGGAAAAGGAATCAATGGAAGAGATATGATCAAACTTTGCAGCCTGGAAAACAGTTTCTGCTGAAAACCTTAAAATCAAAGAGGTATCAGTTTTGCCCAGAGAGAAGAGAAAATTCTTCACAAAGTTCTGTTTTCCTATTTTTGTTTTTTTGGCCATGTGTGTTTTTGTTCATTAGAATTGCCATTTTCAAGTCTTATTAAAGATTGGCCATTTCATAATTTTTGACAGAACAATGGAGTATATAATGTTTTAAAAATGTATCTTTTGACTTGAGTAATATACATTCACGTAGAATTTGGAAAGGAATATATGAAAGTATAAATGAGAAGAAAAAAAATAACCATATCATTAGCACTCATAGATAATAGCTGTAAAGTTTTAGTTTATTTAGTAGTTTAGTTTATTTCTTGGTAGTCTTTTTATATGTAAATTGGGGGTTACACTTGTAACATACACACAAGGTATCTTCTTGGGGTCATTAAATAGTCAGACCCACAGATAAGCACATGCTCCATTTGGCACTGGTCTACTTGGAAGGAACCATAGCTTGCCAACAGGGAAGCATCACGTGCCCCTTTCCAGCACGTGTCTTCACAGCAGTCCAGCAGAGCAGTATAGCTCAGGTGCAAGAGACCATAGACATGTCAGAGGATGCAGGAGCCACCATGGCTTAAAAGCCTCCTGCCCTGTAGGAGTCAACATATGGTGCAGCAACTCCACAGACACAGCCTCCAAGGTCCCAGAGTCATTGTACTTAGAAGTCATGGCATGACACCTCCTCAGGTAATTCTAGTTCTCTGAGTCTAGATGCAATTCACCAATCAGGGTTCATTTGGTCTAGCAATACAGTTGATACATCCCACCTCTTTCCATTTTCTAGGGAAATAGACCCAGAAAATTAAGATAAGGTCAGATTCTCTTGTAAAAGGGAGAAAGATTTTATACACAATACTACATACAATTTTTTGGGCCTTAAAATTTTTTAACATTAAATCAAAAGCATGTTTCATTGCTATTAAAGGTGTTTCAAAAAAATGACTGTCTCATAATGTATTTATACAATCCCCTAGTACTGTGTATTTAGCTAGTTTCAAGTTTTTCACTGAAACTATTGCTGAGATGAATATTCTCAAAACACAAATCCTTGTGTTTATATAAAACTGACTATTTCCTTAACTTAAACTCAGGTAATGGAATTAATGGCTGAGTCTGAAGCTTATTATTAACTCTTAATACATCTTTGACAAGCTGCTCTTTAAAAAGAAAATAGCAGTCTACCCTTCGACTAGAACTGTATGAAAGTATATATACTTTCAGCAACATGGCTATCTTTCTTTAAAACACTTGGCAATTTTATAGGGGAAAATGCTATACTTGTAAAAGCTACTTTTCTTAGATAATTGATGAGCTTAGAAATGTTTACATGCACACAGTCAATTTATTGTTTTGTCAATTGTCTATTCTTGTCCTCTCCCATTTTTATTTTGGGAACCTCATTTTTTTAAGTATTAAGGATATTTACATTTGAGTCTTATATACTGTAAACTTTTTGCAGTCTTTACTTTTTCTTTTGTTAGAAATGCTTATTTTTAGGTAGACAAATCTATCAATCCTTTTCTATATGCTTGCATCAATATTTGAAAATGAGATTGTTTTTGCTATTGAGGGTGCTTTTGTGGGTGTGCATGCAGACTTTCTGAGTGTGCAAAATCCATATTTTCTTGCTTTGTAATATGCACTAAAAGGCTTTCCATTTATTTTTAGGGCCTGGAACATTTTACAGAGTTATGGCTTTTCCATTCCTTGAAAGTTTGAAGGAATTTATACTACAGCTACGTGTCCTCAGTACATTTTGTGAGACAAATTTTAGACATGTTTAAAAAATTTAATTCTATCTTTATTCACTATTCAACTTTTCTACATCTTTTTAGGGCATTGTTAGTAAATTATCTTTTCATAAAATATTACCAATTTTACTGAGGTGCAAGCACTTACTGGCACAGAATTGTAAATACAATTTAAATAAAAATACCATATAAACTTTTAAAGGTTTATGTATTTTTGCTTATATATATATGTATTTTAACTTTTTTTTTTTTACTTCTGCCTTTCTTATATTAGACTATGTAGGGGGTTGCACATTCTACTTTTCCAAGAATTAGCTCCTGATTTATTTATTATTCTATTGTTTTTGGATTCACTAATTTTTTTTGTTTATAATGTGTAAAAATCTATCTGCCTTGCTTCACTTAGTTTTTTTTTTAATGACAAAAACTAAATCCCAAGAAGTCATTACAGGAGAGCCTAGGCAATGATATATCCTGGGACTAGGGAGAAGAGAGGAAAATATGTCAACGGATCACTTAGAGTCGTGTCTGAATACATAAGAAAATGATATGCTTCTGAGACAGAAAGCAACCAGGATGTGATTCTAGGTGAAGCCTGCAGTTCCAGGGCTTCCAAGTGGGATCTCATCCTTTTTATGTAGAGGAAGGTGCTCTGTGATCCTGAAGAGGATGAAGAACAGCTTCCATTCAGGCCCTTTGCTTCCCTACTTCTAAACACTTAGTATATGCCGGGCACTGTGCCAAGTCATTTGTACGAACCGTCTTATTCAAGTCTCATGACAACTCTATGAAACAGGAGTCATATCATCCCTATGTTTTATAGTGGGGGTGGGGTGGCCAATAGAGTGACTTGCCCAAAATCACATAGACAGGATGTGAATCCAGGTGTGTCAGACTGCAGAGCTTGTGTTTTTAACCACTCTGAGACACCACAGTTTTATCACTGCTGACCTTAATTGCTACAGCATGGTCTTATCATTTAAGGGAGGGCTCATTGAGAGGATCAATGATCAAAATGGACTTAAAGTACTATGACTCATTATCCCCATATTATTTCTCCTCGAAATTCTATCCATTTCTCATCTTAAAGCAAGAAAAGCATTTGCATAGAAAACAGTACTTGAACTGAACGTCTGAGCAGTCAGTATATTTCTCAGCATGCCAGTCAATATTTTTATTACCAAAAGAGAGGGGAAGAGAGAGGTTAGGGGGAGGCAGCTATTAGAAGAGAAAGGGGAGAAATGATAACTGAGGTTACATCCAAATAATCTGACCTCACAGCATGTTCAGACACAAAAACATTTATGTTAAAACACTCACAAAGTCATTTTAAAAACTGAAATTAAAATGTCTAAGGATTCAGTCAATTTATCAGATGATAAGGTCTGTGAGCTTTATACTTTTGAAACAGTTTCCCTTGAGAATAGTCCGGCCAATTTTTTTTTTCCCTCATGCGAGAGAAGAATGAAATAAAAGGAAGGTAAAGTTGCAACTGAATTGAATGTGATATAATGTGAACGTGGCCAGAGCCACCAAGAATGAATGACAGCAAACTTCAGGTCAAGCGATTTCTCTCTGGAAGTTCAGTCAGAACAGCAGGAGATACAGGCCCAGAGGATTCCATTCCACTCTGATCTGAGTCTTTCCATCAGTGCCGGCATCTACATTTAAAGACCTCTTTTGAATAGACGCAACTTGCTGCATATTTTTTCAGAGCACAGTAGCTGTTCTTAACATGTTAGCCATGTTAGTCATGCCTGTTGATTTATGCCATTCATACATACTTAAAAAATGTTTGTGTGGTGTGTGTGTGTGTGTGTGTGTGTATGTTTAAATGCAGATAACAAAAAGCAAAAGCCACCTATAAAAGACAAGACCCATTTTCATAAGATTTTTATGCAGAACTCCATTCACTGTTTTGGCTGAAATAGGACACCCCCCTTTCGCCCCACTCCCCCCCCCCCATAAGGCTGCTGGTGAATGCCCAGGAAGAGAGGAAAGAGGAGAAAAGGCAGACAGGAAATGTTATTTAGTATCTGACAATAAAAAAAAAGGAAGTCGATTCTGTACTTACAATAGCAGTCGGAGTGGCAGCCAGCACACAATAGAGCACCAGAGGGGTGATGAAGCTTTCTTCCTCTGTCCCCGGGTAAGGCTTCATTAAGTCTCCATCCTGACAGAAGAATCCTTGGATATGCACCTGAAAAGTGTCAGTGCATTCGAAGTAGTAGGCAAGCAGCACTGTCCCAGCCATGATGACAAGCTGAAAATACAGCATGGCCACACAGAGACATTAGCAGGTCTTCGGAGCTGCGCTCGCCCCTCAGAGCATACTCCCTCCATCACCCCAGCAGCTCTCCTCTATTGGTATTGGCGAGTGTGTGCGTGCCTGGCTCAGCGTGCTCTGGGCTCGGGGCGTGTGTGCTTGCTTGTCTGCCTTGTAACATCTGTTACAGAAGCCTCCCAGAAAATAATGAACGGCTCCCATCTGAAAGCCAGACCACAGCAAGGCTTAGAGAGAGACCCAGCTTCTGCTTCCACCCTCTCAGAGGGTGCACGGGAGCCAAGGCAATATTTCCATTCAGGACAGAGGTGAAAAGTCAAGGGCAGCGGCATTAGAAGTGGCAAGATGTAGATGTGAGATCTGTTCATGAGAAAGTTCATGAAATAGTAGAGATAAACGTGCCTTATTATACAACATTAGAGGCAGGTAAATCATGAATGAATGAACAAACGCACAGGACAGCTAAAACCTAGAAAGGTTAAGGGAGGTTTTCAGAACCACATCCTCAATTATTGGCAGAGATGAACACAGTACAGGCAGCCTGAATCAGTCACAGCTGTTACCTTTTCCCAAAAGGTTTTGCCTTTATTCCAAAATGCTGTCCACCAGGAAATCCAGGACTTTCCTGATAACATCTTATTATACACAGATTGTTCCTAAGGTTTAGACATAAAAAGGGACATAATTATCCTTTAATTCTGACTCACAAATGTCCCAGACACTCACTGAGGTTTGGATGTAGCCTTTCATAAATATAGGAGTTTGAGGGAATATAGAATGTCAACATTCGTTTTCTCATTCATATTTGGAAACACCAAAGTGCTGGGAGAAGATGGCGATAAAGGTAGATAGAAAACAGATTTTTGAAGTTATGAGATTACAGAAAATTAAGCTGGAAGGGTTCTTGGAGATATTCCCATCTTAAACCTTTATATTTCATAGATGAGAAGGCTGAGGCCCAACAAGGGAAACTGACCACTGCTGAATTATCCAACAAGTAAACTGAACATGTATTTAGGTTGAGAATCAGCAAAGTAGGGAAACTAAAATGGAGAAAAAAATATCTTAAAGTGTTGATTTTTTAAGAAGTATAAAAATAAACATTATGGAATAAAATCAGAACTCAGGAGGACGTCTTTGAACATCGTTTATGGCTGAAAATGGTTTTTACTTGGAAGTACATATTATGAGTCAATGAGGGGGAAAGAAAGATTTAGGAAACCTAAAGTTCTTATTCCAGCCCTGGAATGACTAACCTAAGGTCATGATAGCTAGTTTGTGAAAAAACCCACATTTTCTGATCCTCAGGGGGAAAAAACACCTGTATCATGGCATCAAAATTTCGTCCTATACAAAAGCCTGGAGAGTTCCGGGGCGAGGGATAGGCTCGATTCTAATGGCAGTGTTACCTATTTTATATCCATTTCTTTAAATTTTTTTAAAATTTATTTATTTTTTAAGAGAGAGAGAGAGAATGTGAGCGGGGGAGGTGCAGAGAGAGAGGGAGACCAAGAATCTGAAGCAGGCTCCAGGCTCTGAGCTGTCAGCGCAGAACCTGATGCGGGGCTCCAACCCACGAACCGCGAGATCATGACCTGAGCCGAAGGAGGACACTTAACCGACTGACCCGCCCAGGTGCCCCTCATATCCATTTCTTTAGCCACAACATTGCAGAGAAGCCTTACATTCTGCCCACTCTCTGAAACCAGGCACAGCCTCTACTTCCAGGATATTATTTCTGCAGTTTCTTCTTCTTGTAGCTGAAAGCATTCAGAAGCCTTGAGTTGTTATGTGTCATAAGTACAAACTCCTATCCCTTCTGCTATAAAGGTCTTTACCTTTTGGCCTCACCCACTGCCACCTTCCTTTACCTTCAGGTAGGTCGCAGATCATACTTTCCCTTCACTGTCCTTCATACGTGACTTGTCTCTGGTTGTCTAAGAATGATATTTTACCATCTGGCATTTTCTATTTCTCTTCCCCAGTGGACCTGCTGTCACAACTTCTGACTATCTAGTAATCTCTGGACACTCCTGTGTGTTTCTCTGTACCTAAAGTTATTTCTTGGCACCACATGTAAATCACCAGTGCTCAGGCCAGCCATCTCTGCTGTTTCAAGTACTTTATTTCTTTTCTTTTTAGCCACAGAGACATTTGGATTAGAAGTTTTCCCGTAAGAGTGAGAGAGAGGTGCTCCAAAGCTGCCCTTGCTAATGGGTGCTCCTATTGGCTGCTAGTTTATGAAGTCAAGGCCATGAAGTTTCTGTCTCTTTTGCGCTTCACTGGCCAACTGAGCTTACCTGATGGGAAGGAACCTAGCCAGCTGACCTGAATGTTCTGGAGCTGAGAAATCACTATGATTGCAACGGTTTTGGGGCTTTACCTCCAGGGCTACCTGTGCCTCCTGCACAGGCCTGATCTGAGATTTATTTGTATCTCCTTCATGCGGCTGGAAACATATTTCTGTCTCTTGGCTTCATCAGCCCTTGGGAAATAGCTGCTTGGAGAACAGGCAGGATCTATGGGAGCTTTTGGATAAAACAAAACCCCAAAATGGCATCTAGCCCCCTCTATTAAGGACAAGTGTCATATTTTACTGGGTGTGTTTGTGCTACCACTTCCATCTGAAAAAGGTCAAGAGGAAAGTGAAGTAAACAAAAGCAAAAATATACATAGACTCCCTAGAAAAACGTAGAATAGCAACTTTTAGAACATTAACATGAAGTTAAGCTGTTAACTTCATTAACATGAAGTTAAGCTGTCTTAACTTCAAATACATCAAAATCAACAATAATGACAACAACAACAAAAAGCTAAGGTCGATATGCCTAAATTTGAAATCTATGGAACAAACCTTGAATAGCTGCCTGACCAATTTAATCCTGGAAGCAGCATTCAGAGAGAATGGAATTAATGCACGAATCAGTTAATTGCAGGGCATAAAGAAAAGAACAGAGAACCGGGGAGGCTCAGGGTGGTAGCGGTAGATGAGAACTTTGGAGCTTCATGGACAGAATTGACCCATCAGCATAAGTCTGTTCACCCTGATCAGGCTCCCTGAGCAGCCAGAGACCCCTGCCTGTCATTTTCAAGTAATCCCCAAACTCCGTGGAGAGTCCCCGGTTATGCCAGTTACAGACACACAGAAGCAAAAACAGAACAATTCAGATCTTGATTTCCAGGTTTCTTTTCTATTGCGCATTCTCTCATGACCACATATTAAAGAGAAGCTTTGCATTTACTGCAGGAACAGAAATACCATGGTTCTGCTTCCACAAACAGAGAGGTCTGCCTTGCTGCTCTGATGACAGCGCACAGTTAGCCATCAGCGTCCTCCCTTCTTCCTCTCTGTCCTGGGCCATGATTCATCACTGTCTAGGTTTGTGTCACTTGTGCCAGCTGGCACACTCGCCATCTCCGTTGCCTTCTCCAGCCCCATTTAGGGATGCATGGAGGGAGGCCATAATGTTGGTGTCACATGAGCAGATGGCGAGGCTGTGCTGGACCCAAGTGCTGGTGGAGGGTTGATGACATCAGTGTGAAAGGTGCAATTATGGCCATGGGGGGAGGGAATTCATGTACTGGGGGTTTTCGTCAGCCTCAGTTCCCAATAATGATAATCCGATATTCGAAAATGCATCAAATCCTGACCCATCCGTAAGGATTCAGAAGGCAGAAGACAGCAACATCTGAAATCCTGCCTCTCAGGGTTGAGAGACCTATGTTTCTATACTCCACTGATTAGAGAAAAGTGAATATCGCAAAGAATGATAATGGGGAAGGTCACAAAGCTGAGGGAAAAGGCTGAGATGACAGTACATTTTCCTTTAGGCTGTCAAGTCTGGGGCAATTGTGGACCACTAGTTTATATGACCTGATATAAGCTGCAAAAGTGGGGGAACATGGGGCATCTGGGTGGCTCAGTTAAGCGTCTGACTCAGGTCATGATCTCGTGGTTCGTGGGTTTGAGCCCTGCACTGGGCTCTGGGCTGAAAACTGTGGAGCCTGCTTGGGATTGTCTCTCTTTCCCTCTCTCTCTGCCCCACCTTAAAATAAATAAACTTAAAAAAAGCGCGGGGGAATAGGTAATGATGGCATGACTCATGCCAGCCAGTAAATGTGAGTGTGTGTGTTGAGTGGGAGCATGTGGGCAGACATGTGAGGTTGGAAAATGAGAGGGCTGGTATCTGGTCTAGAGTGGTCAGGCATATCTGAAACTGGGGAAGCCTAGTCTAGGTGACCAACCATCTCAGTTTGTCCAGGGCTGAGGGCTCTCAGGGCCCACAGGACCTTTCAGTGCTAAAACCAAAATAGTCCTAAACTAACTGAGGTGCCAGGTCACTCTGCCAAAGGCAACGAATGTTTCCCTCCCCAAATAGGTCTCTCATTCTGGTTTTCCAGGACCTATCAAGACTATTGCAAATGAATCAGTCAACCCACAACTGTGTGTGGGAGCCGCCTCTGTGTTCAGTCCCGAACTCAGTGCTGTGAAGCTGCAGGATCCTCAGACATGCTCTCTAACCTCAAGCAGCTGGTGATCCAGCTGGGGAATGCTCGCCAACACAGGAAATGGACAATGATCTGTAGATCTGTAGGAGGGGGTCAGCTGACCTCAAGCTGGGGTCCACACATGGCTGCCTGTGCCTGGTGAGCTGGCAGGGAGGGAGTCGGCAGAAGAATAGGTAAAGGGCTGATGCCTGGAGAAAAGAGTGCAAGGGGATGGACAGGGCTGTATGGTGTCTGTTCAGGCGATTGGTTTCGACGAAGCCCCATGGACATATGTGCAATTCCAAAGAGAGGGGACAAAGGAAACTCAGTAGAAGGAACGCTGCATCAGAGCTTAGAGGATAAGATTCGGCAGGGTTGTGACGAAGAAGCAATGTCTTAGGACCCCAGGGAAGAGTACATGTTAAGGACTTGCATGTTTTCATACTAAGGGAGAGCAAGCCAGGCACAGGTGTCAGTAGCGGCACACAAGGGCTGGGGTGGGAAACCTGCAAGTGGTGTGGATGGAAGTGGGAGCTGAGGTCGTAAGCTGCAGGGGAAACGTGACAAAACTGGTCTTGGGCCTTGTGAGACCGCCTGGGCACCTTTACACGTAGGTGTGAGCCTTTGAGAGGGGATGGAAGTTCTCCGTAAACAACAAAGGCAAGAGCCAAGAAGGAAGGGGAGGAGATGGTGATGGTAAGGGTGATGATGTATATGATGCATATGTCCCAGGAATGGCTCTAAGAACTCTACATAAATTAACTCTTTTTCTTCTCGGCCACCCTGTGTGGTAGGCATGTTATTATCTCCATTTTACAGGTGAGGAAACAGAGGCACAGGGAGATTACATGAATTGTATAAGGTCATACAACTCACAGGGATGAGCCCAGGATGGACTGTAAATATGATGCATCTTTCCACACAATCTTAAGTGGCCTGGGGACAATCAGGTCATGAATTTAAGTCGGTGTGACATTAAGGGGTAAACAATGTGCTGCACACTTGAGTACTTTCTTCATATGCTTCCTAGTGTCAGTTTCCTCATCTGCAGGAAAGTTAATAATAACTCATAAATACGCTTGTTTATGTATTCTCATTTTGTTCCAAAAAGGAGTTTTATCAACCTCCATCAAATAAAGTAAGCAAGCATCAGTGAGAAGTTGGAACAGAAGAAAGGAAATAAGTATGGACACAGGAATTCCATCCTTGAGTATAAGTTGCCTGACAGTCAACACAATAAGGAAATGGTGGTCCGTTACACATTTCACAGTATCTGTAAGATGAAAGCCAACCAATGATTAAAGAAAGTAGAATCTTTCTGATGTAGTAACTGGGCTGGAATTTGTCCTAGGTTCTCATACAGGGTGTGATATGATAAATAGTGACTTAATGCTGAGTATGATGGCACTGTTTTTTTTTTTATGTTTATTTTTGAGAGGGAGAGAGAGAGAGAGAGAGAGAGACAGAGAGAAACAAGCATGAGCAGAGGAGGGGCAGAGAGAGAGGGAGACACAGAATCAGATGCAGGCTCAAGGCTCTGAGCTGTCAGCACAGAGCCCGATGTGGGGCTTGAACCCACAAACTGTGAGATCCTGACCTGAGCCGGTCCTATGCTTAACTGACTGAGCCACCCAGGTGCCCCAGTGCTGTTTTTTTTTAATATGGGACCCCACATCAAGTCTTAACATAGGCTGATGACATCACATCAAAACAAAATGCACAGAAACAATATTGTGGGGTAGAATGGAGGCGGTGGGTATTATGACTTCATCTAGGTTGAACCTGAGAGACACAGCACAATGAAAGGCTAAGAGCATGGGCCAGGTTTCCTGGGTTGGAAACTCGCTCTGCTGCTTACTAGGCATGGGACATAAATCTTTGTGCTTCAGTTTCTCCATTTGTAAAATGGGGCTAATAATACTGTAGCATGAGAACCATACAGTAAGTGTTCAGAGCAGTGTCTGATTTAGCAGAAAAGACTGACTATATATTCTTCAAGCACTCCTTCCTAGGTATCGTTTCTCTCAGGTTAAAAGATGTTTTTCTAGTTTGTTTTTTTGAGAGAGAGAGAGAGAGAGAGAGAGAGAGAGAGAGAGAGAGACAGCAAGGGAGGGGCAGAGAAAGAGGGAGAGAGAAAGAATCCTAAGCAGGCTCCGCAGTGTCAATGCAGAGCCTGATGCAGGACTCAAACTCACAAACCAAGAGATCACCACTGAAGCCAAAATTAAGAGTCGGAGGCTTCACCAACTGAGCCACCCAGGTGCCCCTCTCTCAGTATTTTAAAAACTATTGGATAGCAGTGAATTGGATACTATTTTCTAGTAAGTAAGTAACTTGCTAGTGAAATAGACCTGTGTCTTTTTTTTTTTTTTTTACTGATTTAATTGTTTAGTGATATTTAAATGTTATTATTAGACTAGCAGAAGAAACCTTTAATCAGGCTCGTCTTTGCAGGACAAATCTCTTCACTTCTCCACATCCCAAAGATTGAGTTACTTTTCAAGGTTGTAATGAGAACTGAGGATATTATACATAAATATCAACAACAGTACTTTGGCACATAGTAAATGCTTAACAAATGATATCCCTAGTTATTGTTATCCTCATTTCGTATTATAGAATCTTAACATGTCCCTTACTATGGTGGTTTTCCAGACTACAGATCTCAAACCATTAATGGATTGTGAAATAAATACACACAATTTTGGAGTTCAATTAGAATTCTTTTAGTGAAAAAGAACAGAACTGAATATATCAGAGTTTCACACACAGTAAGAGCAAATGTTTTTATGTGAAACTTGTTTAGTATATAACATATAGGCAGAGGAAGCATGTATTATATATACAGTGTGAAATGTATTTCTTACTATGGATTGTAGTAAAAAGATCCTTCGATAAAACATGATTTTATTAGATACTTGTCTGATAGTGTACAAGTTCCTTATACTGTAGTGACTAAGACACATAGGTTCAAATCCCAAATTGACTAATTGCTACTGTATGACTTTGAACCAATTACATAACCTGTTTATGCCTTAGTTTCCTCACCTGAGAAATGAGTTCTCATTGGAATGGTAGAACTATATGATTTAGTATGTCGACACCACTTAGCAGGTACTCAGTAACTATTAGCTGCTATTTTATTAAGACTTGCATAGAATATAAATTTTTTCTGTATAAGCAAATAATACCGTATGCACTCACATATGTAAGAGAATACAAAGTCATTTCATTAGCCAGGATGGAATAATCAGCTAGTTTTTCCATCTACAAAATGATGCTTCTTGATGAGCATCATAGTTCCACAATAATGAATTTTCAAGAATCATGTAACTATTCTTAATTTTGCTATTTGCAAACAATATTATCCCTCAAGATATGAAGAAATAAAAGATTAAGCCGTCAATGAATTCTCCTTTGTCAGTATATTTGATCCTTATTTGCCCTTTATAGTTTTATATTTTCTGAAAGAATTTTTTAAAAATTTATTTTATTGTGGTAAGAATACAAGATGAGATTTACCCCCCTGACAAATATTTTAAGTGTGCTATACGGTGTTAGTGACCATAAGTGCAAGGTACAGTAGATTCTAGAGCTTACTCATCTTACGTAACTGAAACTTTATGCCTTTTGATTGGAAATTCTCTATTCCCCCTCACACCTGTGTCTTTTAATTAACAGGCAATTAAGCTGTGGTTAAGAATGACATCCTCTTGTGAAACCTGGAAAACTCACAATGGATCAGTGTGTGTATGAGAATCCATCCCCTCTTCTTTAAAGAGAACAGGTACACCCACAGGCGAGGACATGTGGATGAAATGAGATTGTTCAGTCATTCAACTAATATTTATTGAGTGCCTACAACATGCAGACATTGAGGGTATTCACCTGCTAACAAAGCTGAATAACAAATAACAAGTCTGTTAACAAAACAGACATGATCTTTGGACACGTGGAGCTTTCTGTGGAGAAGACAGATATTATAAAAGCGATCCCAAATAAATGATAATGAGGACTCATTGAGTAACCACATGACAAGCTATATAACTTGAAATGCATTATTTTACATGATACTCATGCTTCCCTGTGAGATAACGAGTTGCTCTCATTTAAAGAAGAGAAAATGTATCCAAGCTCACAGACCTAGTGAATGGCAGAGCCAGGATTTGAACCCGTGGTGCCATTTAACCACCTTTTCATACTTCAAACCTGCAGTTAGCATAATGAGATAAAGTTTGTAAAATGCCCAGCATAATGCCTAGCACGTGGTAAGTGCTCAGTCCTTTCCCTTGTTCTTTGAATGCTATTTCCTTGTTCTTTTATTATTTTTTTGAAATTAAAATTTTTGATTTAAATTCCGTTTAGTTAAAAGACAGTGTTATATTAGTTTCAGGTGTACAGTACAGTGATTCAACACTTCGTACAACATTCTTGTTTTTTCAGTGCTTTTTTACATGGCTTTGGGGTAAGAGTAGGGATTGACTGAGGGTACCACCCCCCACCCCACACACAACCACACTCTCCTTTCTTAGTATTTAAAATCACTACTTTCTCTTGCCTCTGACCATTCTTCCCTGACTCCTTTAAATTTCCCTTTTCCTGTGCCTGGTTTGTAAACGGCAGTGCCCTCCTAGGATCTATTCTTGCCCCTCTTTCCATTCCCTTTCTATGCTCTCTTCTTGGGAGATCTCCTCTCTTTCCATGGATTCTACTCTTATACTGATTCCATTGACCCTTCTATCACCACTCTTGGCCCTGCACGCTCTACTAACCACAAACCTTGGGCTCCACCGGTAGTCCAAATACCACAAGCCTGAAATGGAATTAGGCATTTATCCTCCCCTCAACCTGCTGCTTCTCTTGAGTTCTCCGTCCTGGTGAATCCAACCAACCTCTTCTCAGTCACCCACGTTAGAATCCTCAATGTCATCTCAGGTACTTCCTTCTTCCTCCATATTTCTCCTCCCCATGCCATACCTTGCCAGGAGTCAGGTCTGTCTTGCCTCAGTGCCCTTCCTATTTATTTCATTTTTGTTCTGCCAGCCACCTTGTTCTTATTCAGGCCCCCATATTCTACCATCTACACTTTTGAAATTTTGTTGCCTTTGAGATCTCAACCCCTTCATGCCATCACCTCCCTTGCTGCTAAAGAGTTACGAGCCTGAGACACAGGTGTGATTATGTCTTTCTACTCCTCCCAAAACTTCAGGGATAGGTATTTCAGCTAAACTAAGCAATATTCTCTCTACTGAACACATTGGGCTCTGTCCTACATGTGTTTTGATAATGGAGAGAAGAAGCCTGTCATTTGAACAGAGAATAAGCCAGGAAAGTTCATCAGGCACTGCTCCTCAGTTAGCAGAGAGTACACAGGTCTACCTCTGAGTCTGGAATGCCTACACTTTCCTACTGGGCTACTTCTTAAAGATCAAATGCAAATACCACATTCTTTTTTTTTCCACTTCTTTTTTTTAAGTTTATTTATTGATTTTGAGAGAAAGACAGAGAGAGGGAGTGGGGGAGGAGCAGAGAGAGAGAGAGAGAGAGAGAGAGAGAGAGAGAGATTGAGAGGAAGAGAATCCCAAGCAGGCTCTGCACTGTCAGCATGGAGCCCGACGTGGGGCTCAAAGCTACGAACTGTGAGATCCTGACCTGAGCTGAAACCAAGAGTCATAAGCTTAACTAGTTGAACCACCCAGGTGCCCCCCCTCCTTTTTTCCATTTCTATCCTTGAGCAGCATATTGATTACTTATTGGTGAATAATATGGAGAAATGTAAAGTATATGATAATATTTCAGGTAGATTTACAGCTACACTAAGGAAAGGATAATTACTGAATCTAAGTTAAGCTAAATTGGGCCACAAAATTTTCTCTTTGATTTTCTACCATTAGGCCTTAAATATTTTTTTTTAACATTTATTTATTTTTGAGAGAGAGAGAGAGAGAGAGAGAGAGGAGAGTCAGAGCGTGAGTTGGGGAGGGGCAGAGAGAGAGAGGGAGACAGAATCTGAAGCAGGTTCCAGGCTCTGAGTTCCTAGCTGTCAGCCCAGAGTCCAACGTGGGGCTTGAACTCATGAACCATGAGATCATGACCTGAGTTGAAGTCAGACACTTAACTGATTGAGGCACCCAGGCACCCCTACCATTAGGGAGTTTTAAAAGTTCAATGACATGGATGAATACATATAAAGCATATTATAGCTACACAAAACTGGCAAGCACAGCTAATATCAGAGAAAGCATGATAAAAATTCGAATGATTTTGACATTTGAGAACATTCCTTAGTGATAAATGTAAAGGCCTACAGTAAGGCTTTTCTATTCAGTGACTTCACAGGCGAGTAGAGCAGAAGGCCTAGGACTCTGGCCTGAGAAGCTCATGGGCCTTGTCCTGTATTGGCCCTGCCCTTCCCAGGGCTGCCTCAGGCCTCTCCAAGGTGGGGAAGATCAAAGCTCCACTGATGTTAAATGTGTGGGGAAGTGACAGTGATGAGTGATGAGTCAAGAGAAGCCTCTGAGAAGACAGTCCTGGATGACTTTGATGTGCATTTTATTTATTACCTATTTATTAGAAGTAGTAAGAGAGGTGGGTGGAAGCAATGCATAAATGATCCCTATTGTCTATAATGCTGCAGTCCTACTTCCTCTGTTAAAATAAACTGAGTTGATTTGGGTGCTAATTTCAGGTTTCTCAGCAGAAGCATTGTAAGTCAGCAGGCATCTACGGAATACCAACGTGCCAAACCCTCCACTAGCTGGTAGGAATGTAGAGAGGAAGGGGTTCTTCGTTTTTCCAGGATATAAGCAAGTGGCCAAATGATAGGTGTCTAACACTGATTAGTTGTTATAAGTGGATGATGGATGGATGGATGGAAGGATGGAAGGGTAAATGTGTGGAAGGATGGCAGGGTGGGTGACGGATGTTATGATGATATCAAGAAGAGAATATTAACTGTGAGGGACACATGATGAGAGAGGGAAGGACTGTGTCAGCAGTGACATCTGGGCTGGTTATATGATATACTAGAAGTTTATGGCCTTTGGAGCTTGAAGACCCAGATGCAGTACTAAATGCACCATTTGGTACCGGTGTGGCTTCAGGTAATATACAAAATGTCTTTGAATCTCAGTTTCCTCATATGTAAAATGGATGTCATAATATATATAAGACATTTAATTGTGAAAAGTGATATATGTAAAAAGTACAGTTTTTAGCTCATGGCTTATGGTACTTGTTGATAAAGAAGAGTTCTTTGCCTTCCTCAGCTTCCCCATAATGTAATAAATAGCAGAACCTTTCTGGAAAACCTAATGTAAAAAGAGTTACATGAAATCAACTGACCAGTCAGAAGCTCAACAGGATTTAAGCTGTTACCCAGCATATTGATATGCAAGGGCCCCACTCCCTGTCAGAGCAGGGTAGGCAAACAAAGTCCTGATCTGCTTAGTTTCAAAGATGACACAGAAGATTGGAGAAAGGAGATAGAAACTGTATTCAACCTCTGCTCAGTTGAGTGAGAATAAGAGGTGGCACTGGAAGCGATTTCTAAGGGCAGTTAAATGTGTCCTTGGTCAGGATATTCCTTATTTATTTATTTAAGAAAAAGTGTGAGTAGGGGAGAAAAACAGAGGAAGAGAGAGAGAGAGAGTCTTAAGCAGGCTCCACCCTCAGTGCAGAGCCCGATGTGGGGCTTGGTCCCACGATCCTGGGATCATGACCTGAGATGAAATCAAGAGTCGGACACTCAACCGACTGAGTCACACAGGTGCCCCAGGATGTTCTACATTTAGCCATCATATTTTAATGATACAAAGGAGGATCAAAAAGGAAGGGGGGGCAGATAATTCGGAGATGAAGACCTAACTTTTGTTGTTAGTTCTGTCACTAATTGACTTTGTAAACCAAGATGCATGACTCTAGCTTTTCTGATCCTCAGATCCACGTTAGAAAAAATACCCTTCATGGGAATGAGATTATCATGAGAAATGGGGTTAAATGAGAAGACTTGGAGAAACTCTTTGCAGATGGTAAAGGACTATCCAATAGATAAACCACCTTATAATATTATACATGTTATACAAATATGTATAATAAACAAATTAACAAAAATAAATCAAGCCAGTATAAGAGATAAACATCTAAAACTAGGCTTAGGAGATACAAATGCTCATATTACTTAGCTTTCCCTTAATTTATGAACATATTTAGGCCTACAGCCTAATTCTGCTTTATGCCAAAGGATGGTAACTTTAAGCCTGGGAGAGGTTGAACCAAGATCAATCCTCAATCTTTTTTCTCTTCACTTTATTGCAGTGGGCAGAATTCTGAGCTGGTCCCCAAGACTTCTGCCCCCAAGTGTTCATGCATGATATGATCCTTCTCTTTGGTGTGGGCAAGACCTATGAATATAATGGAATGCCTCTTCTTCGATTATGTTATATTATGTGGCAAAGGTGTAGAAATTATAATGATGTAATTAAGGTCCCTAATTGGTTAACTTTAAGTTAATGGAAAAGGAGATTGTGCAGGGCAGGCCTGACCTATTAATCATTTGATACCTTTAAATGAAGCTAAGAGATCTGAAGGAGTAGAAACAATCTCTGTTGGCCTTAGAGAAGCAAATTGCCATATTGTGGAGAGGACTACATAGCCAGGAACGGGTGGGCTGACTCTAGGGCTGAGGCTCTCTGTCCTACAGGAACTGAATTCTGCCAACAACTTGTGAGCTTAGAAGAAGACCCTAGGACTCAAATGAGATCACAGTCCTGGCTGACAGCTTGACTTCCACCTAATAAAATACTGAGCAGTGGACCCAACTAACTCACACACAGACTCCTGACCCACAGAATGTGTGAGATACCAAGTTTGTGTGGTTTTAGGTGGCTATGTTTGTGGCAATTTGTTACATAGCATAGAAAACTAAAAGAAAGGAGAAGCTCTCCAGGAATCACTGTGAACAGGTCGGCCCCATAGGGGCAGATCTAGCTAAGCAGCAGAATTGCAACTTTTATGCTTTTGCTGAATCTCTTTCATAAGCCCCGGACCCGGGAGTTGGCTTTCTTCTGCTAAGGCAGAAGTTCCTGAGCTTCTTCTTCTTCTTTTTTATTTTTTAAATGTTTTATTTATTTTTGAGAGAGAGAGAGAGAGAGAGAGAGAGAGAGACAGCATGAGAAGGGGAGGGTCAGAGAGAGAGGGAGACACAGAATTCGAAGACAGGCCCCAGGTTCTGAGCTAGCTGTCAGCGCAGAGCCCGATGCGGGGCTCGAACCCACGAACCGCGAGATCATGACCTGAGCCGAAGCCGGACGCTTAACCAACTGAGCCACGCAGGTTCCCCTCCTGAGCTTCTTAACACCAAGGTCCTCTAATTATTTTCCTCTGATAGTCCCTAAAATTAAAACATCCATTTAGTTAACAAATTGCATGTATTTACTATAGAATAGTTAATTTGATTTAAAAAATTTTTTATTTATATTTGAGAGAGAGAGAGCAAGTACACATGTGCATGCATGAGCTGGGGAGGGGCAGAGAGAGAGGGGGGAATAGAGGATCCGAAGAGGGCTATGTGCTGACAGCAGAGAGCCAGATACAGGGCTTGAACTCACAAATCATGAGATCATGACCTGAGCTGAAGTCAGATGCTTAACTGACTGAGCCACCAAGGTGCCCCCATTAATTTGATTTCAATTTTAATTAAATAATTGCTCTTTAATTAAATATAAATGCAGAAGATTCTGACTGGCATGAGATGAACAAAGTAATCAAACCAACTTGTGGTTTTTATCCCAAATAAAAGAAAATAGATATTTTGGTTATTCCTTTAAGGCTTAACAAGGATAAATGTATATTTTACTTCTATTCAAGCTGTCTGAAAGACAGAAAATAGCTCACTGACCCTAGGAGTTGACATCATTTGAGATGTTCACCCAGACCATGATTGTCCCTTTTTGAGAATTACACATTTATACCACACTCATGCTTCTACTGTAAGACTAATTTCCCGGCTGGAGATGACTTGACTAAGAGGAGATACCTGGCCCAAATGCAGGCCCCTGACCCACTCTCTTAAGAATTTGAGGAGTCACAGACTCTCAAATTCTTTGAAGAGAATTGAAGATTCTCAAAATTCTTCTTCTTTGAAGAAGTCAAAGAAGATTGACATCTTCTATTGAAGATGTCAATAAGTGCTTTGGAAAGACAGACTCTGTGTGTCTTTATTGACTACTTGAACTCAGGACATAAAAGTCTAGGAGAACTAGAGCTCCCTTGTGTGGCCCTCTGAAACAAGGAAAACTGTGAAAGCTAAAGGACAGATATATACAGAGAAGGCTGAAGTGCAAAGACCATCAGACCTGGAGAGAAGGAGTAATTTTGGTTCTGATGGTTTTTCAGTTACTTGTTTTAGTTTATGCTGAGGCCAGTCTGTGCCTTCTGAGTTTCATAGAGTTCATCTTTATCCTTCTTAAAAAAAATCCCCTTTTTGGCTTCACACAGAGCAATTGGTTTTCTGTTATATGAATCCAAACAGCCATGGCCAAAACCATCTACCTGTCCTGCTCTAAACCCACAAATACTTTTGGATTCAGCTATCTCAATTCCTGACTTTTTGTAGGAATGAGCACCATTGCATAAGCTATAAGAATAAAAAGTAGGCTATTTGAATGCCAGTCTTTAGACACTACAACCAAAAGCATTACTTTCCTCTTGTGGAAGAAGGGGAGAAGGGTACAGATGTGAGAAGAGCCTTTGGTGTGCCATCCATTACAGTCAAAAACAAAGAAAATCTTTGGAAATATGATTGTCCAAGCATCCAGAAGAGTTAGCCCTACTCAGAGTAATGAAGGTTTATGTCATTTCTGACAGCTGAGGTATATACAGCAGACTTGTTAAGTGAATAAGTATGTCCAAAGGAGTTTGAGTGGAAGTAGGGGAAGAAAATCTTATTAATCTGTGAGGATGGGACCTTCTCAATTTTTAAAGAGCCAATTGAAGAAACTACATTTATACTATAATTTCAAAAGAAAATGTAATTTTCTTGCCATCTTTAAAAGTCTCTCATTAATTATCAAAACAAGCTTTCAGGAAAAGAGATATGGGATTAATCAGCAGGCACTTATGAGCACTTGCTCACTGTATGAGCAAGAGCAAGACAGTGTATGGCATCACAGGTGTACGCATGTGCCCAGTATTTGAATCACCATCTCTGCAGCCTTTGCTTTCTCAATGAGCACTGAGTTGGCCTGGGGGAGACTGGGTTGACTTTCTGCCTAGAGAATGGCTTTCTAATTTGTCCTAACAAATCATTTTGAATCTTGTGCCTCATGTGAAGAAAAAAAAGAACTTTGTTCTTACCTACTTTGGCCTAACCATACCATAATAACATTCACATTAAAATCCTACTGTATGATGTTCCAAATAAAGGTAACTTATTTAGGAACTTCAATAATTGAATTCACTTAATCTAAGGTAAATATGGTAGAGTATGATTTTAGCCCAACACAAGAAATTTGCCTAGTCATTATGGATTCTTCTAGAGGAGAATTAAATTCTATGGGGTTTCATGGTATACTTGATCCTGTACGTTAATTGGGGGTGGGAGCATGTAATATGTTTTCCATCATTAGGTCTACTTTGGTATAGGAAACTAGGTGTAGATGTCATTATGAAGAACCCAGAAATGGATGGACATTACACACCAAAGTTCCTGAAATTGCTCTGGAAGTTCTCCTTGACCACCTTTGCAGTGTGATGTGATGGCTCCCTGTGTAGCCCTAACGTGATCCCGACACTTATGACCCTGCATGGCCATCCTCAGTTTTCCTGTGTCTCCCACCACCAAGCTATGAGGCCCTAAGGGAAAGGGTCTTTCAAATTTGCAGCCCCAGCTTAGCACAGGTACATAACAGGTATTTAAAAGATACCAGTTGAATGAATGAATGAAATTCTATAGTTGGTTTTGCTCATAGCAACTTTGCCATCTCCAAGGAACATATCACCCGAAACTGTTTGGGATGGCTTGTCAGTATATTGGTTAAAACTAAAGTTTTTGATATAAATCAGCATACTCTGCACAGTGGAAGATGTCAATAAGTGCTTTGGAAAGAGAGAGAGAAGGAGGGAGATCTGTGGTCATACAAAATTATAATTATTTTGCTCTAAAAATTAGACATATTTTGAAGCATCTATTGTTTCCATCATTTTAAGAGGAAAGAAGAGATATAATAAGTTGCTATTTAAATATTGAAATCACAGGCAGAGAAGGACAGATACCATATGTTTTCACTCATAAGTCTAACAGGAGAAACTTAACAGAGGACCATGGGGAGGGGAAGGGGGGAAAAAGTTAGGGAGAAGGAGGGAGGCAAATCATGAGAGACTCTTGACTACTGAAAACAAACTGAGGGCTGAAGGGGGAGGGGGAAGGGGAAGGGGAAGGGAGCTGATGGTCATGGAAGAGGGCACTTGTGGGGAAGAGCACTGGGTGTTATATGGAAACCAACTTGACAAAAAAGTATAATAAAAATAAATAAATAAACATTGAAATCATACTGTACTGTGTAATCTCTTAAATAAAATCACACGGCTATCTTTTTAAATAAAAACAAATTAAGAGTTCCTGTTTGCTCAATTATGGATCTACTTGGGAAAAAAGGCACTGGAAAATGATGTTATGACTCTAAATTGGAATGGAAACATAAAGCTAACACTGAATTTTCTGTATATCATGCAGAACAAATAAAGGTATATTAAAGGTTCCAACCAAAAAAAAAAACCCTGAGGAAAGAAGAGCTTCCTATGTTTGCTGTTTCAAATAATTTTAAACCAAAGTACTTAAGATACCATGTGAATTTCCCCCCCAGAAAGGAACATGATTCTTCTTTCTCCATATGCATTGCTAAGTTACTTGGGAATTAGGCAAATGAGAAGAAAAGGAAAAACATTCTTTTAAATCAACCAGTTTGTTTTTCTTTCTAATTAAAACAGGTAAATCTTAACATTGCAAAAGATGTAGATGTTCTCATTTTCCTTTAAAAATTCCTGGGTAGGGATTTTCCTTGTCTCCCTTAAAATTACTGAATAAATTATCTCCAAGACAGTGTCTCTCCCAAAGATCCTGCATAAATGAACACAGACTAGAACCTTCACTCAAACTCCTGCTGGTTGTCAGATCACAGGTGCTCAAGCCTGCACCTGCTTCACTCTGGCTGCATCTAAATGAAGCCACTTATCCTAGTGAAAGCAATCAGGTGAGCATCTAGGTTCATCTAGCTACCAGATGTTTCCCATCATGGAGAAATGTTTCGCATTGATGGAAATGTTCTCTATCTGTACTCTCAATATGTTAGCCACTTAGCGATATGTGGCTATCAAGCCCTTGAGATATACCTGCTGCAACTGAAGAATGGAATTTAAAATTTTATGTCACTTTAATTTATTTACATTTAAATACCCACACATGGCCAGTGGCTACATACTGGATGGTGTATCATGGCTTTATATTAGTAAGGTGTTACCATTAACCAAACATAAATTTGAACCTTTTAAAAAATTATAAAACACTGTACTATATAAGAGTATAAGTTGGAAAATATATCATCAGAGTTTTGCTCACTAGAGAGTAATCATTGTTAACATATGATGTATATTTATTCTTCTAGACTTTTTCTTTCTCTCCAGGCATATAAACATACACACCCATAGGTAGATTAAAAAATGTATAAAGTAGAATCATACTATATACGCTGTTCCACAGCTTGTATTTCTCTTAACATGTTTTGACCACCTTTCTATGTTGTATATACAGAGCTCTTTATAGTTACACAGCCAGTATGTTCCCTTCTTTGCTAAGCCAGTCTCATTTTTGTAATCTGTAATCAAGGAGTTCTGATTAACACAGGTGCGTCCAGGGTCCAAATTCACCTTTTGGGTCAGCAGGTTGGGGCCCTATCTGAGAATAAAAGAAGTAGGTGCAGACTCAGAAGAGGAGAGCTTTGTGTGGCAGGCAGAGGAAGTTAACATTTTACCATATACTCAAAAGGAACTGACTGAAGGGTTTGAGCAGAGAAGTGGCACCATCAAACTGTCATTGAAGAGCATGACCTTGGTAGTGATCTGTCTTAGGTGGGAACACAGATTCCTTGACCGAGACATTGGTGGTACAAAGGTTTGTGTACAGTTCAGTTACCAGGTACAGAATACCAAGAATACTGCTGTTCTAACACATTTCTAGAGCACGCTCACAAAATCCTATTCAGCTCTCTCACAATAGAGTAGAAGTAAAATATTGTGTATTGTAAATTTAGTTTTCAACTACTATTGTAAAGATATAAATTCATTCATTAAGCAGTGCACAAAATGAAGTCTGTCCACATGGAGGAGCAGATTGGGGACTGAGGAAAACAAGAAGTTTAATTTTGAACATATAAATTTTGAGATGCTTATTAACCATCCAAGTGAAATGTCAAGGAGGCAGTTAGATGAATGAGTTTGGAGACACCTTTTGGCATCATCAGATGCCTAGTAAGTGAGCGTATATAAAGAAAGAGGAATCAGGAGATGGAAGGAATGAGCAAAAAAGACCAAATAAGGTGGTGACAAGAATAGAGCTGGAGAGAAAGTAACAGTGAGCCAAGAACTAGAATCTCCAAAGAATGGGGGAGGAGTGGCCCAGGACTTTGTAAGTGCACCAAGGAAGCAGAGTGAGTGGTACTGATGGACAGCATGAGTTTCCAAGCTGAGTGGTTTTTCAGGTGAGTAGACAACAGTCTAGAAGAGGCAATGGCAAGGATAACACCTTCCCTGTCTCCAACTCCAGTAGCACAAGAGGTGTGGGCAATAAAGCATGGCTCCTGGGAGGGCTCTAGGGAAGTAATACAATTAAGAAAGCCAAATTTATAGTAAAAAGAGGAAGTCAAGTTAAGAAGATAAAGAACTTTACGGATGACACACTTGTGAGTTTTAGAGTTCACAGGGCAGCAATTTAGGGGTCCAGGAGGGTGGGAGGTAGGGTTGTATGGAGCTAGGTGGGCATGAGAGACCGCAGGGTGAGAGGTGACTAGAATCCTTGTTTCTGAATTGTGTCAATACAGACAGGACAAAGGGCATGACAGAATTAGCTCCAATGTTCTGGGAGGCAAGTTAGTGGGCCTGTACTGAGGAGGAAGGAGACAGAGCTCTTCTGTGTTGTGAATTAGCAAAACAGAAAGACTTCGGTGCTAATGTAGGAATGTGACCTTTACAAAAATGTTTTGTTTTTTTTTTAATGGTGAAAAATGTTTCCTAAGTTGTGGCAATTTAGCACTAGGTATCGCTAGGCAGCATGAATTCCACCTTAATTACAGCAAGTATGTGCTGAATATCAAGTATTATTCCAGGCCTGGAGAAGGATGGAGAGAAAGAAAAGCAGCCATCTCCAGGAAACTTTAAGTCTCCCCCCAGTCTTAGCTTAAGTTGCCCCGAAATGTATTTCATTGGGAAGATGTTATTATACCCCTCTTCCCAACAATCGTAAGAGCACTTCTCATTTTGAGTGTTGGACTGGGGGAGGCTTTCTTCACCTTGTCTTTGGAAGAAATGCCCAGCTATGTGGTCAACCACATAAGCTCAGAGTCATTTGAACAGTTTCATTTAGAGAAGCAGACACTGAACAGATACAGCATTTTTGCTCTTATGTTCTCTCTAAATTGAACTAAGATAAGAACAGGCATTAAGCTGCTTAGAGATTTGAATTAGAGGAACAATTATTCTAATACACATGATAGCAGAAAGGCTCTCAGAGCCCATAATCTCCTGATTCTTATGAAAAACTGTCACTCTCTGGATATCCATGCTTGACTGGAGGTTCTGCAAAGTAATCTAAGCCTCCTTTTCTCACTTTTATCCTTTTGGATTGATTTTTGTTTCTTTGAAAACAATTGTTCCATTTTGAAACTTTCTGAACACGGTACAATGCATAATCTGTATCATTTAGCACTCTAAATACTCGGCCATTATACAAGGGTTCTTATGACTGAGCACGCCTTGTCAATGGAAATTTATTCAATGAAATGTGAAATTACTTGAGAAGCCACATTTAGAGCATTTGGTTTAAGCCAGGCATGTTGAGCTGAAAAGATTCAGGAAGTAAGTTATATTCTAAATAGCTAATGATTGTTCATTGCAGGGTACCTTTTCATCCTTTACTGCTGCTTCTGCCTTTCGGCCTCTCACAATGGCCACTAGAGAGAGAGCAGGGGATCGAGTATGGGAAAGATCATTTCAATGGTGTCTTCACATTGACATGCCATTTTAATGTCACAACTGTCATAACTAGAGTGTGCAGATGGGGTTCTGGTCCAAGCCCCATCAACTGACACTTTACCTCACAACCTTACTCTCTTAGAGTCTATAAAATTGGATACCGAAACTGTTAGTATTGCTGTTTGAACTACCCAGGCTGAGCCCAATTCCTTTCTCTGCACAGGCTCCTTTGTTTTCTATGAAGGAGGGTAGTAACTCTATTCCCTGGGAATCAGGAAAAATATTTTTAACTGGATATATTTTAGAGGAGGTTATATTGACCCAACATGTTCAAAGGCTGAGAGGTATGAGAGATAGACAGCAATAATCCGGTCACTGCAATTCCTAAAGATATTCTAAACAGTACCCTGGGTACTGGAAAATACATTGTTCCACCTGGGAGACCGAGAAAAATCAGTGCACCAGACCGAGAGCTTGGTATGTGGTTCATGCTTCATGCATGCTTGCTCAGTGAATGGATGAAAGAGTAGAACTACAAGATCCAGATACCAGCCCGATGGTGCTAATGCACAGACCACTGCACCTCTAGCCCATGCTCTCTCAAGTGCCTCAAGACAACCATGTAACAAGGGATACTCTGTAAATTACCCTATAGTAAACCTAAACTCCATTAGGAACTGAAAACACTTTTTCTCATAAATATCTCTTTAGTTTCACTTTCTTTCCTTATAGCTACAAAAATCCTCTTCTGAGACATTATAGGTGAAGGAGGAGTTGATGTAAGCAGCTAGTTAGGCTAGTTAGGTTATCTGGATGCCTGAAAGGAGAGGAGATCAAGTGTTGGAGGTGCCTTTGGGTTGCTTCTTCCCTGTGGTTTTCTCTCTCTCGTTAAAGTACATCTAAGAAAGGAAAGTTTGAGTTTGGTTGGACATGAACTCTAGAACTCATGAAAGCAGAATTTAAAGGATCCCAAGATTGAGCAGACATGGGTCTAAGGCATGAGAACCTAAAAAAGAAATATGTCTGGATGGTTAAATTTCTTAAAAATGAAGTTCTAACAAGAGAGAGGAGGAGAAACACCTTGAAAGAAACTCTGGCCTGTAAGGGGAGCTCTATGATGGGACCAAATTTGGCAACCGGATATATAAAGGTGAAAGGGAAGAAGGCTGAGATCACCATAAGACAGTGAATCTCTTTTAAATGTGTTTACATGTCTCAAATCCAAAGTAAACTGTCTAACAAAAATGCTGCAATTAAATTTGATGCAGCAAGATAGAATGAAAATGTGATTTTGATGGAAGATACTGAGAAAGCAGAATTCTTCAATATTTATTTGCTCTATATCTTCCCTGTTTAGAGAAAAGATCTTTAGATTTGTAAAGTTTGAATGGCATTTGTCCTAAATGTAAGGAGTGATTGAAGAAAGAACAGAGTTGCTTTAAATGAGTTTAAATAATGCTTTATAAGAGAAATCACATCCAGGATCCAAAAACTTGCAAATGAGAGTTTTAAGAAACTACTGAGAAAAAAAGGAGGAAGGTTGGAAATGGACAAACATTTACCAATTTCAAAAAGGGAAGTATACAGAATTAAAAGCATTTCTGATGATGACAACTGAATTTTATGTTTATTCTGGGCATGACTGTAGAATGGATGTTACAGGGCAACCTTCCTTGCTCTTAGGAGAAAAAGCATTGATCTCTGAGCCAGGTTGGGTTCACTAAGCATGAATCAACTCATCTCAGACTGATCTTATTTCATTTTTTAATGGAGTCCGAGATTAGCATAGCAGGAAAATGGGTTATTTGTGGTCTATTTAGACTGCATTCAGGAATCTGGCAAAAGGTGACCTTGAGAACCCGGTGGACAAATAGAAATGTAAACTGGATGACGGGTATACTGAATATTGGATGAACTTAAAGTGAGTTTATTAATGTATCAGTAGTAATATTAATAGGGAAATCTAGGTGTGCATTTCTCAGTCTCATGCCAGTGCGTTAGAAGTCCTATCATATCTCTGAGTGATGTGAACTTTGAAGGGATAGCATATATACTGAAAGACAAAATCAGAATCCAGAGAGCTCTCAACAGTCTGGAATGAAAGACTGAATTCAACTTAAAGACATTTCAGAGAGATAACAGACAGAAGCCCTAACGCTTGTGTCTAAAATATTCTACTGCTCAAATATTGGCTGATAGTGACCACAGGGACATACCTGTAAAGGAACAGGATCACTCTCAGAGGTTAACTAATTTGTCTTTCCATTATTTTTCCTCTTTCTGAATCTTGAAACTCTCCATTTCCACTGTGTCTGGGCACATCTTAAACATTTAAAATAAACAAAATAAAATAAAGCACAAAAGCACAAAACACAAATCTAAACCCTTCCCGACTTTTATTACTGCCTTGAGCACACTCTTTACTTTCCTGCACTGCAAAGCTGCTCAGGGGTAGCGACATTGGTTCCCTCCACTCTCCTCAAATTGGTCGCATTAAGTCATCAGTGACTTCCTAATCAAAAAATGTATTAAACATTTTTTCAGTCCTAAGCTTCTGTGATGCCTCTGCAGCATTTGATACTCCTGGTCATTTTTTTTATTCTTGAATTTTTCTCTTCCCTCCACTTCCTTTCTTTTGCGGTTACTTTCCGAGTCTCAGAATTCCATCTTGTCTCAACTCTCTTCACATACACATCCCATTCTCCTAATAGTCTAGGCTTTCTTCTCACCATCTGTGTTGGGGGATCTCACATCCTCAGGGTGTCAACTGCCTTGTGTATGTTGAAATCTTTATTTCTTACATTAACCATTTTCTTGAGCTCTAGACTTTACTTTCCACTGAACTTCTCCAATGGCTTCAATTGCCACCTGCACTTTGACTATTCACAGATATATAATTGTAGCCTAGACCTCTCCACTGAATTCCAGACCCTTATTTCTAAATCCATACGCAATAGCTTCCTCTAGATATTTCTTAGGCATCTCATACTCATGATTTTCAATCTTAATCATCACCCACCCTCCTCTTCAGTATTTCCTTTTCTAAAGATTATGACCCAACCGTCACACAGTTATTTAAGCCAGAAAATGAAGAAGGATTGTTCCTGGTTCTTCCTGATACTTTCTATTTCACATTCAGGTAGACTCCAAGTCATACCTCCACTAAAGCATTTTTCCTAAAATACAAGTCTATTGATTTCCTTTTTCAAGGGGATAAAAATCCCAACTCCTTAGCATGCCACCTGAGACCTGATGACCTGAAGCTGAGTCTTCCCTAGCTTTCCAGTCTCATCTCATAGCTCTTCCCTGGAAGTATCCAATGGATGAATGGTACATTTCTTTCTTTTTTTAATGTTTTATTTTTGAGAGAGCGAGCGAGAGAGGCAGAGACAGAGCACAATTAGGAGAGGGACTAATCATACATTTTTACTAAAAGGTTACCTACATTTGGCTTTTTTTTTTATCCTTGTGCCTATTCCTATGTTTTCCCTTTTGCTTCAGTTGTTCTTTCTTCCATTTTTTTGCCTGATGAATTTCCTTAATGCATAATTCCTTGTTTTCTCTACTATGCATCAATTGAAACTTTCTCTTCTGTATTCACATTTTTTCTATTCATTTTCCTAGATAGTGCATACCACAAGGCAGTAATTACTTGTTTTGCATGACAATCTTCACCACTAAACTGTGAGCTCCACAAGGAAGTGACTAAGTTCTGTTAAGTTTTGTAGCCCCTACACAGTGAACACTCAATTCATGTTTATGCAATAAATTAACTCAATGTGCACAAATACAGCAGTGTCACTTACATAAAGGTTTGCTCTCCCCCTGGCTCTATTAACAGTTCTAAAACTTACAGACAAGGATAGTTCTGCTTTTCTCTGGGCCAATCAGAGTCCACATTGAGAATATTCTGCTCTGATGTGATGTTGCACTTAAATTGAGGTAGATATAAACTAAAAAACGCTAAGGTGCCTGGGTGGCTCCGTTGGTCAAGTGACTGACTCTTGCGGCTCAGTTGGTCAAGTGACTGACTCTTTCGGCTCAGTTCATGACCTTGCGGTTCGTGAGTTCAAGCCCCACATCGGGCTCCACGCTGACAGTGCAGAGCCTCCGTGGGATTCCCTCTTTCTCCCTCTCTCTCGCCCCTCCCTGTTTGTGGTCTCTCTTGCTCAAAATAAATAAATAAACTTAAAAAAAAACATTAAAGAAGAGCAATAGGAATCTGACACTATGTCGAAGGAACAATGATTGAACAAATGGGAAATATTTGTGTAAGGTGTCATGAATTGAAAAGTAACAGTACCTATTATACTAGTGAGGGCCTGAGAGCATGCCACACCTTTTCTAACAAAACACAACTATGGCAGATTAAACACAATGACAGATTATTTGCTGCTTCTCTCATTGAGAGGTGGAGTCGAATTCTCTTCCCTGTGAAGGTGGTTGCTGTGACCAAATGGCATGGGATGAAAGGGACACTGCAAAACTTCTAAAACTAGGTCAGAGGAAATCTTGAAGTGCCACTTTGGTCTCTGAAAATGTTTAATCTTGGGGTGCCCCTGCTGTAAATCCGGTCGCCATGCTGTGAGAAGCCCAAGACACATAGGTGCTCTATTAGAGAAAAGCCAGTGCAACTCCTGGCAGACAGCCAGCTTCACCTGCCATCACTTAGTGAACCATTGTGAACACCCAACACAGAGCCTTCAGATAAACGCAGCTGCTGCCAACATCAAACTGCAGCCACATAAAAACCTGAGCCAGAACCAGACAGCCAGACCCTTTTCTAATTCCTGACCCACAAATTTAAGAACAAAGTAAAATTTTTTTTTAAAGAAATAGGCTCTTTTTTAAAAAAAAAATGTTATTTATTTTTGAGAGACCTAGGGAGACAGAGTGTGAACAGGGGAGGGGCAGAGAGAGAGAGGGAGGGAGACACAGAATCTGAAACAGGCCCCAGGCTCTGAGCTGTCAGCACAGAGCCTGATGTAGGGCTTGAATTCATGAACCACAAGATCATGACCTGAGCCAAAGTCGGTTGCTTAACTGACTGAGCCACCCAGGCACCCCAAGTAAAATTTCTTTTAACCATTAAATTTGGAGTTTTAAATGATTAAAATGGCATGGAGTTACATAGCAATGGAGACCTAAAGCAACAACTACATGTATTGACTGATTGAAGAGTGACTTAGTGACAGGAAACTGCTGTGGAAAGAACAGATGTGTTACTCAGATCTCCCCCTTCAAGAAAGGACTTGCTGCCCAGCTGCAAGGAATGCAGTTAGCTGGCAGCCTCCAGCTGTTCGCTCCTTCTTGACACACCTCACATTCTGAGCTGTGGTCTTGCTCTTTTCAGGGCAGGCGCCAGCTAATGACTAAGCAAGGCAGTGCTACAAAGTTCTTGGAGTGTCCCCAGTCCACAGCTGAACAAGTGGTACTAAGTCCTAGTCATCTTTGTCCAACTGGTTGACTCCTTAAATGAGCAAACTGTGCTGCAGAGCTCCGCACTGGGCAGCAGAGATCTCTGGTCTGTGTTATGGACTGATACCTCCACCTGCCCAATACTGCCCCCATCTCTTTTCACAGGTGTTACTCCCCAGTGAGGCTTGTGCACTCCTATTCCATCTCAGTGTCTGCTTCCTCGAAAATACAACATATAAAACCACTCTGCATTATCTTAAGAGAATTATAATAGCAAAGAGCACTCTTAAGACTCGGTGGCCGAACAAGCCCAGTGATACAGACGTGGCTTCTGGGTTTCGGCTTTGGGCCATCGATTGCCTTACTACTGTTTAAGTAAAGTATGGCAGTGGCCTTGGTTATTGGCTACCTAGACAGCAAGACTGAGACTGCAAATAAAAGGAGTGGAGGAGTGGGTTACACAGAGTGCACCGGGAATCTTGATTTTGCATCTGCCTGAAGACAAGTGGAAGAACTCAATGGAATGATAAACATCTCATAAATGATCCAACTGGTCTTGTGAGACATTTGCTGATTAAAAAACCTCAGTCCAGGTTCACTAATTTCTCAACCCTGTCAGAAATCCTCATCTGATGCTGTTTGCTTAAGAATATGTGAGCTGAATAGGAAGGTCTAATGATTTTCAGGCATTTATGAAGGAGCCCTGAGATTGGATCTTCCTGGCAACAGTCAAATCACTGTGTTACAGAAACTGAATTTGTCTCCTGTTCCTTTACTAAGTTCAAAGATGGCCAGTTTTATTTTATTTTATTTTAATGTTTATTTTTGAGAGAATGTGTGTGAACAGGGGAGGGGCAGAGGGAGAGGGAGAGAGAGGCAGGCTGAGCACCATCAGCACAAAGCCCGATGTAGGGCTCCATCTCATGAACCCTGAGATCATGACCTGAGCCAAAGTCAAGAGTCAGATTCTTAACCAATTGACCCAACCAGGCACCTCAAGATGGCCATTTTAAAAGTATATGTGTGGTAACAATGAAAAGTGTGTGTGCGTGTGTTTCTGTGTGTGTGTGTGTGTGTGTGTGTGTCTGTAAGAGAGAGAGAGATTAACAATTAGTACATCATTTGAAAATAGGAATTTTATATCCCATTGGCATTCTGTCCTAAGTCTTTTTCCCTTGGTCTCATATTTATAGAACTTGGCCACTTCTCTGAAAAGTTGATATTACCCTTTCTGGGGAAGAGAAGATGCCAGAAGGGCATGATCTTTCTGTCCAAATATTTGAAGAATTAATAGGAATTAGATTTGTTATAGCAAAAAGTTGTTGTAGCAGCCAAATGGTAGAAACTGGCCTAATATTTGGAAGCAAAACAGAAAATATTTTGAATGAACTTTTTAAAAATATTTTTTAGGTTTATTTATTGCTGAGACAGAGAGAAACAGAGCATGAATGGGGGAGGGGCAGAGAGCGAGAGAGACACAGAATCTGAAGCAGGCTCCAGGCTCTGAGCTGTCAGCACAGAGCCCGTTGTGGGGCTCAAACCCACAAACTGTGAGATCATGACCTGAGCTGAAGTTGGACGCTTAACTGACTGAGCCACCCAGGCTCCTGGAATGAACTTTTTTTTAAATGTCTTTTTTTTTTTTTTTTTTTTTTTGAGAGACAGAGAAAGCGTGAGCAGGGGAAGGTCAGAGAGAGAGAGAGGGAGATACAGAATCTGAAGCAGGCTCCAGGCTCTGAGCTAGCTGTCAGCACAGAGCCCGATGCGGGGCTCAAACCCACGAACTGTGAGATCATGACCTGAGCCAAAGCCGGATGCTCAACCAACTGAGCCACCCAGGTACCCCCCGAATGAACTTTTTGTCAGAACTGCTCAAAGGTGCTGTGGGTTGCTTTGATAAGTGGTGTGTTCTCTATTGCTGGGGGAAACCAAGCAATTACTTGATGGAAATGACATTCAATGGGATTCAAGTAAATCAGGAGCATTTTGGTTTTAAAGTCTCTTTATGCTAGAAATTCTATAAATACTGAAGAAACAGAAAGACAAATATAAAGGCATTTTGAGGGACTTTTCCCATTAAATACAAATATAGTACAGGAATTACATTACCATAATCAAATGTTAGTTCTGGTTCTCATTTTATCAGATATAAAGCTCTTCGGATACCTTTAAAATTGTTTTTCTAATAAAGCCAGCCAAGCATGAAATAACTTCTAGCTGTTTTAGTAAAGACTAATAGAGGAAATTACCCTAATGAGAGGCTAATAAAGCAGACTAAGATGACCCTAGAAGCACATGTCCTTTTCAGACAAGGCTGGTGGATACTGTGCTTGTCGTTAAGAGAGGCAGTTATGTTCCTGTTTTTCTAAAGAAAGGTTTTGGGAAATTTATCAGTAGGGGGCATTGGTGTTCTACCAGCAGGAGAACTTGACTCAGAGCATAAGTGCACTTGGTGATTCTGAACACTTTAAAATGATCAACAAATCAAAGCAGATAGGAAAGTACTTTCCGTAGAAAAATCCACATAGAAATGTCATCTGTTCTAAATGAAACTTAAGGAAATAGAAGTACAGCATGTACATATTTGGTTTCTCCAAGATAAATGAAAGATGCTGGAGGCCTTAAATAAAAATTTCTTGAGAGAGAAAAAAAGATCACAGCAGCTGCAGATAGATTCAGCATCTCCAAGTGCTAGGAAATGAGAGGGGAGCTGAATGTGCATCATGGGGAACCGGTGTCCCTGATGCTGCCGGCTCCCATGTCGCTGTAATGAGAGTGAAACCAAACAGTTCTCTCTGTGTTAGACACTTCCCTAATACAACAAATACTCGTCTGTTTTTCTCTCTTCCCCTCTGCTGGTATGGGCAAAGGCACACAATCATGAAAGGATTCATGGGAAGAAAGGGAAAATACATAGATTTGGCATGCCCAATATGGGAGATAAAGAGCTGCACTTCCTCACTTGGGAACACACATAAGCCTGCCATTAGTCACGGAGAGAGAGATTATTAAACACCAGTAAAAATTAATGCAACATTTCCATGTCTACCATGATATAAATGCTAGGTGGCAGATAGAATTACTTATGAATTATTACATCTTATAGAAAATTTTGATACCCCAGGTTTTTTATCCTCTATCCTCAAAAATACTTTTAGAGGTCTATCTTACAAGTTAAAATTCTGAGACTTACAATTTGAGACCTTAAGGAACAACACAAAGGAAGGATAACATACACACACACACACACACACACACTCATGCACACACACATACTGATAGGTTTCCCTGATTTGATTAAAGTCTATTGATGCCTAAGAAGCCTACTGATTCCCACCCCCTCTTAAGGCTCATTCAGATTTTTACCTTCATTCACTTAACACACATTGATGAAGTCCCTCTTAGGTAAGTGGCAAGCAGGGGTTAGGTACCCCTCTACAAAACCTGCCTTGACCTCTGGGGCCATAATTAACTCTTGGAACATGAGTTTCTTTTAAAAATTTTTTAAAATAAATTTATTTATTTTGCATGCACACATGCGAGAGGGAAAGAGAAAGAGTACACACGTGAGCAGGGGAGGGACAGAGAGGGAGGAAGAGAGAGAATCTCAAGCACGCTCCTCGCTGTCAGCTCAGAGCCTGATGGAGGGCTCAATCTCACAACTGTGAGATCATGACCTGAGCCAAGATCAAGAGTGGACGCTTCACCGACTGAGCCACCCAGGAGCCCCTGGAACATGTTTATTAAGTTGAGAAAAATATAATGCTACTTGTGAGCATAACATAATGTCTAAACTTGTCAAATCACTGTGTTGTACACCTGAAACTAATGTAACATTGTGTCGACTATACTCAAAAAAAGAAAGTTTTTTAGGCAAGAACATTAGTCTCTTATTGCTGTTGAAATAACCACAAACATAGTGGCTTAAACCAAAAAAGAACACAAACAAACAAACAACAATGTGAAATCCTGGTTGGGAGCAGGAAAAAAAAACAAGCTAAAAAACAAGTCCCAGTTGATAGCCAGGAGACTTTAGGGTATAGATGGCTCCCCAGCAAATCACAGCCCCTTTCAGCAAGTGTTCTTTGTTCTTTCTGTTCTCTTATTCCCTCCTCCTGTTCTCCTAATGGCCTTGACAGTGAAAGGATAGGATGTTGGGGTAGGGGCTGTGGGGAGCCATGTAGTGAAAACTTTCCTGAAGAAAAAACTCTGGTCTGGGAGTTGGATGGTTCAATTCCCTGCTCTGCTGCTAACTCTGTGAACGTGGGCAAGTCACCTAGCCTCACCCTGGTCTCAGTAAAATGGGAAAATAATTCCTAACACAGCAGAAGAAAGTATCAATGCATGAAGAATAACAGCCTCCTGCCAAGGAAAATTCTGGCCACTGACAGCTAGGTCTCTTCCCAGTCCCTTCTTTTCATTAAATAGATCCAGAATTAGGTAAACACTCAAAAGGCAGAGACTATAGCAGAATTTACATGGAGTATTTGGAACAGAGAGTGACTAATTAAAAAAAAAATCCTTAAAAAAACACACCTAGAACAGAGTGGTGTTTTGTTTTGCCTTGTTCTTGAATTGCCAGCCTTTGTGTTTGGTGGTGTTGACTTTTAATGGAGCTGGTAAACAGCACCCGTTCTCACCCACCAAGTGTTTTGTATCAATTAAGAGAGTGAGAAAGTGTAAGGGAAATCAAGATAGGGCCTCATTACTTCTAAAGACTGGGTTAGAGGATGTGGCTTAGATGGACCTCCTAGTACTGAACCACAGAATTAAGTGGACTTACCTACTCAGTCATATACAGTGGTAGAAAACCACAGTCCTTCCCCATGTAGAAGGAACAGACTAGAATACATGTTTCCTGTGGTGTCTGGCTTCCGTGGGGAAGAAAGGAGGAAGAAGCTGAGCTGTGCGTACCTAGTTCTTTCAAACTTGCCAGTGAAAACTTAGTCCGCCCCAGGGGAGGGGCACCTGCAGGGATGGAGAAAGGCCAGAGTGTGTGCCCTCCCTGATCTCTCTTCACATGAAAGGAAATACCAGAAGTGTGAAATGTCCTATGTCCTTCTGAGAGCATAAATCACCTCAATTCATCTTGTTCAGCAGAATGAATTGGATTTTACAATAATGAAATGTATTATAAGTAACAGAACTCTGCATCCATAGCCTGAATGTTTAAACAGACCACATTTCATCACCCTGGTGAATACACCCCAGTTTTGTTCTGGAATGGCTTGAAATGAGACATGATATGTCTGGATCTTCCTTTTCTTTATTAAACCTTTTAATGCATTTAATTTCCAGAGATGGCTGGATCGTTTCCAAGCGAGGGAGGGGAGAAGTATGTAGGCATCTGTAATGATCTCTGACAGTGTGACACGGAGCACTGATTTTTACAACAGTAGCCAAAATTACAGTAATTAGAGAAAATATCCACATCTTTATAAACAGGGTGTTAACTGATTCAAAAGGAACTTAATGAGAACTTACAAGAGGAAGTGTGCTTTTGCCACTGAGTATTAAACATTAATTAAAGTCAGAAGGCAATAGTCAAATTGCCTCTCTACTTCAGTCACTTGGCAAGGCACAGAAACTGGAGAGGTTTCAGAATCTGCTGACTTTGCTGGCTGTGACCCTCCAATGGGTTCTCTAAATTTATGGCCAGTTTTGATTAATTTTATTTCTCTTAAAGGTTTTGTTCAGATCTTATTGCAGAAACTGAGAGATGAAAGCTTTCAAATGCTTAGTGTTGGACATCTTATTTTTAAACAGTATTTTTAAATTCTCTTTTTAT
This sequence comes from Cryptoprocta ferox, assembly GCA_028646485.1. Lineage (NCBI taxonomy): Eukaryota > Metazoa > Chordata > Mammalia > Carnivora > Eupleridae > Cryptoprocta > Cryptoprocta ferox. The sequence goes on from CM053568.1 coordinate 29,312,742, forward strand.
TATAAGGATAAGCAGAAGAAGCCATATATGAAATAGAGTATGATCCCAGCTATGAAATAAAATATGTACAAAAAATATTGGAAGGACATACATCAAACTATTAGCAGTGGCTTTCTCGGAAGGATTGAACAATGGATGGTTTTTTTCTTCTTTTCTGCATTTTATATGCACTGCTTTTATAAATGGAAAAAATGAGTTTTAACTTCTAAAGGTCTGTTGATTCTCAGGAAAGAGCTAATCAGTGTCCTCCAAATTGACTCTAAGGTACTTATAGTATCTGGAAAATAATAAATACAGATAACATTTAAATCTTACACCTGCACTGTTTTTGACTGGATGATTGTAAATACACTTTATCTTCATTTCAATGTAAAATTATGCTTAAGAACTAGTGTATCATCACGGCTTTGATTCAGTATCAAACTTTTGATCTGATGGCCAAGAAGACAAACCTCTGGAGGCAGACCTAATCATTTTTTTCATTCTGAGTTAAGAACGTGATTTTGACAAGACAGGTCATGGAAATGGCCAATTTGGTCATCTGAATCTCCTTGGGGGCTGCAGCTCAAAACACTTTATATTGATTCCTGTGAAAATGATACAGTGCAGGGAGGGGAGGAAGCATTCTTCATTTGATTCTTCCGGCTCCTGTATTTTGTATTCCTCCCTTGCAAACTCTACTAACTTCCTATTGTGTCTCCCCAGCCAACTAATTCTCTCCAGTCATGGTTTTGCCTACACTCCCCAATAGGCTGGGAACTCCTTGACTGAGCACGAGTGTGCATGCTCTCACACGAGACCATGCAAAGTGCTGCGAACACACTAGGTATTCTCCTCGAATTTGCTGAACTGACCTGCGTTGAAAACAAAGCGGTGACAGAATTGAAAAGCTAGAAACCTCCACCTTTTAAATAACTTTGGGCTCTTCCTGTTTTCATTAGGTCAAGTGAAGAATGTACAGGGTTGTGTTTTTTTTCCCCCTTTTCTTTTCACCTTGAAAGGAGATTATGTGCCAGCCTGAGCTGCTGAACCACAATTTGTTTTAAAGCTCTTTTGAGGGAAAATGCCACAGGAAAGCCACAGCTCAGACGATAGCTTACTACACAGATTTACTGACAGTCTCTCACATGCCTGCGTTTCTGGGGGATGCACTGAAGACTGAGGTGCAGACCTTACATTTAATGAGCTCGCAGTCTAGCAGGGGAGACAGTCCTGTATACAAATAATTATCATGCAGATGGTCAAGTGCAATTATAGATGCATTTACAAGATACAGTGGTAGCCCAGGGGAAGATACGTGGTCAGGAAAGGCTTTACAGAGCAGACAAAACCTCCACCATATGATAAACTTTTCCAGGGACAAATGATTAGTTTTGAAGTTGGGCCTTTTTGTACACCGAAAAAAATGTTGGGAGGATGCCAGTTGTTAAGGCAAATGTAGTACCCACACTTTGATATAAAATTTTAAGACAAATGTAGCAGGTAAAAATCTTGCCTATAAATTAGAGTGTTAAAAAATCCTTTTTGTTTTTTTAAAAGTTAAAACATTTTTTTGATGTTTTTTTATTTATTGTGAGAGAGACAGTGTGCTAGCAGGGGAGGGGCAGAGAGAGAGGAAGAGAGAGAAAGAATCCCAACCAGCGCAGAGCCCTATGCAGGGCTTAAACTCACAGACTGTGACATCATGACCTGAGCTGAAATTGAGACAGACGCTTAACCAACTGAGCCACCCAGGCACCCTCCCTTTTATTTTTTTTTATGTCAATTTCTAGCTGAGTTTGAGCCACCATTGCACTGGGCCACAAGAAGTTTATTCTGTCGTAATTACTGGGACTCCCCTATAGGATCTTAACAGCGCAAAGAGGCCCTCAGGTGTTGTCTATACTGGGTGGTCCTGAAGCCCTTGGTATCCAGCTCACAGCCTTCCTCTGGTTCCAGGGGCTCTGCTGCCTCTGTGCCACAGTCATGGCCCAGGCATCTTTGCTGGGGCTCAGAGCCTTCTTTGGTGTCCTAAGTGGTTGTAACCTTTGAGGTCTTACCACATGACAGAAGTTCTGCTACCCAGCAGGACAAATGTCTCATCAACTGAAAGACCCCCCCATTTTGTTCCTCTTCTATAGTCTTTGGGGAATAGCTTCCTTCTCTCTCCTGGTCCTCAGGAACACTTCCATTTCCCCCTGTCCCCAGGTCTCCTAGCATAATCACATTTTGGGAGTATAAGCTGTCATAAAGGACAAGAAAAGTCAGTAAATTTAAGTAACTTCTGCTGTTTTGCCTGACATATATCCCTGTGATTAAAAAGCACATTGAGCCCCTGGCCATGTGTTTGGTGTTGAAATGGAATGGCGGATGTGTGGGAAGGGGAAATAAACACACACACATAGGAACAAATTCATATCTCTGTTCTGATACATAAGCAACACGGTTCCAGGAAGTTCACCTTTAGAAGAAGCTACTATGACACCAACCCAGAGTATAAGCAGTTGAGCCATCAGGTCAGAGAGGAAACTGGGGAAAGGAGGTCATAAAGGATGGAAAGCAGCCACGGGCTCTTTGATCTTAGAGAAAGAACACTGAACTGGGGCTCAGGAGACAAGGGGTCAGGTTCTATTTCTCTCACTAAACTTACCAAGTGACGCTGGACAAGTGATTTAATCTCTCTGGGCCTCAGTTTCTCCAGTTGCAAATTAAGTGGTATTGATGGATTGATTCTAAGGGTCCTCCAAGCACCGATATTTGTATCTGGTTTGGTATAACAGGAATGGACCTATCATTTTTACAAAAGCATCTTAATAATCACCAAGCCATTGGCTCTAATAATAACTTTAAGTCCTATTGTTTAGCTAGACAGGTGCAGGGGACAACAGGAGAGTCATGCTTATTGGGGATATATGAACCCTCCCAAGCCGAATGCAGCACGTAAGATGGGGTGGGACGGATAGCTGTGTCTGAAGCATCTCACCCGCAGTGACTGCTGTGGGCCCTTCTATAATGGCTCAGTTCCAGCTGTAGTCACTGCATCCTCCTTCTTCATGTTCAGCTGCACAGACAGACTTTGCAATCGGGATGAGCAGTTCTGGGAATCTGAGAGAGTGTGGGTGAATCCCCGTGTGGTAGTGGTCTGGCTCTTGCTTTGGTGGGGCTGTGAGGGACCAGAGTGAGCCAATGAGCCCTGCACAGAGAGGTGAGGCATGGCCCTCCATAACTCTATTTTCGGGAGGCTAGTACGAGCAGTGACGATGTATCTCTCCATAAACGGCCCGCATAAAACATTAAAGATGTCATGTGCTTTAAAGGAATTGACTTAATGATTCATTTCACTGAAGGAGGAATTGCTGGTAAAGTTCATTTCTCAAATGACAGGTTCCTGAATAGGGACAGATTCAGGCCCAACATGCTAACACAGTCTTTTATATTCACCAGTCTTCTCCACGGTGCCTACAAAGCCCACCCTAGACCATCTACAGACACTCAGAAAGAGCCCACACTTCATTTTCTCCCCCAAGTAAAATTGCCACCAGGATGCACTTTTTTTTAAATTTTAAATGTTTATTTATTTTTGAGAGAGAGAGAGAGAGAGAGAGAGTGAATAAGCACGGGCAGGAGAGGGGGAGAGAGATGGGGACAGAGGATCTGAAGTGGGTTCTGTGTTGATAATCTGATGCGGGGCTCAAACTCACGAACTGGGAGATCATGATCTGAGCTGAAGTCAGATGCTTAACCAACTGAGCCACCCAGGCAGCCCCAATATGCCCTCTTTATAAGGAAGAAAAAAAACCCCACTTCCTCATCGACTCCATGACAGAGGTCTGAACACCAGTAAGTTTGGGTTTGGTGAGCACAGAAAAAACTATTCAGTCATCAAAATGAAAGCTTTTACTTATGTTCCCCACCATGAACTAAAAGGAATGTTCAAAATTCAGCAGTGGATTCTATCTTTTTGGATATGGTCCTGGAACTCTCACTGTTTTTCTAGCAGAACATTTTACACCATTGTTAGTGTGTAACCATCAACAACAGCAAAAACATTCACCACCTGACTTGTAAGGACTTTTTGCAGAATGTTTCCATTTTATTTGGCTTCCTACACTGTTAATTGTCAGAGGCTAAAGCACAATGGCAGTCCCTCCTCGGAGCTCTTCTAGGGAGGTGAGAAGCTTTGGTACTGGGGGAGACCCAGGCCTGGAAATTCAGACCCAGCCATGGATTCTGGCACATTAATAATAGGAAACAGGTGAGGGATTTTGGATAGGGGTTCCATCCTAAACATAACTTGTAGAAAAGTTTTAAAAATGCAGTCTAAAAACCGACAACCTGTTTTCTACAATGATGAAGTACTGGTTTGGTTTATGTACATTTAGATATTATATGTACAGGTTTCATATACATATTCATATGTCATTTCATTTTCTAAATTTTTTTATTTTTAAAGTCTTTTTTAAAAACGTTTTATTTATTTTTGAGAGAGACAGAGAGAGACAGAATGCAGGCAGGGTAGGGGAAGAAATAGAGGGAGACACAGAATCTGAAGCAGGCTCCAGGCTCTGAGCTGTTAGCCCAGAGCTGTACTCGGGGTTCCAAAGCCCGAACCGTGTGAGATCATGACCTCAGCTGAAGTCAGATGCTTCATGGACTGAGCCAGGTGCTCCATGTATCATTTTATTTTCTTTGACCTTAACTAACTGGGCATTTCATTTTACACTAGAATTGTCATGTCATCATTTCCCACAGGACCTCAAGTTCCCTCAGAGCATAGCATCTGGGTCCTCAGTGCATTTCCTAAAACTCTTAGGTGGCAAGTCAGGTGGAAAATAGTCCGCAGCCTTCTTTCATGGTCCCACTAGCTGGGATAGACATCTAAAGCCCTAAGGTTCTGGTGCTTTACTTAACTTACCATCATACGTCTTTGCTGGCTCTGGGAGAAGGGTTCTGCAGAGAGCAAGGCTTCTGACAGTGTCAGATTCAAGGGCTCTAGGCTATCTGCAGAACAAGCCAAATCATATACGACTGCCCAAACTCTCAGAGACATAGACTGGGGAAATGGCTATTTATGTTTGTGCCATCCTATCTGTAGGGTATGAATCACAGCAAAGGAGTACATTTAACTCACAGCCCTTCAAAGGTTTCCATGGGCTTAGGGTGGCAGGTATGAGGCACATAGAGACTGAGTAAGGGGGGGTTGTTTTGATGCATTTTGGTATAGCTAACAGCCGTATTCCTGCCAGAGCTGAAGGAAACCCACATACTACCCTAAGAGGTGAAGAGCATGCATAAATTTTTTGCCTAAGTTGGCTTTTCAAGGCAAACACTCTTCCTGTTTGTTCTATTCCAAACCGCAGAGTATGAATTTTAGCAAAGCCCATGCCCACGTGTATTGGTGTTGGTGTACCATCTTTCTGTAACAGGAATTCCCTTAGGGCACGCCAACCTGGGGGCAGAGCCGAAATACTTTATATAATGGGAGTGTCATGCATACACCGGCTTGCCCTCTTTCTCAAGTGCTACTTCCATCCCCACATCACTGCAGGGCTGCCCCAGCTGCTGCTAATTTCTCTGGCGACTTAGTGTCACTGCCTAAAGTCACTCACTGCACTTCAGCTGAAGGAACTGCTTCACTATTGCTGTAGATGCTCTTGTCCTTACATGAGGATGCAGAATTTCTAGGCACTGTCTGTACTACTGTGGTCGCTGTGGATCTTCACATCACACAAGGGCTTCATCTTTATTTCACTGTCATTTTCTTTATTTCATCTTCATTTGCTTTATTTCCCTCTCCCAATCATTTTACTCATGGGGAAAAAAGAAAAGTTTTATATCCACTTTCTAGAAACAGTATTGAGTGTTCTTCTTGATAAATAGATTCCCAGTATATATATATATTCATTGATTTTCTCCTAGGGGGTTCACTTTTGGTGACAAAAAGCACAGGCTTTGGAATGAAAGACATGCCAGTCTGGATCCATGTTTTGCTTTTTATAGGTGCTAGGACTCTGGGCAAGCTACTTTACCTCTCCAAGCTTTTATTTCCTCATCTTTACAGTTGGATAATAATGCTACTCACAGGGGGGTTGTAGGAAGACAGGATATAGTGCATGTGACTTCTGTGGTATCCAGTAGGTGCTCAGGAGCTCTAAGTCCCTTTCCTTTGCACTTGAAGAATAAACTGCTATCCCACTTGCAGTGATGGCAGTCAGGCACTAGAGTCCCCATGACTGAGGGAGGTTCTGATGGAATGATAGGGGCAGCCCGGGAGATCTGCCTGTCCAAGAAGCAGGGGTCTGTCTCCCCATCTGGCCCAATTCCAGGCTAAGATCTGGAACTTTGTGGGTGTTGGTTCATCATACTTATCTACTGACTATATCTGGGTGCTTCTCAAGGAGTTGCCAGCAATGCCAGGTAAAGCAAACAGGTCTATAGTAAAAGCTCTGGATAAAACAAGGTGGGTGGAGGGTTTTAAATAATGAAAACTACAACTGTAAGAAGCAAGTTAGCAAAATTGGGGAAGAAGAATGTTATTTGCCACCCATCCCCAGCCCATTAGCACACATTTTTCCCATCTTCTGGGATCGTATTCCTAACTTACCTTGAGAAATCACTTCTCCTGAATTTTGGCTTCTAATTGGAAGGTTTACCCCATTCATAGTCCAGAGTTTTGCCTTGATTAGCTAAAGCGAATCATACATTCAACCCTTGGGCTTCAATGATTGGTTCAAGGATGGGCATATGACTCAGTGAGAGCCAGTGGAATATTTTCTGGGGCTTAAGAGAGAAAGAGTTAGTTCTCTCTTTTGTGGGGCTACCACACAAAAAAATATCTTTTCTTTTTGATGGTGTAATATGAATGCTGGCTCATAGTGTTAAATCTGGGGATGAAGTTGGTATTAAGACAGGCAGTTGAAAGATGGAGGGGAAAAAGTTGTTGGTGAGTCTTTGAAATTCTGGATCAAGCAGGAGCTGATGCCAGTCATATATCAGACCTTTTCAGTTATGTGAACCAGTAAGCTTGAAGTCTGTTTTGTAAAGCTTCAAATAGAGACCCAGTATACTTGGGGAAGAGAAAATCCTGTGAATCTAATTACTTTCAAAGATAAATTACTTTCCATTTAGCTGGAAGACAAAATTGTAGGAAGATTTGTGTTCTGCAATATATTGGCACTTTAATAATGTAATGACAGCTGAACTGATGTAAGTCTTTGATGTTTTTCTTTGCTACTTTACTGTTACTTTGTTGTTCCATGTGCAATATGGATATTGTTATAAACTGAAGGTTTTTTTTTTTTTTGTCTTCTTCAAATTCATATGTTGGAATCCTAACTCCCAGTATAATGATATTAGGAAGTGAGTCCTTCAGGAGGTGATTAGGTCATGAGGGTGGAGGCCTGAGGAATGGGATTAGTGTCTTTAGAAAAGGGGCCCCAGGGGGCGTCCGAGTGGCTCAGTTGGTTAAGCATCTGACTCTTGGTTCTGGCTCAGGTCATGAAGGTCATGATCTCACAGTTTGTGAGTTCAGGTCATGATCTAGCCTGCTTGGGATTCTATCTCTCTCTCTCTCTCTGCTCCACCTCCCTCAAAATAAAAAAATAAACTTAAAAAAAGAAAAAAGAAAAGAGACCCCGGAGAGCTCTCTTGCTCTTTCTGCCACGTGAAGATACAGGGAGAAGACAGGCCATCATCTATGAACCAGAAGTGGTCCCCCACCAGACACTGAATCTGTCAGTGCTTTGATCTTGAACTTCCCAGACCCCAGAACTGTGAGAAATAAATATTTGTTGCTTAAGTCACCAAATCTATGGTATTTTTATCATAGCAGCCTGAACACATATATAGTTAAATAATACTCTAGTTTGTCAAAAAATAGAAAAAAGATGACTTGCAGTCAGAGAAATCTACGTTAAAATCTAGATATTACCATTTATTAGCTGTGTGACATTTCGCCAACAGAACCTCAATTTTCTCACCTGATGGGTTTAATCATAACTCCCTTTTATTTTATTTTATTTTTCAATTATTGTCAACATCCTGCACCTCAG
>CM053568.1:29321271-29604914 GCA_028646485.1 Cryptoprocta ferox
TAGCCACTCTGACTGGTGTGAGGTGGTATCTCAGTGTGGTTTTGATTTGTATTTCCCTGATGATGAGTGATGCTGAGCATCGTTTCATGTGTTTGTTGGCCATCTGGATGTCCTCTCTGGAGAAGTGTCTCTTCATGTCTTCTGCTCATTTCTTCACTGGATTGTTTGTTTCTCGGGTGTGGAGTTTGCATAACTCCCTTTTAAATTTGAGGTGATGAAAAGCAATATATTTTAATCATTATATCCATTTAAATGGCATTTTTTACATAAAAGTGATTAGGAGGTCTTTTAGAAATGTTCTCTAGAAGACTGGTTGTTAACTGAGAGTGACTGTGCCCCCCAGTGGATATTTGGCAATGTCTAGAAACATTTTTGATTGTCACAACTCGATGGAAAGTGCTGCTGGCCCTTAGTGGGTGGAGGTCAAGGACAGTCCTCAAAATCTTACAGTTCACAGCACGACGCTCACAACAAAGAACCATCCAAAACGTCACTGGTATCGAGCTTGAGAAACACAGATCTAGGGTCTATTGACATGTCAGGAGAGCACTGAAATTGGGCCTGGAACTGCAGGATTTCTGTAAAAACACTAAGGGAAAATGAAGAGGCAAAATAAGAAATAAGTGAGCACACAAGGTGGCACCAAGAGAAAAATCAGAGAGATTCCCTGCTCCTCCACCAAGGCTTGGGGACTCCTGCCTGAGACATGTGCATTTCAGAGTAAGAGAGGGGGAAGAGCCCCGCTGAGGGAATGTCGAGATTAGGGAGCACTGCAGAGTGCAAACCTAAGTGCCCAGCTAGGGGCTCAGCTGCAGGAATTGAACTAATGTGTCCTGCTGTGTACGGGGCATGACACAGCTCTGGCCTGGAGTGCTTCCTGTATCTGTAAGTCCTGGGAGGTGAAGCACTGACAAAATGTTGAGAACTTGGAGTCAGGAGGAGCAGGATGTCTTAATTTCATATCAACTACTGATCTCCTCTAGGTTTTTCTTTTACTGCTCTTTTACTCCTGTCTATTCTATCCTTCCCTCTTCCATTCCGTTCCATTCTGCGTGTGCAGATGCTGAGGGCTTTTGCAAGTTCTGGCATGTTTAGGAAACATAACACAGCCTCTTTCGGTCCAACAGATAATCCCAGGTGTACACAGAGAGAAGAGGTGGGATGATCCTACAAATCATAATCTGGTTTCCACGGCAGTGAGAATTATCAGGAGGCTGCGGAACAGGTCCGGGGTTCTGTGTTCAGTGCTTCTTTACTCACAAAGCTTCTTGGCACCAAAGGGCTAAAATAAATTCAGTGTTGTGCACCCAACCTTCCAGCTCTGGGGTCGAGTTGCTGAGAGCAACCCACCTGGGAACGCCTACCCTCCGGCTACATGGTGTCCAGTAGCCTAGAGTGAGAGGTGAGGACAAGGACAAGGACAAGGACCAGGCCTGAACAGCTAGCTTCCTGGCAATCATGCTGATGATGTGGCTTCTTGTCCCCTTTTACCACCGGGAAGAAGCTGGGTGAAGGCGAGTGCTCACTACATGACCAGTTTAATAACCACCCTTGCCTCTGTCATGCTGCTGACTTAATCAACTTCCCTAAAGGACACAGAGATGTGTGTGAATTTGTGTGTGTGAGTGTATCTGGTGGCAGCTGTAATTATCGCCGCTTATTACCCTTCCCCGTGCTCATTCTAATTGTCTCTGTGGCTTTGCTTAGCAACTTATGTTAAGGCATTTCAGCAATTCTTTTCTCTTTTCTATTGGTGAAATCTTTAAAATAGTCTTTTTATTATCCTGGCTTTAATAGTTTTAGTTTGCTACCTGCTGAGATTGGTAATCATTACATTTTAAAAGACAGCTGTTGAAAGTTTAACTGCACAAATAACATCATAGCAACTGAACTAAAAATGAAATAAACTGCTTTAATATCCCATCCTTTGCTAATAATAATAATACTGATAATAATAAATAGGTAACATTTAAAAGCTTATCATGTACAAAGCATTGTGCTATGCCATATGTATTTTTTTCATTTCTAAATCACAACACCCTTATGATAACAGTATAACGTTATTTATATCTGCTTTGTAAAGAAGGAAATGGAGTCTTAGAGAGGTTAAGCAACTTGCTCACCATCATGCTAATAGGCCAGGGCCAGGACTCCAGCTCAGGTGTAGACTGATGCCAAAGTTGGAACTCGAAAGGTTGGGTTCCAAATGCTTCCTCTTTGGTTCCTTCCAGTATTTACATGAACAATTTTTACATTTCTGCAAACATAGCATTGATAGACCTTATCTGCTCTTTTCATTTAGCAGAATACTAAAAACACTTCCTCAATTATAGCATATCCACAAAAGAGATGACTTTTATCGATGGTATATTCTTTCGTAAAATGGATAGATCATAGTTGACTTGAGCATACTTCCAATGTAGCACATTTATATAGTTTTCAGTTTCTTGTCTAACAATAAATCTCTAGTGAACATCTTCACGCATGTAGTATTTTCTAATTTTGACCTATTTCTTGGGATACGTTTCTAGGAGAGAAGATACCGAGTCTAAGGGGAGATGCCATTTTATAATTCTTCAAACATATTCTTCAAAAAGTTTTCTGAGTTATGCCCCTGTGAGTGCTTGTTGAGACTACCAGGTTTACCATGATTTCATCAGTAGGGAAATTCATCATTATTTTAAGTTTGCATTAATTCAACACTTGCTTTCTTTGAAAATTATTGAGGTAGCTCACTTATTTGTATATAGCTCTTTTTATCAGTTTCTATAAACTTTCTATATGGTACAGACAAGAGCAAACTAAGGCTCACCGCCCAAAGGTGGACCACTGTCTGTTTTTATAGTTTGAGTCAAACACAACCACATTCATTCATTCATTTATGTACTGTGTATGGATGCTTTTATGTTACAACTGCAGAGTTGAGTAGATTCAACAAAGACCATGTGACTCACAAATAGAACTGGCTACATAATTTGCAGAGTACAGTAAAAAAGTGAAAACGTGGGGCCCCTTGTTGAAAGATGACTAAGAATTTCAAGATGCCAACACCAGAGCATGGAACCATGTGAAACTCACATGCTTGTGATGCTGGCCTTGCCCACACAGCATAAAACAGCTATTAGCTAGTCCTTTGCTTATCCCTGGTATACATATCAATCCCAAATCTGTCCAAATAGGTTTAAATATTTTCCTTGTCTGTAAATTTCCTTTTTCTAAATAAATGCCATTTGTGTCAAAACACTGATACTTGTTTTTATGTGATAGGATCTTTAGTTTCCTTCAACAATCACTGCTGTAAAGATCAGATACATAGTTAAATCTATTTTTCACTAGTTGTTTTCAATGATAGGATTTCTTCTATTTAAAAAATTTTTAAATGTTTATTTTTGAGAGAGAGAGAGAGAGACAGAGAGAGAGCGGGAATGGGGAAGGCGCAGAGAGAGAGAGAGAGGGAGACACGGAATCCAAAGCAGGCTCCAGGCTCTGAGCTGTCAGCACAGAGCCCGACGTGGGGCTTGAACTCATGAACCATGAAATCATGGCCTGAGCCAAAGTCAGACGCTTAACAGACTGAGCCATCGAGGTGCCTCTCTTCTATTTAATTCTACTCATGTTAATTTTAATGTGTAGTATGAAATTTGATTATATGCTAATCTATTTAAAAATTGTCACAACTTTAGTTGTAAAGATTTTCTTGTCTAGTGATGCCCGCCTTATCATAAATTAACTTCTTATACATAGTTGAACAATGAGCTTTTAAATCTGTTTCATTAATTTATGATTCTATTTTTTTTCTTTAGCTCAGTGGTTCTCAACCAGGAGTGAGTTTGCTCCCCGGGGACATCTGTCATTGTCCAGACACATTGTTGGTTATAACTGAATGAAGAAGTGCTACTGGCATCTAATGAGATGCTGGGGAGGCTTCGAACATTCTCACAAACACAGAACAGCCATCATAACAAAGAATTATCTGGTCCAAAATGTCAATAGTGTGGAGGTTGAGACACCCAACTCTAGCTTTGTATTTTATTTACTGATGCTTTATAACATGTTTAATACATGAAATGTCATTTAAGGCTAGCCACCTCCCCCATTTCTGCTTCTTTTCAAAACATTAATTTGTCTTCCTGAAAGTTTATTTTTATGAATGAATTTTAGAATAGCTTTGGTCAAAAAAAAATTCTTGTCAGATTTTGACCAGAACTGAACTAGTGCTACAACTTTTTTAAAAAAAATTAATTTAATGTTTTTATTAGGGAAGGAGAGAGAGAGAGAGAGAGAGAGAGAGAGAGAGAGAGAAGGCTGGGGGGAGAGAAAGGGAGAGGGGCAGAGGGAGAGAGAATCTTAAGCAGGTTCCACACTCAGTGTGGAGCCCAACACGAGGCTGATCTCACAAGGCTGGGATCATGAGCTGAGCCAAATCGAGAGTCAGCAGCTTAAGCGATGGAGCCACTCAGGAGCCTCACTAGTCCTACAACTGAACTCCTAGTCTTGGTCAGCCCTTCTGCTTCAAACTTCTCAGACTTCCAGCTCCAGTTTGAAAGTCAGTCACTACCAAGTAAAATTCCCAAATTTTCTAGTTTGCTTAGTCATAAACAACTCACAGGTTTATTCCTAAGTATTTGACAAGTGTCTTGCTCTAAAATGGGATCTCTTTATTATTAAAGGTCTACTTCTGGATACTAGTTTTTATTTCAAACAACTTTACTAAAACTGATGATTTGAGTGGCTGCTGGCTGGTTTCTTTAGCTCGTCAAGCCATAACATAATATCATTTGTAGATTCTTACCAATATTTATCTTATTTAAAACATTTTGCATCTGTTTTTTTAATTCAAGTACAACAATATACAGTGCTATATTGCTTTCTGGTGCACAATATAGTGACCTAACAACATCACACTTACTCAGTGCTCATCACGGTAAGTGTATTCCCCATCCCCTCCACCCATTTCATCTGATGTTTATCCTATTTCTGTTCCGTTCTTATAACATAGGCTTGGACTTCCAAACTAATTTTAATAAGTAATGTTGATAGAATTAAAATGTAAAATATTCTCAATTAGTTAAAAAGTTCTTGACTTTGAATATTTATCATTTTAGGTTAAAAATAACAACTTGAGGGGCACCAGGGTGGCTCAGTCAGTTAAGTGTCAGGCTTTTGATTTTGGCTCAGGTCATGATCTTACAGTTCATGAGTTCGATCCCCACATGAGGCTCTGCACTGACATTGAGGAGCCTGCTTGGGATTCTCTCTCTCTCTCTCTCTCTCTCTCTCTCTCTCTCTCTCTCTCTCTCTCTCTCCCCGTCTCTCTCTGTTCCTCCCCTGTTTGTGTTCTCTCTCTCTTTCAAAATAAATAAATAAATCATAAACAAACAAATAAATAAAAATAACAACTTGAAATGATCCTCTACATGAAAAATTTAAGCTACAGATCTGTTTTTTTTTTAAAGTTTATTTTGAGAGAGAGTGCATGTGGACGAGCAGGGGAGAGACAGAGAGAAAGGAAAAGATAGAATCCTAAGCAGGCTCCCCACTATCAGCACAGAGCCTGACATAGGGCTTGAACTCACAGACTGGACGGTGGGATCATGACCTGAGCCCAAAGCAAGAGTCAGATGTTCAACTGACTGAGATACCCAGGTGCCCCCAGACCTTTTTTAAAAGTTATTACCATTTTTTTTAATTTTTAAAAAGTATATTTATTTTTTGAGAGACACAGACAGAGCATGAGTGGGGGAGGGGCAGAGAGACAGAATCTGAAGCAGGCTCCAGGCTCTGAGCTGTCAGCACAGAGCCCCACACGAGGCTCTAACTCGGGAACCGTGAGATCCTTTTCTTTTATAATTTTTTTTATTTATAGTTTACTGTCAAGTTGGTTTCCATATAACACCCAGGGCTCTTCCCCATACGTGACCTCCTCCATGACCATCACCCCCTTTCCCCTTTTCCCCTCCCTCTTCAGCCCTCAGTTTGTTTTCAGTATTCAAGAGACTCTCATGTTTTGTCTTCCTCCCTCTCCCTAACTCTTTTTCCTCCTTCCCCTTCCCATGGTCCTCTGTTGGGTTTCTCCTGTTAGACCTATGAGTGAAAACATATGGTATCTGTCCTTCTCCGCCTGACTTATTTCGCTTAGCATGACACCCTCGAGGTCCATCCATGTTGCTACGAATGGCCAGATTTCATTCTTTCTCATTGCCATGTAGTATTCCGTTGTATAGATGAACCACATCTTCCTAATCCATTCATCAGTTGATGGACATTTAGGCTCTTTCCATGATTTGGCTACTGTTGAAAGTGCTGCTATGAACATTGGGGTACATGTGCCCCTGTGCATCAGCACTTCTGTATTCCTTGGGTAAATCCCCAGCAGTGCTGTTGCTGGGTCATAGGGGAGGTCTATTGATATTTTTTTGAGGAACCTCCACATTGTTTTCCAGAGCGGCTGTACCAGTTTACATTCCCACCAACAGTGTAGGAGGGTGCATGTTTCTCCACATCCTCGCCAGCATCTGTAGACTCTTGAGTTGTTCATTTTAGCTACTCTGACCGGCGTGAGATGGTATCTCAGTGTGGTTTTGATTTGTATTTCCCTGATGATGAGTGATGCTGAGCATCGTTTCATGTGTCTGTTGGCCATCTGGATGTCCTCTTTGGAGAAGTGTCTATTCATGTCTTCTGCCCATTTCTTCACTGGATTATTCGTTTTTTGGAACCATTACATCTGTCCTGAGCTGAAGTCGGATGCTTAACTGACTGAGCCACCCAGGTGCCCCAAATTTGTTATTAGTTTTTTTATTTTTATCACACAGTGTGTGTGTGTATAAATATGCACGCATGTGTACATATGTACACATACCTATGCACATATACATACATATAATAGACCTCCAAAAAACTAATGTGACCTGGCAAAGTGCTCATGTGCCAGCTAGGTTAGGATGTGTCAGCAATGCAATGGTGTGCTTAAGCTCCTTGAAGTACAGGAGCCATCAAGGGTAAAACTACCTCTGTAGCAGGTCAGATTGTAATTTCCGCCAGCATCCCTGCAGAATAACATGATTGATTCTTGAATGGAGTTGAACAAAAATATTTCTGACCTAGTCTTTATTCCTTCAACGATAGCAATCCCTAAATCCCTCTTTACCAGGATCTGTGTTGTCACCTCGTCCATCTCTTTACAAGTTTTTCTGGAGGCCTCACAGGGCAGTCAGAAGTGACTGAGCTGCACACGTTCTCTTCTCAGATCAAAACTGCAGACAAATACTTCTCTCGAACGGACCCATATTTCTCGTTCTCTCCGTGAATATATGGACTCACAGAAGTTTGGAGAAAGACACACACTGCTGATGAAATACATTATTTAGGCAAAGTATCACACACTTTTTTTCTGCCAGTATTTAACCTCCTGTGAATAGTGGTACATTTGCATATGAGGAGTTCATGACTGAACTAACTCCCTTTCCTTTTTCAGTGTGTTTCCTTTTTTAGGGACAAGGCATTATTAGACTTAGAATCTGATAGGGAGAAGAGCAGTGGAAGGTTGTGAAAATGAATTGCAACCCAAACAGCTTAGGGTAAAAATGGATATAGAACATTATTTTTGGTAAAGAACATTCTATATACAAAACGCGAAGTAGTATTTTCCCAAGCTTCAGGAGGATATAGGTTTTCCCATGGTTGCTTCAGATAATGAACAGGAAAGCACACTGTAATCATGTCTAAACCATGACTTTTAATTTATAAAGTTGACATTGATATGTTAGGAAGATAGTATCTGTTATAAATTTTAGGTTCCTGCACATTTACTATTTTAATATTAACCTTAAAATTGCTACTATGTATATATATATCAGAGGGGAGGTGGGGGAATGGATGAAATATGAGATAGGGATTAAGAATACACTTATCATAGTGAGCACTGAGTAATGTATAGAATTGTTGAATCAGTATATTATACACCTGAAACTAGTATAACACTGCATGTTAATTACACTGGAATTAAAATGAAATGAAAAAATTTCTACAATGTATATAGAACGTTAAGCACATCTTTATTTTAAATTTTATATAGTACTTATTAAAAGCATTTGTAAGGGGCCCCTGGGTAGAGCCTGGACCCTGCTCCATATTCTGTGTCTCTCTCTCTCTGCCTCTCCCCTGCCCACACTCTGCCTCTGTCTCAAAAATAAACATTAAAAAAATTTTTTTAAAAGCATTTATAAGAATTATATCTTTCTCTAAGTGCTAACTCAAAATATTTTATACATTTTCGGGTATTCCAATAAACTCCTGATTTATTAACTACCATTATTAATACACTTACAGGTTTGAAGAGGTGTAAAAGTGGCTCAACCATTATAGAAATTCTGACAAACTGTAGGAAAAAACGGCAAGTTAGCCTTAAGGAGTAATCAAGTAGACCATG
Organism: Cryptoprocta ferox; assembly: GCA_028646485.1. NCBI lineage: Eukaryota > Metazoa > Chordata > Mammalia > Carnivora > Eupleridae > Cryptoprocta > Cryptoprocta ferox. The sequence goes on from CM053568.1 coordinate 29,329,703, forward strand.
AAAGGAAATCCCACTGTGACTAAGATGGACAGAGAACACAGAAGACTGAGAATAACGATCAGAGAAAAGAGAAACACCCCAAGAAATCTAATAGCACTCCCAGGTATAAATACCTCACAAGTGGTTATTATTGAAAAAGAGTGTTACTGGGGAAACGTGCATTACAACGGACAAGACCATAATGCACTTGTACTCAGTCTTTATGGTACACATCTCTCATTCCTCCTGCTACAGATAGGTCATTAGTATTCAAAATAAGATAGTTTCCTATATGTTTTTACTTTACAATGATCCTTGATAACTCAGAGGAATATGCTTTTGACAATATTTGCACATACAACCTGAAACCTGTCGTTACATACTGATAGTATATGGCTCTCTTAAGAGTTTAATCACTGTACTCATTAACTGTTGTAACTGAGAAGAATGAGGTTGGTAATTACATTTATTCTAAAATAAAATACACATTTTAATAACTATTATTATGCTTTCCTAGATTTACCTCTATTACTCTGAGTACAGTTGGCATTCTGAATTACCACCATTTAGATTACAGGAAATAGAGGAGAGGAGAATGTAAGAGCCAAGAGCAATGGATGTAGAGTTAGACTTGAATTTGAACCCTAGCTGTGTCGTCTTGGGTAAGTTAATTCACTTCTCTGTGTTTGGTTTCTTCATCTGTAAAACGGGGGTAATAATATCTACCTCATAGGCTTGTTACAAGGATTAAAACAAGTTAATTACATAAAGCACTTAGCACAGTTCCTGGCATGCAATAAATATTAGATATTTAATAGAATAATATCTACCTCATCTATCTATCCACCTGTCCATCCACACCCCCTCCTTCCCTACTGGTTTTGTTTTTCTAGGGAACCCTAAGAAACATTTTCAGTTTAGATTCTAAGGTGACTCTTTCTGTCCAAAAGACTAAAATCTTTCAGCATATGAACCCATGAAGAATTGAAGTCAGAGAGGGACAGAAGTGCTGCATCAGTGAGCCACGCCCAGGGTTAAGGAGGTGCGTATAACTATCACAGTTCAGATTTGTTATCCGGAGTGGGTACACCAAATAAGCAATCCACTCACAGAATATTCTCTAGCCAAAGGCCACCAGGAACATCTGCAGTCGAACACGCTGGGTCCGTTGCCTGTTGCAGAGAGGGAGAATGCATAGCAATGGGGAACCATGGGGTGTCTCAGGAAAAGGGTGTGAGCAAGGACTTGTAGGACTGGGCTCTGATTGAGTGATTTGAGGAGTGTCCAAGGAAGCAGGCTTCCCTCTGAAGTGGGTAGTTTCAGAAAGCAGAGGTAGTATTATGATTGTCTCAATAAAACTTATCTAAGGGCAGGGCAGAGCAGAGGAAGACTGTAATTGGTAAAGAAACAGCAGTCCTTCCTATTAGCTGAGAGGGGATATTTGGGATTTAGTGGCTTGGACAAAGTTCATGGTTTACCTGTGTGATTTCAGAGTGGTCTTGTTTTTGTTTTGATCCATAATAGCCACAGAATGGCCTTGTCTGATGGTGATGTCCTGTGAAATTGTGTGTTTTCAACAGGAGAACACTATGGCCTAGCTGACAGTACTGTGCTAGCTCCTGGGAGTCAGGGCCGCTTTCTCCTTCTATCTTAATGAAGCTCATTTCTGGCTGAGTGGGTGACCCCTTGTGAAATCTCCAGTCTTATCTTTTCGATTATTACTCTCAGCAGCAACATCGGAATTCTGAAATTAACCAGGGGCTCATAAAGTCATAATTATAATTATAGCATGAGTATAAAATTAAACTTAATTAAGATAAAAAAATGGAGGGATGCCTAACTTCCACTGAGAAGATAAAGAAGAAAATTACATCTTCTTCTAAATTCTAGGTTTTAAATACCTTTCTATTTTTTACAAACAACAATGACCAACAGTAATGCATAAATTTCATAATAATCCTATGATACAAGGTTAATTTGGGGAAAAATTGATGGAAGACTATAAATCCTCTTATACTTAAAACCCATTACAAAGAACAAGAGGAGAAAAGAAGTCAACCCCCCTGCAAAGGGCTCCAGAGAGTAGAGTGGGGGGTGGGGTGCACAGGCAGTCTGGTCCTAACCACTGGTTGTTTTCTACACAAACCCCACTGAGTCCAGGGAATACTGTGCCCCCTGGACTAAGGAGCTACAGGCCTCTGAGCAGCTGATGTCGTGATCTATACATGTCCTTATCTTTTCCTAGATGATCCCCTTAGCGCTCGGAAGAAGGAGTGTGGGCAGGTTCTATGAATTTCTGTGAGGTGCATACAATTCATATCGTGTCTCCCCAAGCCAGGGGTACTTCTGCCTGTGCAGAATGCCACTGTACACTTCACTGCAGCACTAACCATTGTTTATGGTGTTAGCAAAGCATAGCTAATGACCACAGCTCAGAGCAATTATCAGGACATAGCAAATGTACCTAACATTTGGTTGTCTGATTCTAAAAACCATCCTACATCTGAAGGAAACTCCAGAGGTTATGGAACGAATCCATATACTTCCAGGAAGTACCACTCATTCTTCACATCTAAGGCTCCGTTATTCCTGGCCTCATACCTGTGTTAACAATCACTGCACAATCGAACTGTCTGTAGGAATCAGTGTTAATCTTGAAGACAGAGCAAATGATTAGATCAGCAAGGCCATGATCCAGAAGAGAACTGATGTGCTATTTTTAAAACTTCTCACTGGTAAAACAATCACATTTGTAGAAATTCCTTAGAGGGACTATCTCAGTAGCTGAAAACTGGACACATCTGGAGTGGTCAGATTCCTTTACATTCATTTGATGTGGAAATCAAGAAAATTGCACTGTCAACTGCAACTGCTCACAGTATGTTGCTGATTTTACCTATGTGTCCTTATAATTTGGACCAGACCTATGTCCTTCATTGTGAATTGGTTGATCTTATCTTTCTGATCAACAGACGATGGAAAGGAGATTGTATAAAGGGAAACAGCACAGATTATTGGGCTGTGGAGGTGCTTGCTGGTGGACTGAATGTGCCCAAGAAATCTGAAAAAGAATCCTAAATGGAGAGACAAAGGGCAGATGTTTCTTCCACTCCACAATAACCTTAAAGGTTCGTCCTATCACACACCAGTGCTGAAACACCCACAAAGCACACATATCTACCAGATAGGAAAAACTCACAGAGGAAAAAAGTCTGACTCTTTGAACCTCATGCCTTAGCTTATTTGTTTAGTTTCAGAGGAAGCTTTGTGAAGAAACTCACGATATAGTTGTAAATGGAATGCAGAATATGGGCTCTCAACCTTTTATGTACTGGAATCACCTGAGGGCTTGCTAAACACTGATTACAGGGCCCACCCCCTAGATTTTCTGATTCTTTGTATCTGGAGTGGGAATTGTAAATTTGCATTTCTAATAAGTTCCAATGTGATGCTGATAGGCTGGAGACTGACCTTTGAGAACCATAATTCTAGTTCTGTATTAGTTTCTAAGCTCTCCGAGGGCAGCCTCTTCCCTGGCCCAAGGCTCTCACAGGTGTGCTCAATAAATGAGAAAACCAAGGCAAAAAGAGACTAAATGGCATAATGGCATGCCCAACTTGGATGTTCCTCTTTTTTTTTTTTTTTTTAGCTTCACCAAAGTGGGAGCTGCTAAAGAGGGTGGCAGTGGTCAGAGAGATCTATCATTATAAATGTGAAAGGTACCAAATTACAGTTTACAACTAATTAGAATTTGTGAGGGTCTTTTAGAAAACCACTCCAAATTAGAAATTTTCTATATCCCTTTTCTGACTGCTGTGGAAAAATACTTAATGGAATTACTTTTACAAATGTATTAATTTATTCTACCCCGAGGATATTATATCCAGTGATTTGGCAAAACTAATCTGAACTAATAACAGACACACATTTACTGAGACTAAGCAAATTTTCCAGTAGAGAGATACTTAGCCACTTGGAACAAATGAAGGTTGAGGTATAAGGATGAAAGAATAGCTGTAACACCCAAAAGAGGTACTAGTGTTTACAGAGAGGGCAGCACAGATTGACTAAAATGCAAAGTTGAAACACATGCTGGCAGAGAAAACCATCACAAGCGGGTAGAAAGCCCAGTGCTACCACTACCAAGAAATGTTCAACCACTGCCAGATGCTCAGGCTCAAGGGGCATGCTGCACATGTGTGTCTCCTAAGGAAGCCCGAGCACTGACCGCACCTTCTCTGAGCCCTTGGTTCTCTTCAGCAGAGTCAGGCAGATAATGACTGCCCATTCATTTCCATCTTGCCATTGAAATATCCACTGCATACTGGCCCTTTAAAAATCCTAAATTGATTCCACAGACCAGAGTTGGAATCTTGCAGCTTGCAAGGACCAATATAAGTGAGTAAAATTGGAAGAACATAAGGTAATAAGTAGCCATAGGGCTTGGTAACCAAAAATTCCATGCTCTGTTTAAAGGGGAAGCTGTTAGGAATCTACCCAAGGGATACAGGACTGCTGATCTTGTATGTACCCCAATGTTCAGAGCAGCACTTTCAACAATAGCTAAATCATGGAAAGAGCCTAAATGTCCATCAACTGATGAATGGATCAAGAAGATGTGGTTTATATATACAATGGACTACTACATGGCAATGAGAAAGAATGAAATCTGGCCATTTTTAGCAACGTGGATGGAACTTGAGGGTATTATGCTAAGTGAAATAAGTCAGGCAGAGAAAGACAGATACCATATGTTTTCACTCATATGTGGATCAGGAGAAACTTAACAGAGGACCATAGGGGAGGGGAAGGGGAAAAAATAGTTAAGGAGAGGGAGGGAGGCAAACCATAAGAGACTCTTAAATACTGAGAACAAACAGAGGTCTGATGGGGGGTAGGGGAGAGGGGAAAATGGGTGATGGGCATAGAGGAGGGTACTTGTTGGGATGAGCACTGGGTGCTATATAGAAACCAACTTGACAATAAACTATATTAAAAAAAATAAAGGGGAAGCTGTTTCCAAGCTCCAGTAGATTAATGCATCATGGGATGTGATCCCAGTATCACCAGATCTGCGGAGAAATAGGTTCTACTTATATAAGTGGGTTAAAAAAAACTTAGGGCAGAAAGCTGTTACCACAGGGCAAAAATACCTGAGGTTAGCTAGCGAGATATTATAATGGAATCATGATATGATATGATATGATATAACTTGTTATATCACCTGCAGGAGATTACTTTCCATCTGGTGCCAATGTACCTGGATCACAAACTCCACTTGCCCCCACCCTCCAGACCCTTTGCTTACACACACAAGTTAATGATTACTGTCTGTTTTCTCCATATTCATGTGTGTAAGATCTTGTATTCTTCACGTTCACCAAGTGGGTAATACCTGTGAGTTCAATAAATATGGAGATGAAACCCCTGTTCCGGGCTCTTGTCTCCACCCAGACATTAGCCTCTCTCACATTCAACTCTGCATCTGCTCTCTTGCTGGACAAGAGAGATCTCCAGACTCATATAGTCTGTGACACAGATCTTCCAATTTTTTGAGAGGTATCAGAACTTGGATTTTCATGAAAAGTTTCTTGACTGTTAAAATAGTGTGTGACCCAAACAAAATATGTTTGTAGGTAGAACAGGGTCATTAGCCTTCCATCTGGGACCTCTCCATAGGCTTTAGTAAGTCCTGCTCTTGTTCTCACTGTTTTCCTAGTTCTCTCACTGCTTACTTCTGGATTTGTATTTTGTCCCCTCCCCTTTTGAAGAGTACTCCTTCAGTTTTCAAACTCACAGGCTCAGAAATCTTCTTCTAATCCCTGAAGGTTAAGGCAGATGGTTCATGGTTCCTTCAGGAATTCTTTGATTACTTCATATGCTAAAATGCAGTCCATTTGTGATGAATTGCCATCGGTGGTGAGTGGTAGTGGCCTGATGTCACATAGGCTGAAGCTGGCATAAGGTTCTACCCTCCCCCGCCTCCACACACTCACCCACACTTTCTCCTCACCTCCCATCATTCCATCTCAAGCCCCTGGAACAACATTTTGAAAATGCAGTGTGGGTTCCAAGAAAGAAAGCACTCTGCCCAACTGTTCAGAGTATGAAAACTCACCACAGTTGGCAGAAACCACATCACTGAAAAAAAAACCTGAATCAAAGTATTAGAGGGTATGAAGACAGCTCTCATCAATTCTCCCAATTCAGGTACTGATGAAGGATAGAGGGCAGCCCTTGTAATAATCCTGCAGGTCAGTGTGGTCCAATGCTTCTAGTTCTTTCTCTGTTCCATTCTTCATTTCTTGTAAGAGGAACAAGTGAGAGGAAGGGAAGGGGGTTGGATATTTAGATTTTTCTTGAGGGTTTAATCATTCACTGAACCAATATTTATTAACTTGTATTTGTTATGCATGGGGCTTACAGTCAATTGAGACATAATTTAAAAAAGGAAACAAAAGATACAGATTATAAAAAGTATAATTTTGCAAATAATTGAGATAAAGCAAATAATCACAGAGGAAAAATCTCTTAGCATGCATGCATTTGTTGCCTGTCCATACTCCTGACCTAGGTAGAAGGAGGTAGGTGATGTCCCATTTGGAGGGATTCCAATGGGGGAAGGGCTACGTTCACTCTAAGTCCTGGGTAGGCAATGGAGGGGTTGCTATGGTGGTCTACTTTATGCCTTTACTGGGGATGTCAAACCCCAAGTTCCTATAGACCTAGTGATGCTGGGACCCTCTTCTTTCCTGGTGAGTTCCTGGAGCAGCTCTGAGTTCTTAGAGGAAAGGGTAACTCCAGGAATTAGTGGTGGTCATAGGGGAAATATAATTAGCCCATACACAGTTATATATGTGACAGTTTAGCAGGAAAACCTGGGTGTCCTAGCTGGCAGTGAAATCAATGTTCATATTCAATCCCTTTATTATTCTATGTTACATTAATTAATTAATTAATTAATGTGTGTGGGGGGGCAGACAGAATGGGAGAGAGAGAATCCCAAGCAGGCTCCACACTTGGCATGGAGCCCAATGCAGGGCGTGATCTCACAACTGTAGGGATCATGACCTGAGCTGATATTAAGAGTCAGGTGCTTAACTAACTGAGCCTCCTAGGCACCCCCATATTCAGTCCCTTCCAAGAAGATAATCTGCTGGCAAAGAGTCCAAGTTTACATCTATCTTTTTCCTGTCCCCACTTCCAACTCTTTGCTACAGAGCAAGAGAACCATGGACAACCTGCTTGCATCACAAAAGTACTAAGCAAAAATGGTCCCTGAGCAGAGAGCACAGACTCTGGGAGAAAGCTTAGGCTGCAAAAGGGAGCAAACGGAGTCTCAGGTTAACATGTCAAAGCAGCAGCTAGTTGACTAACAGTCTCAGATAGCCTTCCTCAAGAATCACTGGCTAAGGACTGTGCTCAAAGTGAACTTGTAGAAAGTTAATCAGAAGGCTAAGGGTGTGGGCCTTGAAATCATGGGTTTATTGTGTGTGTGTGTGTGTGTGTGTGCGCGCGCGCGCGTGTGCGTGATGTACAGCCAAATCTGGTCTACTACTTTCCTTTCCAGAGTATGGGTTCATACATTTATAGTCTTTTGTCAATACAACAAAAGACATTTATAGTCTTTTGTCAATACAATACAACAATACAATACAACAAAGACTAAGTTAAAAAGGCCTCCAGATAATCATTATAAATCAGTAGTTTTAAAACCTTTTGCCACCTCATCACGTTTGAGAAATAGCCCAGCTCCTATATATCTTTAGTCACTGTGACCTTAATGCTCACATTTTCCAGAATCCCTGGGGAAACATGTTGGTGTACTTTTCAGGCACACTCCTCCTTACCCTTATGACTATCTTACCCACTTCCAGTCATCAGTTGAGATTCTCTATGAAGCGACAGAACATTTCTCTATATCTTGCTCATAATTATAATAAAGTTTATGATTCCTAAACTGAGTAAAACTAAGCAAACAGCACCTCTTTGTTTAAGCAAAACTTCTTTTTGTCTGAGCCTGTGTATTTTACACAAGCACAGAAGTACAAGACACTCAGGAAACATTTAGGGGAGAGCTCACATGTGAATCACTTCAGTGCAGGCAGAGGGCCCAGTACAAAGAAAAATGTCAATATGTATTTAATAAATGCTAGTTAGGTAAAATATCAGACTGAACATTTCTTTATTTTTAAAAATTTTTTATAGTTTCTTTATTTTTGAGACAGAGACAGAGGACAAGCAGGGGAGGGGCAGAGAGAGAGGGTGACACAGAATCTGAAACAGGCTCCAGGCTCTGAGCTGTCAGCACAGAACCGATGCGTGGCTCGGACCATGAACTGCGAGATCATGACCTGAGCCAAAGTCAGATGCTTAACCCACTGAGCCACCCAGGTGCCCCTGATTGAACATTTCTAAGGGCAAAGATTAGTCTATGATATTTTAGACCTTTTAAGTGGCTATATTTGTCATGTTCAAGGGGAACGGTCAACACGAATTTAAACATAAAAAAATAGGTGACAATACAAAACAAAATCCTTAAATGCATACATGCCCCAAATAATAATGACCTTCAGGTGTGCATCTCATATCTATTGGCTATTTTCCTGTAGATGACAAAAAATTATCCATGATTTACTTCTAGTTAGAAGCACTCAATTTCTGGCATCGACAAGACCTCTTTTTAGAAGAGGTTTTTCAAAAACATTTATCAGATGAGCTTCTCTAAAATAGTTTTTCTCAAAATAAGATCCACCTGCCAACTGCATTTAGAATCACAGGGGGTAACTGTTTAAAGTGTAGACTCCTAATTAACTATCTTCTCCACATCTAATCTTCGAGGAGCTAGGAATCTACTTTTCTAACCCTTCTAGTGAGAAATTTTAGAACCCCTGCACAAAGACCTTGTGTAAGGGTAAGGGTAAGGAAAATAATTTCCAAAAAGAAACAATAATAAAAATATGGGAATATGAATATATATGTATACAAATACACATACACATATATGTATACACACACACACATACTATGGGGTAATAAAACTATGGACAACATAAGTACTTTAAAGCTTACAAAACTGGCACTGTAATTTTTAAAATCCATAAGAAACTGTAGAAAGGTGTTTACCACACTTCCCCCCCCACCACCACCACACAGGTCTTCTCCCCAAAAGACAGAACCAGAACTTCTTTCAGAGACCCTGATAAAACTGAACATTACCCACTTCATGATTCATGTTAGACTGGACTGAATTGGGAGTGAGCACAGCCTCCTATACCTAGATGTCCCCAGTTATTAAAAAGTTCCAAAGCTGGAGTTGACTCAAAGGTCTACTGGGATCTCAAACATTCCTATTAGCCCAATTAGAATATGTAGATCCCTTTAGAGAAGGCGGAGTACCTCAGAAACCCACTCAATACTTTCAGGGTCCTATAGACCCAATCTGGAGTGGGGTTGGTCTCCAGGGAGGTGAACAGGTACACACAGTGGCAACGCACTGGAAGAAGGACCTGGCTCTGGCTTTGCTTTCTCAATCCTTGGGGGCAGCAGCTGCTGAGTGCCCATAAACTTGGCTGGAACTCAAAACCAGAGCTAATAACACTCTGTTTCCTCAGCTGAGTATCAGCCAAGCTTAGGCATTTCCCACCCTAGTGGGAAGATCAGAGCCAGGGATGATTAGGGGTAGTGTTAACTTAGAATGTGAATCTTTCTTCTCTTTGACATATCTATCACCATATGATTTTTATCCTTATCTTGAAGCACCTGATTTTCCTTATTTGTAGTGTGATGTAAAGTCCTTAAAGATAGTGGTTGGGGCGGGTGAGCCCACAAACCTGCAATGGGTTTGAGCCAGTTGCTACTACCCCTTAATACAACATCATACCTCTTGGGAACAAATGATAAAACCTTACATTTATTAGGGTATAAGACCAACGTTCAGGCTAAATCAGAAAAATAAACCCTGAAAGTTGATTTTTTTTAATATTAAGAGATAGGGAGTCTTTTTATACTAGCACAAACCTGATGAGTTTATGAAGACACATGGGAAATTAAGAGAAACTTGCATCACATGGGAAAGCAACCTTAGGTTATTTTCACACATTTTCAACTGACATTCATCTCTATAGACCACTAAATCATGCCAGTCCCGAGAAAAACAAGATATAATTTTCTTTATCAAATTCCTTTCCCTGTTCTGATCCTATACGGAAATTATATTCTCACTTGTAAGTGGGAGAAGAAAACATGTGCTTTCAGGGAAGTACAATCATTTGTAAAGGATATATTCTGAATGCCAAAAAATTTTGTGTTTTCATTTCTGGAGTAAAAATAACTATAGAATAAATAGATACCTACAAATGTTACAGAAATACATATATATATTTGCACTTACGTGTCAGTCTGTATTTTTTCTCTTAACCCCTAGTTGATCCCTGTAACAAATTCAAGTCCTGTTGCCTTATTTCAGAGGTGAATCCTGCTCAAAGCTGGAAGAAACCTTAGTGTTTCATCTTTAATTTAACAGATCAGCAAAATGGGGCCTAGAAGGTTTAAAGGGATTTCTGCAAGGCTACATGGCTACAGAGTCACACTAGAAGGAAGAAGAAAACCTAAACTCCCTGACTTCTGGCCCAGCACTGTTTCCAAAGGACCATGAAGTCTTTTTTGCTTGAAGTCTCTACTGTAATCCCATATTGCTTGGTTTAAAAGCATAAAAAGTACTTTTATTGCTCCATCTGTAACATAGGTTGGGTCTGGAAGACATACCAATAGTGTGACTAAATTAGAAGAAAACTTCCCTGCTGCTGGTTTTAGAAATGGCACTGTCCCCAAATCATTCAGTCCTGTCGAAGCTGATGCTGTTGAAGATCTGTATCTGCAGGAGATGAGCAAAAATCAAGGATTTCAGTTTAAGGTTATTTGACATTTCTTAGAACTCTTGGGAAATTCCTTTCAATTCCATACAATAAGAGTTCGCTAAGCATTATAGCAGAGGTAGTCAGTGTCCTGCCCATGGTCCTTTAGCCCTGTTTTCTTGTAAAGTCACTCTCTGTCTGAGGGTTTTGTGAGGGCGGAAATGCACCGGCTGCAGGCAGGGCTGGTCAAAGTGCCCAGGAATTAATGCCCCTTGGAGTAAACTTCAAACGATGATGTAGCTATCGTTACCACAAGCAATGATGCATATTCACCATCAGATGAATACCGTGACTTCTTCACTCCTTATGGGGAACGCTGAGGCATCTTCCACGCAACTTTCCGGAAGTTTTCAACTGCACTGAGCCCTGGGTCTGCCCAATGGCACCTACTCTTCAGTGCACCCTGTATGAGCTTCATTCTTTTTCCATTTCCTTGCTCTCTACATGTACTTTTAAACTACTTGCACTCAAGTCTTAGTTTTAGAGTCTGTTTCTGGAGGAATCCAAATGAAGACGAGCATATACTCTGTACAAATCATTTTCCCATAATAGGTACCAAGGAATAAAGATAAAAAAGATATCATTCTAGCCTTCAAAAAGTTTAGGCCAGAAAGCGATAAAACTTCTATGTATATAACCCCATAGGGAAGACAAGAGAAGACGGTACAGGGAACTAGAAATATAAACAATACAAATATGTTCAGGAATAAAACATTCACACAATGAAAAGTGGAATTGTCATTAAGAACTTAGCATGAAATTCTCTGTAGCAGGAAGGAGTCAACAGCTTAAGTAGTAACATTACACACATTGAATAAGCAACCAAGGTCCTGAGTTTACTTGGAAATCTATGTCAGAAAACCTGTCATAGCTCATTTGTGCAAGCTTGAAGGACCAATCCAAAAGGAAAAATTCCAAACGCAGCATGTTTTTTAGTGGCAAGGGTAGGCACATAAACCCCCAAACTGGTTGGACAAGATTCATTGGCTATTTTGCATCCTGTTTTTTTTTTTATGTTTGTTTATTTATTTATCTTTGAGAGAGAGAGAGAGCACAAGCAGGGGAGGGGCAGAGAGAGAGAGAGGGGGGGAGACACAGAATCCGAATCAGGCTTCAGGCTCCAAGCTGTCAGCTCAGAGCCTGATGTGGGGCTTGAACCCATGAACCATGAAATCATGACCTGAGCCAAAGCCAGACGCTCAACCGACTGAGCCACGCAGGCACCCTGCATCTTGTGTTTAAAAAATGTCATAACGATCTGTCTTTTCATTTGGTCTGTCAAAACAGACTAATTTATGTCATTAGGTTGACAAGCCAATCATTTGAGTTTTAGCTGGAGCTAGTGGCCGTGCCAAAGTTGGCCAAATGTTTGTGGGTCATGGACATAGGCTACACAGAATTCTATAAATAACACTCCTTCAGCCCAAGACAGTTACTGGACAAAAATGACAGAACAGAGCAAGTTAAACAAGAGTATATGAAGAGAAATCTCAAGGGCATTCCTGAGCTGATAAAATGCTGGCTTTGTCATAGTGCGTGCTTCTAGCTGGGCTGTTGTGTGAGCTGATTGGGGGGGTGGGTATCCACCTGCCATGTGCTAGGCACCTTAAAATCTCTATTTAATCCTCAAAACAACCTAGTGAAGCAGGCATTATTATTATTACCCTTTAATAGGTGAGAAAATTGAAATCTGGAGATGTTCAGTAATTTGATGAAGGTGATACAGCTATTTTGTCAAACCCTTAAATGCAAACGTTTTCCTAAAATACCATGCTGTCTTCCTTTAGAGCTGAAAAGAAAGACACTGAATTTTATTTTCAAAATGTTTCATCTTAGGAGATGCTAAGGATGCATTTGAACAACTGTCAGCTCAGAGGAACTTAGATTTTAGTAAAATACAGTTGAAATTCTTAGTCAAATAACATGTAGTTCCTGGGAAAATGCATGTTTAAAATTCCCCCCTCCCCTTTTTTGGCTAACCATTCTTTTGTCTATTATCGAAAGAAAATTAATTCCTAAGTCATCCAAATTCCATGTGGTATATACAAAATTAATATTCATCTCCAGAAAACCTGAAGATTTTTTTTCTCAAGGAAAAGCTTTAGGATTTAATATCAAGTGATTAGTATACTTTGGGAAGGATATTGAACACATTAGATTTCATAGAAGGATGAACACCCACACAGAAATGACAGCAGACAATGGAGAAAAAAATTGCCTAAATTGGCTCAGTTTTAATTGTGCAGATTTAATAAAATTTTCTACATCAAACCTCTTTTAAAAATTTTTAGGGGCAGTGTGCCTGAGTGGCTCAGTCAGTTAAGTGTCCGACTTTGGCTCAGGTCATGATCTCACAGTCGGTGGGTTCGAGCCCCATGTCGGGCTCTGTGCTGACAGCTCAGAGCCTGGAGCCTGCTTCAGATTCTGTGTGTGTGTGTCTCTCTCTCTGCCCCTCCCCAGCTCGCTCTCTGCCTCTGTCTCTCAAAATAAAATAAAGACACAAAAAAAGTAAAAAAAATTTTTTTTAGGGGTGCCTGGATAGCTTAGTCAGTTAAGCATCTGACTCCTGGTTTCAGCTCAGGTCATGATCTCACAGTTTGTGAGTTCAAGCCCCGCATCAGGCTCTGCACTGATAGTGAGGAGCCTGCTTGGGATATTCTCTCTCTCTCTTTCTCTCTCTCTCTCTCTCTCTCTCTCTCTCTCTCTCTCTCAAATAAATAAACTTAAAAAAAATTTTTAGCCCTCCATTCTTCAAGTCTTATTCTCTAATTCTGCTAGAATAAATTTTTCTACTTCATATATATTTTCTCTGCCTTAGTTTGCATTCCCCCCAAAGTGGACCTTGAGACAATGGTGTGGGTGTAAGCAGATTATTTGAGAAATTATCCCAGGAAGGCGAGGGGGTGAGGAAGGGAAGGGTAGGGTGGAGGGAGGGCACAGGGCAAGGGAGCCAGGGAAGGGAGGAAAGCCAATAAAGGTACATTAATGGGTAGGTTATTACTAAGGACAATTGGCATTCTATCTTGCTGGGGACCTCTCAGAGACTATACCAAACTCCCTTCAAAATGGTCCCACTGAGGACTGTTATCCACCATCACTCCTCCTTCATCGGTCAAGAGTAACTGGGAGTAACTCCCCAACAATCATGGTCTACCAACGTGTCAGGCCTAGGATGCTGCTACAGGTAGAGAATGGCCTCAGCCAGACGACAGACAACAGAGAAACTGTATGCTTCTTCAGGACTATTTGGAAATACCCTTGGGATGGGTCAAGAGAAAATGGGCAGGGCACTGCCAGCATCTGCTAAACTGGATCTTTTGGTGCATATGAGCTGACTTTACATAAGAATGACCTGAAAAACTTAGAAAAATGCATATATCTCACCTCCCTCCCCCATTCTGATTAAGATCAATGGTTGGGTTCAGGGATCTGAATTATTTTTTAAAAATTTTATTTATTTATTTATTTATTTATGAGAGAGAGAGAGAGAGAGAGAGAGAGAGAGAGCGAGCACCCATGGGGGAGGGACAGAGACAGAGAGAGACACAGAGAGAAAGAATGAGAGTGTTTAAAAAATTTTTTTAAATGTTTCTTTATTATTGAGAGAGAAAGAAAGAGCATGATCATGGGAGCGGCAGAAAGAGGGGGAGACACAGAATCTGAAGCAGGCTCCAGGCTCTGAGCTGTCAGAATAGAGCCCAAAGTGGGGCTCTAACTCGGGAACCGTGAGATCTGACCTGAGCCGAAGTCGGATGCTTAACTGACTGAGCCACCCAGGTGCCCCAAGAGAAGAGAGTCTTAAGCAGGCTCCATGCTCAGTGCGGAGCCCACACAGGGCTCGATCCCACTACCCTGATCCAAAATCAAAGACCTGAGTAGAAATCAAGAGTCAGATGCTCTACCAACTGAGCCACCCATGTGCCCCAGGAATCTGAATTTTAACTAGCACCCCAATCATTTCAAAGCAGGTGGTCCTCAGGCTACACTGTGAAAATTCTGTGCTAGTGAAGCCATACTCATGTAAGCTAACTGGTGTCTCAGAGAGAAAAATCTCTAACTTGGCTTTAGATGGTATTTACTTTCCTATGTCCCATTTTTTTTTCAAATATAAGCTGTTGTTCATAAAGAGAATATAATGAGTGTGTGGATGCTAGTTCTGGAAAATCACTTTAAATATGGATACAACCAACTGATCATGGGTCAGGAGCAAATGATCAGATACTCGTATGCTAGAGTGACCATACTTTTCCAACACATGGTGTGATGAGCAGGAGTGAACTTAAGAGGAAAATAGGACAGGAGAGTGAACACATGGACAGAAAATGAAGTCACTCAGAAATCTTAGAGAAAAATTATCAGATCTCTGCTACAAGAAACCAGCATATAAACCAATACACCTTGGGGAAACTTCAAAGATAAATCCAACTGTTGAGACTATCTTTTTCAAAGTTTCCTGGGTTACATAAAGGGTGATGATACAGTAATTCTAAAAGATATTTTCTATGCTTGGAAATTTTTCAGTAGAATAGTCCCTTATCCCTTTCACATTTTTCATAGCTATTATGTAGGGAGAGTGGGCACGGACATGAGGGCCATGACACTCATTCCTTACTAAGAAGGATCATTTGGGGAGGGACGCCTGGGTGGCTCAGTCGGTTAAGTGTCTGACTCTTAGTTTTGGCTCGGATCACGACCTCATGGTTTGTGAGTCATGGTTTGTGAGTTTGAGCCCTGAGTCAGGCTCTGTGCTGCCGGTGTGTAGCCTGCTTGGGATTTTCTTTCCCTCTCTCTCTCTCTCTCTCTGCCCCTCCCCCGCTCATGTGCATGTGCGTGCTCCCTCTCTCTCTCAATAAATAAATAAACCTAAGAAAAAGAGAAGGATAGTCTGGGGAGAGAAGGTATCTATTGTAAATGGTGAAAACCTGAGCTCATGGCTCTTCTCCTTGGCAGCAGGATCTCATCACACTTCCCTGTCATTTCATATCACCAGGTAAGGCATAAATTTAAAATATCCTTACCGGAGTGCTCTGGCTTCCACCAAACCCTTAAGATAAACTGCTTCCTGGGGCCTCCAAGGTACCTCTCGATCTGCCCTCCGCCTGCCTCACCAGTCTCCCATCGCTACTCCTTGTCTTCTCCTCTAAGTCTAGTCTTAATAAAACTCTTGCAGCTCTTCAAATTTGGGGTACCTTCCTAGGTGTTGGCCCATGACAAGGTGTCCCTTCCTCCCAGAGAACGCCTTCCCAGAGTCTATTCCGACACTTGAGTAGTGTCTCATTAGTCTTTAGGTATTGGACTAAATGTAACTTGCTCTGGGATGTTTTCTTGACCGCTTCCCAGTCAGAGCAGTTACAGAATCTTTGTAGGCTTTGGGCTCTACTACGCTTGAAGGCTCCTCACATCATATTAAGTATATTAAGAAAGACCATATGTTATATAATTGTTCTTGTATAGAAATTATTTCTAAGTGTTTATAGCTTCTGCTTTGGAAATCATTCGGCTGTGAATAACTAACTTAATTTGCTATGGATTATGAGAGGGTCAAGGGTTACAGATTTGGTTGCCAACTCAGTTATTAGCCAGCTGTTCCTCAGACAAGTTGCTTAACCTCTCTGAATCTTAGTTATCTCATCTGAAACGAGAGATTTGCGTAAGTGATCAAATCCCCGTTTAGCACTAAGAGTCGATACTTTCATCATTAACTGTGGAGAGCAATGTTTTAGGTGGTGGTGCATGGGGGTGGGAAGGGGCCATATATTTACTCCACTGATATAACATGCACCAAAGTTTCTGAGAATCATGGGTACTCTGGCCAGAGCTACCAGTTGAGTAGAAAAAGAAAGTTCCACAAGTATGTGTAGAAAAGACCTGTTTAAAACTGAAAATAAGGGAGCGCCTGGGTGGCTCAGCCAGTTAAGCGTCTGACGTTGGCTCAGGTCATGATCTCATGTTTTGTGAGTTTGAGACCTACATCAAGCTCTGTGCTGACCTTGTGGAGCCTGCTTGCAATTTCCTTTCTCTCTGCCCTTCCTCTTCTTGCGGTTTCTCTGTCTCAAAATAAATAAACTTAAAAAAAAACCTGAAAGAACAATCTTATTTTATATAATGAACAATTTAATATATCAACCTATAACCAGAGAGAAGAAAACTCAGAGCACCCAAATATACTTTCCTAAACAAGACAATTAAAACATGATTATAATTATTTATAGAAATGCCCCCTAAGGCTTGGTGTTGGTGACAACCATGTAGTGTATGTTATAAAATAATCAAGTGTTAGAAAGAGCAACTCTCACTATTGTTTCAATTAATTCCCCTGAGAAATGTGAGACTTTGAACTTTTTGTGAATATAATGAGTTTTCAAATTGCAGAAGAAGTAGTGACCAGTTTCTCCCTTTGTAAAAAAATTATGTACATTATACTACACACATCAATAACTTACTGCAATTTTAAAAAGCAGTTATTTAATTTTAAACAAACATTATTTTAGTGTTTATTTTTGAAAGAGAGAGAGAGAGAGAGAGAGAGAGAGAGAGAGAGAGAGAGAGAGAGGGGCAGGCTCTGCACTGACAGCAGAGAGTCTGATGCGGGGCTCGAACCCACAATCTGTGAGATCATGACCTCAGCTGAAGTCAGACACTTAACTGACTGAGCCACCCAGGCACCCCTAATTTTTTCTGATGAAAAAGGTAAGTAGGCTCCATGCAAAAAATATGCATTTAATCCCAACACCCAGAGATAAACACTGATTTTTAGGCATACCTCTTTTTTCCAGGCATATAGTTGTAGAGGCACATATACATATTTCTAAAAAGGCATTATGTTTTACATCTGCACTGCAGAATTTGAATGGAGAGATTATCTGGCTTGGAAGCTGCAATGTCTATTGCCATGACCATAACACAGCTTGGCATGTCTGAGAAATTGGTGAAGCTGATGGTTCCCCAAAAACATTTTCTATGAATTAATCTGTATGGAGAAAATGGGAGGAAAATTAAGGTACAGGAGACGAGTGTGTCTGCCTTAGGTTTGGTCCTTCCACAAGTCCATGGATTCATGTCTGAGTCTTGTGAACAGAAGGGCTGTAGACAGAACCCTAAGACCCAGCAGCACCCCACGAATGCTCGGGTGATGGAGTGAGATGCTGAGTTTGAGAGTAGAGCTACATCCCACCCTCTGTGGAGAGAACAGAACAGTGGCTCAGATATTCGCATCCCCACTGCGAACAGTGTTAACAATGGCAGGGTGAAGCACCTTTATGTGCCTTCTTTGCTTGAGGAAATGGATGTGCACTGGCTAGAGTGGACGTAAATTCTCAGTTCTCTGGGTAACGAGCCAAAACACTGCGTCCTGAGCACGGGTGGTAATCCCAGGCTTAACCAGGGAAGACTGGGGATGCCGGAGTCCGCTGTGAACAGGTGTGAGCACCAGGCAGTGAGATTTTGGTTCTTACAGATAATGTCACTGTCATCTATACTCAGTCTGGTGAAGCCCAGGTACACTCAGATTATATACTGTTTTGAACTCATTCCCTCTCACCCATCTCCTTATCTAATTTGAATATATCATGGGATTAAATATTTTTCTACAATATCATTTTTGTGGATGCATAGTACTGTACTTTTTTGAATGCACAAGAATTTTTAACCCCCCCCCCCCGTAGTTTAATATTAGGGGCTTTTCTTTTGCATCATTAACGATTTAATGATAAATCATCTTGCAGCAAAATCTGTCACATCCATGATTATTTCTGGAGCACAGATTAAGAGTGTGCTTTTGAGGTCCCCAGGGGAATACAAAATCTTAAAGATTTGGTACGTGGTGCCAAGCCGCTCTCCCCACAGACTGCCATTTTATACTTCTTCCTCCTCTAAGTGAGCATTCCTGTAAATTATATTTTTATATGCTGTAAGATCATCTCGCATTTTGATCTAAGTCAAACCATTGTAAATCAGGGACCGTCTGTAATACTCTTCAAGCTCTTAAAGAATGGCAGGTTATAGAAAGGGAAATTCACATTTCAACATTTCTACATATTTGAAATTCTGGTCTCTGAACTTAGCAGAAAGAACTTCCTTCTCCTGTGTTAATTCTCCCCTACAGAAAGTTCACTTCTTCAACGATACTATGCAACCAATCATGCCTACATATATGCAGTGCAAGGAACGTAAGGTTTAAATTTATGTTGTTAAAAACCCAACTTTAACACCTATGGGCGGTGTGGTCTTGAGCAAAACAATTAACCTCTCTGTATCTCAGTTTCTTCATTTGAAATTTAAAATGTGAAGACATATTCCTATTGCATAGGGTCAATGTTATCATACTGATATTTTTCAGTCTTCCAGTTCTATAATAGAACACCAAGCAAATGTCAAATATGGTGTATTTATTGGTGTAATACCAGTATTTTCAGATTTTAAAAACTGAAATCTGTATCACTTACATCCTGAGATATATGCAGTGAGCTGTGTATTTCTTCAGAATGCTGGGAAGAGCAAAGTTGCTCTCATACTGCCATATCTCTGCCCTATTCAAAATCCTTCCATGGGTTATATAGTTACTAGCATTACCATTTTTAGATTTAGATTACCAGTGAGATTGCACATCTTTTCTTCCACTTATGAGAGATTTGTGTTTTCTCTGAGTCGAATTGGGCATTGAAAGGGCAGGTGGGTTAAGGAGTAGAACCAGTAAGGAAAACAGGAGGAGGGTACAGTGGGAGTGATTTCAGAAGGAGGGGGACTTGGGAAGGTTCCAGGCCCAGATCCTAGTCCTTCCCTTGGAGCCCAACCATTTGATTTTCCCCAGAACCATATTTCCTCTTCTCTCAGATTGAGTCTCTTAGTCTTGAATTCTCTTCTCTGGATGGCAGTTTATTTTAACTGGGCCCTTGATCTCAGAATGGATGTTTTGAACAGACTCAATGCTGAAGAACAGAGGAAACTTTCCTCAGTTGGAAGAGCACCTGAGGACAAGGATGAAGGGTGATAGTAACCATATCTCATTTTTAAAATCAACACTGGTATCTTGATACTGTGAAAAATAACAGATACTTAGGGGTTCCTGGCGGCGGGGGGGGGGGGCGCTCAGTCGACTCTTGATTTCGGCTCAGGTTATGATCTCGCGGTTTGTGGGATTGAGTCCCACGCCGGGCTCTGTGCTGGCAGCATGGAGCCTGTTTGGGACTCACTCTCTCCCTCTTTCAATGCCCCTCCCCGGCTTGTGTTCTTCCCCCACCCTCTCAAAAAATAGATAAACATAAAAAAGTAATAGATACCTAAATGTTGGCATTGTCCTTTTGTTCAATACTGCCAACATGAGTCAAAGTGATGATTAAATAGGAAAAGGCATAGGAAAGTACTTTATAATTTGCATGTGTCATTGCAATTTAAAAAGCCAACAGATGTTTCATCGCTTTGTTTTAAACCTTTTCCAATAACATCTTCATATATAATCTAAAAACATAATCCCCTTAAGCCCAGCAATGTGGTATACCTGGGGATTAAACTGTTATATTAAACTCTCTAAGGGTCAGGGTTTTGGTGTCTATGTTGATATATCTGTGTAGTTAGTCTTACTTTCCAACTTTGTTGGTTTTGTATCTGTTTTCTTTTGGGTAGAAGCTGTTACTTTATTTTTATGTTAACATTTATTTTTTTTTTTACTTTTTAAAATTTTTTTTTAAAATTTTTAATGTTTATTTTTGAGAGAGAGAAAGCAAGAGCAGGGGCACAGAGAGAGGGAGACACAGAATCGGAAGCAGGCTCCAGGCTCCAAGCTTTCAGCACAGAGCCCAATGTGGGGCTTGAACTCATGAACAGTGAGATCATGACCCAAGCCATAGTCGGCCACTTAACCGACTGAGCCACCCAGGCACCCCTATGTTAACATTTATTAACCACGTACTACTTGGCAAGTATTTTTAGGTGTCTTACCCTCATTTATTTCTCAAAAGAACTCAAGAGGAAGTTTTTTGTTTGTTTTTGTTCTTTTCCATTTCACAGATGAGGTAACTGAGGTCCAAAGAAGTTATCCGAGTTTATAGCAGCAGTGGCTGGCAGAGCCAAGATTCAAACCCTGTGCTTTTCATATCAACTTATTTTCTCTTTGTACCCCACTATACACGAGGATGAGATTCTGCCACTTTCTCCTTGGCAAGTTCTCCGTGTGACTTAAATACAAAGATCTCAGAGAGTTGCAATCTGAGTCTCAGGAACAAAGTGGTCAGATCTGCTAAACCTTAACAGGTTTCCTTTCTGCAAGGGAAGAGCAGACAGCAAGGCCAAAACTCATTCTTCTTTTTACATTGGAGGCGCACAAACTGACTGAGGCCTAGAAATGTCATTGTCCCCAAACCATAATGTGCAATGCCTTCTGGCCCCAGAGGAGAAAGACACTGAGAACCATTAAGTTCTTGCAGAACATCATGAGATTATTTGTCTTCAGGCTGGCATTTATAAAAATCACCTGGTAGGTTGCAGCCGAGAAAAATGAGTTGTCAAAAACAGGCAATAAAAATGGCAAGTACAAGTAACCGTCAAAATGATAAAACTGTCACATTTGTACATATCAAGCAACAATTGTGTTCATTATGTCCAAACTCCTGGTACTTAATATTATCTGCCAAGGAAGCTAAGCTCCATTTAGAGTTTTGCTGTTAGCATGAATATATTTGAAAGAGACTTGACTGAGTTATTCATGACTTTACAGAGAATACAATGACATTGTCTTGAGAAGAATCCACTGGTATCTGGGAAGATTTGTCAAAAGGGGTATCTCAGCCCCAAAATATCTCTGTATTTTGAGAAAATATACTGTTAATAATTTGGGGTGGGTAGGGGGGATCTTAGTGCATGTTCTTATATTTTTAGGGAAAAAATTCTACTTTGAGTGTGTTTTCCCTCAGGGAAACCCTCCTCTTGTTGATTCTCAAGTGTGAGAGGTGTTGCTGAAAGGACAGAGAAAAAGAGAGAGAAGGAAAGCAGAAAGACAGGAGAGGGGATCAGAAGTATATGGACACACAAAGGGAGAGGAGGAGGTAGGCATGGAGGAAGGTGAGAAAGAGAAAAAAGGACTGAGGATGGAAAACACAAAGAGGATATTTGATTATTTTGATCACTCTTTTCACTTTTTAGCTAGGTTATTTAAGAACCTTTATTCTCACCACAAGCTAATATAATTGATTTCAAGGAGTAAAAACGAGAATGAGAAAGTAGATGTCCTCATGTTCACTTAAAAGTTGTCAATTTTCTATTCCTCCTGCTGCCTCTTTCTTCAGCTTTTGTCTAGTTCAGCGTTTGCTGTTTTTCACTTGCTCAAGTAGAACCAGATCCAGGAAGAGCTGAAAGCCACTGGTTAAAAATGTTGTCATGGACTGTCTTGAAATTTTAGTGATTCTGGATTTCACTCTTATTAGCGATAGAAAAGTTTATATTCTAGCCCTTAAAAATCACTAGTCACTTGGGGCGCCTGGGTGGCTCAGTTGGTTGTGCGTCTGACTTCAGTGCAGGTCATGGTCTCACAGCTAGTGAGTTCAAGCCCTGCATCGAGATCTGTGCTGACAGCTCAGAGCCTTGAGCCTGTTTTGGATTCTGTGTTTCCCTCTCTCTCTACACCTCCCCCACTCGCACTCTATCTCTCTCTCTCAAAATAAATAACAATTAAAAAAATCACTATTCGCTTGTCAAAGGCTTTCCATTGAAGAGGATCTGGCCAGCATGGCAAGTACATTTTCAGGATTGGCTGACAGGGGGAGATGTCCAAAAATGGTTTTTCTGAATACCTAACCTTCAAGAGCCTGATTTCTGGAAGCACCTGTGTTGCCCATTACAGATCATACTTCTCAATCCTCTCTGCTGCCCTTCCACTGTTGATTCCCTTTCAGCCCACTACCTTCCATATGTACCGTCTTCATCTACAAACTCTGTTCTCTCTCCAGTGACATCTTAACTTCTCATTTTGGTAGCATCCAAGGATTACTCGGAACAGCGCTCCCCTGACTTGTCACTATGAGGCCTTCTGTGCCATGTGCCCCTTTGCCAGACAGTTTCTCTATGACTGGGTGGGTCCCAGGCAGGCTTCTACTTTGTCCTCACCTTTGAATTTTTAGATGCTGACTTGTATCTATTCACCTCACCAACTGCCACAAATAAAACATCCCCCAGTCAAAATGCTACGCTTGCATAATTAAAATATCACCAAGAAAATGCATATCAGTGCTCCACTGTGGGCACTATTTGGCTCTCATTTCTACCCTCCATCCTTCCCACACATTTCAAGCATGGCCCAATAATCCTGGCTCTGAGAAAAACTTGATGAGATTCAAGTTACAGAAGCCTGGTTAGCAAGTAAAGTATGCAAAAAGGGCAAAACACATAATGACTTCAGGGGAAAATAGGTACTGAATAGATAAGTGATAAATGAATGCAATCATGGAACAAAGATGGCCTGAAAACATTCCACGGCTAACGTCTACAAACAATGGCTTGTCTTTTTTATTTTTAGTTTTATCATTCATAGATAAGCTGAATCAAAAAGAGTACTGAAAATAAGAGTGGTAACCCAATAAACTGATGATACAGTGGACCCCGATGGGAGTAGAGAAAGGGGTACAGGTCTAACTCCATAACAAGATTTGGGGTTTAATGTCCATGAGGACCAGGTGTGAGGACCTGAGTGTGAATGGAGACTCCTGTGTAAAAGCAAGCATTCCTGAACCTTGCTTTTCACTCAGAGAAAGAATGTTTTATATAAATCCACCTACTGTCATAGGAAGACTACAAAGAAGGTGAACTTTGATCTAATTATACTTTGGGATTGTTACATCTGGGTTCTGAATATAGAAGCCTAAGCCCAAGAGAAACATGCATGTTTCTCCAAAAGACTCTTAACTCCCTCCAAAGACTCTTAAAATCTAAGGCCCACGCAAATCCTACAGAAGAAGCAAGCTCTGCTAAAAAGTGAGATAAAAAATTACAAAAACAAATAAGGAAACAATCCACCGTGAACTAGAGATGGCAGATACAACATATAGGAGGGTTAGAATACCAATAATTTCAGAAAATGGAATAAGCTGAAAGAATATAAAAGGAATAAAAACTGTAAGCATGGGGATGCTATACAAACAAAAAGATTTTTGCACATAGAACTTGCAGAATAAAAAAACAAGATGGGTTAAGAGACATGGAATAAAGACTGAGAAGATCCAACATATCAAGTGGAGAAAGAATAGAGAGAATGAAGGAGACAGTATTTGAAGATGTGATGCCTGAGACTTTTACAGAATTGGTACAAACGTGACTTTTCACACCCAAGATATAAAGTTCTAGCCAGTATAAAACACACACCTAAACATTATTATATGAAATTACAGACCACCAAAGAAAAGAGAAAAACGGCAAAGCCACTGGAGAGAAAATGTGGATTACCTATCAAGAACAGTAATAAGTGGGGCACCTGGGTGGCTCAGTCTGTTGTGTCTGACTTCGACTCAGGTCATGATCTCATGGTTTGTGGGTTTGAGCCCCGCATCTGGTTCTGTGCTGACAGCTCAGAGCCTGGAGCCTGCTTTGGATTCTGTGTGTGTGTGTGTGTGTGTCTCTCTCTGCTCCTCCCCCACTTGTGCTCTGTCTCTAATATAAACATTAGATTTAAAAAAAAAAATAAGAACAGTAATAAGAGAAGAGTCTTCACAGCAACAATAAAGATGGCCTGCAGGCTGCAGGAGAGGGAAATGGCTTCACACTGTGGAAGTTCAGAAGGTGGAAGAAACTATTCATTCCAGAATTCAGTGTGAAGCTAGATTGCCCTTCCAGATTAATTGTAATATGAAGACAACGTCAGATAAATATTACAAATGTTTACAACTCACCAGGTCCATGCTAAGAGTACTACTAAATGCTCGGTTTCATGAGGAAATTAAACCCTGACAGAAGGGTAGGAATAAAGGGAGGAAGGACGAGCAAAGAAAATAAATATGCAGATAAATTCCAAGAAGCCAGGACTGAAAAATTCATAAAAAAATTTAAAGCAGACACAAAATCAAGGATGACACCCAAGATCTTAAAGTGACTTAAGACATCATTGTTTATGAGAAACAAAGAGCTACTGGTTAAGCTTAATATTTGTTAAGTTTAAATATTTAAAATTGAAAAGCAAGGTTTAAAAGAATAGAAATAGAATCTATAATTTATAACAGAAAAGAGGATTAAATGAAGTAATCTAATCTAGAAAGCAGAAAACAGGGGAAAAAAAGAAAAAGAAACAAAAGCCCACATTTATAACTTCATGCTGGAACACCTGAAATATTCCCTTAAAGTCAGCAATGAGGCATGGATGTCTTCTACCTCTGCCTCTATCCAACACTGCACTGGAGGGCTTAAACAAAGCAAAAAGATAAGAAAAAGTTGTAAAAATTAGAAAAGAAGAAACAAATCTGCTACTAATTGCAGATGATATAACTGTCTGAAAAAAATTTAAGAAATATGCAGACACACTCTAGAGTTTAACAACATTTCCTCAAGGAAATGGATAAAAAATTTCAATATTGGTCTTATACTGAAGCAAACCACGGGGAAACATAATCATGCCCTGGCAATTCCACTGCTAGGAGTGAATCCAAGGGATGCTCTCGGACACATGGGCATGGAGACAGAAATAAGAATGTTTTCTGCAAAAGAAAGCTGTAAGAGTAAAATAAGCGTTAAGAAAACAAAAAAGAATCAACCAAACTGTCCCTCAGTGGGTGTATTCATGCAATGAGATAAAATGCCACAATTTAAAAGAAATGGATTGCCAATCTGGATAAATTTCAGAAACATAATGTTGAATGAAAAGGCAAGTTGCAAAAAGAAAGTTCAATATGGCATCATTTATGTAAAATCTCCCTAAGATATTACTTATGAATATGTAGACATCTAGGAAAACTATGAAAATATGAATGAGAATCATACAAGGGAATAAAGCCTCCAACTTCACAGATACAGTTACTTTCAGGTCTAGAACAGTAGGACTTCAGCCATATTTTTAATATTTTATTTTCCTTGAAAAACTATTTTTTTTTCCTTGAGAAAATATTTGAAGCACATATGGAAAGATTTGGTTTTGATGTGTCTATTTTGTTTGAATTCTTTGATAATTAAGACTAGTGAAAAGATATTCATTGATCAAATTGACATTTTAACCATGTTTGACCAAGTTTTCTGACAGCCCTGGCATAATGTAGGTAAACGGTTGTTTTTTCATTTTATACCCCACCTCCACCCGGCTCTTACTCAAAGTTTTCTTGACCAATCTCAGAAGAAATATTTAAAATTTTTTTTCTTCATTAAAATTTTTTTAACTTTTGACCCCATTCACCTATTTCTCTGTTCCCTCCCTCCCCCATCAACAACCACTAATCTGTTTTATGTATCTATGAACTTGGTGGTTTTTTCTTTAATTCCACATATAAGGGAGATCATACAGTATTTGTCTCCTCTCACTGCCTTATTTCACTTAGCATAATACCCTTAAGGTTCATCCATATTGTTGTATTTTGCAATATTTCATTCCTTTTTATGGCCAAATAATATTCCATTGTGGGTCCATTCCACAATTTCTTTATCCATTCACCCATGGATGGATAGTTAGGTTGTTACCATATCATGGCTACTGTAAATAATGCTGCAGTGAACATTGGGGTCCATATGATAATAGGTACTTGACAGATAAAATACAGAGGAATCAGGACAGCCACTTTGAGATATACCTTTCCCTCTCAAATTCTACTTTATTTTACTTCATTTTCTCTTTCCGTCTCCTGCCTATTTCTCAGAGAAGTCACTGATAGACTTATTTTTTTTTAAGTTTTTACTTAAATTCCAGACAGTTAACATAGTGTACTATTAGCGAGTACACTTGTGATGAGCAGTGGGTGTTGTATGTAGGTGTTGAATCACTAAATTGTACACCTGAAGTACCTTAAGCTTCCATACAAAATAAAGACAATACAGTGAGAAAAAGAATACACTGTCTTTCCTTTCTCAGATTTTTAGACTTATGTTTGTGCCAGGGTAAGGCAGAGAAAGACTGATTTATATCTTTTGTTGCTTGCTCTACTAGTCAGCTCATTGTTCATACATCAGAGGGCCAAAAATCTTCAGAGATATACCTTCCAGCAATAAATCAAACCTCTTTCTTTGAGGTTTAGATCCTGTTTGATTTTTAAGAAAATTTAAAGTAAAATTGCTACCAGGAAGATAAAGATAATATCGGATGACTCATTCTGATTTGCCTCAGCTTACTTTACAAAATTTTTTTTTCTTACAAGAAAGGAGAAAGGATTTTAACATTGAAAGACAGACATAGAGCTGTAGCCTTCGACCTTTTCCACATGAGCAGGATGAGAAAGGACTCTTTCCTTTATTGCAATTTCAATATGAACAATGGTGACTTAGAACACACAATATGCATAAGGTATAGTTATTGTCTGAGTGGAGTTATTCTAGGCCTTCTACAGAAAGTTAAGAGTATTAAGAATACGTGTTTATGCTGAGAGAGAAGTTCTTTGTTTAGCCTTTCAGAGATTCAGCGTAGTGTGAGTCTGTAGGTCTCCTGACTTATAGTAACACCTCTGTCCGAAGTTAATGTTCTACTTCCCCCTAATTCTGCAATACAAACAGGTTCACAAATCCCACCAGAAAATAAGTCAAATAATATTTGTTCATCTAAACTACCAAGGGATGTTTGTAAGGTGAAACTCAAGGATCAGCCAAACGCATGTTTATTGGGCCCCAAATCAGAATGTTTAAAATTATTCAACAGACTATAGACAGCTAAAGTTATTTCAAGAGGTAGAAGATAAAAATACTTGTTGCACTGATGCACAGAAGATGTTTAAACAACATACGTACTGAAAGTACATTTTTGCTAATATAAGTAGTGGTTTAACTCAAGTGTCTGTTTTCACATGGGTAGTTAAATGGATCCACATGCATGTTCCTCCCACACTCAGCCAAAATGATCCCATAATATAAGAATATGCTACAGATAAAGGAATCTCAGACACTTACTTTTCAGCTCTTTACATGTTAATATTTTAAATCTAATCTTTAGGATAAAAACAACACATTAGATGCCCCATGTCTTTGAGAAGGCAGAAATAACAACTTTGGAAAATTGACATCTTATTTTGAGATAACCATATGATGCAAAAAGGAAAAAGCTAGCTACTCCAGGTTACAAATTTCCTAAAATTTCCAGGTCTTTGCCTCCTCTATAGCAAACATTATAGAGAGTGAGGTACAGTGGGGAAGGAGTGTAAGAAGTTTAACCAAGAAGATGCTGGAGAAGCGTTTGTTGGTACAAGCTTAGAGCAACGCAACAAAATCATTCATGACCAAAAGAAACCGCACATTACACAAGCTCTCAATACCCCATTAAAAAAAAAAAAATGCCAGTGGAAACAGTCAATTCTAAGATTTTTTTTTCTTTATTTGGGCTGTAAGGCAAAAGTTGGTCAACTAACATCTGTAAACAACCTGGTTTATTGACTCCTGAAATATGATATTTTTTAATTGAAATTTTAGTTAGTTAACATATAGTGTAATATTGGTTTCAAGAGCAGAATCTGATTCTTCACTTTTATACAATATTTATTTTTAAGAAAGCTATCTATTTAAAATGTTGCATTCATAATTCATATATTCAAGTCACCACTGAAAATAAAAGGAATACAATAATTAATAAAGAAATACAAAATAATTTATTGTATCCCATAGATGAAACTTCTCGTTGTATGGCTTCAAATTCAAGGAATGCTTTGCATAATTTATTCTTTACCAATATTTGTGCTACCAAAATTTGTCGATGAGAAGATTAAATAATTTTAGAAAATAATCGAAGTTCTCAGCATAAAAACTATTATTCCGATTTTTCCACAAAGACAAAAAATACACATACCTCAACAAATATAAAACACGGGATGATGGAATAACTTCGCTGAGTGTTGTTTCCTACAGCCATCTCTTACACCATGTAGCAAGGCTGCACCGTCTAAAACTGTCCAGGCTGAAATAGAAACAGGTAGCATGTATAAGAACCACATGTTTAGCAGTCCCTTGTGGATTTACCTGAAACTATCAGCTACCCTCTAGATAAACAAGCTGTGTACAAACAATGCAAATAGTAATCCATAACACAATCAAGTCAGACTAATCATTATTTCAGGGAAAAGAAATGTATATACTAGCCACGAACAGTCTTAAAGTCTAAATGATAGGTAGTGAGCCCCTGTGCACAAAGCTACAGTGAATCGAATTCTAATTGCGTAGACCTGCACAGTGCTTTACCTGAGTAGATTGCCCTCATGCCATGAAAGGCAGTTTCTGCTACAAAACATTTGTTGTTGTCCATACTGCGTGGGATCTCCACTCTCTGGGCCTGATTCTCCCAGTCTGCAAGTTTTGTTTCGGTCCTTGCCTCTGCCTTTGGAGCTGACATTTAGTACTGAGGCATTAATCCCTGACTTCTTACCCTGACCACTCTACCTTTGCTCCTTTAATTATTAATTACTTTGGGCTAATACATCACTGAGCCCTCTCACTGAGTTCCCTCAGCCCCGTGTGTGTGTGTCCCCAACACAAAAACACCATAATAAAATCTCTCAATTTACAAAAATGGAGTATCTAGGCAACTGCAGATTATTTTAAGTATTTGTTAGAATATCTGACTTTGAACCAAAAATATTCCTGTATTAGATTTGTTTAAAAAGAATCAAAATTAACCAAACAACCATGTAGAGGTTTGACTTTTATAAAATTTCCAAGGCCAGATGAAAAGAATTTTCTACTATACCTTTTATTTTCTTCTTTTTTTTTTTTAAGTTTTAATGTTTATTTTAAGAGAGAGACAGAGTGAGAGCAGGGAAAGGGCAGAGAGGAAGATATATAATCTGAAGCAGGCTCCAGGCTCTGAGCTGTCAGCCCAGAGCCTGACGCAGGGCTCGAACCCACTGGCCATGGGCTCATGACCTTAGCTGAAATTGGACGCTTAACTGACTGAGCCACCCAGGTGCCCCTACACCTTTTATTTTCTATCCAAAGCAACACTTAATATGTTTCGGGTACCTCCTCTTGATAGTTATGATAGTTATTATTTTTTGATTGTTTTATTTCTGTGTTATCCTTCTTAGTAGTTGTTATGGATTATTGCATGAAGAGTGACACAGGACTGCACTTTCCTTAAAGGTCATAAATTAATGTTTTTAACTTAATTCTATCTTTGTAAAGTCCTCCTTACCTTTTCTAGAAAGAAACTTTACATTTCATTCTCTTTTTGAGATACCAACTTCTCACTTGTTTAAAACTTTCTGATTAAATTTAACATTTATGTGTAGTATTAAGTCCACATCGATCACTATTTAAATTACTTAGGTTTTAGGCAACTTAATTTTTCAATTAAAATCAGATATTTTCTGTTATAAAATCATATCCATAATAAATCTATTTTACCATCCTTTTTTGGGACTTAGGTAGAAATATATATTTTTTTTTTACACTACAAAAGAATCCATATGTAGTGTACACATTGAGCTAATCTGGCAACCACACATTCTTTATGTTTTACCCTTAATCCGAATATCTTAGAATCCACTAAGCTATGATTTAGAGGAGGCTTTCTGCTTATACCAACTAAGTACAGTGCCATATATTTGAAAAGAAAATGAACTTGTAATCACCCCAAAGCAAGCATGGGCACCAGAAAAAGCAAAGGCATCAGACACCTAGTATTTTAGATGGTTTCCCCAGATGATTAATAAAAAAAAATAGCAATGAAAAGGAGAATATAAGACAAGCTTTGGAGTATCATATATACTTTATCTTCATTATTTTGGCCTAAAATACAACCTAGCTTTTTACACATGTACAGAGATTTTACACACACATACACACACACAATCGTTAACTATATTGAGGTATATTTTACATGTATATAATTCATCCATCTCAAGTATTCAAGGATATTTTAGTAAATTTACCATGTTGTGCAACTGTTACCATAAAACAAGTTAGCACATTTTCCTCACCCCAAAAAGAATCCTCTTCCTCACCATCACCTTCCCTGATGACCCTACCACTTCTCTAGCCAAGTCACCACTAATCTACTTTCTGTCTCTATAGAGACTTTCTGGATTCAAATAAATAGAATTATATAATATATGGTTTCTCGACCTGGATTCTTTGATTTAGCATTATGTTTCTGAGGTTTATTCATGTCATAATGCACATATCAGTAATTTTTTCTTTATTGCTGAGTAGTATTCCATCATATATCTATAATACCTTCAACCAATTGGTGGAAACATAGGTTGTTTCTAATTTTTGCTGTATCCAATCTTAGATTGCATCTAGTATTGAGGGTAATGATGCTGAGAACATCTATGTATAATAAGTCTTGTGTAGATATATGTTTTCATTTCTCATTGTTAGATACCTAAAGGTATAATTGCTGGGTCGTATGCTACATGATATTTAGGAGAACCATGAATGTGTTTTCCAAAGCGGTTGTGTCATTTTACATGGACACCAGCAATGTAAGTGAATTCCCATTTCTCCACATCCTAACATTTTTATTGCCTATCTTTTTTCTTTATAGTCATTCTAGTGGTTATGAGATGATAGCTCATTGTGATTTTCATTTAATAATAACAAATGATATTGAGGATCTTTTGATGTGCTTATGAGCTGTTATATCTTCTTTTGTGAAATATCTACTCAAATTTTTCAAGTTTTTTTTTTTATTGGGTTGTTTATCTTATTGATTCCAAGGTATAAGTGTTCTTTTATATTCTGAATACAAGTCTCTTATCAGATATGTATTTTGTCTTTTGACTATTAATATATCTTGGCATAGATTCCTTTAGGTTTTTTTCTGCTTAGAGATTTCTCACTACTTGGATCTGTGGGTTTATGGTTTTTTGCCCAAATTTGGGAAGTTAATTTTTCAGCATTATTCCTGGAATACTTTTCAACATGCTCTCTCATCTGCTGGGACTCCAATGACATGAATATTAGATCTTTCACTTTAGGCCATCATGTCCTTGAGACTAATTTTTCCTCTCAGTCTATTTTCTCTGTTGTTCAGATTAGGTATCTTCTATTATTCTATCTTCAAGTTCACTGATTCTTTCCTCTTTCCTCTTCATTATGGTGTTGAGTTACATCCATCCACTGAGTTTAATTTCAGTTGTATTTTTTAATTCTAAAATTTCCATTTGCTTTCTTTAAACATTCTCTTTGTTGAGATTATTTTTCATTTGCTTCAGCATGTTTGTAATTGTTTATTGAAGCATTTTTATGAGGACCACTTAAAAATTCTTGTCAGATAATTGTAACGTCTAGGTCATCCGGGTACTGGTATTTGTTGGTCTTAATTCAATTTGACATCATCCCTCTTCTTGGGATGAAGAATGATTTTTGATTGAAACCTTGGGTTATTACATTATAGGGCTCAAGATTTTGTTTAATCCTTGTATTTTATCATACCTCCTCTGATACTCCTCCAGTAGGTATAGGGAATGCTCCTGTGTTACTGCCATGTGAAGGGAGAAGTCTAGGTTCTTCACTTGGCCTTCTGTGACACCTGGTTAGGAAGGGGCCCCTTTGCTAGACAAAAATGGAATTCAAGGTCTCCACTGACATCCTGGCTGGGAGGGGGAAGGGTACTTTTTTTTTTTTTTTTTTTACTGCTTCCCATGTGGCCTCCACAGACACTGTGGGAAGGTAGCCTCGTGATTGTTGAGTAGTGGTAAAACTCCTGACTTTCCACTATCCCCCCTCTGAAGCCACCCCAGTGAAGAGGGAGCAGGGGGTTCCTCAGTACTGCCTGTTAGGGGTGAGAGGCCAGGCTCCCCACATGTTTTCCTCTGGCACTGGGAAATGGGGGGACTACCCATTACTGCCCTTTATGAAATAACATTCTGGCTCCCCCTTAACTTTCTCTGACATGACCTCAGCAGGAGTCTGGGGGAACCTCCTTATAGCTTGGCAAGGACTTAGAAGTCTAGGGTCTCCACTTGGCCTTCACCAGTTTAGCAGAAGAGATGGGACTATAGTTTTTTTCTGTGGTGTTTGACTGGAGTCAAGAGGTCCTTATCTAAAAGTTTTCTGTTTTCCTAGGCTGCTGTTTTCCTGACCCTTTGACTAGAGCTTTTCTTAGGGCTATTTTGTCTGTGAGTATTGATGTTCCCTGGGTGACCAGATTCTCCAACATCTAATCTGAGAGAGGCAGTAAAAAGCCTGGGAACTCACTATTGTGTTGTTTCTTGGGTGCTCAGGCCCCTAGATAGTATACTTTTCCTTCTACCTCTGTTTCCTTATGTTTATATAACATTTAAGATTTTTACTTGTTTTTAGTGGAAGGCACAAGGAAAAGTACATCTTACTCCATTCTCCCAGAAACAGAAGTCATCAGAATCTTTTTGAAGGAGTACCAAATAGGCCAGTCACCAAGATTCTAGTACACCCAGGCTGGCTGTGTTCTCATGAATTTGAGTTTCTCGTTGCCCAAGTTTTCAAAATAAGAGAACATATCTTATCATTTATTCATTCATTCACGAGTCCTTAATTCATGACACATATCCCATTAGGCAAAATTAGAAGCAATGAAGTGGTCAGATACCTTGTGGGTAACAGCTATCTAGAAGACACTGAAGAACAAACATAAGAACAAGTATAACAATGGGTTATAGGTACAAACATAAAAGAAAGTATGATAGCACATATGTAAAGAAGGATAATGATAGCACAAATAATCAATTCTAATTTTGGGGGTCAGGGATCTCTTTATACATCAGTTATATTATACATTACTCTTTTATGCATTAGGCATAGTAGACACAGTGCCTAGGATCTGTAATACTTTTAGGGGCCTATGCAAAGGTTTTAATTTCTTCTAAAACCAGAAAATGGACTTTTAGGCAGAAGAAAATTTTTATATTATTATTAAAATTCAGTGTTATACCAATTGTAAAATATAAGTTTTAATTTTTTTTTTAGAGAAAGGGGTTCCCACAGTCAAACTTGCTTAGAGTCCTCAAAAGTAATAATGCAGCTCTAGTTGAAGAGTAAGTTAAGGAAAGGTTTCTTAGAAGAGACGTCAATTTAAGTTGATTAAAATAAAA
Source organism: Cryptoprocta ferox (assembly GCA_028646485.1). Classification (NCBI taxonomy): domain Eukaryota; kingdom Metazoa; phylum Chordata; class Mammalia; order Carnivora; family Eupleridae; genus Cryptoprocta; species Cryptoprocta ferox. The sequence continues at coordinate 29,363,760 of CM053568.1, forward strand.
GCAGAGGAGGATGAGAGAAGCATTTCAGCTAAAGAAAGCAGCAGGAGCAAAAGTTCCTAAGACATGAATATGAATCAACCTTACATGTGTGAGAAACTAAAAACAAAGAGCAGGTCAAATGAATGAGAACCAGGATGAGCAACAGAAGCTACCAAAATTTATGCACATGTAGCTCTTTGTGCACAAACTCTCACAAGCAGAATACCTCAAGAATAAGAAATATGAGCAGTCCATTTCCATATCAGATAGTAACATAGGGAAAAAAGAGAATATGGACAGAAAATGCTGTTTCTTGGTAATAAACTCAGAGCTGATTTCTTAGCAGTTAAGTATATTATAAATCAGAATTGTCTAATGAAGAGATCAATGCCATCTCTTGTTTCCACTGATGATTTTTCCACATAATTTCCTCTTATTTTTGAGAAGTGTTATAATTCCTAATCAACCCATGACAAATACAAAAATAATTACTGATTACAAAGTATCTGTTTTAGTGATTCTGAAAATTGATGGTGATGAAGCATGGTCACAGATGGACTTCATTTTTAAGTTTTGAAAGTTGGCTCCAGCTGGCCAGTCAGGGAAGCTGCAAAGAACAAAAATGTCCATGATAAATAGTCACCATAATCCAGTGGGCCTTTCTGCCCAGCTTTGATGATGAATCTAAAAGTGCCAGCGGCCAAATTCATAGCCTGTGGTCATTCTCAGTAGCTTAGAGTCTATTATGTTAGGGAAACTAGAGCTTTCTCCTTTTACAGAGACAATTTTAAGCTAATTTTGCTAAAAATGCCATGGTTCCCTTCAAAGTTAGGATAGTATAATTAATAGAGCTCACTAAAACAAAAATCTAAAAAACACATAGGCAACAACAACAACAACAACAACGACACCAAAATGGTACCCTTCCAAGGAAGCCAAGAATTCTTCATTATGAGGCCACAGTTAGGACAGTGTTTCTGAACCCCATCACTGTTAATATGGTGGGCTGGATAATTCTTGTTTTGTGAGGGGCTTCCCTGAGCATCATTAAATGTTTAGTTATATCCCTGGCTTCTAGCCATGAGATGCCAACAGTAGCAACTCCCTTCCCAAATCATCGACAAGTAAAAAAGTTTACAGACATAGCCAGATGTCCCCTTCAAGAGGGGAGGGGAGGGAAGAGAAGGGTGGTAGAGATGGCCTCTAGGGGAGAGCCACTAATTTAGGAGGATTGAAAACAAAGCTCCTAGAAAATGAGAATTTTTGAGCTGCTGAAAAACTTGTTTCCCCTGGGATAAAGGCCACAGTTTTGCCCAAGAGGACAAACCTATTCCTGCTTAGTACCCAACAGAGGAAAATTTGGATTTTTTTTGTTTGTTTTTTACCATATGGCATGGGATCTCAGAAAGAAAGTGTTGAAAACAAGCTTAAACAACCTTAAAATAGCTCTGGAGGGATTTTGCTTCCAGCTAAGAGAAAGTAACTGAGACTGGATTTCATGCCTGACAAATCAAACATACAAACAAAAATAAATAAGACAATGGTATTTGAGGCATAGGACATGAGGCAATAAAGGGCAGTGATCCCTGAAAGAGGAGAAGGAACAGAGGTGAGCCCCAGGACTGCCCTAGCTTATTGGCTGGAGAGTCTTCAGGCCATGGTAGAGGAAGGGGAACCCAGAAGATGGCCAGGGGTCTCCCTGAGTAGATAGAGATGAGAATGTGGAGGAAGCCTACACAACGTAAGTTCCCAAGGCAGAGTACAGAGAAGAAAACAATGCAGAGAGAGTGCTGGGTGCTCTGCAGAGGGTCCCTTTTGTGTCTTTAGCAGAGTACTGATGAGCATGAATAGAAAGTACCCAAGGCCCAAAAGAAACCATCCAGAGAGATTAAAGCAAATAATCACCAGGATTCACACATGGCCAAGAATACTTTCTGTTCTCACCAACCAAAATATACTCCCAATTCGCCAGGCGGCAGGTAGAGGGACCTCAACCACTATGAAAACATTTCTTCTCATCCAGGAACCACAAATGGCACTGAGAAGTACTCCTTATAGTGTATTACTGGGTTTTTGTCTTTCTTTCATTTGTGTGTTACAGAAGACTAAATATTTACTGAGATTCTGGGCCACTGAGTGGTATGCTTTTCCTAGGTGTCAGGCAGAGCCACAGAAGCAAGAATATGTACCAACACAATTCATAACCCAGGTCATGTCAAAAGCATCTCTGACATGAGTTTTACAATACTTGAATATGGTGGAACTTTCTAGAAACTCCACAAAAATCAGGTTTATGTAAGATTAAACTGAGATTATGTCTACAATTAGTTTAAAATGAAATTATGTCTACAAAGGCATAAAATAGGGCTTATTTCTATGTGACTCAAATCTTTTCATTTTTTTAATGTTTATTTATTTTTGACAGAGAGAGGGACAGAAGGGAGAGAGATAGGGGCTGAGAGAGAGGGAGACACTGAATCTGAAGCAGGCTCCAGGCTCTGTGCTGTTAGCACAGAGCCTGACATGGGGATTGAACTCATGAACCACGAGATCACGACCTGAACCAAAGTCAGACACTTAACCAACCAAGCCGCCCAGGTGCCCCCAAGTCTTCTTTTTTAATGCTTATTTGAGACAGAGAGAGAGAACAGATGTGTGTAAGGGGGTAGGGGGAGAGAGAGAGAGAGAGAGAGAGAGAGAGAGAGAGAGAGAGAGAGAGAGAATCCCAAGCAGGCTCCTCATTTGTGGGGAATAAGCTTAGGAATTCCCTGAGCTTGCACAGATGGGTTAGCAAGGCATAAAGAATTAGAAAGCCATAGAATGAACACACCCAAATTTGGGTAAACAAGTAAATAAGAATAGCTACACTACACAGGGCACAGGCCCCCAGTATAGGCCAAAGGTATAGGAATAGGAAATCTCAAGACAAAAACATCCAAGATGAAGTAAACAAGATTATGTATTCAGGATGGAAATGCCTCCCCCCCAACTTAGTAAAATAACAGAAAACTGCTTTCACAGGAAGGAAGGACCAAAATAGGTAAACAAGAAAACAGGGCTTTAGACTGCAGCAGGGAGAAATTGATCAGAGGGGAGCTAATTAACAAAAGAAAGGTGCCTTTTGCCTGTTGACCCTGAGGTAGCATGCTTTGTATTTTTTGTCCCCTAGGCCAGTTTAGGTAAACAGAGGCGGGGCCTCATGTCTGCTGTAAATAACTTGGCCCAGCTCCAGGATTTTGTTTTGTATTGACCCAAACCCCTAACACTGCATAGCTTCAAAACTCCCTTTTCTCCATGCCCATGAGTTAATGTTCACAGTTTCAGTGGCTCTTTGTGCACGTCCATCACACTTGTAAGCCTTCTGATCCTAGTAAAAATGGAGCAAAGACCCTTACTCGGGGTTCTTGTCCCCTCCCGGACATTAGCCTCTCTCACATTTTAATCCTGCATCCAGCTCTCTTGCTGGACAAGAGTCTACGACACTCACTCTCAGTGCAGAGACCAATTTCATGAACTGTGAGATCCATGACCTGAGCTGAAATCAAGAGTTGGATGCTTAACTGACTGAGCCACACAGGCTACCCATGACCAAAATTTTAATTGGAGGTAAAGGAGGTTGTAGAAAAGGAGAAATTAAAAGGTAAGAAAAAATGAGTTGTGAGAATTTCATTTTATTCCCTAGTAGTCAGGGTGAGCCATAATCCCCCAGTCCAGCTCCTCTTTAACACATGTTAAATAGGCATTAACTTCCTTGGTGGTGCTGAGATGCCCCTCACTGTTCTGCATCATTTCTATTCAGTACATTATCTCCAACCAGGATCACACTTTGCATTTAATTTTCCAAAGCAGGAAAATCTTTATTTTCTTTCTTTCTTTTTCTTTTTCTTTTTGTAGCAACAAAGAAATGAAGGGATCGGGATGAAATGAATGGGTTGTAGGTGAACACAAAACAGATATCATCATAAGATGGTGTGGGATTTAGGAAATAACTACTTAGGCTTTCAAGACAAATTCTTCACTCTCTTAAATTTTAGAGATGCTTTTCAAAGCTTGTGAAGAATGATGTGAAGACCCCATATAAAATAAGAGGATGGATTTGGCACTCCCTTTTCCCTCCAGTTTCTTCCCTGCACAGTCTCACAGCTAGATCCACAGTCCAGCCCTTGAACTAGTCCAGACGAAGGCAGGGAGACATAAAGAGCATAAAATCCACAATCTAGAGAAATTTAGAGTGGAGTCAAACCTTTACAAAATACCATAACTCAGGGGTCTCATGAGGAAATCTGAGCCCCCAGGTTGTTCTTGAGAGGCTTTTCAGACCCAGGAATAACTGCAGGTTCCCCCAGGGCTCCAAGACAGCCACTGCCCTTTGTCACCAGAGTATCATTTGACATTTAGGGTCCTTTCTGCTGCACCTCTCACAACTGAGGCAGAGGTTTCCTGGCTAATGTCTGAGCTTGCTGTAGCTTTCTGATTCTGTTAAACCTCCCCAGTTCCATTTTGCAACAATCTCCACCCCATGACCACCCCTGGTCTTTCTACACTCCAGCTACTCAGTTTCTGCAACATGCCAAGCTCTTTCTCATGTCTGGGCCATCTCATGCAGTGCCTCACGGTGCACTCTTCCTTCCTCCATATTTGCCATGTAAATGTGTGTTCCTCCTTCAGATCTGCAATTAAATGCCATTTTCAAGGGGAAAGTTTCCTTAACTGCCTTGATGGGTTCAGTTCTAGTATGAACTTCCATCAGACTCTTTTGTAGTATTTATTGGGTAACTCTTTAACATCTGTCCCTTCTCTAGACTGTCAGTCAGCTTTGTTCCATGTGGCCAGGGCACATGTTTGTTGTTCTTGCTCAACACTGTAACCTTCATACTTTGTACAGCACCTGGCACATAGCTACACAGTGAATGTTGACACTAACAATGTGCCTGTGCTGCCCAACTCTGGTGTTTGATTTCATATCTTCCCTGGGTCACTTTCTTACTTACCTCCTAGTTCTAACTAGGTCTTGGGTCAATTCATTCTAGGTTTTGCATGAATTCAACATTATGATACTAATGTAGGTCTTGGATCAATCGCTTTTGCCTACTTCAGCCAGCTAAGACCATTATACCTCGGAGGCAAAGAATAATGAGAAATAAAAGTGTTTTTGAAGTCCTATAAATCAAAATGTAAACCAGAATACATTCCAAAATGTAAAATTGAAAGGGGGGAATTATTCCACTGAATTCTACTTCTGAGTCTTTGTTTAAAAAAAAAATATCACTGTAGACTGCTGCTTTAAAAGGTATATGCCTTGGGCACCTGGGTGGCTCAGTCCTTAAGCATCTAACTTTGGTTCAGGTCATGATCTCACAGTTGGTGAGTATGATGAGCCTCACTTCTGGTGAACACGAGCCCGGTTTTGGGTGAGCCCCACTTCTCTTTCTCTCTCTCTGTCCCTTGTTTGCTTGCATCCTCTCTTTCCCTAAATAAATAAATAAAAATGTATATGCCTTAAATAACAAAAGGTAAAGGTTAAAAAAAAGAGAGCCAAAGTCCACCTAAATGTGAGCTATCTGTTAAGAGATTAGTCTTTTAAAAATAACAAGAACAAGGATGAGGTCAAGCACAAAGCTCAGCAGGTGATCTGAAACAATTGGGAGGAAAGCAGAGTGTACTAATGTCTAAATGGTTGACTGGAAGGGCTACCCTGGACTGCCTTATGGGTCATAACCAGGAGAACTGCTTAATCGGAAAACAGTGCCCAGACAAGCAAGATGTTGATTTCTTTAAAAAAAAAAAAATGTTGATATTGTTTACCCCTAATTTTCCACCAGGGGGGGAAAATATAGCTGAAAAAAGTAGCAGGACATAAAGAGCTTTTCTTAATTATAAAGTTAATGTTTCCTTCAATAAAATTAAAGGGTGGAAGGAAATGAGGTTTGATGCTCAATTAAACTGAAACCTTGAAACAGTAGAGCAAGAACAAGAAGTATGTCCTTACAGGGATGGACACACACACACACACACACACACAGGCTTGGACATCAGGAAAGTTTCAGGAAAAGTTGTGTTCAGCTTCAAGTCTGGGGAAAAAATTGGCAGAGAATATGTTGCCATTGCTCATAACTGAAAAGCAGCAAGTGTGATTCTTAAACATACTTAAGTATTTGTATTCTCTCACATCTGACTCTGATTATAAAATTTCAAATATAATTTCAAAAGCAATTTCAGTTATTAATAACAAAATTTACAATGTTGCCATCATCATGATCTATGTTATAGGACTGAATTTTTAGGGGTAAAGAATTGTTTTATTGTGATCTCTCACATCCTTCCAGTGAAAAATGCCCATTGGTAAGGTTTAAGATAAACTTGTACTTGGTTAAAGTCTATTCTAAAAATGGGCCATATTGTAGAAAAGATCTGGTATTCCTAGTATCATAATGCCTTTTACTAAACAATTTTGAAGACAGGCATTGAGAAGATAGTACCATTTTGTCCATTCACCATCAAAAGCCTTTATAAGTCCCTACTAACTATAAGGCCTAGGCTTTGGGTGATGTAAATATGAGTCAAACAGCCATTGACAGCAGGTAGCTCACAACCTAGTATGAATATAAATACAGACAAATTCATAGTCCTTTAAAAATGGGGATGATGGGAATTCATAGGAAGGAGAAATTATTTCTACGAAGGACATCTGAGGTGTGTCTATGAGGACAGGTAAGGAGGAGATGCATGGATAGGCTGAGGAGAGGGATTTCCAGACATTAGAATGAGCAAAGTATGGAGAAGAACAGCCCCAGACCATACCCATGGTATGGAATTATGGTTCAATGAGTTTGGCCAGCACATAGGAGACACCAAGAAAATGGCACTGGGTATAGCTAGAAGATTGGGACTGGGTTGTGGAATGCCAAGCTAAAGATTTTAGGGTCTCTGCATTTCCTTTGGCTTATAGGATGGAAGATGGATGGCAGTGGGTGAACTCTGGAGTTCGGAAGACCTATTAGAGACCATGGTCATCACTGAGAAGAGATTAGAACCATAAAAGACCTAGCTTCAATCTAGGTTTTGTACTTCTGAAATGAACAGGGAGGAGGAGTAGATAGGAGCCCCTGTTTGCATATGGGCTCTCTCAGTAGCCTAGAAGGGAATTTGTTCAATATTAAGGTCAGAGAGACCAGAGTACCCTTTCAGACTTCCTAGTCATTGGTTCCTCAACATTCCCCTATGAATTCTGTTCTGGTTTGCATCTCCAGGGCCACAGTGGTTTCTAATCACCCAAGAGAGGGGATCACTAATTAAGTGGAAAGATCAAGTCCATGCTGGAGAAGGAGGAAATGCACTATAGACTAGAATTTTAAAGAAGCTACACAGGAAAGTCTGTTTGGGGTATGGTGTTTCCAGGATATTAGACAGCCCTTTATGGTCTTGCCTGCAGGGATGTATGTCACAAGCTGTTCTGAGCAGTGGGGAGTCTGCAATAGTGTTGTCCTGCCGAGCAAGGCTGCATTTTCCAATTTAAAGCTAAGCTGCCCAGGAGCCAAGGTGTTTGTTTTTCAGAAGAGAAGACAGGAAGAGAGAGAGAGAGACAGAGACAGAGAGAAAATATAAATGTGTGTGTGTGTGTGTGTGTGTGTGTGTGTGTGTGTGTGTGAGAGAGAGAGAGAGAGAGAGAGAGAGAGACATGGACAAAGACACAGAGAGACGGAGGGATCCATGAGTTAAGATACCAAATATTTCCTGATGCCAGCTCTCTGGAACAGAGTGGTTTTATTTTTGTCATTAGATTCTCCAGCGTTGGGCACCCTCAGAAATCACTGCCAGAAATCCCTATGTCCTCATGACAGGTTAATTAATTAGCTCTGTTGGACCCTGTTGGGTTCTCACAGGAGACAGGAAATAGAAGAGGAATTCCCTTTCACCACGGGAGGTTTCAGAGGAGGATTAGACAACACTGGTGCGAGGCTTGGTTTGCCCACAGTCAGGGGAGGATTTGCAGTCAGGGGGGATTGCATTTAATCGATGACTGAACGAAACTTAGAATTTTGAATGAGTATAATAATAATAATAATGATAATATTGCCCACTAGTCTCCTTGATACACATCTATTGAGGACTTACTACTCTATGCCTGGCTTTATATAGGATAATAGCTTTATAGTTTTACTTTTTACAGTTAACAGACTTCTGGAGTAATTTACGTATGATATGGAAGGTACACTGATCATTCTTTAATATTGCAGCCTGTCTCATCTAGCATTCCTGACCCTCCTTACCCTGCATCTGCTTTTTCTTTTAACTATACCACCTGTCACCTAACATATATCATTTGTTTACTGTGTTTATTATCTTTCTCCAACAGCCAGAATAGAAGTGTCACAACTCCTTGCTTATTTTGTTCCCCAGTTGTACTCCAAGTGTCTTTTGAAAAGACGACATGAAATAATTAGAACTAAGATTAAAAACATGGGCTCTCTGGAGGAAAATTTCCCCTGCAGAAGGATCTTTGGATGCAGAGGAGTGGGGAGGGTGGGTGGGAACCATCCTCCTTTTGAAGAGAATAGCATATGGGAAGTTTCCAGGATGAGAGAAGGCACGGCCATATGGCTGGAACATAAAGAGCATGAGCAAGGGGACATGTAGTGAGGCTAGGGAAGAGAAGGCCCAGATGATACAGGGTAGGCCATATTAAAGACTTTACTATTATTCTTAGAACTAATTCCAAACTATTGAAAACTTTTTTTAAAAAAAATGTTTATTTTTAGAGAGAGGGAGAGAAAGAGAATCCTAAGCAGGCTCCATGCTGTCAGCACAGAGCCTAACATGGGGCTCGATCTCATGAACCTGAGCTGAAATCAAGAGTTGGATGTTTAACCCACTAAGCCCCCAGGTGCCCAACTACTGAAAGGCTTTAAGGGGGAAAGCTGTCATACCCTGATTTGCATGCACTAAAGATTGTTCAGGGTACAGAGATGGTGGGTTGGAAGAACAGGACAAGAATGGATAGGGTGAGGTGGCAGCTGAAAGATCCTGCTATCATCTAGACAAGAGGAGAATGTGGCCTGGGTTAAGGCAAGGGCACTAGACACACACAGGTGAGTGAATTCAAAGGATAATTAGAAGAGCATCTAGGATTTAGTCATTGGTCAAAGTAGAAGTGATGGAAATGTTAAAATGCTTTTTCCTTTTTATTTAAATCTCTCAAACTAAAATACTCATCTTTCATGCTGTCTCTAGTAGTGACGAACAACTTTGTTTACCCTCCCATGAGATCACCTATATCCTACTCCTCAGTCTTTCCTCATGAATCCCAGTTGTGTCTTCTTCAACCTTCATGTGGCCCAGAATCAGACTATTTTGGAAATTTCCTTACAGGATCTCCTTGTGAAATACCATGCTTAAAGAACAATAAACCAGTATCTTACTATAAGTGTATTCTCTAAATAAGTTGGGATCCCTAAATATTAACAAATGCCCTTCCTTATTTTTTTCTGCCTTTCCAACTCCTACATATTGTGTGAAGAGGCACAATTCAATGTCAGCCTCTTCCAGGAAGCCTTCTTAGTTTAGTCAGTCAGCCCTTCACAACACTCATATGCTTTGATCCGCCAATAAGCTATGCACGTTTACTGAGCATTTGTTTGGTGTTCAATCACAGGCAATGCTAAATCATCATCAATGACAGGATGGAGTGAGGCAATCTCTTAGACCCCTTTTGTGTTCTCATTTTGTCTCTCAAACTCTAAAGTTCTCAGTTAATTTTCTGTTGTACATGGGTTATCTTTATTCCAGATTATCAACTAAAAGAGTGATCTGACTTGTAAGTCTTTGTGGCTCCCATAACATCTGGCACAGTGCCTAATAACACATGGTAACAGTTACAGTTGTTCCAAAGAGAAGGTAGAAGGGGTGACTGAGTTTGCCTTGCTCCACCTCCCTCTCTTCTCACTTCCTCACCCTCTACAGCAATGCCCTGCAGAATCAAGCAGACAGCAAAAACTGGCCATGGTAGACTTCTCATGTCTTTAAAAGACCATCTAATTAAAGCATAGCCAATTCATTAACAGTCATACTAGAAAGAAAATGAATGAAATCAAAATATTAGCCCCATTTTTTTTGTGAGAGAGAGATAGAGAGCGAGAGGGAGAGAGAGTGCGCGTGCACAGGCATGCATGTGAGTCAGGGACAGGCAGAGAGAGAAGAGAGAGATTGTGCAGAGCCCAATTTGGGGCTCGAACTCATGAATTGTGAGATCATGACCTAAGCTGAAATCAAGAGTCAGACACTTAACTAATTGAGTCATCCGGAAACCCCCAGAACCCAGTTTTGGATTAATAGTTTTCACCTGTCCATCTGCTAACATTACTAAAAAAACAAAAATGAAAAAAACACCAAAAAACAAAACAAACCAATAATCCCAAACACAAAGTACTTTGAACTTTCTTTCCTTTTTCTCTATTTAGTGGAAACATTTATAAAAGCATCTAAAGGCCAGGATAGAAGGGATGAGGGCAAAAGCAAAATTTACATAGGATTTACTTACCCATTTAGCACAACAATCCTGTGAGATAGATTCCATTATGAACTATATTTTGATAGAACAGTTACAGAAAGTTTCAACAGTGCCCAGGATCACATAGGTGGTATCAAAGCTGATATTTAGAACCTAGGTGTCTGACCCCAAAGCCTGTGTACTTGGTCACTGTATCAATTTCTTCTCCAGAAAAATGAAAAAGGAAGCAAAGGGCTTAATCCACATCCCTGGTCCTCAGCCTTCTGGCTAATGGTAGGTTCACTCTCTGATGCACTGGTGCATTTAAGAGTCCAATAAGCACCAGGGATTGTGATTCCCTGATATAAGCCCTCAGGCTTTCCTATTTTTAAAATTTTTAATGATTATTTTTGAGAGAGAGAGAGAGAGAGAGAGAGAGAGAGAGAGAGAGAGAGAGGAGAGACAGAGCACTAGTGTGGGAGAGGCAGAGAGAGAGGGAGACACAGAATCTGAAGCAGGTTCCAGGCTCTGGGCTGTTAGCCCGCGGGGGGGGGGCGGGGGGACAGAGAACAGAAGCAGACTCCATGCTGTAGAGCCCTACTCAGGGCTCGAACCCACAAACCGTGAGATCATGACCTGATGCTCAACCGACTGAGACACCCAGGCACCCTACTTTTTCCTAATTTTAAAGGAACTTCCACAAGTTGTGAATCAAGATACATTCAGTAGCTGTATCTGGAGAACCTCTCATTCATTTCTCTATCCCACTGACACTCCACACTTCATAAGACTATAAAATCATTCCAGGGATTTGATGTTATTTTGTGGCCCAATCTGGAATTGGTTAAGATAGCCCTATAAAAGGCACATGTTTGCTGACTGCCCATGCTGACACTTAAGAACTTTGAGATGAAGTTAACACCTGTTCCAATGTTCTAACACATCCTCCTTTCTCTGTGCCTTGCTAGCTTGTAACCCAGAGTCTGAACAGGTTCACTACCAACCTAATGCATCAGCCTGATGGCACTACAATGCCACCAGAATGGTAGGATTTCTTCCCGGGGTCAGCATCAACCCTCAACACATGAGTAAGTGTAACTTTACATCTAGATGAAGAAGCCCCAGCTCCATGGACTAGAGTGCTAGTTTTAGAGTCTGACAGGAATGGATCTGGACCCAGGTCACGACTGGAAACAAGTAAGTAGATTAAGTCCTTGTGACTTGCTGTGTTAGTCTATTCTTTTATACTGTTGTGGGGGTATTGGGGTAATTGCTGTAAGGGGAAAATTACATGATGTGTACAGTATTCAGCATGTGCCAGGTGTTCTGAAAACATTTGTTGAATGACAGTTTTCCACTCAGCACTTACAGTTCCACTTTCTAGCTTTGTCCTCCAGTGTCCAGGCACCACTGATTAGGGGGAAGCCATACTACCGAGCTTAACAAGGGACTGTTTGTAGAGAACATGAGCAATACTTATTAAACATTTTCCTTACTCATAAAGAGAAAAATATTATTAATTACTGAGCTGTGGCTAGTTCCCAGGACATCTAATTTGTTCACATCAATTTTCAGAGAAGCTTTACATTCGAATAGGAGTTGACTCCACCTTTTCCCCCCTCAGAGAAACCACAAGGCAGTCAGGCAGGTAGCAGTATGCAGGCTACATCTCAGCTGCTGGGGCTTCAGAAGGAGGAAATTCATTCTTAAGATTGAAGGAGAAATGTGGATAATGAGATAAAGGGAGCGATGAACGAAATAGCAAGGAAAATTAAAAAGCACTTGTGGGTTCTGCCGGAAACCCTTAATTAACCATATTCTCCACAACACAGCTAAGCCACTTGGGCAGCCAGGAAAATATAATACCCTGTAGAGCTCGGTGATGGGTCGATGCTGGCAAAGTGTTAGGTCAAGCCTCAAAGATTCTAGAAGCCCCCAAAAGCAAAAATCAAAAGCCATGGTGAGGTTGAAGCTGGAATGCCCTAAACTTAATAAATGAGTGAATCTAGGGCTCCTGGGTGGTTCAGCTGGTTAAGCATCTGGCTTTTGATTTTGGCTCAGGTCATGATCTCAAGGTTGGGTTCCTGAGATCAAGCCTGGTGCGAGGCTCCACATTGGGTATAGAGCCAACTTAAGATTCTCTCTACCTCCCTCTGCCCCTCCCCAGCGCACGCGTGCGCACACACACACACACTCTCTCTCTCTCTCTCTCAGGAAATAAACATAAAAAATATTTAAAATTAAAAAAAAAATGAATCCAATTCTTTCAAGTTTAGCATGTCAGGCTAAGGACTTTGCCACCACAGCTCTTAAAGAAGGGAAGAGACAGGTGCAGAAATGTGTACCTATGCTGTTAGCACAAAACTCTCAAGTTCTTCCTGAAATAAGTAAAGCCAGCCACAAAATTATTTGCTTTGCCCCGCTGGAAGCCAGGCACCTTTGTCACTGATCTGTGGATGAGCCAAAAACAGTTTCTAACCAAAGCATTTTATTTAAGGCCTTTATATTAGCACATCTGGGTGCAATCCAAAAATCTCACAACAACTTCGTGTTAGCACAAAGGCAAGGCAGAAGATATTCCTGCTGCTGGGGGCAGAGAAAACTCTGTCAGATACAGATCAATCATACAGATACATCTGTTTGAAAAATGAAAATTGCAAACAGAAAGATTGTTTAATGGATACCCAGTACATTATGAATCAACATGGACTAACTGGTTATATCCTCATTCCAGTTCTTTAAGGAAGGTATTCTTTTAACCTCATTTTATAGTCGTGGATACTGAGACTTGAAGAAGTTAAGTAACTTGCCTCAGGATGATTACAAGGCTAACAAGTACTAAAGGTAGGACATAAACTAGGTCCACTGGGCTCCATGCCACCATGCTAATTCCCCATCCAACACAATGCTTACCCAAGAGAGACAGGCTACTGCTGTTATAGGAAAATAAATATTTACTGTAATAAACTATTTACCCTAAACAATTAGTATGAATTAAATATTCATAATAATGGGGTCTCATTAGGAAGTTATCCCATGAGCTCTCTAGTCCAAGGACCCATTCTATACTTAAGTCAGAAAAGGACTTCTATAGAGTTTTGAAATAAGGTAATCATTTCCCAGAGAGATAGACAGTCTTGGAATCTGGGAAAATCCATTTATCAGACACTCTTTTCCATTCAATAAGTAACTTATATTTTTGAATGTGAAGGTGAGAATTTGCCACCCCAAAACACGTTTTTTGGGCACAAGGATTATCTTGAGGTGGTTATTCTCAGGAAACAGCAGCCATGGGAGAAGATTTGAAGACCAAGTATAAGTTACCCTTTTGTAAGGGACATTTATATTTGTAATGTAAAGGTTTTTAAGGGTCTCTCTCTCTCTCTCTCTCTCTCTCTCTCTCTCTAGCAGGAAGAGAAGGAAGACTAAATTTATAGAAACTCATCAATGGAGAAGACAATGACTTAGAAGGGCTTAACAACTTTCCCCTTGTTTCCAGAGGTGTTCCTGGTTACCTTCCATAACTGCTCCCTTCCCTGACCTGCTAGGTCTTTCTTTCATCTTTAGTTGGAGATGGGTATTTAAAGTGGTGGCTTGGGGTGCCTGGGTGGCTCAGTCAGTTAAGCACCTGACTTCGGCTCAGGTCATGACCTCACAGTTCCTGAGTTTGAGCCCCACATTGGGCTCTGTGCTGACAACTTGGAGCCTGGAGCCTGCTTTGGATTCTGTCTCTGCCTCTCTGCCCCTCCCCTGCTCGTGCTCTGTCTCTCTCTTAAAAATAAACAAACATTAAAACATAGTTAAGGTGGTGGCTTGGGCCATTTCAGGGAGTTACTCAGTTTTTCTGAGTCTCTCCCATGTATACAGAAGGTATACAGGTTATTAAACTTCTGTTTTTTCCCTGTTAATCTTTTATTATGGTGGGGAGGTGGGTAGGGATGTCTAGCCAAGAACCTAGAAAGATAGAGGGAACATTTTTCCTCCTTTACAGATGCTTCCATGTGTAGGCCATGCTAAGTTCTCCAGCATTGCCTAAGAATCCCGATGATCATATAAGGGAGGCACTAATATCCCCATTTTATAGGTAAAAAAATACGCCTCAATTTCCTTAATTTTTTTTTTTTGAGAGAGAGAGAGAGAGAGAGAGAGAGAGGGAGGAAGGGGGGGTTCACCTGAAGCAGGGCTCATGCTCACCCGATGTGGGACTCGAACTCACAAGCCGTGAAATCATGACCTGAGCCGAAGTCAGATGCATAACGACTGAGCCCCCCAGGCACCCAAGGAAATTGAGGTTTAAAATGGTTACAGAACTTGTCAGGGATCACACAAGTAAGCCTTAGTACAAGGACATAAACAGTGATCTTTGAGGTACATGGAGACACACAGTAAAACATAACAAGTAAATCTAATAAGTTATGACTATTCTCTTGTTTGACATCAGTGGACAGTTGTGCTTATTTGAAAATTTGTGGAAAAGTTATCTAATAAAAATATTTTAAGGCATGCCCAAATCCTTCTCTTTGATTTCCCAGAGTCAGAACATCTTAGGGCAACTGAGGTAACATGCTAACTATCATGTATTGAGCCTATATTTGAACATCTGTAATGAAAGAAAACACTCTTACAGCATATTCCATTTGTGGGCAATGCTGATGATCAGAAAATCATACTTATATGCAGCTAATGATGCAATTCAGTTAGAAACCTCCCACTTGTATCTCTTGTAGGTCAAGGGCAAAAATTCATGCTGATGAAGTGACATTACCAAAAACAAAGTGGTTCAATGCTATTCATCTAAACACGAGTGATCTTGAAGAAAATTGAGAGACATTCTTTTTCAAGGACAGCTTTAATAGCTGAAGGGGAATGTTTTATATCCAGTCAACCATTCAGCTACAGACAACCTGTCACAGTAAAGTGGTTAAAATTTTTTTAAAAGATATTTCAATGACACTTTGAAAGCATGTAAGAGGTTAGGGCGAATAAGGAAGTTAAGGACTTTTTTTTTTTTTTTAGAAATCACATTTGCATTTAACTTGAAATTTTTTTCCAGTCCTATGATTTCTGCATAAATATTTATGGAAGCCTGTTGGCTAATTAGATTATAAGCTTTTTATCCAGGAACTGGTCCAATTTTATGCTCTCCATGAAACCTGAGCTCTTTGCTAATCTTGGTTTGGTCCATGTTAAATAAGCAATTGTTTTAACAGCCTTAAAGGCTACATTTTAAATTCTTTTGTTATGCATACTGCATCATAGAATTTATAATCCTTATTTTTGGACAAAAGTTTGAAGACTCCAATCCCGTGATAAAATGGATTTCTTATGTGAAAGCTTTTATTCCGATCAGAGAATAAGAGAGTACCAAATGTACCCCAAACAAAGAGCAAAAACACAAATCAGCACTTGGTATTATCATCCAGGCAGTCTTTTCCACAGATGTCTTCACATGGTCCCTACAACCACCCTTGGACGTGGAGATAACCATCCTACTTTACTGTGAAAGAGACCAAAGGAATACAGAGGCTAAGTAACCTGTTCAGTATCTCGTAACAACTAAGCAAAAGTCGTTCCCCAGCCAGGTCCTCAGATGCAACAGCACTTCTCTAGTTACAGAGGAAGGCTAGCTCACAACTACCCAGAGGGGAATAAACCATTCTGTCCTTGTTCTGCCCATTTCTAGTAAGGCTCAATCTCTCCCCACATAGGAACTTTAGGAACCTCATAGATACCTTGGAGGCCTTTCCACTTAAACTTAGCATTACCTTGAAGGATAACAAGTTGGAAAGAGGGTGCTGTTATTACCACCAGATTTTTCTTGGTACAGAAAGACCTGCATTTGTTCTGGTACCATCATATTCGTGTCATAATATGCAAAATAATTCTTGATAGAATTCTTAGTCTTGAGGGTCTAGCTCTCAGTCCCTAGAAAGGAAGATGGAAAGGCTCAACTACCAACACACAGCTTAGAACATGATGGCTGTTCATGTCAGTTCAGTCTTTAACAATGCCCCCTTCCCATCATAGAGGAGTTCCACCTGATATTCCCCATGAGTTTGTTCATGGAAGTGGCCACTTAATCATCCTCACTCCCCTGAACTCTTTGCTCTTTTGCATTGCATACTCACCACCTCTTCCCATCTGTCTCTTTTTTCGCCTTTCTTTTCTGTTCCACAAGCTATTAATTTTTCACAGAAACTTCAACATATAAAGTAACATATGTGCTGAGGTCAACTACAACTATGAGCTTATGATCCCCACAGTAGACTCCCAGTTCACCTCTCCTCACAATCATGTCCCGTCTACTCATCAGAGGCGGTCACTTTTAGTAACTAGATTCACACATTAAAGGGAAAATAAACTGATCAGTGTCATTATGGAGGGGGAAATAAGTCATTTTTCAGTTTGGTCAAAATCCTGGAGAAGTCCATCCAGAAAAAACTTGCGTTAGCACAGCCTGAACTACCACTCAAATCTTTCACACCCAGACAAAATAGGATGAATAGTAAATCAATGCCTATATTTAAGTTTTTATAATAAGACAGTCTAAATATTGTAGGACTTATATTGAGGATATGAATTCTGTGGAGGGGGTGGCTAATGCCTTTAATTTCATTCCTCATTAGTGATTTTGAATGTCTGTGTACTTAGCTCTATAAACTTGATTTTTCATATTGTAATTCTACTTCCAGGTTTTCTTAACAAAATAAATTATGAAAAGACAAAGAAGACCTTCCACTTCTATTGAAAATGGAATCAGGCATCAAGATTTTCAATTATATATGTAAGATGGGGGGAAATGAGGTTTTTATCTTATAGATTCCTATTTAGATACATTTTTAACTCTTAAGTTGAGGATATATGAAAAAGATAGGAACCAAGTTTAGCACATACACACCTATTGCATGAAAGGCAATGGAGAGTCCATTCAATCCTATGCTTCCATTCACTCAGCAGGAGAGTCCAGTCTTCCAAGCTAAAGAAGCTGGTTCTGCCCAGCACATGTCCCTTGAGCCTTCTTGCTTCAACTGACCTAGCTGAACTCCCAACTCTGCAGTACCTACAACATCTGTTTACCTGGGGACATTTTACTTGAAGCAGAGAATAATGCCTCAGCTACCTGTAATGCAAGCTGGAAGTACTGGGAAATTGAAATTCTTGGCCCCTGACCTTTTACCTTAACTCTGCCTCAAGGACTTCCTGTGGTGCACTAGATTTTTGCTGCAGTGCCATTTACAGCTGGAGATTCTTTATATTAGATTCTGACTTTGTTCTTTGGGATTAGAGCTCCCAGATATTTTTGATCATCAGCTAAGTTTGAGAACTATTGCTTTTTCCAAAATCAAAGTTATTTTAATATAAGATATATTGACTATATTTCTAGGTTAGAGAAAGATGAATGGTGTGGTGACTGTTAACATCAATGCCTTGAAACTAAAATCAAAATCTTTCAATACTCTGCAGGGTGCTCTTTACTCATCACCTACTAGATTCCTGACCTGTGTGCTGAGGATACGAAGATGAATAATCATCCCAGTCCTGGAGGAGCTTTGGCTGAAGGGGAGGCAGATAGGTAAACAGATAAATCACAATACAATATGAAATATGCTATTAAAACATTTTTATCACATGTCATGATAGCACACATTGTTAGGAATGTTTTTTATGTTTATTATTTTTGAGAGACAGAGATTGAGAGAGAGAGAGAGAGAGAGAGAGAGAGAGAGAGAGAGAGGATCCAAAGCAGTCTCTGTGCTAACAGCAGAGAGCCTGATGTGGGGCTTGAACTCACACACCATGACATCATGATATCCATGATCTCATCATAGATAACCATGATACCATATTCATAGACCATCATAATATGCTAACAATGCTCCAACCCACATCTTCAAATTGACCACTCTCCTGAATTTAGATACATATCCTCTACCCCATTGGACATTTACTGAATGTTCAGTCATCTAAATTTCATACATCCAATACTGAACTCATGAATTTTAATCAAATCTTCTATAATCTGCATCTTAGTGAAAGCTTCATATGCCCAATTACCCCATCCTTTTTCTTGGGGATTATGACCTAGCAATTACAAGTCCTGGGAATTTTGCCTCCTAAATATTTCTCAACTGTATTCTCTCCTTTCCTTCTCCATTATCACAGGAAAGAAAAATCAAGTAAGCTGAAGACCAAAAACGTAAATTGGATTAGGTATTTAGATTTTTGGCATTTCAACTTTATCATTGAGTTCCTTAATCTCCAGGCTTTATTTTACTCACCAATCCATCCTTAATTTAAGATTGCTGCCAAACAATCTTTCTGTAATAATTGAGACAATGTCAATGTTAGGCTTATCAGTGCATAAAAAATAAAGTTTAAGCTTCTTGAGGTATCTTTAAAGAACCTTTGTTATCTTAAAGGCTATTGCTTGCCATTCAGAATCACTGACAGTTGTTTGCAAATACTAGGCAGTATGGTTCTTTGTTTTTTGAAATCCAGCTATTTGCTCCATCTGGAAAGCCTTACTCTCTCCTAACCTGCCCACTGACAGCCTATTCATTCAATAAAATCTCCACTGGATGTCCCTTATGTGTATTTCCCAAACTCTACAAGACAGAATTAATCATTAAGTCTTTGGTGTGACTTCTGTTCCTTGCACATAACTCTATCATGTGCGTCATACCAAGTTCTGTTTACTTGGGTGGTTATTTCTATTACTAGATGGCAAACCCATCCACCCAAACGCAGAGCCCCCATCAAATGTAATAGTAGGGCCCGTCTACCATTTTTAAGCACTTTATGTATTTGTAATTAGTTTTACCATTATGTTTTGAATTCTCACCTTCCCTTCTAAGCTATTATGTCCCATGAGGGCAAGGTCAGTGTCCATTTTGTTCACTGCTATAACCCCAGTACCGAGCATTGTGTCTATCAGAGGAAGTGTTCAATAAGTATTTGTGGACTAACTTGATTACTCCTTGAAAACAGGGCCTACACTTTAGTCATCTCCTTACCCAGGTTCATAATAGTATCCAGAAAAGACATCAATAAATGTTAAACTGAATGTCAGTCATACTACCTAAACATGGAAAATAAGCAAATAGAGTGTGTTTCCTGACAGTTAGGAAATCTCATTATCTTGGCATAATTTTACATTTCTGCCTGTTCATCATTAGTTTTGAAATATCAAGAAGTCCAGTAGTGAATTAAATGGGGTTGGCAAGCAGATCGCTTTTGTTGTGCCATTGTAAATACATTTATAGTAGATGCTTTAGGTTTTGTTTTGGGAAAGATTCTGAGGCCATGTGTGAGCTCATTGTAACTTCAAAGATGACTTAGCACTCACTCATGGACTCAGCAAGAAAGGAGAGCAGCATATGTGCTACATAGTTGCCACCCCTCTGTAAACCAAGCAGGGAGCTGACAAATAGTATAGACAGACAAGAGGCTTCACTGGTACATGGTTAAGCATTTATCCACAGTGTCCAGGAACCTGAGAATTAGCTGATTACTTATAAGGATGTTGCTCTGCTATGCGGTCTGGCTGTACAATATGTTAAAGCAACAATCCTTAACTCTTATTTCTCCAATAGTTAATATCTTCCCTTGATTAAAGAACACTAACATTTTACTTTTAAAATAAGTACAAACATTTAAAACAAAATAAATAAGATCTTTGGGTATTTCAGCCAGTACATTTCTTAGGATGTCTCAGATTCATATAAATCCTGTTCTATAGTGAATATTACCCACACCATCTTGTACTTAAATATAGGCTTATATTCTTAGTTGTTCCACATCCATTATTCCATCTGAGAGGGGTTCCAAAGAATTACACAGCCAACTCATAATGGTAACAAATACCTACTACTTTGATATTATCCTCTTAAAAATTTATTTTAGAGGGGAGCCTGGGTGGCTCAGTCGGTTAAGCATCCAACTTCGGCTCAGGTCATGAACTCACTTTGACAAGTTCAAGCCGGGCATTGGGCTTTGTGCTGACAGCTCAGAGCCTGTAGGCTGCTTCGGATTCTGTGTGTGTGTGTGTGTGTGTGTGTGTGTGTGTGTGTGTGTGTGTGTCTGCCCCTTGCCTACTTGCACTTTGTCTTTCTCTCTCTCTCTCTCGCTCTCAAAAATAAAGATTTTAAAAAAATAAAAATTTTAGAGTGAAAAGAGTGAGCATGAGCTGGGGAGAGGAGGAGAGAGAGAATCTTAAGCAGTTTCCATGCTCAGCATGGAGCCTGATACAGGGCTCGATCTCACAACCCTGGGATCATGACCTGAGTCAAAAAATCAAGAGTTGGACACTCAACCAAATGAGCCACTTGGGCACCCCTGATATTTGCGATTCATAGAATATTTTTTATTAACCACACATGGCTTTCTTTTCATCCGATTTGACCTTTCAAAACATACCATGTGGACCTTTGCTCAAAGATACAAAAGATATTTATATTTTACTCTTCTCTTGAATACTACACATAAAAAAACTATTAAAGAAAAAAAATCCATTTAGTTGCAAGTGGCAATGTTGCACCGACTATGAAGCATAGCCGGCTAATATTGTGAAATCCTCAGAACTCAAGTAGGGGGCAGAT
Organism: Cryptoprocta ferox; assembly: GCA_028646485.1. Classification (NCBI taxonomy): domain Eukaryota; kingdom Metazoa; phylum Chordata; class Mammalia; order Carnivora; family Eupleridae; genus Cryptoprocta; species Cryptoprocta ferox. The sequence goes on from CM053568.1 coordinate 29,384,823, forward strand.
TGTAACAAGAACAAGAGCCATTGCCCTTAAGGTCTGTTGAAAAGTTATTTTGTTTGAAATAATGAGATCTAAGGGTACAGGCAGGTCATTAAAAAAAAATTATGTCCCTACAGATCTGTAGGCATGGGGATCTAAAGAGGAACCAAAGGCAAGTGGCTCTTGCTATGGTATCAATCATTGAGTTGATAGAGACGGTCAGAAGGACAGGGTGAGATGGACAGGAGGCAGTAGTCCTCAGATCATGACGGTGACAACCTCTGAGAACCCTACCAGCTTTCTGAATGACAAAAATAGAAGTCTGGTGCTTGAGTTTAAGAGGAACACAAAACAGATTTTGTGAAAATGTGTTAGAGACAACAAAGCCCAACCAACACCCATGGAATGCTTCAACTTCATCATTTCCACTCCACTCTGAAATATTCTTCTGAAACTTGCGGCCTAAGTCAAGGACAACCAATAATCAAAAAGGCACCATTTTGCAGTCTATGCATAAAAGCTACAAAATCAAACCAAGCAAATTAAACAAAAACAAAACCCCACAAACCAAAAAATTAGCTTAAAACCATTTAACAGAAAAGAATGACCCAATAAAAAAGGAAGGGTTCAGACAAATAAATCTCAATAGATGTGCAAATATCATGGAGAGCTGTAGAAAGAGCTCAAAGAGGAGACACAGGATTTCAAATAGGCGATTATTATCGAGAATATAGGAGGTAAAAAGAGTTGGCAACACTCCAGAAAGAAATGCAAAGGAAAAATAAAAGCATGGCAGATGAAAGCTTTATTAAAAACACAAATAAGAAGTAAACACAGCTGAAACAGAGCCATAGATATGGTGGAGAGGCTAGAAATAAGACGAAATAAGAAAGAACAAGAATACTAACATGACTGTACGAAAATGATAGATGTATGGCAAAGGACATAGAACAGAAAAAATGGAATAAAAACAGTCAAAGATCTAACAGAAGAAAACAACCCTGGATTAAAGATTTGAAACTGCAGATAAAAAAGACATACCGTTTCCTAAGAAAGCCTGATAAAGTATTAGTGAAGTTGCTGAACTCCAAAAAGTCCTATAGATATCCAGTTATGAAAAAGAATTAAATTATGTTGCCTGACTTCTTTCTAGCAACTTTAAATATGCAATACAGTGAATATGAATTCTAAAGAGAAAATATGACCTAAAGAATTTCATAACCACCCAAAATCTTTTTGTTTTTCTAGTTGCCTTTAGTGCAAGCCGGGTAGGGACTCACCGTGGAGAAAGCAAGGCCATCATTGGTCTGAGATAGAATACACAAAAAGGTATCGCCAGACAACCAGAAGACTGTTTGGCCTTACAGAATTCCAAAATTCTCATAAATAAGTCCAGGAAGTATATGAAGTGGTAATGGTTATGAGTAAGGTTAAGGTTTTGTGGTTTTTTTTTAAGGCTAAGCTCTGAAATTTTAATTTGCTTATTTACTCATTCATTTATTGAAATATTTGTGGAGTCCCTGTTATATTAGTGTTTATGCTTTATACACTTATTTTTGGATATACATATATTTTAAATTTATTATTTGAGAGAGAGAGAGAGAGAGAGAGAGAGAGAGAATGTGTGTGTGTGTGTGTGTGTGTGTGTGTGTGTGTATGTGTGTAAATGAGCAGAGGCAAAGAGAGAGAGGGAGAGAGAGAATTCCAAGCAGGCTCCACACTGTCACCCCAGAGTCCGATGCAGGGTTCAAATCTCATGAACTGAAAGATAGTGACCTGCGCCGAAATCAAGAATCTGACGCTTAACCAACTGAGCCACCCTGGTGCACCAGAATAGATGCACTTCTTTTAAACATTAACTCTAATTAATGTTTTACTATTATCTCAGAAATAGGGAGGAAGCATGCAAAGCAACATGTCTATTGGTCATAGTTTGTGAAGCAAATTCCTGGAAGAATATATGATGATACAGTATTAGGATTACCTAAATATTCCTAATACAAATTTTAAAATGTAAGGGTCTTTAAAAGAGTTTTCAATACAGTGTGACGGAAATTCAGTGGTGGGAGATAATTAATCACTTCAGGCAGAAGGTTTTTGTGGTAACTGGCACTTGAGCCAGACTTTGAGTTACAGATACATTTGGACATTTGGGGATGAAGACAGAATGACTGCCAAGCACAGGGAATTGTGGAGATGAAGGCACAGGAGTGGAGAAAGTTCTGGATATGTCCTGGGATATAGAATGTTGGGTAGGTCGTCTAGAAAGTAAGGTAGGATGAGTCTCTGTGGGACCCAATGGACGGCTGGATGAAGGAGGTGGAGTTTCATTCTGTGATCAGTGAGGTGCTATTTAGCCAACATATAGCAAAACCAACATGGTGTTTAGGGAAGATTAATCTGGCAGAAAATCTATGAGTAATGGAGAGGCCACAGGCAGGGAGCCATTTACAAGGCTGATTGAGGGCTCAGCAAAAGATTGAGAGGGCTTGGCTTGACATAATAGAAGTAGAAAAGGGGAGCTGGAAAGAATCCAGTCCAGGAGTAGAAGCAGCCGAGAACTGAATTTGGCAAATGGCTAAAAATGAAAATGAGGCAAAGCGGAGGCGGAGGGGTGGAATCCTAACCTCAGGTGGTTACTTGGTTGCTGCTAGCAAGTTCCTCATCCTTTAAGGGCTTTTTAGCATTGTAGATGCAAGCCGTTTCTCTGATGAGGCAAGTGAGCCTAGGGCAGGGCCGAAAGCCAGATAACAAGGAGCACCTGAGTATCTTCTCATCTAGAGCATTGTCCTTAGGCAGTCACATACAGGAGTGGAGAAAAGATCAGGGGCATTTACTGTTTGGGGGCCAAGGGAGGTCCCTGATGAGAGAGAATGGAAGATATACTACCTCCTCCAAGGGAGGGACATGGGGTACCTGGGACTCCACCCAGGCCACTCCAAGCAGAGGTCATTTGGAGATTTCAAGGTGGGTTGGTGCACATGTGTAGAACCTTCTCTTAACACCCACTGTCAGGTTAATAGGCATCCAAACCCGACGGTAGAATGTTCTGAGCCAGTAAAAAGATGGGGCCTCAGATTTGGTCATCTAAAAAAAATGGGCTTTGGGGTCAAAATATATCTGGGCTTAAATTCCATTTCTGCCACTTACTGAGTGACACTAAGCAAGGGATTTAACTTCCCTGAGCCAGGCTTGGCTATTAACGTCTTACAGAGTTCTGGTGGGGATTTCACGAGGTAATGAGTACAGTGGGTAATAAGGAGCCTGAGACTAACTCTCAGCAGATGGGCACCTGGTACCCCTCACCCCACACTCCCAGTGTACTTGATGTACCAGCTGCTGGTTTCCGGCAAAGTCACCTCCGATTTCTGGTCCCCTGATGTTCTCCTTTCTCCCTTGCCTTCCCTGGAACTCCCTTTTGTCCTGTTTCCTGGGAATTCGGGCTCGTCTCCTCCGCCTCAATTTTGCTTTTCGTTCATGTCTTAGTTGTAGAGTGTTGTTCTCCTTATTCTTCTTCCTATTCTGCTCCTCCCCCCTCAGTAGTTAGAGCTAAAAAGATTCAGAAGGAGGCAAAAAGGCGCTTAGTACAAAACCTCCTCTCCTCCTTGATTTGTAGGTATTTCACCCTAGTATTATAAGGAAACGGGTGCCCAAAGTGACTATTTCTTTAAAGCCCACCCAAAGACAGAAAACTGGTAATTTCCACAGGAAGTCCTCACTGTGGACCAATACAAGCCATTCCTCACAAATTATAAATATGCATACTTTGGAAATATACTAGACCACTAGGCACTGGGTAAGATTCTGCTTGGACCACAGAGAACAACTTTTGAGTGAAGTTCACATGAGGCCATTGAACCAATCGGTAGGTAATCCCAAGCACAGCGCCTCTTTTGTGGGGTGAGGAAGGAAGCCACTCCCAGCCACACAGGCAGCTCCCATTTAGAGCTAAAGGTATCAGGTGCCTGGGCTGTGACCACACTGTGTCAGAACTGCTGAGGCCCAACAGCTTGATCTTACAACATCCAGTCCTTTCTTAAGCAACATAAATCAGAAACAGAAGTCTTTAAAAATTCTTAATGCCTTGTGGAACTGAAACAAGGCTCAAAAAAAAAAAAAATCAAAATATCAATGTCAACAAAAAAAAGCATCTCTGTCTCCTCCACATGCTAATGTCGTGTTTTGGCAGCATTTTAAGTTTCTTGGAGGCAGAGACCTTTCCTGCTGACCCTGGGTCTGTCATCACTGGGGGCTCGGTGCTCAAAAAAACATGCTGGTTTGAGGGAGGGAAGGATTAGGGAGAGATCATTTTGTTAATGGCTCTCCAGGCCCCCTCTACGGTATAAAGGAACTCATTCCTTCTGAGCCTCATGCTTGGAAATGTTCACCAGGTTATTTAGCTACACTTTTACTGGCAATGTTCCCCTGGTTTCTAAAATTCCCAGGCAATTCAAGAGAAGACAGGGCATGGAACGCTGTCCCTTTCTGCATAATTAACAGATCTCCTCTTAAATTGGTCTGGGTTGGTGGATAGGGTAGCTGGGAGGGCTCTGGTGAGGGACTTTCTCTCTGCCCCATGGGCTCCTGTCCAGCAAGACTTAACACTGGCACATCAGGTATTCTTCCTACTCCTTTATTCATGATTCTGCCGTGAGGGGCCTTCTCTGACCACTCTCAGCATCCAGGGACCTAACTAGTCATTTGTCAATAAGCATTTATTAAGCACCTGTTATGTGCTACACCCTGTGCTTGTCACTGGGGTACAGAGATGAGTAATCCATAGTTCCTCAAACAAGGGACAAAGAATTATGTTATGCTGTGAGAAATCAAGAGGGATAAAGACAGTGCTATGGGAGCTCAGAGGAAGCAGTAATTAATTTTTCCCGAAATGGTGGGATGAGGGAAGGATTGCAAGAGGTGGTTGTGTTTAGGCAGGGACTCGAAGGAAAAGGATGCCATTGTCGAGAGAAAGGAAGAGTATTCAAGGCAAAGGAAACAGCATGAGCAGACATAACCGATAAGAAGGTACTTGGCATGTTGAAAATGCTGCAGGTAGTTTGATTGGCTAGAACACTATGTAAGTGCTTCATGAGAGGGTAGAAAAGTGAAATTGGAAATAGGGTGGCTTAGTTTATGAAGGAGTTTGAAGCACATTGTTCAGGCCAATGGTTTTCAAAGTGTGGTCTCCAGACCACCAGCATCAACTGGAAACTCGTTAGAAATGTAAATTCTCTGACCCCACCCCCCACCTACTGCATCAGAAACTGGGAGTAGCCTAGTTGATACGAATGAGGGAAGGACTAGCCCTTTGGTAAGCTCTCCAGGTGATTTTGATAGACTAAGGTTTGAGAACTACTACTGTAGGCAAAGAAAGCATTAGAGATAATCTAGTCAGAGCAACAAAATAATATACCTTCATTTTAGAGAGACTATTCTGGCATCAATATGGAGTTATAGACAGGTGGGTACTAAAGGTAAGGGGACCAACCACTTAGCAAGCTTTTGCAGTGAACTGTGTAAGAGGTAATGAAGAAAGTCATCCATCCACCTTTTCCTTGACTTATCCTAAGCAGACAAAAGTTACAGGAGGAAAAAAAAAAAAATCACCCCATTAGGATCTCTGGTTTCACAACAAATTCATGAGCACCCACTTCACAGAAGCTTTCAGGTCCCCCATCAGCTCACCCCACTATGCCCCCCAACCTCAGGTTTGCTTTTACCATTTATTGATTCTCTTCACTTACCATATTCTGGATCTCTGTTAAGAGTCTGTATCCTCCCTTTCAATGGGAATTTGAGGACCGGATTTTTATCTGTCTTGTTTCTCACTGAATTCTTACTGCCAAAAATGTGCTACATGAAAGAAGTAAGGAAGTGACAATAGAAAATTAGAGAAAGATTCAAGAAAGTTTTAGGAGAGTATGGGATGGATTCTAGACTATTCCTCGATTCTTATCTGGGAGACTGTTCTTCAGTACAAAAGGGTATTTAGGAGAAGAGCTAGCTGGGGCTAGGGAAGCATTGGTGGATCAACGATTCTAGCCATATAGGATGCTGAGGCAAAGGGAAAATTAAGTCATGGAGGAGGTTCCTGTGGTCCCTGGGAAAGAACCAACCAAGTAAAACCAAGTCCTAAGGCATGTGGACTTGCCTAGTGTCAAATGACAAAATTAAAACCACTTAGTAAGGAGTTAGACGTCCTTTATGCAAGGGAAAACAGTCTGTGGGTTAGGGGAGTACAGTGCCTCACAAGCAGTGCAACACTCTTTCCAAAGGATTGTGTGTAAGAGTGAGTTTTATAAAATGCTAGAAGAGGCAATGCAGAAACAACATTGGTGGTAGAAGGGCTAGGAGGTAGATGATTTCCTTATAAGGCTAGCAGGTCCTATTTCATAGGTTAAGGTAAACTAGCCGAAGAGGAGTTGGAGGATGGGGATTGGTGTACATTAGGTTTCTTTGACAGGTGTTTCCCATAAGTGCAGGCTGACTTAGGTTTACTTTTGTAACCGGGGCTGGGCCCCTGGGGCAGCCTCCATTTTGTGGTCCTGATATAGGAGTTAACTTTCCCACTAGCTTCAGAAGTATAAGCAGAGCTGATGTGGGTCAGGAGAACCTCAAGTTTCAAGCTCTAGTCTTTCTTTAACCCATCCACTCATGTATTAACTCATTCAAAATGTATGACAGAGAGGCAATATGGCATAGTGGTTAATAGGGCAAAGTCTATAGCCAGATTGGCCAGGTTTGAATCCCAGCTCTACCATTATTAGCAGTGAGACTCTGGGAAGTTACTTAACCTTTCTGTGCCTCAGTTTACTTATATATAAGAAACTCTAATGAGGTATTTTATTGGTAAAGGAGGAAGCTTGGATCATCTAGTGAGAGGGATGTTCAGATGGAACTGGATTGAGAAACATGGTGAAGATTTAGAAGAGCCACTGCAGGGTAGAGTACAGAATTGCTAACCAACAGGGAGAACTAAATTAGGGCTGGGAATGATAAATATGCAGTGATGTGGCCAAAGAGTAGGGGTAGGCTTTTTTCTCCCTGTGCTGTTAGGCATCAAAGGAACAGCAACAGAGAAAGTCAACAATGGGATTGATCTGGTGTGGGGCATCACCAAGTGGGTAAAGGGACTAAAATTCCAGAGAGCATCGGAATGGAGGGTGCTGATGACAGAAGCTCAAGAATTAGATGAGGATGTGTCCTAACGCAGTTTCCCAATTTGTTATTTACATACTCATTTGTGGTTTTCCCACTTCCATCCTGTTGCTAGAAAGTTCTTTAATTCTATCTACTGAATGAGGATTAGAAAAGAATACATTTTAACATGCTCGTCCATATACAACCTACAGTCCTCCTGCTCATTCTGTGCTATGAAAAATCCATCATTGTTAAGAACTTGGGCTTCAACCCGAGTTCAACTCCATCTAGCAAGGAGTAGGGAGATTTGCCACTTAGTGCCATTTCTGGCAAGTGCTTAATCTCTCTAATCCTCCATTTTCTAATCTGAAAATATCTGGCAATAATATCTACTTTAGAAACCATGAGAAGTAAATAAGGTAATTCACACAAAAGCCTTACCCCAGTGGTTGGCACAGAGCAGATGCACCATATATTATGGCTGTATTGGTTCTATCAACCCCCATAGTGCCTCAGAGTTTCTAATGCTAATAATTTAAATGACATGAGACAGGATAGCCAATACTTTCACATTAGAGTCTTCCCTGTTGTCTGAGGAAATTCCCATAGGGTTTTGAAGAACACCCATCTTTCCTCACAACATCTAAGAGAATGCTACATCCTTTGTAGTTGGTAATTAAAAAAATTTTTTTAATGTTCATTCATTTTCGAGAGCTAGAGACAGAGTGTGGGCCGGGGAGGGTCAGAGAGAGAGGGAGACACAGAATCCGAAGCAGGCTCCAGGGTCCGAACTATCAGCACAGAGCCCGATGCAGGGCTCAAACCCATGAACTGTGAGATCATGACCTAAGCCGAAGTCAGACGCTTAACCGACTGAGCCACCCAGGTGCCCCTGTAGTTGGTAATTAATGCTCATTTTCTAGTCAAAGAATTCTTAATTCCTTATGACACTCCTCCTACACAGGGATATAGGAACGTTACTTTCTTTCAGACTGAAACTTCCATATTTGGATCCTTTTCTCAAGAGATTCTTGTCAGGTGTCATTATCATTGTGACACCTCGTTGCAGAGTGTTACCTACTGACAGACCTTGAGGTCACTCATCTGTGGAGCCCACTCTCCACCTCTTTCTCACTTCTGCCTTGTGTCTTGTTGTTGCTGCCCGTTTTATTCTTTCATCCTAAACGTTGTTATTCTTCCTGTTAGCTAGGCAGCATACCTATCAAGTTGTGGGTGTTCTAGAAGTCTTATGACACAGCCCACCAAAACAATCCTCTCCACCAAACACTGCCCAAATTCTGCTGCAGGTAATCGGTGGCTATCTTCTCGCCCCACCCTCCCTTGCTGTGTCTAAGGAGTACAACAGTCTTGTTGGCTTCTTCTATTAAGTCATGTTATGTGTTCTTAAACGGCTGCCATATTGTACCCTCTAGAAAGGGCTGTTCCTCCTTCTACAAAAGATGAGATGATAGGGAGCTATTTACATGGGAGGAGGAGTCTCTGGAGAAAGACAGTTCAGTGAATACGTAAGGCACACCCTCCTGCCAACCACTCCTTTTAAAGACTTGCCAATGCATGTAAAATGCAAAGAACATTTTACACACCTAATGATTTCCACCCTAATAATTTTAATGTGGTTTCACTCATGCTGGCATTTCAAATACCTGTATCTCTCCTAGGCAATACCAAGCAGATCACATTATATATATATATATATATATATATATATATATAGAGAGAGAGAGAGAGAGAGAGAGAGAGAGAGAGTATATAGTGGACCTCAACAAACTTATAATGAATAAATGAAACTTAAACTTCTCTTCAGTCCATAAAGGAAATGCATTTTTTTTCTACTTACGAAACTTGTTTTCTGTGTCTCCAGGAAAGTAATTTTTATGAGAACTTTGGCCCAATCTTAGCCCTCTAGGTAATAAAAGGAGGGAAGTGGAAAGGGGGGCAGGTGCACCTTTTTAGCTCCTTTTGTACTCACATTATCCCTCTCATTTGAAGATACTACAGATTCACAAGTTTCATCTCACTAATTCTATCAAGTGGAAAATGTATGGTAGAGGTTTATTCTACTTTTTCAGGGAGCAGTTGAGGCACAGAGTAGGGGAAAGCTCTCCAGCTGATTCAGATCAGGATGAACTCAAGGCCCTCAGCTCTTGACTCTGGTCCCACACATATTTGTGTCTTCTACTTCAAAATGGCCAATCTATTGGCCAATTATGATGATATATAACTGTTGTTTTACATTTCCATGCCTGTAAAAATGACACCACTCTTATGGTGAGTCCCAACACTCTGACTCTTCCTTCTCTTTGCAATCACCTCTTGCATCTTATCTCCCAATCTGCCACATTGTCAGCCCTGAAGGAAAAAGGCGCAGGGAACTCCCATTGGGCCAGGCACTCTCCTAGGTCTGCTACATCAGTTAGTCCTCACAGATGCAGAGCAGGAATTATCACCCTCATAAGAGACAGGGTGGCTAAAGCATAGAGGGAAAAGACCTCACCCAGGAGAGCAAAACTAGGAAGTGGCAGAACCAGGTTCCAAACCCAAGTCTTAATTTTTAATTCAAAGTTCTTGTTTTCCATGCTAGCTCTGTAGATGGAGTTTGGTAGAACTCTAAACAGCGGTCACTTCCACGTGCCTATTCCATTGTTGGTCCACAGTTGTCTTTCATATTAAGGTGGGGGAGGGGAGGTGTGCTCCAGCAACTGTTTCTATTAGAACTCATTATAACTATTTACTTAATGTCTTCTAAGTGTCATTTTTTACTGTTACCAAGTGTCATTTTTTCCTGTTTCCAAAAGGTGAAGAAATATAGCTTATTTCACAACAAATAGATGGGGAAAAAACTCCCACCAATTGCAATATTAATCGCTTTTGACCATGAGGCCTCTTGAGATGAATACATTATAAAGACAGAACCGTGTTTACCACCATATGGGATGTTAGTCACTTTTGGCTTCTCCTCTACATGCCTGGAAGGGAGCCAGCGTCATTGTCTCCTGTGTTGTGAGACCCCTGAGAACATGCATTGCCAGGGCTAATGAGGGGTATGTGTTTAAAGGAGGAGAAAGTCATCAATTGATACCCCAAAAAATTATCATAGAAAGCCCAATGAGGAGAGGGACTCTGGCTAGTCAGGCTTCAGAAACTGAGTTTCCAGTTATTTACCAGCTAAAACATTTATATTTATTTATTCTTCCAGCATTTTGAAAGTGATCATGAATTTTGGGTTTAGATGGGAAGAGCGATTCTCATTAATGAAGCATCTCTGTGCTACATGCTGTGCTAGGTCCTGTACCTAATTTTGTGTAACCCTTGCCACAATCCTAGCAGCTAAGAGGATAAGGTTTAGGATCAGACAATCTTGTGCTTGAGTCCCAGCCCTGCCTCTTACTAGCTGTGTGACCTCTGATGAGTTACTTCACTCTCTGGGTCCTGATTTCCTCATATGTAAACTGGAGATTCTCCTACCCAGCCTGCAGCTATGTGGTGAGGAATAAATGAAATAATGCTTGTAAAGTATTTAGCCCAGCACCCAGCATGCAGTAAACCCTCAAATCCATTAATTCTTTCAACAAATAGGTATGAGCGACTATTTGTGCCAAATATTGTTCTTGATTTTGGAGATATGGTAGTGGAGGAAACAAAGAAGCCCTGTCCTGAGTAGTTTAAAAAGATGACAGTTAATAATGGTGAGTTATGAGGAAGGTATCACTGGCTGCAGTGCACATGAGGAAATTGAGGCACAGAAATTCATTTCTCCGAACTGCCTTGGTGGCACAAACCCATCAGTTATACTGGTACAGACAAGATGGCAGGGTTGTCTTAATTATCACATATGCATAACTTAATTATGCATATGCATGAGGAGTGGTGATGGCAATTCACAAGCACCACCGCATTTATTCTGTGTGCTGTCAATGTGGGGAGACTGACAGAACAGAAAACTCAGGATTTACAGTCAGAGGATCTGGATTTAAATCCTGACTGCCACTTAGCTGATCTCTGTACCTCTGTGAGCAATTTGATCTCTTGACCTGGTCTGTTTTTCTACACAGTGGGGATAACAGTATACTCATGGGCTTCTTGGGGATCACATGAGGTCTGGATATTTAGAAACTTTGTAAATCCTACTACATTATGGAAAGGAAGGTTATAATACAAACGTTTCAGAGACAGGTTTTTTCCCCTCCCCAGAGGTAAGACATGCTAAAAGTGGCACCACTCTTCATAGTGTATTCTTGGTCAGTATGCACGGAGCCACTATGCACAGTACACAGGCTATGCCTCACACAAAGGCACCAAACCAGGACACAGAAGTAGCTAAAATACAACCTACTTTCCACTCATCAAGCTGTGTCTCAAACATAGGACCACCTCCCACCAGAGTAACTGGTGTGTTTTTCTAAGTTGCCCAAAGGCAGAGTATGGGCTAGCAATGTCCCCGATTTTACTTTGTGCACTTCCTTAATCTTCTTTCATCTATTTCTGTCCAACTCATTCTTAGTTCTTATCTCTCCCACTTCCATTCCTTCTGGCTCCTGCTCCTCTGGCTTCTCCCTGACTTTTCTCACCTGGCAGTTCTTCCAACAGCTTGTTCAAACCAACGCAGTGCCTCTCCCTGCCACTTGCTTCTGTTGCCCATATGCACTTCCCAAGCCCAATGTGCAGAACATCCTTCCATCCAGATTTGCCACCTAGTCCGCCCAAAGAATGTCACCCCTTGGGTTGCCCTTATGGCCTAAAGGAACAGGTGCTGTGAGAACATCTGGGCTGTAAGTCAGAGGAGCCAGGTGCTGCCACTAGGAAACCAGGTAACCACAATCTAGTGCCCACCATCCAGTTATGATGTATTGTAACTATGCAACATATTGACACAAATACATAAGGCTTTTAAAAGCAAGCATAACAGGGTAAGTGCAGTTCATAAAGACATACACCTAGATGATCAGAAACTGAATAGGGAGGAAGAGATTTATGAAAGATTCAAAAGTAACAAGGCAAGTAAAAGTAGAGAAGTTGAGGCTTCACTAGAGTGATAAAAACAGCTTAAAGTCAGAGGAAAAGAGAACATGGTCCTGCAAACCAGGTGCTGAACAGCATCAAATAGGATCAAAGGAAAACCCAGAAGTCTATTTTGTTACCAGATTTTAACACATTCAGTGCAAAGGTCTCTGATGACCATACCTGCACTAATTCTGTTGGCTTTAACACTGACAGCATGAGCAGGATAGGTTTCCTCAGGGCCCGCTGGGCACTTCACAACATGCAAGCAGGATTTCGTGTTCTAAAGGGAAGTAGGCTGGTGATAAATGGTGAAAAAGGAAAAGATGGGATAATTATTCCCCCCCCCCCAATTCTGATTCACCTGCCACTCAGGGCTGTGAAGGGAAATGAAGGGAAAGGGAAGAGGAGGAGGAGGTGAGGGTGGGGAAAAGAACTCCGAAATAATTTACACCTACTCACAGGTGAAGGACAGGAATCAAAGCTGATGAAAAAAATAGAGAAACTTCACTAAATCCCTGTAACCTCAATCACAGCACATACTGTGTGCTTTCGCATTTTATCTGCAGTTTCTGGCCTGCCTCCTCTCCCCAGCACAGCTGTCTAAAATCAACCACGTCTGTGTTAATGGACAGGATTTACCAGACTCCCCCGCTGCTCCTCTCCTCATTGAGAACCTGTCGGTACACAGTGGCAGGTGGGGAGAATGGAAAAAATGAAGGTGAAAACTGCGCCAGAATGGAATGGCAAACAGGGATCTCCAAAGGATGCATATGAAGGTCCTGCTTTTATCAAGAAGGGTCTCTGGTGGCAGGGCCTGCGACCTGTAAGCCACAGGTGACTCAGAGTAGGAGGGATGCTCCTTTCTCATCTAATGACTTCCATGATTCAGGAACACAGTCTGACAGAATCAGATGAAAACTCCAGATCAGCAGATCTTAGGGAACAACAGCAAGAGCAATCCTGGAAGCTGCATTTAAGTAGAGGATGGCCTTTCATTGATCTTGAGGGAGTTGGTAAAAGTGAGAGAGAAGAAACAGACATTGTAGGGGAAAAAAAAAACCCAGAGTCATTTAGTCTGGTAGGGATGGACAGAAGATCTTCCAGGGAAGAGTTTGAAATCATAGTGAATAAGTACAAGTGGTGTGATACAGTGGAAAGCACTTTGCCCTGGGAATCAGAACTGGGTTCTGATTAGTCAGTGCTCTAATACTCAAGCTTCATATTTAGGGCTGGGTTCTCCTAAGTGGAGGCTGATGAGGCCCTTGAGTAACCTATGAATTAACATTTGTTTCTTTCACTGTAGGAGGTATGGATCAAAAAAGGGCATTGATTAACTTACAAAATTCCAATCATGACCATGCAGGAGGCAAAGGAATTTTGCTAGTCCTGATGTTCTCTCTAATCTGATCCCACCAAGTTCACCAGCCAAGGAGTCAGGGCTGATGGGGTCTTACACCAGCTGACTCTAATTAGTAAGTGTGACTTAAAGTAGTTCTTGATATGCGTCCTCTCATGTATAAAATGAGGAGTATGAGTTAATTTATAAACTTCACTCTTCAGAGGTCTTCTGTTACCTTGTATGCCATTCAGAGTTTTAATCCCTACTATTTGTTCAGGATACCCTTTGATGAATCCTGGGGTTTATCATTCCTCCGCTTCTCTCCTCCACAAAACACCATGCCTACCACTTCCCTTTGCTGTTTCTGGTCTCTTGAACTAGAATTTGAATCCATCCCTACTTCTTTCCAAATTCTGAGTCATGTACTGTACTGCCCATAAGATACTCCTAGCTCATAACACTAGTCATTCTTTGTGATTTTTTTTTTTTTTTTGAGAGAGAGAAAAGAGGAGAACACTCTCAGGGAGGCAGAGAAAAAGGGAGAGAATGCCAAGTAGGCTCTACATTGTTAGTGCAGAGCTGGATACAGGGCTAGAACCCACAAACTGAGATTATGACTGGAGCAGAAACCAAGAGTCAGATGTTTAGCTGATTGAGCCACCCAGGTGCCCCTTTGCAATTTTTTTTTTTTTTTTTTTTTTTTTTTACAGACCACACATATCACTTCTAAACTTCACTGCATGATCTGATGTTGTCCTCTAATTATTTTCTATGACTTAGGCTGGTCTCTTTAACTTAAAGGCAAGACTCCTTAAGTCAAACTTCCATATTCTATATGGTACATAAACAGTCACTAAAGGCTTAATACATAGAAATGTAGTCTGGCTTGAGGACAAGTAGAAACTATTAATTGATGCCAACCTCATTTTCATACAGAACATAACTGTACATTTGCTAGAACTCAAAACCTAAACTTGAGTTTAATTGTTGTTGACAATCTGATTTCCTTGACTATTCTTGCATATTAGCAATTCAAATATATGAATGCTTTCAATATGCCATTTTATGTACCAAGTGTCTTGTAAGTATCAGCTCTCTTAATTCTCATAGCTACCCAGGAGATGGTATTATTGCCCTAATTTAGTATATGGAGAAAATGAGGCACAGCTAAATTAAACAACTTACCCAAGCTCACCTAGTAGTAAAGGTGAGAGCTGGGACTTGAACCAGGTTTTCTAAATTTGGAGCCTGGGTTTATAAATACCATACGATTCTACTATATGGCTTAACTTTGCTGTAGTTTCCTGCACTTCCCTACATGTAGGGATGAACTCAAGAACAGCAGGCACACAGCAGAGTAGTCCTTCTTCTAGTATGGAATTTCCATATTTTGGGGGCCAAAACATTAAATAACAGTGATATTTAGTGCTAACTCTATGCCTGGCACTATTTTAAGCATTTGCATGTATCAGTTAACCCTCAAGATTGCCTAAAACTAGTCAAGTAAATATCATGTAGATACAAGTTATTCCTTTTTTAAAAAAAGTGATTGAAGCTAAAGTAATTTATCCCAAGTAAAAAGTTTTTAAATGGTGAAGCTAGAATTCAAATTGTTTTCTCTGATACTAAAGGCCAAACTCAACATGAATGCTATCCTGTTTTCTCATACTATTATAGAGCTTATATGTTTAAATTATAGCAAATGTTCTTTTATAATGGACATAAAATCAGGGGGAAATAGTTAAATATGTTCTACCCAGCAGTCGTGCACTACACTTATTAAAAGGAAACTGGTATTAAAGCATAGGAGACTTCAAACGCAGGTGTTCTACAAGGGGACAGGTTCTATGCGCAGTAAAGGGGGTTCAGAAGTGGATCAAAATATGTACTGAAGAAAAATTTATAGGAAAAGAAAACTTTCTATAAGTTTTTCTAATTGAAGCCTGATCCCAAGGGATTTACATCACAGCTAAACCCTAGTTCAGTTGCAGAGTTTTGTAGCATGACTGTCTACCAGGTGGCCAAACTTAGAATCAGGAGATAACATGTACCATAGTCATTATGTAATCATTTGAGACAGAAGTTTCCAGAGACTGAGGGGGGAAACCAAAACCCCCCAAAAAACAAAACACCCATCTAAGTACTAGAATTCCCCAGGGCATTCTTTAGAAACTTGTATCCTGCTCAGTTTTAGGAATTTGGCAGTTGATTAATCTTTATCAGTTTTAAAAGCCACGACAGTGTTATAAGACACTACTAGCCAAATAGTCTAGAAGGAATATAGTTATGGGGAGCCAGAATAATCCTAATATGCCAAATATTTTCATTAAAAAATTTTTTAAAGTATTTTGAGAGAGAGAGCGCGCGCGCGCGAGAGAGCACGCGAGCAAGCAAACACAACCAGGGGAAGGCAGGGAGGGAGACCCAATTCGAAGCAGACTCCAGGCTCTGAATTATCAGCACAGAGCCTGACGTGGGGCTTGAACCCACAAACTGTGAGATCATGACCTGAGCCGAAGTCAGACTTAACCGACTGAGCCACCCAGGTGCCCCCACCAAATCTTTTCTTATGGAACCTCCCAAGAAAAGGTTCAAAACCAATAACCAATATGGACATAGCACTTCCTATAAACCAGGTACTGTTCTTTAGGCACTTTGCTTTAATTCCTATCATTTTGTCAACAACTCTATGAGGTAGGTACTGTTATTATCACTGTTTTACAGATGAGGAAACTAAGACAAAGTGAGGTTAAATAATATACCCCAGATCACACAGCGAAGAGAGTGGCAGGTAAAAGTTGAGCCCAGGAAATGTGAGTAGCAAGTCAACAGTTTTAATCTTTTTGCTAAAAGTTTCTTATAAAACAAAGTTCTTCAGTATCTGTTTCTCTAGGACTTAGCTCCCCATCTACAAAATTGGATTAGAATGTGTACCTTTCCTAAACTTTCAAGACTCCATGAAAGTGAAGTAAGAAAAAGAAGGGAAGTAGTGGCAAAGCTTTCATACCTACGAGCTGAGAGAAAGAGAAAGAACGTTCAACAGTGCCAGTCAGGTGGCTTCTTGTCTGGAGAAGAGACCACAGTCTTACTCCCGCTAGCCTGCTCTCTACCCCCACCTCTCTAGCAGAGCTTCTGAGTCCAGCTACCTCTCAGGTGGTCCTTTTAAACCTGGTGGCCTCGAACAGATACACCTGGGCCAGGGAACAAGGCTTGCATTAGGAATTAGGAAGCTTGGTTTCAACACCTGCCTTCACTGCTCTGAAGCAAAGATAATGCTTTAGCTGCCTTCCTGCACTGAGGTTGTTTTTGTTTCTTAATTTAAATCCTAGTAAACATACAGTGTAGTAATGATTTCAGGAATAGAATTTAGTGATTCATCACTTATATACAACATCCAGTGCTCATCCCAACAAGTGCCCTTCTTAATGCCCGTCACCCATCTCGCCCATCCCCCCACCCAACACCTCTCCAGCAACTCTCAGTTTGTTCTCTGTATTTAAGAGTCTCTTATGGTTTGTCCCCCTCTCTGTCTTTATCTTAGTTTTCCTCCCCTTCCCTTAGTTCCCTTACTTCATCTCCTTTGTTTCTTAAATTCTACATATGAGTGAGATAATATATTCATCTTTCTCTGACTGACTTATTTGGTTAGCATAATACACTCTAGTTCCATCCATGCTGTTGCAAAGGTCAAGATTTCATTCTTTTTGATCACTGAGTAATATTCCATCATATATATATATATATATATATATATATAAACATATATTGATCCATTTGTCAGTCAATGGACATTTGGCTCTTTCCATACTTTGGCTATTGTCGATAGTGCTGCTATAAACATTGGGGTACATGTGCCCCTTCAAAACAGCATACTGTGTCCTTTGGATAAATACTTAGTAGTGCAATTGCTGGGTCGTAGGGTAGTTCTATTTTTAATTTTTTGAGGAACCTCCATACTCTTTCCCAGAGTGGCTGCACCAGTTTGCATTCTTCCCACCAGCAGCTGCACTTAGTTTTTTTTTTAAGAGAGAGAGAGAGAGCGCGTGTGCACAGGCAGTGGAAAGGCAGAGAGAGAGGGGGAGACACAGAATGCACTTAGTTTTTAATGTGACAAAATACTCTCCTTAAAATATCAATGGGAGGATTCGAGAGATCAGAGGTCTCATTTACACACACACACACACACACACACACACACACACACACACACAATTATTCCAGAATGAGTTTACAAAGCCATTTTAATGGTTTTTAAAAAATAAATACCATGAAAGCTCAGGTTAAGGAGTGTTTTTATCATTAGTACACACACAGGTGGTCTTATCCAGAATTAGAGAAAAGGAACCATTATGCATATATAATCCTTGAAATTTCTAAAATTAATATAAATTTTTGTCAAAATTTATGATTTGTAAAGTGTTATCTGCATTTTACATATATGTAAACAGAGGACCTTAGAAGTTTAACTTGTACCCAGCTTCATATATATATAGTTAAGAGGTGAAACTCACATTTAAAGTCAGACTGTCTAAACCAAAATTCCCTCTTTCAAGTACCTTTCAGTGCCATCCAATTTATCAATTCCCACCTTGCCCCTGATACACCTTTTCTGTATTATCCTATTCTCCACTAGAACATCTGAACACACACACGTGCTGCTAATTTGATTTAGCACAAATGATGAAGAATTAAGTGGATAGGTGCCCAGAAGTGATTTTGTATTATTTATATTTTCAAGCATAGTCTGCTCTCTCTTTGCTAATTGCTTTATTCTCAGTAATTGGTTGAGAATCAGCAAGAATTAAATCAAGCTGAGAAAGTTTTCAATAAATGTGTGCCTGCCTCGTTAAAATGAAAAAAAAAAAAAAGGTCCTTAACAATATGGAACATGTAATGGCTACCATTTATGCTGGCCTTTATCTAATTTAATTTTTATAACATTCTTGTGAGTTTGGTGTATTATTAGTTCCATTTATTAGAAGAGGAAACCGAGATCTAGAGACACAGAGTAAGTTGCCGAAAGGCTATGTAGCTGGTAAGCAGCAGATCTTGGATCACACCAGCTCGGTCTAACTTAAGTGCCCCCAATCTGCTCAGTGTCATTCTGCATGCTGGTCTCAAAGAGGAAGCTTCTGGCCACGGAAGCATGGAGGCAGCAGCATACTGACAGAAAAATGGTGCTTGTACAATAGTTTCAGTATTTTTTGGTCATTTTTTTCAGCTTTGTGAGGTATAATTGACAATAAGCCAAACATATTTAAAATGTAAATTTGATGACTTTTGACATATGCATATATCCATGAAACCGTCACCATAATCAAGATAATGAGTATATCCATCACCTCAAACACTCTTCTCTTGGCTTTTAAAATCTATGCCCCTTGCCTCCCCATCCCCAGGCAACATGATATGTTGTCACTATATATTAGTTTGCATTTCCTAGAATTTTATATAAATGGAACCATACAGTATGCACTCCTTTTTCTGTCTGGCTTTGCATTCAGTATAGTTATTTTGAAATTTATCCATGCTGTGCGTATCAATAGTGTGTTCTTTTTAACGGGAAGTGGTACTCCAGTGTATGGATATACCATGATTTGCTTATCAATTCGCCTGTAAATATTTTGGGCTATTACAAATAAAGCTGCTATGAATATTTGTGTACGAGTCTTTGTGTGAATATATGCTTTCAGTTCTCTTGGATAAATAACTGGAAATGGAATGGTGGGATCAGATGTATGTTTAACCTAAAACAAAAGTAAAAAAAACTTCCAAACTGTTTTTTTTTTTTTTTTAAAGTGGCTTGTAACATTTTACATTCTCACCAGAAGCAAATGAAAGTCTCAGCTGCTCTGGGTCTTGGCCAACATTTAGTGTGGTCAGTCTTTTTAATTTCCAGCCAAGATTTCTTGGGCCCCCACAGGGTGCTCTGCTCTGTGCAAGAGGGTGTGGGACACTGAAGAATTGGAGGATGAGGGTGTCTAGTCTCCCTGGGGAAACAGTGCAGTAGTTACAGCTTAGCACAGTAGCTCCCTTTAGCACAGCTGTGTCTCTGTATCTATGAAATATGAAAATATGATAAGGATTGATAAGAGGAGATAGGCTACGATACCCAATTATGATAAAAATGATTTAAAGGAGGAATATAAAAATATAACATTATTAAGTATAGTCAGATTTAGCTTCTGGGAACAGATAAATTTCGTACCAACCTTGAGAGAACAACAGGATTTGTAGTGTCAGAAGTGTTTTAGAATTTTATTGATTAGGTTAACTCGGGTCAGTTATTTAAGCTCTCTGTTCCTCATAACAGGGGGTTATAATGTAAAATGGCCACATCAAACTATAAGATAGAGTACTACGAAATCATCTTCCAAAGTTCTCATCAGACAAGTATATCAACACTGCAAATGGCATGATTTAGTTAAAGAAATGAATCATTATGTACATATTTTGAAAGATAGCACCAATTAACTTGGGTACATCAACAGAACAAATGCCACCCTTGTACTCTGCTAAGTGCCAAGTGCAATATCCAATTGCCGCTTTCAAGGAAGTGTGGGTTTACCATGCCTTCAAAGCTGTGATTGGAAACTGAGTTTGGCACTTGGTAAACTGTCTACCATAGACTGACTCACATGATACAAAGATTTGGCAAGAGTAGATCATCATTACTTCTCAAAGGAAATATGATTTCTATTCACTTAAAACAGCATTCATCCTTTTAAAATAAAAAAAAAAAGAACTCTGACTTTAAACAAAAAGCTATAAGGATAGGCTGGGAAGGATCATGATTCCAGTGAGCTTATTCTTCTTTGGGAATTTCCCTACAACTGATTGTTGTTCTGTGTAAGCCACAGAGCTTTTGGTTCTTCAATACTAGAGGTCTCAGTTTTTCTTTAAATG
This sequence comes from Cryptoprocta ferox, assembly GCA_028646485.1. Classification (NCBI taxonomy): domain Eukaryota; kingdom Metazoa; phylum Chordata; class Mammalia; order Carnivora; family Eupleridae; genus Cryptoprocta; species Cryptoprocta ferox. The sequence continues at coordinate 29,405,206 of CM053568.1, forward strand.
TATCTCCAGACATAGCACCCAGGTTCTCAAAGAAACTTCTTGCTATCCCAAAATACTTATTCTTTTCTAGATCCCCATAAAAATCCCTGAGCTAATCTTTCTAGACATTCTGTCGATCTTAGCCCCCATCTGCACCCCAGCTCATCCCCTGCGTCATCTCTGATGTGGTTCCATTCTTCTTTCTCTCTCTCCCTACTTCCTTGGTGACCCTCTTGAAATGATCCTCCAACTACCAACGGGCAGAGGAGAACCCTTGCCTCTGGACGTCGGTCTCCTTTCTGCTCTGCCGCGCTGAGTCGGGTTTTTTTTTTTTTTTTTTTTTTGTATTTTGCAGTGCTCACGAGCCTTTAATTCATTATGAACCTAGAGGCAGGGGGATTAGGCAAAAATACAGCGCATCCTTAATCTTGGGTGGGAGAAAAATCAGGATGGGTGGGATTTTTTGCTCTCACTCCGCTCATACCCACCGCTCCTCATGGACTCCCTGCTATCCTGTGAGCACCTGGCTATCACTGGGCACACCACATTTATGGTAACCCACATCCGCCCTTCTTGGCAGGACCAGACCAAGACTGTCTGATCTCAAAACTTGGAGGTCTCACTGTGAAGATGTTCCACTTCTTAGTGTCTTAAAAAGCCTTGAAACAGACTTAAAAGATTTCTATTTTGGAAGAACTTTCAGATTTATAATGTTTGGTTTCAATTTTAGAGCATGGAACCCTATTTAGAGTTTTGAAAATATACAGATACATAAAATCAATGTATTGCTTCTAGGGCTTACAGGGGGAACCATCCGTAACAGAGTCTTTCAGGGGCTTCACGAACACCAGTTCCTTGACATAAGCCCGGGTGAATCTACCAGATTGAAACTAAAATCAGGCCTAAGGAAAAGAATGCTATTAAGAGGCCCTAAAACACTGCACTTAAGACAAAGCCAATCATATCACATGTCACTATTTGCAGTTCTGGAGACAGTTATAGAAGAATACTGATTTTGCACCTATGGACAGGCCTGAAGGCCAGCAGTTTTTGGGAGCAACCAGGTGCTAACTAGGTGTTAGAAGGAAGGTGAGTTAGGTGTTCATGGAGATAGCACAAAAAAGGCAACAACTCCAATTCAGAATATACGTTGAGTGAGTTTTCAAACAGGCTATTTTTTCATAGGGATACCAACTGTCTCACAATATATTTAATTAAGAGGATCTATTGATTCTGATTAGGTACAGAAATTGTTAAAAAAAAGATTGAAACTATGGTGAACGGAAGATATGACTCTGCAAATAACTTCTAGAATATCTTTCTTTGAAACTTTCTTTGTTGTGTTGTAAGTTGAATATTCACTTTAAAGCTTGCAAGGATTTTTATTTCAACTTTTACTTTTTCTTTCCTAGTCTATTAAGGAAAAAGAAAAGCTTGATGTATATTCTACCTCTACATGTGAAATGAGACTCATCACAAAGTTGTTTTGAGATGAATAGCTCTTAGAACAGTGCTGGGCACATAGTGAGGGCAATTAACCGATTGTTAGTAATATTATGAAAACCAACAGTTGTAGACAATGTCAGTGTTTGTACAACAAAGGGAAGATGAACAGGTTTTAAAACGCCTGGAAAGGGTGTACATCTTTATGATGTACGACAGTGTTCCTGTGGTGAGATTAGCCTTCGGTGACAGATCAGGGAAGGCTGCCAGATAAGATTCCTTGTTATGGCTCAGATGCTACTTCTGAAAAATCCCTCTCTGCACATTCAAAGCAAATTGCAAGAGCTAACCTGGAAAACAAATGAATACAAAGCAAGTTTCAATGCCTGTTTTTATATAGAGGTAATAAATATCAAAAGGCTGCCTGTTCAGATGTGCTCCAGCTTTCCAGCTAGCATTGGGAAATGCTATGTCCATGTTCCTTGGGATGACTCTGGGCTCTTGGCTCTTTAAAGTGCAAATTAGTGGAATTAGTCAACCACACTGTTATGGTCACGTTTGTGATCAATCTTCAAGCAGCTCGCCTCGTACATTTTTTTTTATTTTTATTTTTTTAATTTTTTTTTAATGTTTTTTATTTATTTTTGAGAGACAGAGAGAGACAGCGCGAGCAGGAGAGGGTCAGAGAGAGAGGGAGACACAGAATCCGAAGATAGGCTCCAGGCTCTGAGCTGTCAGCACACAGCACGACGCGGGGCTCGAACCCACGAACCGTGAGATCATGACCTGAGCCGAAGCCGGACGCTCAACCGACTGAGCCACCCAGGCGCCCCGCGCCTCCTACATTTCTAAGGCAGTATCTAAGGAAGAAGAGATGGACTTAGCTTACATCAGCAAAGGTAAGAGCTTCTACCTTCTGGAAGAATTCATTGTTTTCACTTGCCCACACTCAATTCTTCCAGCATAACCAGTTATAAAAATCTGTGACTCCTATAAATCTAAGGTAGTCAATTATTTTTCACCTTCCCTGAGCACCACATCCACTCTGGTTGCAGACGCAGACGGAGAACTGATGGGCTGTACACATGTTCTGAGGTGAATGTAAAATGAGCTGAGCTGTGTGTGCCCTGCAGTCATGTATAAAAAAATTACAAACTGTTCCTTGCTCATAAATTACTATTGTAAATGTTGTTACTTGTGACTGAAATGCATGGTGTACTCAGAAGGCCAGACTTTGGCAAGCATAGCTTTCAATTCTTTATTAAAGGTGGCCTGGTGTGTTGAAAAGACAGACCTTCAGACAGATCTGACTCCAAATTTGGGTTCAGCTATGATGTGGACTTAAACTCTCGGGAGTCTCAGTTGCCTTACCTGTGGAATGAAAAGAACACACCTTGCCCAGCAGGGTTGCTGTGAGGATTAAAAGACATAAAATGCTTGGCACAGTACCTGGTATATAGGACTTCAACAAATGCAAATGTATTCTCTGTCAGGTAAAAAGAAGCTAGATACTGTTTCTAACATTAGAAACAGTAGTCTAACATTAGACTATTTCTCTGGCTAAGGCTCAGGTATCAGTCAGGATGTGTAAGAAACCTGTTTTAGAAGGCCACAATCATTAAGTGTCCTGAATTCTATAAAAGACTTTAAAAACAATATGAGTATCAGAGAGAACCAGTGGTGATAAGTGATCTCCTAGCCTCTGCCTAAACCCCAGTGATTGGAGTTCACACCCTTGTGAACTGCCTCATCCGTCTTTGGGCAGGTTCAACTGTTAGAAAATGCCTCTTTACTGAGTCCAAAATTGTCTCCCTGTAATAATCACCAACTAATGAATTCTGATTCTGTCCTATAAGCCACTAAGGATAATTCCAGTATGCCCAACACAAAGAATGTGATTGGCATGATGAGATGAAAGAGCCACTAAATCCTGGATATAACAGAATACAAAGGGCCTCACTGGGTCATATTCTCTCCCAGGGCACAGAGAGTCTGAAGCCAAGTGGGCTGGTAGCTGAGCTAACTGGTCCTCAAACCCTTCCTTTGGTGATGACCCCACACTTACAACTACTGGAAGAGGGAAGAATATGATGGTGACTCTTTTGTTCAGCTGAAGAAATGGAGTGGTCCTAAGATAGAAAAAAGGAATGGTGCTTATTATATAATTATATATATATATATATATATATATATTTAATATAAATATATATATATATTATATAATAATGGTGCCTATTATATAATAGGTACTCACCCCTTCATTCATTCCATAGCACCTGCTGCTATGACGCTTCTTTGAACAACAGTACATGTAGATGATAAAAACACAAAGACACTGATATGCTACACTGACCAATGAACTAAAATAAATAGAACATTCAAACATTCTCTCTTTTAAAGAAGTCACAAATTCTGTCAGTAATCCTAAGTATCAAGGCCAACAAGAGAAACTCACAACTAAAAGAAATTGTAAGAAATTGAGTACATCTCATTCCATATCTCTTTCTTTGCACTTTGCAGGTGATTAATTTTATTATTGTATATGTAAAGATACTCTTTTGTCCTGGGAAGCCAAAGTAAGAGGAGGCTGGAATACTACTTTAGGTGTGAAGGTATGGGACTTAAATTTGCCACCAGAAAGAACTCAGAGATCCCTCTTAGCCAGTAAGTGAAAACTCAATAAAACTCAGAAGGCAAGGGTTTATGTCATGGTGCTGGGCTGGTCCTTTCTCCCTCCACATGCTCGGCCAAAGTTCCTAGTTTCCCATTGGTGGCCCCCAAACTATTTCAGGGTTATCGGGGGGGTTATCTTTCCCGAAGGGGCTACTGGCTCTTCTTCTTGGCTGCCTCTGAATATTTCCCTGTCAACTCTGCACTCTTAAGTTCTCCTTCCAGAGACATCTCCTGGTAGTTCAATGACCTCAAGAAGGAAGGTCCTTTAGGGGAAGTTGATCTTGCTCTGCAGCCCTCTGCTACTCTCTGCTGGTCAGGGGCTGCTGTGCAGCTCTGGGCCCGTGCAATATGAAATGGTTTTACCATAAGCATCTCCCTGGAGAACAGGTGGGCTCCCACACTGCCATAGTAGGATACTGCCAAGGATACGCTAACATGGAGGAAAGTACGATTCTGAAATGCCTCAGCTAAGGTCATCCTTCAAAGAAAAGGTACCAGCCTTTACTAAACACATGCTGAGTGCTATGTGCAAACATCTGTGTCTTGGGAAGACAGTGATGAAAAAGATCAGAGAAAAAGAACTTTCAGAAACCTTCCATGTCTCATGCCAAATTATAGCTGGCTCATTCCCAGGGGCACAAGTCTAATGTAGAAGACAAGTAACTCACTACCTGAGCCCCAAGCCCTTCAGGACTTTCTGGAAACAAACTTTTCAGGGGATGTCATTCAAATCTTCACTTTATCTTCATGTCCTTACCCCTCCCCCCTTTTTTTGAAGACAAAGTCTAAGACACGGCATCTGTCTTCCAGGGATTTCACAATTGGAAGGTGAAGACAGTAATAGAAAAAAATAACTATAATATAAATCATGATGTGATGAGAGCCAAGCTGTGTGGGAATGAGGAGGAAGCAGTAATTAAGGCTGTAGGGATAAGAAGCAGCATTTAAGGGTGGTCTTCATAAGATAGAAATCTCATCATGCTATTTGCTTATTTAAAAACAAAAAGAAAATAAGAATTTTATAGCTTTCCACTGTCTATAGGCCTGAAGCCTTTGCATGGTCTAGAGTAGGCTTCATGGTCTTTCCCCTACCTTCTTTATGGCCTCACTGTCGCTCTCTATCATCTGCTGGTCTAGCTGAAGTGCATCTTTATCTCAAAGAATGTATAGTCAGAGCCGAGAGAGAGAGAGAGAGAGAGAGAGAGAGAGAGAGAGAGAGAGAGTATCCCTTCCCAGTTCACAGGACAAATCCTGGATCTTCTTCACTTCATTCCATTTACTCCATTCTCTAAACCCTGTTTCCAAGAAAGCAAATTTAGCTTCTAAAGTGTGACTTCAGACACATTCTCTCTTGGCTAGTTATGTGCTTTTTCTTTAGCTCCTCATATCAGCCTCACTAAGCCCAGATCCCCTGAACCCAACCAGTAGGATCTATGTCCCGTCTGTGAAGTGGCATTTAAGACTCTTGAGCATTATTGGCCAGGGCAGTTCATGCTTGCCTTTATTGGCTTCTGGCCTATCCATGTCCTAGGATGCTAGTAACAAATCAAAACTATTATAGCTAAATTGTGAAATTACTTGGGCAATCTCTCTGGATAAGCATCTACTTTCTACTCTGAACATTTGATCTTTTCTTTTGCCTGTTGGATGCCATCTATATTGCTCCCCTATGTTTTTCCCTGGAAACCACTGTTGACAAAACCGTTGTTTCAACATTGGACAAATAGCCTTTGTGCAGGAAAACCCCAATATTCTAGGGCCCCACTTACTTAGGAAGAGGGAATCAGACATAACTAACATGAGGATGAGGATACTGGTAAGGTCAGGTAATGTTTATTGAGTGCTCATGATGGGCCAGGATCCGTGCAGGTACATGACATATTTTGGTCATCAAAACTACCTATTGAAGGAGTGTTCATATCATCTCCATTTAAAGAGAAGGAAACTGATACTTTAGAGATGAAATAACCTGCCTAAGGTTTTCACACATCTGATTTCAGGACCTGCACTCTTAAGCACATTTTTTCCTGACTGCCTGCCTTACAGACAGAAAGTGGATTTATTGGATTGTCTAGATGATATTGACATTTAGCCACAAAGCCACATTGGTATTTGTGGTCACTCCTCAAGAATCTTCAAAGTTTTATACTTCTACAGAAACTTCCTTCTTGTTCTATGGAAAACTAGTACTTGAATAAAGTCCAAGAGTGACTGTTAAGTGGTAAGAGGATCTCAGCAAAAAGTGAACACCCTTAATGTTAGTATTTCTCCTAGCTAAATCTGAGGGAATTTTTCAAGGATAAAGAAAGCAAGAAATTCCTCTCATTAGGATGAGATGCAGCTAAGTGTACATTCAAGATATATGATAAAAAGCATAATGTACACATACCATATGGCATAAATGCATATTTCACCGTCAGGTGCTAAGTAATGGTTGTTAAAACGGCTATGACACAATATGGATTTTTATGTCTCTCACATCTATGATTTTTTTAAGCTGGATTTCTTCCCCTCTCTTTTATTCCCTAAGGGAGGAAAAGATACAATGTTCAACCTCAATGGACCATTGTTTTAAAAGTGTAATATGAAAATATGATGAGACCACGTCTACTTAGTTTATCATGAGTGCATAATTGAGGTCCCACAACTATCACAAGCGCCCTCGTAGGCTAAATTTATGTGGGGTGCTAATCCTCTGTGTGAATCAGCCTTGAAGCCTTGGTGTATGTAAATATTTAGGCCCCTGAAGCTCCACTGGGAAAGAAGAAAGCCACCCTCTAGGAGTGAGCAAGGCACTTTGCTTCACAAGCCTCTGCTGTGAGCATGGAATGTGGTGTCCTAAATGAAGGTCCTTCCTGTACTGCCGAAATTGGATAGAACGTGACAAGGCAGCCAAATCAAAGGCAGGCTGGCCCTGGAGTGTGATGCGAAAGTTACCTGGGGAGTCATCTCCAGCAGCTGCAAGGCTTAGACTATTCTGAAAAACCTAATTAGCTACAAGAGGTAATAAAATAAAAAGGAGACTTCTCCTCCACCTCTAGAAAGTACTGAGGAAGTTAATAAATCATCCTTAGCTCTCCTCTATAGAGAAACATGTTTAGCATCACCTACCTACTATGCTTTCTAGTGAGCACAGGAAAAATAGTAACCCCTCACTGACCCTCAGGTCCTGATTAAATAGGAACCAGTCCTAGCTAAGCACTTTTTACCAGAGAGGCCGACACGTGTCATTATTAAGAGCATCTGTTCTGGAACCAGATTAAGTTCAAATCCCTGCTCCACTGCTTCTTGCCCCCCAGATCTACCTGTTCGGCGTCCTTAGGGCTGATCTGTGTGGCTCACATCAGCTGGCTCCCTTACCTTCCTGCTTCCCGAGCACTAGCTGGATACTGAGAGAGAAAGGAGAGTGTGGTCTAGGTTTCCTCACCTGGTCTCCCTCTCTGCAGGGTCACCATGGTCCAGCCACATCCCTTCCTCAAAGGTTTCAGTCTTTTGCAGGCGATCCTTTCCATAGAGCCCTATTTCCTGGATCTTCAGTTTAAGGTCACCTTAAATCAGGAAAATCTGAGTATACTGTTTGCCCCTGTGTATGTATCCTGACTGATACATTTTTTACTCGTGTATGATTTGGGCCAGTTACTTGACCTCTCTGGGTATCAGACTACTGTTTATGTTAGGGATGGTGGTAGGACCTATATGACATGGGAGACAGAGTGTAATGGGCAGGGGTTATACTTGGATAAATTAGAAGGTCAAGAAAGACCTCTCTGAAGGTTACATAGAGCTGAGACTTGAAGGAGAAGTAGGATCTGGGGCCAGGGGATGGGAGGTGGCAGGGGGTGGGGAATGGGAAGATAGGATTTCAGGAAGAGGAAACAGTATGTAGAAAGGTTCTGAGTCAGAAGAAAAGCTTGAAATGTTGGAAGAACCACAGACAGGTGAATTTGCTGGAATATACAAGCAATGGAGTATATATAGAGAGATGGGGCTCAAGGGGAAAGCCAAAGCCAGATTTTGTAGGACGTTGCAGGCCTTTGTAAGGATTTGGATTGTATCTTATGTACATGGGAAGCCGCTGCCAGACTCTGAAGCCTGGGTCTTGATGCTGATATCTGCCTTATGGATTTTGTCAAAATTCCTACTTTGAGACTCCTGTCCACTTTTCAGGACACGTCCATCACTCCTTACCTGGTCCCCTGTGGGGCCACCCACACTGTCCCCTATCCGCTGCCATTTCACCATCCTCCCTGCCACAGCCTCTGCAGCGCTGGGCAGAGACCTCTGCAATTCTGCCATGGAACAAGAGCTACAGAGCCTTGAGTTTATGCAGAAATATGCAAATTAATGTTTTTAAAGTTTCTGGTGGGGAAAAAAGTGCATTTGTCTATCAACAGTCAGTGGTTTGGTTGTTTTTCTTCATTTTGAGTTTTTTTGGCCTTTTTTTTTCTTGCATGAGAGAAAGCTTCAGTGTCAGCATAAAATGGAGGCTGATTTTGTGCGGTTCTCTCTTAACACTATCAAATTTCCCCACAAGCATACTGAATACTGGCGTACTTAAGAAGTTATAAAAAATTCCCATTAGGAATGCAAATTGGGGTTCCATGGGTACATTTGAATCCTGATTTGTAAACATCTTGGGATGATAAATTTTCTAGTTCATCTTATAGGAAAGTGAGTGATCCATTTCCTGAAGAAAAATAAAAAACATAAATAATAGTCATATATCCCTTAATCATATCACTTTCTTGTTGCTTCTCTAAAGACCCAACATGACTTACAGAATATGAAGGCAAAAATGTACAAAAAATATGACCTGGTTTCCTTATGTTTTGCTTGGGTTTGGTTTGGTTTAGTATAGTTTTGATTTGAGGAAATCAGAACCGATACTCAGGTTTCTTACTGGAGGCTACTAAAATATCCTCCAGGCAAAGAAGCATTAAAATGCTGAAGCATTCAGCAAAAGAATAAAATTCTTCTTATGATCTCCTCTCCCATTTCTTTTTTTTCATTTAAGTTTATTTATTTATTTTGAGGCAGGGGAGGGGCAGAGAGAGAAGAGAAGAATCCCAAGCAGGCTCTGTACACACGGATGCATGGTTCAGTCTCACGAACTGTGAGATCATGACCTGAGCTGAAATCAAGAATCAGACGCTTAACTGTCTGAGCCACCCAGGTGTCCTGCCTCCTCTCCCATTTCTGACCATCATTCTAGCACCTCCAGCACTTAAATGTCCCTATCTAAAAGAACAAGACAGTTAAGTTTGAAGTTCCCAGGGCATATACAATTATCTTAACAAATATTTAGTCCTATCTCTCAGGATTTGTCAGCTCCCAAAAGAAGAAGTAAAAATCTGGAGAAAAGGATCCATCTCTCAAGCCCAAAACCATATTCGTTGCAGATACCCAACTATCTGAGGCAGACATCTGAATGGTGAGGTCAGTTTTCTGCACCATTCCATGTGAACTAACACGGACTTGTTTCTGCTGAGTTTATTTCAACATGAACGACAAACAAACAAGCAAGTACCAGCACCTGGCACTTGACAGTGTTTGGATAAAGTTTTAACACACCCCCTCAGATGTCCCGCAGTCACACAGCTGCTGGTACCACTTCCTGCCTCGATGAGGAGGAATAAAAGTGCACTGTCAGCATTTCTGACTCCTACTTTCCCCCCACAGCGTGAAGCACCACACGGAAACCGTAAAGCTCAGCTCCGCACTGCTTGGGGTAACCGAGTAGCTATTCACAGGTTCTGCATGCCAGAGGGAGACGATGATTAAATGCAGGAAGAGAGTATCTGTACTAAAGCCCTCAAATTACTGCTAACAACACTGTTTGCATTTGAAGCTGTTAATCTGGGATATTTTTAGATGGGAACAGTAGCCAAACTCCTAACATCCAAAACTGCATCTATGTGAACATGAACTCAATATGAAATGGGTAAGAACTGCATAAACAGGCAATCTCCATGAAATGTGCTATTTACAAAGGTGAGCTTTTACTTCAGGCTGCACTCACTTTTGAATTCTAGGTATGGAGTCACTGTTGCCTGTATGTATAAATATATATACATGAATGTATATATATACAAAAATATATATGAAAAGCATCTGAAAAGTTGTCTTTACCTCCCTGAATGCTTTTGTGGTATGATGGATAAACTAGGTGTTAAGCTAACAAACAGGAAGGTGTTGAAACAGGATTGTAAAACGGCACTGTCTTTAGGTATGAGTGTCCATCAACATGTGTGCCTGCTGACAGAATGTACAGGGAAGAGAAATGCTAAATGATCCTGAGCTCAAATTTGTTTAAATACGTACATATTTGGGAGTTGGGGAAGGACAAGCTATGGTTGAAGTAAAGCTGTATTTATTTTAAAGTATTGGTATCTGAGAGAATAAATTCCATTCTTCTACTCCAAAGACTTTCTAATATTTGGGTGCCCTGCTAAATCTCCCCTTATCAGTGGTGGGTCAGGTTGGTGAATACCTTAAATGATGTGGTTCAATCAAGTCAACAGAGAGAAGCTCAAGCATCAGCACTACTCTGGTGCTGAGACTCAGAGAATCATAATGTACACTTTTTGTGATTGTGTTATTAAGGTTTTACCACCTGGTATCTAAGTAAAATCTATTTATAAAATGCCAGACTAACACCAACAGAATATAGACAAACTATATCAAACTGCATTGATCACTGAACATTGTTTAGATATGAATACAGGTAAAACAAAAATATTGTCCCTCAAATTTTCACACAAGCTCCAAAATATTTTTATTTAAGGAACTGACTGCTAAATATACAGGGTCTTACAAATGCATCAATTGTACAGGAATTCTATTATGTGTAAGCCAAGAAACAGTAGCATTACTGAACTGAGAAAATAGAATTGGGTTATGAATATATGAAATCAGATGTTGTAATAATACTAAGAAAAGAGTGATTTACCCATAGCAGGACTATTTAAATGTCTTAGGTTTGTTTTTTTTTTAATTTTCTTAACATGACTTGGAATGCATTCATTCATTCATTCATTTTAAATGAGAGTAATACTCGTTCTTTGGAGAACACTTGAGAAATACAGATTTAAAAAAATTTATTTTCACATTTATTTATTTTTGAGAGACAGAGAAAGAGCATGAACAGGGGAGGGGCAGAGACAGAAAGAGACACAGAATCCGAAGCAGGCTCCAGGCTCTGAGCTAGCGGTCAGCACAGAGACCGACATGGGGCTTAAACCCACAAACTGTGAGATCATGACCTGAGCCGAAGTCGGACACTCAACCGACTGAGCCACCCAGGTGCCCCAAGAAATACAGATTTTAAAAGGGGGAAAATAAAGTTCACCTATTATCCCACTACTAGTCATGTTTTGTTATATCACATTTCATATATTTGAGTTACACTACACACACTTTTCAAGTGGCATCATCTCACAATAGAGCATGAATATTCTCTCATCACTTGATTTTTTAAAAAATATATAAACTGTTAAATTTATTAAATAATTAACTTGAACAGAATTATGGGCATATATAATTGAAATACGTATATTTGTACAAAACAAATAATATACAGTTATAAACACAATACGGTTCTTTACTGAAATTGTATAAAACTTTGAGCCACAAATTTGCCACATGATTTTTAATAACACACTGTAATTTGTCTAACCCATCTTCTGTGACTGATCACTTATATTGCATCTAAATCTTCACAATGTTAACAATGCCAAAGGAGCATCTTAGGTGCAGGGCTTTGCAAAAATACATAATTATTTCCATAAAATTAATTCAGTTTTATTGCTGGATCAAAAACATTTGAGGGGCAGGTGGGTGGCTCAGTCAGTTAAATGTCTGACTCTTGATTTTGGCTCACGTCATGATCTTGTAGCTCATGAGATGGAGTACTGCATCGTGCTTTGTGCTGACAGCATGGAGACTGCTTGGGATTCTCTCTCTCTCTCTCTCTCTCTCTCTCTCTCTCTCTTTGCCTCTCCCCCAATTTCATGTTTGCTCTTTCTCTCTCAAAATAAATATTTTTAAAAAAGCATTTGAATTTTAAAGCTTTTTATTAAAACCATTTAAATCACGGAAGCAATTCATGAACATAATCTATCAAAAAGCAAGTCTCTTGGGATGTATGAGTGGCTCAGTCGGTTAAGCATCACACTTCAGCTCAGGTCATGATCCCACAGTTTGTGGGTTTGAGCCCCACATCGGGCTCTGTGCTGACAGTTCAGAGCCTGGAGCCTGCTTCAGATTCTTTGTCTCCCTCTCTCGCTGCCCCTCCTCCACTCACACTGTCTCTCTCTGAAAAATAAACATTACATTTTTTAAAAAAAAAAATGGAAGTCTCTTTTTCCTTCTTCCAACCTACAGTCCACTCTTACTGTTAATAACCCCTATTAACAATATCTTATTTATTCTTCTGGAAATTTTTTATGCATACACAGACATATATGCAATTTGTACATGTCTCCTGCACATTTATACAAGTGTCAGTATGCTATATCTTAGCAATATATCTTGGAGAGTATTCAACATCAACATCAGTGCATCTACAACTCAATCTTTCTAATGATTTCATCAGATTTAGTTGCCTGGATATAGCAGAGCATATAAAAATGGTCTATTGCTAGATCGTAAGTTTCATTCAATTTTTGCTACTACAAACAATGATATAATGTTCTTCCACATATATTTTTCAAACTTGCCTAAACATATCAGTATAAAGGGACTATGCTAAGTAAATGGGTATATACCTTTTAATTTTGTTAGGCATTACCATATTGCATTCTACAAGGTCAAATTTATTTACATTTATTTTTTAAAAATTTTTTATAGAGAGAGAGCACAAGTGGGGGAGAAGGACAGAGAAAATTTTAAGCAGGCTCCACTAGGCTCAGCAGAGCCTGACACACGGCTGGATCCAGAACCCTGGGATCATGACCTGAGTTGAAATCAAGAGACTGATGCTCAACCAACTGAGCCACGCAGGTGCCTCTTTATTCACATTTCTTAACAACAGTATTATGTAAATTTTAATGTTGCCACTCTGAAATTAAAACATTGTATTATTTTTGTTATGTTTATTTGTATTTCTTTAATTACCAGTGAGACTGATCACCTAGTCAATCTGGACTTTAATTCAAATCTACAAGTGAATCATCACATACATTCTGAAGACTGGGGAAAATTTTGCCCCTGTTATTCTTCAACTATTTATTGGCCAAAAATTTGTTTTGTGATTTATATCCTTCACATTCATACTCTCTTGCTTTTATAGATGATAATTTAAAACAATAACAAGAGCTGTTCTGTTTTGGCACTGTTAACAATGGTCAAACTATTTACATGTTCAGAATACTTTTCTGGGAACATTGTTGAACATAAAGTCTTTCTACCTTTTCCACCCAAACCAGAGTGACTTAGAGCCACCTAATGAACCATTTGTATGTGCCAAGAATTCAAAGTAACTTTGTAAGTGCTGAGTCATGAATAAACCACCCAGTGGCAGAGATTACATATGGTTAGTTAACAATGATTAAAATTCATTAAAAAATAGGGTAGTACTCAGATACTCAAAACCATATTTTTTAATGTCAAAAACATTAAGAATAATTATCTCTGAGTAGGATTGCAGGCTACTAAATTACTCTTGTTCTTTCTGTGGGAATGCTACAAAATCAACACCAAGTGCTTTCTACAGGAAATTGCTATCTATACCCTTTGAAGAATATACTAGAAAGATTTTGTAAAATTCATAACAATAATAACAATTCATTCAATGAGTATATATGAATACTTTCTAGGTAGCTATGAGTGTGTTCAGGATGGAAGTATAGCACACTGTCCTGGCTCTCTAGAATCTCACAGTACTGGACGTACACAAGAAATGACTGGCAAGGCCAAAAGGGAGAAAGAAGAGAAACTGTGAGTTAATGCATCAACTATCTCCTTGGGAAGTCTAAGTCTCAGTTTCTTTACTGCAAAATGATGGAGTTAAACTGAAGTAGATGAGAAGTTCTCAAACTTTTTTGTCTCAGGAACCCATTACACTCCTAAAAGTTACTGAGGACCCAACAGAGTGTTTCTTTATATGGGTTCTATCAATCAATCTTCACTGTATTAGTAATCAAAACCGTGAAAATTTAAAAATATGTATTAATTCAAGGATAACATTAATAAACCCATTACAGGTTAAGATAAGCATATTTTATGAAAAATAACAATATTTTCCAGAACAGCAATTAGAAGAAAAGTAGCACTCTTAAATTTTGCATATCGTTATCATGTCTAGGAAACAGAAGACAGCTGGATTCTCCTGTCTACTTCTACATTCAATCTGTTGTGATAACACATGTCGTGTGGCCTCTGGGAAGCTCACTGTATGTTAGTGAGAAAGTAAGAATGAAGAGAAAGGTAGCATCTTAGTATTATTATGAAGATAATTTTCCCTTGCAATTGTCTTGCAGATCCCTGAACTATACTCTGAACATCTCTAAATTATCTAAGGTCCAGTTCTGACATGTTATGAATGTCTGATTCTTCCCATTAAAAAAAAATGCCAGAATGGGAAATACAAAAGAACACAGCAAACTAATGTCTAACAGGACAAATGTACCAAAAGAGGAGAAATTTGTCTAAGTTTTGTTCTGTTGGAATTTGCTCTCTCACAAAAGTCAGACTGGCCTTCTAGGATAAAAAGAAAATTTAAACAAAAATTTTAAGAATTTAAAAGTTTCTGGGGCACCTGGGTGGCTCAGTCATTAAGCATCTGACTCTTGATTTCGGCTCAGGTCATAATCTCATGGTTGGTGGGATGGAGCCCCACATCAGGGTCTGTGCTGACAGCATGGAGCTTTCTTGGGATTCTCTCTCTCCCTCCCTCTATGTCCTTCCCCCACTCTTTCTCTCTTTCTCAAAATAAATAAACATAAAAAAAGAATTTAAAAGAATTCCTTAGCAGAAGTTAATTTTTGTAATTAGATTGCATAGAAAACATCACTTTGGAAGTTTTAAGAACTGATGATTTTCTCAGAGTATTCTTATTTTCAATTTATCAGACAGATGTTATTTTATTTTTGCATATGATGCAAATCTCCAATTTAATAGCCAATTAAGATTTTGTTTTATTCTACATATTTTTATGGGTGGGGTAGGGTGTATAAAAGGTAGGAGAAAATTTTAATTAGTCCTAATAATTGAACCAGAGGCAGGAATTGTGTGTGTGTGTGTGTGTGTATGTGTGTATATGTGCATGTGTGTATGTGTGTGTATGGAAGTATGAATATGCAGATTTTAATTACAATGCATTAGTCATTTCATAAAGAGATAAGATCTCTCTGTAGATTAGAAAATAATCTTAGTGTTCTGGCATTTCCTCTATAGCTGGAATTTCTATAATAACAGAATTCTGGTCTCCAGTGGGGTTTTTAGACATAGGTGAAATTGACTATATTAGCCATAGGTTGAAATGAATACATTAAATACTTTTTAATCTTTGCCTAGGTTAAAAATAATAGGAAGGCCCTATAAAGCTGATCCAAATGCAGGCATTAAGAAGTACATTCATCTAATGCATCTGTAATTAATAATAAATAGCTTTACTTCATTCCTTAAATGAATTTACATCAGAGAACTGTCTCTGTTTACACAGTGGGATGAACTCTTTAATCCTTATTAAATAAGTATATTCTGATAAAATACTCTATAGAAAGCTTTTGTATATGACATGGCAAGAGCAGGGGGTGGGAGGGGGCAGGAAGTATGCTTACATCTATTCTCCCAACTGAGAATTAATTTGAAATAAACTTTAAAGCTTTAAAAAAAACTTTAAAAAGCTCAGTTTTAAGGATACATTCTGATTTCTCAAGCCAAAATGATGTCTTGTAAAATAAATGTATCTTTAACACAGAGTTCATTGCTCGTCTCCACCTCTTATTAAGAAAAATTGAACACTTACTTTATCTAATTCATATATTTGATTCAGTTTACTCACCAGTAAAATGGAGATAAAATGAATAATATGCACCAATTTCAACAGGAGTATTTGGGATAAACAAAACAATGCATACACATTGTTTAGCTTAGATCCTAGCCTGAACTAAGCCCTCTATAAATGGCAGCTGCAAGGATGCTGCTGCTGCTGCTGCTTCTCTCTTTAAAACATTGCTTGGAATACAGACCCACACAGATACCACGGAGCCTGAGGTATGACTGAGCTGACACTACAATTAACAGGAAGGGATAGCTTTCCCCCAAACTGGCATTGGGACAACTGGTTATTTATAGAAAAAAATAAAACAAAATTTGTCCCATCTCATATCATACATCAAAATTAATTTCGAGTAGATTAAAGACTGAAATACAAAAGGCAACATTCTACGGCTTTTGGAAGACAATATAGGAGAATATTTTGTAAGCCCAGGATAGCAAACTACTTTAAAAAAATTTTTTTTATTATTTATTTATTTTTGAGAGAGGTGGGGGAGGGGCAGAGAGAGAGGGAGACACAGCATCCGGAGCAGGCTCTAGGCTCTAAGCTGTCTAACTCACGAGCCATGAGATCGTGACCTGAGCCAAAGTTGGACACTTAACGGACTGAGCCACCCAGACGCCTCAAACTACTTCTTGAACAAGACACAAAAGACTTAACCATGAAAAGAAATCATTGCATTTGAGTGCAGTTAAATAAAAACTTCTTCCAACATAAACAAATAAACACTGGAAACTCAAATAGTAACTTGGGAGAGGATATCTGCCACCCATATGACACAATTCATTAGTATCCAAAAACTATAAAGAATACCAACAAATCAATAAGAAAAAAAGCAATCAAGTCAAAAATAGGCAAAAGACATGAGTAGGAATTTCCGAGTGGGGAATCCAAATAGTGGGAAAACATATTAAACAACATTTAGCCTCTTTTGTAATATATAGGAAAACACAAATTTAAACTATAAAGCAATACAACCAACAGATTGGCAAGTATTAAAAACTTTAACAGTATCAAATGTTTCCCAGGACGTGCAGGAAGAAAATTCATATGCTACTGGTGGGTATATAAATTCATTGTACCCACTGAAGAAAATAGACATAAGTTAGTAAAACTGAAGAGGTGAATTATTTGTAACTCAAAATCTTCCCTGAAACTCTTGTGCTTTTACATAAGGACACATGTACAAAACTGTTCACAGAAATGTTTGCAGTAACAGAAGTGAAATCAAAGCAACGGAATACTAAATAGCATTGAAGAAGGGTGAATTTTGGCTACACACAGCAATATGGAACATACTAAAATTGCAGGAACACTATAGTCAGAAGAAATAAAATCTTAGAATATATACAATATAATTCCATTTATACCAAGTTGAAAAACAGTCAAAATTAACTTATGGTTATTGGACTTCACTTACATTATGAATCCTTTTCTTTTTGTTAAGTTTATTTATTTATTTTGAAAGAGAGAAAGAGAGAGTGCATTTGAGCGGGGGAGGGACAGAGAGAAAGGGAGAGAGAGAATCCCAAGCAGGCTCCATGTTGTCAGCACAGAGCCCAACGTGGGGCTCAAACTCACAACCATGAGATCACGACCTGAGTCAAAACCAAAAGTCGGACGCTCAACCAACTGAGCCACCCAGGTACCCCTGAACCTTTTCTAAAGAGGAAGACAAACAGTAGCTTAACCCCTATAGTATCCTAATGTTCCATCATTAGTGATGTCCAGAGCAGCTACCAGATGCTTGTCTGTTTAGTCCTTTATAGTTTTTCTGTATTGTCCCTTACAGTTTATAAAGTACCTTCACATTAAGGGATCTTCACAACATCCATGTTATGAGGCATCATACCTCTTAACAGAAGAGTAACAAGAGACTAGAAAGGTTACATGACTCTCAGGTTCACACAGCCATCTGAGTGGCAGTCTCTCTTCTAAATATGAAGTCCACTCTTCTATGCTGCCTGAATGTTAGTTTGACCAAAGGATTTTGCAATCCACAAATAGGAGATGAGGCCCTTA
This sequence comes from Cryptoprocta ferox, assembly GCA_028646485.1. Lineage (NCBI taxonomy): Eukaryota > Metazoa > Chordata > Mammalia > Carnivora > Eupleridae > Cryptoprocta > Cryptoprocta ferox. The sequence goes on from CM053568.1 coordinate 29,423,324, forward strand.
AACTGGAACGCAGTGGGAGTCTCCATTCACTTCCAACACCACTGGCTCTAGAGACCAGTTAGTTCTCATCTGAGCTAAGTAAGTGGATCTAGCCCTGTGGTGGACAGAGATGAAGGCTGCACTCTGATCCAGAGAAGCTCCAAGAAGAATCTTTAGACCAAAGAAGGCTGGGAACATTTTCAGTAAGCAAGAGTGTGAGGGCAGTGTTCCCAGGGGGATGTTTATTTCCTTTCCCTATGTCAGAGAAACAGAAATGCAAATCATTACAACAATTTATTTCCCAGGCCACCAGAGCGATATGCAATTGCCCTCTGGGATATTTTGAGCCTGCCTCCAGTCTTCAGGACCTCTCAGACACAGGAAGGATCTTGGGACTTCCAAAGTAAATAAAAGGTGTAGCTTAATTGTTTAGAGTTAATTTATGGCATGGTGGGTTTAAAAAACTGGTAGGGGTAACTATATTACAGTGACATTGACTTTTATTTTCCCTAAACAAAAATCTACTTCTTTTGGGATCATCTTTATCCAAAGGGTCATCAAATTTCCCAATGTGTCCTGGGCAGTTCTGGTCTATTTCTACTATCCTTGCATAATTACTAATGGTGTCTACATTCACAAAGAGTCCCCAGTTGGACAGTAAAGTATCTAATCACACTACTTACCCAAGACCATCATTTATGTGTGTATTTATTTCATTCAACAAACATCTACTGAACACCCACTATATGCCAGAATTTACATTGTAGGTCAAGACTACAAAGGGAAAAAGCCTTTGTAAAATATTCATAATCTAAAATAACCCATAATCCATGGACAGATCAATCAACTGATTTAATCATTCATTCATTGATGTGTTGGTCTCCTGTAACAAATTTTATATCTCCACCTAAAACCTGGGAATACAATGTTATGCAGATAAAAATGTTTCCTATCTTCATGGAGTTTATAAGCTTATAGACTAATGGAAAAGATAGATAATTACATAAAAATAGCTAGAAATGTGGTAAGTGGGAAAGGGTAGTATTCTATAAACAGTAGAAGTCTCTTTTAGGGGAATACTGCTCTTGTACTTGGAAATACTTTTAAAAGGGCTTCTAGTTTTTTAAGGGAAATTTTAAAAAAGAGGAGTTACTCTTCTCTGTAGTGCACCTATATATGAGGGCTATCTTTCTTGGTTCCATGGATTTATTCTCTAAATATATTCAAATAGTGTTTGAGCATCAGCTTCTAGGCATAGAATGGCGAAGACTGCAAAAAAGAAATGTTTGTAACGAACTTACAGTCTTATATAGGGTTTAAGCTACCTGGTCCACTAGTGTCTAAAGGGTCTATAGATTTATTCTTTCATTCATCCATTTATTTAACAAGATAGCCATAGCCACATACTGGGTAAAGTGTCTGATATGAAATTTTCGGGAGAGTTACATCTGATGCCCAATTGTTGTTTTTTTTTCTTTTTTCCCTCTAGTTACCTCAAGTTATCCTTAGATCCTCACTAAGTGTGTCAACCACAGCCCAGAGCTGGTTTAGGATCTGCACCTGGACTAAGAGGAAACATATGGCAACAAAGACTCAGAAGCATTTATAGCAGTCAGGTATTTTCAGAAGGATCCTGAGTCTCCTTTAGGAAGTATTTACTATTAAGATACTACATAAAGGAGTGATATGGGGCACCTGGGTGGCTCAGTCAATTAAGTGTCTGACTTGGTTTCAGCTCAGGTTATGATCTCACAGATTTGTGAGTTCAAGCCCTATGTTGGACCCTGCACTGGCAGCACAGAGCCTGCTTGAGATTCTCTCTGCCCCTCCCCCACTTGTGCTGTCTCTGTCATTTATATATATGGAGTGAGGGGCTCCTGGTTGGCTCAGTTGGTTGAGCTCAGGTTTGTGAGTTTGAGACCTGCTTTAGGCTCTGTGCTGACAGCTCAGAGCCTGCAGCCTGCTTCAGATTCTGTGTCTCCCTCTTTCTGCCCCTCCCACACTCACGCTCTGTCTCCGTCTCTGTCTCTCTCTCAAAAAAAAAATAAAAATAAAAAATAAAAAAAATAGGGAGTGATTTCGCAGGTCTGGAAAATCTAAGGACACTCAAATTATATTTTGATTGGGGGAAATGTATGACATTATGTAAGTAATCACTGGAGCATTAATCCAATTTAAATGCATGCACAATTTTCTTGAGAGAGGTCCTAACTATGATAAATCCTCCAAAGAGTTCATGATTGGCACCACTATCCTGCACCACACTAAAAAATCAAGAACCACTGATAAAGAATTAAAAAAAACCCTTATAATACAAATCAGTTACTATTATAATGAAGGAACGCACAAAGTTCCAACAACAAGCTAAGTGAAACAAAAGTGGCAATGGGTTTCATAAGGTTTCATTAAGTCCATTTCTTAAGGTTTCATTTACTTACATATACTTTTTTGTAAACACGAGTTTTGCAAAGTGGTTCAAAACATGGGTTTGAGGATCAGGCAGACCCGTTCTGAGATCCCACTACACCAGTATTTAGCTATGTGACTTTGAGCGAATTACTCAGTATCACTAATCACAATTCTCTCAGCTATGGGAAGAATGTGGGAAATAATAGTCTTCACAGTGGGCTCTAACAGTGCCTCGCATTCCTAATGGTGTGGTCCTAACTGTGAGGACTAAATGATAAAAACCATAGAAAACCACCTGGCTATTCAAAATGCTCAATAAATGTGAGCTACCATCACAACTACACGCACGCACGCACACACACACACACACACACACGGAAGAGAGAGTAAATTATTTCTGACAAGCTGTCTTTGCATTTATCCCATATATTATCAGAGTACAATTCCTTAAAATTTTTTAATGTTAGCACATAAAAATGTGTGTTCCAGTATGCATTTCCATAATAATGATGGTATTTCCAATGGTTGAGAGCAATGATGTGCATTTCAAGCAGATGAGCTGAGTGAAGTGTGAAGAGTTGAGGGTGGAAGATTTACATGGGGTGAGAGGCTTAAATAATACCTAGAAAATGCGATCCTGGTTTTTTTTCACAAATAAAAAAAATAAGTGATTACAAAGTAAAACCCAATTCTTATTTCTTTTTCAGGTCCAGCCTTTTATCTACTTGGTCTCATTAGCTTGCCTTGGCGTGGAGATAAGAATAGTTTTGCATTGCAAAACTGTCACTGTCACCATGAAGGTGAGATCTCATCTTTTCACTTTCCATGTACGTCATGCTTTAAGTCAGACTTCTTTACCTCTCTGCATTGCCAGGTCCTAAATTGCTAGGTCAGGGACCCATTTAGTAACCCACTTTTTATAAATCTAATGTTTCTAGATATTATACATATGAAAAAATACCTACAATGTGACTCTCATAAAGAAAGTAATGAGACCCTCTGACCATATGTGATAAGAGAGGAATCACTAACCACATTTTCCCCAAATCTATAACTTTTTCTAATTTTACTGCAATATTCTGAGAAACAAATAGTCACCAGTCCCATTACTGAGTCAAGGAAATAATTTAGTATGGTTCATTAGTGGAAGATGTTCTTTCTATTCTGTGCAGCCAGACTCCTCAACTGCATCAAGGGAGGAGGAGGGGGTTGCTTTCTGGTGAGCCACATTCTTAGTGTATTTGCATTTAATGCTGTTTTATTTTCTCCCATCAGAATTACTTTGTCTTGACTGTGTAATATATGTCAGAAATGAGAAACCAAATCCTTCTTCCTAGTCAACATTTAGGCCATAAATGTCTACCAAGCAGCCCATCACAAGGTCACAGACAAAAAGAGAAATGAATGGAAAGGGTGTTAGTCTGGAAGGGACTTTAGATGCTCTAACTGAACTTCCTCCTCGTCATAATGTTCACAGGGTTTTGCCATTGCTGCTGATGGTTTTTTGTTTGTTTGAATACCTACTCTGTCCCAGGCATTGTGCTAATCATTTTATATGGCTTGTCTCTTTAAATCCTCACAAAAAACCCCATAAGCCTACTACTGTTAGACTTATTTTAGAGGAAACTGAGGCATGGAGAGATTAGGTAACTTGCCCAGGGTCAAAGAACTAGTGAATGATGCCTTTGGGATTTTAACCCATGACCAAGCAATGCCAGGTTCTGCCCTTGTAGAAGAACCTGGCACAGCCCAGATGGCATGCAGCACTCCCTCTCGAACCACAGGACCATTGGTAAGTCATTTAAATTAAATGGAGTGCCTCCTACTTTAGAAGAGACTTGCTGTTTTGAGAGGTCCCATGCTTCTGTATCTCCCCTACTTTTCTGATGGTTCCAACTAACTGGCCTTTGTTTGAGTCTCTTCTTCTGCCCTTCCCTCAAATGCTGGCTGAAGAACTGGGGTTCTTCATCTTCATCCTCTTTGCTCTTTCCTCTTCTCAGAAAAGTCTGCCCCATTACCATGAATATAGTTATCACTGACAAATCACCTCCAAATTTCTACCTTTGGCCTAAACTGTCCCTAGAGCTCCAGACACAAGAGTACCACACCTCTCTCTGAATGTTGCAGAAGCAGCTACATTGATGGTGTCTAATACCAGGTACCTCTTCCCTTCTAATCCATTCTTTCCTCCTCTGTCTCTCCCAGTCATTCCACCTGGTACTCATGACCTACCAGTGCACAGGGCCACAAGTCCTATCAGTTTTCATCCCCTAAAACAGCTCCTAAATTTGTCCCTTACTTTCTACTGCATTTGCAAGAGTTGAAGACCTCATCATCTGTCATAAATAGATGTTGCAGTAGACTTCCTGCTCCATTTCTGATCTATCTTTCACTCAGGATCCAGAGCGATATTTCTAAAAATGAACTGATCACATTACTTTCCTGCTTTAAACCACGTATTGATTCTCTATCCTGACTGGGAGGGGAAAAACCCCCCACCATATTATGTATTGTGGACCAAAAGGATCTCTATGATCTTGATCTCTGGGAACACTCCAGCCTCAGCCCTCTGCTCCCACTTCATATTTTATTCTAGAAAGCCCAAACTATTTGTAGTTCCCCAAACATGCCAAGCTATTTTATGTTTTATGCCTTTGCCTATCCTGGGCCCTCTTATAGAAATACATCCTCCATCTACCTCTTCCTGTCATCTTAGAGAATTCCTCACCAGCTTTTAAAACAGACCTCACATGTCATCTCTTCCACCCATACATCCTCCTCTGGAAGCGTCTGCTCCTGATGTAGCTGTTGTTTCTTGTGCATCTTTGTTTCCTGGACATCCATTTCTGCACTTCTCACAAAGTATGGTAATTACTTGTATAGATGTCCGTCTAGTCCTAAAGACAATGAGTGCCTTCAGATATACAACACATACATACCTTCTAGACGTTGTATCTATTCAGATGATGCTCACACTCATTCAGCTATTTCACATACCCTCAGATTTTACACATGCTTCTTCAGTTGTTTTCACAAAAAGGATCTGAGGTCCACTTACATTCTACACACATCATTCAAATGTTATGTATGCTTGTGTAGATGTCATAAATGTTCCTTAAATATTACATGTGTTCACGTAAACATGTGTTCATGTAGATGTTAACAGGTGCACTTAAATGTTACACATGGGTGCTACTCATACTTAAAACAGTGGTTCTCAAAATGTGGCTCCCAGACCAGTAACGTCAGGATCATCTGAATTCATATTTTTTTAAAATTTATTTTTGAGAGAGAGAGAGAGACAGACAGACAGAGTGTGAGTCAGGTAGGGAGGAGAATGGGGGAGACACAGAATCTGAAGAGGCTCCAGGCTCTGAGCTGTCAGCACAGAGCCCGACATGGGGCTCGAAACCACAAACTGTGAGATCATGACCTGAGCTGAAGTTGGACACCTAACTGACTGAGCCACTCAGGTGCCCCACCTGAATTCATATTCTTGAGCCCAACCCCAGATCTACTGATTCAGAAACTCTAGGGAAAAGTTCCCAACAATCTGTGTTTTAACAAGTCCTGTAGGTGATTCTGATACATGTTCAAGTTTGAGATCCACTGACTTAAATGTTACACATCCTCATTCAGATGTTCTACATTTCAGCTCAGATCATATCCAGCTAATGCAGGTGATACACATATTCACTAAAATGCGACACTTACTAACTTAAAAAAAAAAACATATTCACTTAGAGAGTAAACGGCTCAAACATTACACACTGATATTTAGATATGCTTGCGCTTATTCAAAAGTCATACCTGAGGCAGTACAAACCCTCATCAGACAATATACGTGCATATTGAGATGATACACATGTTCACTGTCTCGTTGAAAATGTTCACTTATATCTTATATATGTTAACTATGCACTTTGATCTTCCACAGCCATGTGTTTGTTTAGATGTAACATACCCTTTTTCAGAGAGTACACATGCTCACTTGGATCCCACACATGTTCATCTGTGTTTCACAGCACACATAGGTGTTTTATAAACTCATTCTGATGCTACATGTGCTTACTCAGATCGCGCATGCTGAATTAGATGTCTATGGGATTAGTTAGCTGCATACTCACTCATTCAGATTCAGCCTTCCATACTCTGTATGTACTGCTAACCAACCCATGCTAAAGATGAAGGGGCATCTACTGTTCTACTTTCCCATCTTGATTATGGTATTCTTCTTTAGAAAGATTCCTCTTTCCCTGATCTTCTGTCTGATCTCCTGATGCTGTTGGTGTGTCACTCCCTTTGCAGAATGTGAGGCCCATGAGCTGCCTCAATGCTTTTTGTGATCTTTAGGGTAGCCCAAGAATACCATTGTTTACACAGAATTTATATCAGTTTGCCAAATTAAAATACCCTCATCTATTTGGGGAAAATTGTTCCAGTAACTATAAGTCTTTCACTGGGTTTGAATATGCTTTTAACCACATCTTCTGTCATCTCTGGAAATCCACAGTTATTTACCTACAAGGAACTCCATACTCATTCATTTCAGGGATACTTTTGATTGGTTTTACTTCATAATTTTGCAATTGCCTTGGCCACAATCAATAAGACAGGCTTGTACAGTGGTACTGGGTCAACATCCAAAGCAAGAAGTATTGATTGAGCACTTATTATGAACTCAACCTCCTTCAGTGGCCGGAAATACTTCTCTGCTTGTCCCAATTGTTTCCTCCTCCAATTTGTAGAGAAAGAGTTTGGTTTTTGGAGTCATACGGATACTAATTTGAATCTTGGTTCCACCACTTACTTGTCATTTGACCTTGTGAAAACCATTTAATATTTCACAGGCATTGTTTCCTCATCTGTATAATGGGAATAATGATGTTCACCTCGCAGCTTTCATGTGAAGGTTTTATGTCTGGCACACAGCATGTGATCAGGATAAGCTAACTTTTAAAAAGACTGTGTTATAAGCCAAATAAAGACAAGCATTATTTTTTCCCCACAATGGAGCTACTATAACACATGTAAGTAAGGTTGGGATTGAGAAGCAGCAAGCTCCACTTATACAGACAAACCCATCATAGTCTCAGAAAAGATCCAGACTGAGGACCCCCAGGGCAGAAGTCAGGACAATGCTTGAAGGTCCAGCATCCAAGCAAATCATCAGTTATGAATCCACCCACAAGTATTAGGCAACCCTCAGTAGGACCATAGGAGCAGTGAGAAATGCAGAAAGAGTCCCAGTTATCTCGAGTGTTACTGAAATAAAATCTTGGAATAGGGGTTATGTCAGAAGTCCAGTCCTATTGACTGAGGCACATGAGGAGAGAGGAAGACAAAAATACTGATTTTAGAAAACGGCACACAAGTAGACAATTCAAGAATGGGCAATTCAAGGTCTGAACAGGGATGGAGAACTAGCTAAACACAGACTACAGAGTCAATGTTCAGATACCACACTCCAAGTCCAACAGGCTGCAAGGCTGAAAATGGTAGAAGCAAGGAAACTGGGTTGGTGACAGAGTGGCTGTTAGAGTGGGTTTCACATTTCTGTGACACTTAAGTCACAAGTCAGTGCCTATTGACCACAAGTGTCACTGGCTATATACATTTACTCCTTAAAAAGGTAACATACATGGAGTACTTAGAACAGTGCCCCTGCTGTAGAAAGAGGACCAAATAAATGTTTCCTAGTGTGGTGATATTTATGAATTAATTCAGCAACCATATAATGTGTACCTACTGTGTTTTAGTAGTTAGGAATAAGGAAAAGTAAAATCATAATCCCTAATCTCAAGGGATCAATAGTCTATTGGCATAATCTAATTTAAACAATCTTAAAAAAATAAGAGAAAGAATGTCCGATTCTGCCTGGGTTTGGTGAGGCAAAGGTGTCCCAGAGAGCTTCTCCGATATGTTTGAGTGACTTGGGTATTTGGCAAGAAGACAGAGAAGGGGGTGGGTGGGTATTCAGACAGAATACCAGCAATGACAAAGGCACAAAAAGGTGATACATCTGGGGAAATGGAGGGAACCAAAGGTATTACACAGGGAATGGGGAAGGGTCAGGCTATGGAGGAAGGTACAAATGGCCTTAAATGTCTTCACAGGAGATTAGACCTAAAAATATAGGCAATAGGGAACCACTGAAGGATTCTAAGCAGGAGAATGACTTGAGTGGATTTATCATGTAGGAACATCACTCTGGCTACAGTGTGAACAGTATCTAGAGAAAGGCAAGGCAGGAAAAAAGGAGCCATGCTAGAACTGCACTGTGGCTGCATTTCAGTTGGAAGATGATGATGGTCTGGATGAAGTAGTAGCAGGAAGGATGAAGATGGGAGGAAAAATTCCAGAGAGAAGTGGAAATGACAGGATTTGGTGATCACTTGAACAAGAGAGAGAAAGATGTCTGGCCCACCTTCAGAAAAGCTGCAAGTTTTAAGCCAAGTATCCCAGTGTGACTGGGAACCATGATCTGCTCTGATATCTGGCACTCATACGGGGCCACCCCCTTTGTGAAGGATCCTGGAACAATGGCGATGATTCACAGATACCTGGTTAGTCATGCACTCTGGGGCCTTGACTGGAACGATAAAGCAGCGTGCTGATTTAATGAAAAGAAATGGTCACAATCTCCATTTCATTTAGCAAAGACTGAAGCAGCTGCCATAGTGATGCACTTATATGTCAGTTGAGTCAACGAATGGGGATTCTAAAGTTAAAACAGGAGTGCTTGAATGTGCAGTTGGTCAGTGGCTATGGTATATTTGCTGGATGCATCAAAACAGACAGGAAACTAATTATATGACTTCTGAGTGGACAGAAGCTTGACAGTCTGAAATTTCAAAGCTCTGTTACAGCTGTTTCAACCAAAATATTCAGTTAAAAATGTCAGGGCTACATATTAAGTGGGCACTCAATTGAGTGAATAAATGAATGAATGGATTTCTCTGAAATATTAAATCTAGCTTTCATGATTCCCCGGTGATTATATTATCGTTCACATTTTCCACATGAGCTTGGTGATGGCATATTAATAACTGAGAGTGTTGATTAATGGATCCATATTAACTTGAAGGGAAGTTTTAGTAGCATTCCCAGGTTTCTGTAAATAGCTTAGTTCTGTTCAACATTTTTGTCTATGGTTTGGATAAAAGTGCAACCGTCACTTAAATCAAAATGACTCAAAGCTGATGAAATCCTTCACTCCTTCCTTCTCTGCCTCCTGTGATGATCAGAGCAGGTCTGATCATTAAGAAGAAAATGAGAGCTAGAGGTTCTCTAGCTGCTTTATATTCTTTGGGAAACTAAGCAGGAAAATGGATGGAGAGGAGGGAAGGGCAGGGCAGAGGGAAATCAAAGGACAAGGGAACAGGAAACAGGAGAAAGGAAGAAAGGAAAGAAGATAGAAAATGAGAGCAGGGAGGAGGGAAGGTTAGGGGGAAGGAGATCAAGAAAAGAATGACAAAACCAACAGGATAGTGACATCATTGAAAGGAATGGAACTGAGGAAAGAGTCTTGCTCAAGGAAGAAAGGTCTCTAATAATGGCTTTAAATACTTTAAGGAGGTCGTGTAGAAGAGAAAATACTTCTATCTTGATTTGCTACAGGGCCAAGAGGTGCTAGTTTAAAGGAACCGGAATAAATGGAAGGCATTTAAGAAGATGATTGTTGGTTTGGTAAATGCAGAGTTTTCAAACAATTGGAACTACTGAAAAAAGTTATGAGTCGACATGTCATGAGCTACCAGTAACTGAAAAAGTTCCCAAGTTGTCTGCTGAAGCCTCAGGATTGGTGAATCAACTTCTGCCTGGTATGGATATTGGTCCAGATGATGATCTCATGATCCTTACCATAGCTATTCTAAATGTAGACCACACACACACACACACACACACACACACACACACACACACCATGTTCTGTGCTCAAGTTTGTGATAAGTTGCCCTAGCTACATAATGGAAAGTAGAGGAAAGGAGGAAGAGAGAAAGAGAGAAAGAGAGGAAAAATTCAGAGGATAAAAGGAAAGGAATTTTTTATTCATTCACTCTTTTTTTTTCATCCAGCAAGTATTTATTTGTGGTCAAAATAGACTGAAATTTACAGTCTATTAGTGAGACAAATATTAATTAAATATTCCCTCTAATGAATGCATAAATACTGAGATAATGGCTCTAATATAAGTGTTTTTGAAAAATACATAACAAAAGAGATTGATTGGGAAAGGGGGTGGGGTATGTCTTAGTTTAGGCTGCCATAATAAATTACCATAGACTAGGTGGCTTAAACAACAGACATTTATTTCTCACAGTTCTGGAGGCTGGGAATTCTAAGATCAAAGTAACCAGCCAATTGAATGTCTGGTGAGAGTCCTCTTCCTGGTTGCAGAAGGCTGTCTTCTCACGCAGTCTTCACATAAAGGAGAGAGAAAGAGACTGAGGGCTCTGATCTCCTCTTCCTATAAGGACCCTAATCCCATCATGGGGTCCTCCGACCCTCATTACTTCATCCAAACCTAATTACCTCCCAAAAGCCCAATCTCCATGTATCATCACACTGACGTTTCGCTGGGTGCGGGGGAACAAACTTTCATTCCATAACAGGGGGAGAGCCAAGGAAAATTTCCCTGAAGAAGTGAGCCCTGAGCTGGGATCTAGAGGATAGGTATGAGCATGGGAATTTATTCCAGACAGAGGATACAGCATGGGCAATGCTCCTGAAGCATGATGGAACTGGGGTCCTTGGCAGCACTGAGAGTCCAGTGTGTATAGAATACAGAGAACAAAGTGAGAGAGGTAGAGTGAAGCTCAAGAGTAAGTAGGGTTTCACCAAGCTGGGTCACTTTATTTGATAAAGCGTTTCAACAAATTTATACTAAGAATTTACTATGTGTCAAGCACCATCCAGCATATGGTAAGCAAGACAGATAGGAGTCACTGTGTCATGGAATTTAGAATCAAGAGGGTTAGAAAAACACTTAAACAAATACATCACCTTGCAAAAGTAGTAAATGCAAATGTAGGGACATAGGGACGTCTAACATATTCTAGAGATGGGGATCAGCAAAGTCTTCCTAAAGAAAGCGACCTTTAAAGTGAGACCTGAAAGAGAAATAAACTTTAGCAAAGTAAAGATTGAAACAAAATGTATTCTAGTTTTAAGGTGCAGGTATGTAGGCCCAGAGGTAAGAGAGAGTACCTTGTGTTAGAGGAAGATGAAAGAAGTTTGGAAGTGGCTTGGAAGATTGTATACCCTCTGTTATGGGTTGAATTGTGTCCTCCACAAAAAAGATAAGTTGAGGTCCTAACTCCCCAGTTCCTCAGAATGCAACCTTATATGGAAAGAGGGTCTTTGCAGATTTCAGCAAGATGCAGTTATTAGGATGGGCTCTAATCCAATGACTAGCGTCCTTATAAAAAGAAGAGAGTTGCACACGACATATACAGAAGGAAGACTATGTAATAGGGAGAATGCCATGTAAAGACTGGGATTATGTAGCTACAGACCAAGGAATGTCTGGGGTTACCAGAAGCCAAGAGTCAAGGAAGGGATCCTTCTACAGGTTTCAGAGGGAGTGTGACCCTGCAAACACTTTGATTTAGCCTTCAGAACTATGAGACCATACATTTCTCTTGTTCTAAAACCAACCAGTTTGTGGTACTTTGTTACAGGATCTTTAGCAAACGAATACATCTTGCAACTACCTTTTCCAAGGGCACTTTAGAAATATGTATCGAGTACTTTTAATATATTGATTTTTGACTTAGTTTCTAGTAATTTTACTAATAAAATAACAAAAGACTGTTTAAACAAGAAGGTTCATTGCCATAAACATAGTAATGGAAAATTAGTAACAAATTAAATAAAAAAATAAGAAATTGGCTGACTAAATCATAGGTTCATAACCTGGAATAGGATGTCATGGATTAAGCCCTATTAAAATGCTTTTTTAGAAGGAAGCTAATGACATGGAAATAATGTTCACACTGCATTTTTATGTGAAAAACCAGGTTGCATTCTGTCTAATATTATTTCATCTTGGTACTTCATGTATATGAATGATAATGGTGAGGATCAGAAAACAGTGAAGGGGAATAGACTTTTCACCCTGAAATATGCCTCTTCCATATAAGGACTAATTTAGACTGATTATTTTTAAGACACAGCAGGGAGAGTTAAGAAAACTGAGTAGAAGTTACCCTTTTGTAAGATATTCTTACATTTATAAGGAAAATCTCCATTTGTAAGGGTGTATGAAGGGTGTATGTAAGACGAAGAAAGACTAAGTCTCTGGAAACTCTTCCCAATGGACAAGCTTACCCTTGTTGGTGATTTTCATTTTAATACTTTTCTGTTTTTTAGATCATTCTACAGTAAACATAATCATGAAAATACTATTACTATCTTTCAAAATACACATAATTAAGCTAATTTAGTTAATAATAATTTGGTTAATAATTAATAATATTCTATCTAGCTATTTATCTTTCAGCTCCATCACTTACTATGAGTTCTTGGGTAAGTCCCTTGATTTTTTAAGACTCAGTTTAATCATCTGTAAAAGAGGAATAGGAAATTTCTCATTTTTTGTTGTGAAGATTGAAGAGATAATGGATATCATGCATATTAGCACAATGCTTGGCAAATACTAAGTAGTCAATAAAAGTTACATGCCTGTCTCTTAGGTTTAGTGTATTAAGAATCAGACATCCATGCCAGCTTGTAAGGAAGAGTAGATCCTTGTGAGTTTTACATGTCCACCATTTGGAATCACTGCAAGGTGTCAAAATATTTATTTAATTACCTGAGTACTAACATTCAGGGATCAATGATCCAGCACAGCAACGAGCAGCTCTTTTGTGTTCATACCATGACTTTCCTATAAAAGTTATAACTGCAGTATAAAGAAATTTCTAGAGAAAGAATAAAAGGCTAAACAGGTTAAAAATGTTTGATTGCCGTAAGATAAATGACAGCAGAAATATCATTGCAACCATTTCCCATTGTAACCCTTGCTGTAATTTCCTCAAAGCATTTTACAGGGTGAGAGCAGTGCAAAATGTCTTTTTGGTCATATAGAGCTCATCAATGGTAAATTGTACTGCTGATTATTTAAGATGGTCTGACACAATCATTGTGAAAATTAGCAGTCATTCAATGTTTTAGACCAAAATGCTGTGTTTTATAAAAACAGGGGTGGTGGGGGAGGCAATGAAACACAGTAAGTAGGTATCTGGATTATTTTCAGTTTTACTCTATCCTTCTAGTCATTTCATTTGCCTAACATATGGCCTATCTGACTCCTGCAAGTAGGGAGCAGACAGCAATTTCACAAGCAAATAAACCCTATACTGGTTCTCAAAGTCACCTCCTTTAACTGGCTGCACCTGCAGTATTCTAGCAGAAAGTCCTTGAAGTTCCTTGCTATCTCTGAATTCTATTAGTCCTTTCCATGGGGATTGGGATGGTAGGATTGAAGGTAGAGGAAACTTGTATGCTTCTGCTCACATTCCAAACTTTACCAGTAAGGGTCCTCTTCTAATTTTTACTTGACAAAGCCTAGCATTTTATTCATTCAGTGCTGACAGAGCCTCTGCATGTGCTGTTTTCTCTGCTTCGTGCCGGCATTTCAGAACCATTATGGAAGAACCATTTGCCTCAAAGAATAATAAGCAGACAATTCTGATGAAAATAGTACCAAATGGTTACTCTCACTTTCAGAAAAGATTAGAGTCTATGTTTTGGAACATTGAATGGGTTAACTTTTCCCTTCCCAGTTCCCAAATAATCTACCATGTAAGACCTTAGAGATTTATTTACATAAAATATATTGACAGTTCACATTAGTGTAAATGTAGTTTTCTGTTCATTATACCACATTTTCTGAAAACAAAAAACAACTATATTCAACCCAGTCTAAGTTGACTTTAGAGGGCCACTGAAGTGAGACAAGAGTAACAAAGCCAGAGTCAATCAAAAAATGAAACCTGGATTAAAACAAATATTTATCCTAGATACAAGCAGCACTTCTTTTGATAGAAACAGATGTGGCTTTTTAATCTCTTTTTCTTTCTTTCTCAGGGTTTCTGTGGTTATTGGGCCACCAGAGTTACATGTATGGAGACTTTCAGTAGGAAAAATGAAGACAAGGATGAGAAAAGACTAGCAGAATGAATAAACATAAAACATGCATATTAAAGGACCTTTGCAATTATAACTTCCTTTTCTCAAATGAAGGGAATGTCAGTGAAACTCACTTCCTAGATTTCATAAGCATTATTTGTCATTATAAATAATAAGAACTTATTCTTGAATGTTTTTTGATTTGGGGAAACTCATGAGATAATATTTAGATTAGTCATCAAAGCTCCTGAACACTATGGGTATAGATTTTGGTGTGATGCTAAGTAATCCAAGAAAGAGTTTGGTACTCTGCTTGTGGCTTTGTGGCTGTTGGTCTACTGTGCATGATTCTGACCAAAAAGTGTGAGGGCTACCCACACACTTCTGTTCTACCCTATAACTCAACCTTTGGATAACAGCAACAAACCTCGGGTCAGAGTCTAAGATTTCTATGAGCGATGACATGGTTGACAAGCTGATGTATGGCCCAGATCACCCTTCAAGGTAGGATTTATTGCTCAGGTGATCTGCAGGCAATCTCCAGATGTAAGCATCTTCTTTAGCTATAGAGAGCTACTTGGCTCTGAGGCATACCCTTCATGGAGTAGCCCATAGCTGGATACTGAGCAAGATAGGGCAAAAAGGCCTGGGCATTTTGACCTACCACAGGACAATCTGATGGGAAATATCAGTCCAAGAGCTTCCTTAGGATTGGCTAAGACTGTGTCAGATATATATGGCAGTTCAACTTCTTCCTCTGCCCAATCTTGCTTTCTCTCAACTCTTGCATAGGTGTTGATCCCTGATAAATGTCTTGTACCCCAAATCCTATCTTTTTTAATTGAAGTATAGTTGACATACAATATTATATTAGTTCCAGGTGGGTTACATAGTGATCCAACAATTATATACATTATGAAATGCTCATAATAAGTATAATTACCACCCATCACCATAAGAAATTCTTACAATATTATTGACTATATTTCCTATGCTGTACTTTTCATTCCCATGACTTACTTATTTTATAACTAGAAGTTTGTACCTCATAATCTCCTTCACCTATTTCACCCATTGGCCTACCCTCACTCCTCTCTAGCAACCACCAAAAACCATAACACAAAAATGGAATCATAAATACAGTGAACAAATTGGTGGCTCCCAATCTATCTTAATGTCTGCTTCCAGAGAACCTAAGTGATGATATAGGTTGAGTATATAAAAGTAAATGTTTTTAGGTATTCAAGAAAGCTACATTAAAAACAGTAGATAAATTAATATACCATATTAATTGATTAAAATACAAAAGCCACATAATCAGAGTTTCAAAAAATCTAACACCATTTCATAATAAAGATACTCAACAAAAATGAAATAGAAGAAAATTTCCTTAACTCAATTATTGAGTGACATCATACTCAATGGTGACAAAGTTTTCTCCCTAAGATAAGGAACAAGACAAAGATGTCCAGTCCTACTACTTTTATTTAATATTGTATTGGAAGTTTAAGCCAGGACAATTGGAAAAGAAAATGAAATAAATGGCATTGAGATAAGAAAGAATGAAATAAAACTATCTCTATTTGCAAATGACATGGTCTTGTACACAGGAAACCGTAAGAGATCAACAAAAATACTATTATAACTACTGATCAATAAATTCAGCAAGGTTGCAGAATATAAGATCAATATACAAAATAAATTGTTTCTATATACTAGAAATGAACTATCCAAAATTACAATTAAGAAAATAAGTCAATTTTCCATAGCATCAAAAATATATTTAAGAATAAATTTAACAAAATAAGTGAGAAACCTACACTCTAGAAATTAAACAAAAACACTGTTGAAAGAAATTAAAGAAGATCTAAATGAATGGAAAGATGTTTCCATATTTATCACCAGATGACTTAATATTGTTAAGATGGCAATAGTCCCCAAACTGACTCAATGCAATCACTATCAAATACTATCAAAATTCAATCACTAAGCAAAATAATTCAATGCAATCACTACCAAAATCCTAGGTGGCTTCTTGTACAGAAATGTACAAGATGATCCTAAATTCAAATGGAAATGTAAGGGGCCTGGAATATCCAAAACAATTTTGAAAAAGAAAAAAAAATGTTGGGGGTCACACATACTTCCTGATTTTAAAACTTACTACAAAGCTATAGAAATCAAGATAGCATGGTACTGGCATGAGCATGAACACGAACATATAGATCAATAGAATAAAATGAAAAGTCCAGTTATATACCCTTGCATTTATGGTCAGTTGATTTTGACCAAGGATACCAAGACTATTTAATGAAAAAAGACCAGTGTTTTCAACAAATGGTGCTGGGACAACTCAATATCCACATACAAAGACTGAAACTAGACCCCTTCCTCACACAATACCAAAAAACTAACTAAAAATGAATCATAGACCTAAATGCAAGAGCTAAATTTATAAAACTCTTAGAAGAAAATATGGAGTAAATCTTTATCACCTTGTTTTCTTTAATACAACACCAAAAGCACAAGCAGTAAAACAAACAAACAAACAAATAAATAAAATAGGGCATCACCAAAATCTAAAGTTTGTGCTTTAAAGAATGAGAAATTTAGGGGCGCCCGGGCAGCTCAGTTGATTAAGGTCATGATCTCAGCTCAGGTCAGGATCTTGTCGACCGTGGGTTTGAGCCCCATATCAGGCTCTGCGCTGACAGCTCAGAGCCTGGAGACTGCTTGGATTCTGTGTCTCCCTCTCTCTCTGCTCCTCCCCCACCCCCCTCTCTCAAATAAAGATTAAAAAAAGAATGAGAAAATTAAAAGACAATGCACAGAATGGGACAAAATATTTGCAAATCATTATAACTAACAAGGGACTTGTATTTAGAATGTATAAAGAACACTTATTAAAAACACCATGCAATTTAAAAATGGACAAATGATCTGAATAGAAATCACCACAAAGAAGATATATAAATGGCTAATAAGCGCATGTAAAGATACAAAACATTATTAGCCATTAGGGAAATGCAAATCAAAAACAAAATAAGATACATCTTCATAACCATTAGGATGCCTACAGTCACAGAACATTTAATACAACAAGTATTGGTGAGCATATGAAGAAATTGGAACCTTCCTACTTTGCTACTGGGAATGTAAAGAGGGGTGGCTTCTTTGGAAAACACTTTGGTAGTTCCTCAAAAGGTTAAATATAAAGTTTCCATATGACTGAGCAATCCTATTCCTAGGTATATATGCAAAAGAAATGAAAACATATATCTATACAAAAACTTGTATGTGAATGTTCATAGCACGATTATTCATAATAGCTAAAAAAGTAAAAACAATCCAAATGTCCATCACTCGATGAATGGAAAAATAAAATGTGGTCTATCCATATAATGGGCTATTATTTGGCAATAAAGAGAAATGAAGTATTCATATATCTGCAGCATAAATGGTCCTTGAAAACATTATCCTAAGTGAAAAAAAAGTCACAAAAGACACATATTGTATGATGTCATTTATGTGAAATGACCAGAATAGGCAAATTGAAAGAGACAGAATCAGACTAGGGTTTCTGGGGCTGAGGAGTGGGACAGCTGGGCGGGAAATGAGAAGTAACTGCTAATAGGGACAGGGTTTCTTTTGGGTATGGTGATGATGTTCTACAGTATATTGTGGTGATGGCTGCACAATTCTTGAATGAATACACTAAAAATCATTGAATTATATTACTTTAAATGAGTGAAACGTTTGGCATGTGAATTACATCTCAATATAGCTTTTTTTTTTTTTTTTAACAGCATTGGTACAATAAAGCATAGAAAATCTTCACAAAATATGTTCAGGACATTATATGTTCCCTGAAACCAGGTGGTAATACTTTTAAAGTTCAGATTCAGATAAAGATGGACCAGTAGAGCCATCCTGGTCCATCTCTAGTGAGAGAAGAGGAATCGCATGAAGCCAGAGTAAGTTCTGGGGGCAATCTAAAGAAGTGAGTCCACCTTATAGATTGCCTCATTGTCTCCAGCACCACCTCCTCCTTCTGAAAACTAGTCCCAGCGCCCCCTCCTTTAAGGGTCCTATCTTTGACCTACTGCAGAATACCAGAATCTAGTTTCTAGTAGCTTTCTGGGAAAAGTTCATTAATTATGACTTTGGTTTTATTTCCAACAGGAATTTTTTTTTTACCCAATTTTTTCCCTAATCCCCATAGTCTCCTTTTGTCTCTAATATTGACTCCAACTGTTTGGTTTTGAGTACTCATGCCTCTACATTTAGGTTTATGGATATAGATGGCTCCATATGGCCCTGTGCTTTGTGGGTGGATCCCATCCTCTCCTCTGTCTCCATCCCCTTTACTGGCCTCATAGGCAGCCCTATGAATTAATCAAGTCACTTCTAGTTACAAGTGGCAGAAGAACAATTTAAACTAGCTCTGGCTAAAAGATAGAGAAATATCTTAGAAGCATATGCTGGAGTATCATTTTCTATAACTTAAGAAATAGTTGAACAACCAAATTGCGGGAAAGGTACTGTTGGGCCTCAAAGATAACTGGATACGAATATCATCTGGACTTTTGCTCACCTCATCTCTTATCTCTGCTTCTCTCCATGAGCCTATTCTAGTCTCACTTAGAGTGGCATCTTTCAAAGCAGGAAATGACGGCCATCAGGAGTTCCTAAGCCCCCATCTCAAGGCTTCCATATCACAGAGGTAAAGATCCTACATTTTAATTTTAATATGAAAACCACAGAGAAAACATCTTATTGACTAAGAAATTAGAATTTCTATCTAATTTGCATGAATTGCAAAGTAATGCCGGATCTAATCTAGCCCTGAGAGTTCTGAGTATATGGCAAGAATTCTTACTGTTAGTGCTGTTTAATCAGACCATCGTTAGGTAGGGGATGCATTCTCCATTCCATCCTAGGCCCTCTCCTGCTCACTGATGTTGTGCTGCATGGCTGTCCCTGAAGGTATTTGAGTTTGTAGCCCAATCCAGATTAAAATTCTTAAGGACAGGCACTTAGCCATTTTCACTTCCCTATACTCAGTACCCTAGTCCAATACCTGCACACAGTGTTTTAAAGAAATCTTTGAATCAAATATTGAATTGAATTGTATTAAGGTCAATGGAACATTGCACAGTGAATTACCATATCCTGCATTAGAAAAAAAATGACTCTCTGAAGCTCTGATTCTCCACTTTTTTCTTTACTAACAAAAGTCAGATACTTTACTTTCTCGCCTGTAAACTGAGTATAGTAATGATACCAGCATCACAGGGTATTGCGTTAAAGAAAATGAAGCAAATAAAACACTTGGCACAGAGTGACATTCAATAAAATAAGTAATCATCGTCACTGTCATCATTACCACTCTGCTTTCATTCTTATATGCCCCATCCACATGGATCTAGTGATGTACAACAAAGTTTTAGTCCTTCTCTTCCATTGGTAGGAACTGTCACCATGTACCTTGCTCAGCGGAGCATCCCAAGCCATCTAGATCCTAGAATTTAGAAAAGAGAATAGGCCCTAGTAGGTCCCAAAAGCATACCGCAGACTCTGCTGCTCCTCCACGAACTGGGGACCACCGGAACATTTCTAACAGATCTTCCCTGTTTAAACAGCTTCCGGGCACTCCATACAGGAGGCTCTGCATCAAAGTCTCCGTGTGTACAAAGTATAGAATAGGCTCCATTATTTTGACAGTAGAAAATCCCCTTAAAGCCAGCTAGTCAAAGGAAACACAACTTATCTTCTATGTTCCTCAGTTATTAGATCTACAGATTTGGGGGACATTCAAACTGCATCCTCCTTATGAACAAACTATAGAGGTTAATTAGGCATTATCAGCCAAGAGGAATTCTCTTGAGATATACACATAAATATTCTCACCCTTATTACAAAACTTGGAACTACCCTTCCTTTGCTATTTAAGATAATGTATCTGGTCATTAATAAGTAAACAGATGAAGGAATAGACCTTTGTATTCAACATGGCGGTCCTCAATCAAACTTTCTCCTTTAAAATAGATAATGTAACCTGTACTGAAGAGGCTGTATGGTGGGCAATCACCTGTCTTAAGGGGCCACTTCTTTATAGTGCAGATGCAGTTTTCAATACCATTTTGATTCAATCTTTTATTAAAGATCTACCTTGAGTAGGCAATTGATTTTTGTTAGTCCCTGGAGTAAATGCTTAAAGGAGGCTTCATCGCATTTATTTGAAGAGGTTCATGCTCCTTTATGAAATGCATTTGATTTGATACACAGGAAAAAGAAAAGGTTTCATTTACTAAGTGTTCATTCTTTTCACAATTTTGCATTACCTTTTTTTTTCTTTTTAAATGCCAGAAACCCAGTTGTGAATCACAGATCCTTTAAGTCCTATTTATTTTCCTAGCTCAATTTTTTAAATACCCACTCCAGATCTGAGAAATGTATCAGCTAGAAGGCCTGAAAATTCTGATACTTTTCCTTGTGTTTATTACTTTGTCCAACTATACTTGTGAATATTTAGACATCTTAAAATATTTTAGTTAAAAATGATATATTTCATAAGTCAATTAGAGAAAGACAAATACCATATGATTTCAGTCATATGTGGAATTTAAGAAACAAAATGGGTGAACATAGGGAAGGGGAAAAAAAGAGAGAGGGAAGCAAACCATAAGAGACTCCTAACTATAGAGAACAAACTGAGGGTTGATGGAGGGAAGGGTGGGAGATGGGCTAGATGGGCGATGGAATTAAGAAGGACACTTGTTAGGATGAGCACTGGGTGTTATATGTAAGTGATGAATCACTAAGTTCTACTGCTGAAACCAATGTTACACTATAGGTTAACTAACTAGAATTTAAATAAAAACTTGAAGAGGAAAAAAAAGATATATTTCACGCATTTTATTGTTCTGTTGGAATTCTCTCAATAGTATTGATGTTCACTGCCCACCGAGATTGGACACAGGTAAGAAAGAAGGTCTCTTGTGAATGAAACTAACATCTACACCTAACAAGGACGCCTCGTGTGTAATAAGAAAAATTCTAGGGGGAACCAATGCACATTCCATAAAGCAGGATTCATTTTCTAGTCTGTGCTATCGAACCAAGTTTATGCAGGTCTTTCCCTAGATTCTGCAGGAGAAGTGGGCTGGGCTCACTCATCTTTGACCACTCCCAAGCCACTTCTGAAATGCCTCTTCCATCCTTTTCTCCATTCTGACAATCCTGCTCTTTCTTTGAATAGTAATAGCTGCACTAATAATCATGGTGTTGACAGTAGCTGCCCCTCCCTGATCTGTCCTGGACAGTTTCCTTATAGTTGCTCAGTTATCTTCACAGCAGTCGTTACAGGAGTGCTAACATCATTCTCATTTTATAAATAAGGAGGCTGATATTTAGAGAGATTAACAGTTGGATCAAAATCACTCACACACATTTGGCTCCAGGTCTGTCTCACTCCAAAACCCATACTCCGTACTCTTGTGCAACACCGCCTCCAGTGGGGTCAGAACACCCTGGCCAAATAAATAATCATTCTATCTTATCCGTATGTATGTGAGATCTGTCACAATATCTTGCAATATTTAAAGATAATAGCAGAAAGAAAGTAAACTTGAAGCAACTTAGAAAACCCTTTAGTAGCACATAAAAAGTTCCCCTTTTACCCTTACAAGTAAAACATTTACTAATGTTTGAGTTCATGTGTTGTTTCTAAATCTCTTCATAGATTCCATCAGTACTCCAGATTTAATTATCTCCTAGTAGTGGTTATTAAGCTCTTTTTAATGGCTCCAAGTTTGTATTGATTCATTGTTCGTACAGACTTTGTACCACAGGTAGGGTGTAGCCCCCACATTGCAATGCCATGCACACAGGAGGAAGATACTGCATGTTTGTTGTTGATGAGGATGAAGAAGAAATAAAAGCACTGTCTTTCCAAAGCAAAACCCAGAAAAGGCCAGGAGTGGCCAAGCTTCCAGTGCAAAGGAGTAAATGACAATTTTATTTCCTTGAGTTTGATTTTGCAGTTAAACAGGAATCCAACCCAGTTTTCCACGTGGCAAGGACAGCTTTCTCCCTGCAGCATGGTCTCACAACACGCAGTAACACACATACACGGAGGAGAAGTTGCATGGGCAAACCTCACTAAAAAAATCGTAGTCTCCTCCTTGAAAAAAAAACAAAAGCTTTCCTGCTCACTCCAATACCCCAGCCCTCAACATAAAAAAGGAAAATAATACCAAAAAAACCTCCAGATGAAATTATGTTGTAACTAGACATGAAAAGTAACAGAGAAGAAAAACAGAAGGTAGAGCAGGTAAATCTAAGGACTCTGTGAAAGTAGAGGAGTAATCAGCCACCACTTTTCCGAAAAGAAATTGGAAGATATATTATTAATGGGTAGGTTGTTATATGCTAAGTGTTTTTCCTAGCAGCTGCTAGAGCCTCCTCCGCTCCACAATCCTTACGGAGTCACTGCCCATCTGGCAGCAGCTACTCCCGCCGCCCTCAAAAATGATGCCCAGGCACTAATTGGATATAAGTGACTTGATCTTGGGGACAATTCTGCAATATGCAAACATGCATCAATGGGAGCACTGCATTTGCTTAAAACTGCAGATATTTCTTAATCCAGACAAAGAAGAGCGTGTCCCCGCTCCTGCACTAATCGCTGTGCTTTACAAAGGCAATGCCAGCCAAGTTAAAATCCATGCTGAGGCTCCTAGCTCTTTGTCAGTTCAGCTACTCACAAGCTTCAGCGGATTCCCCTGATAACGCACTTCAACATCCCACGCAGTCAGGAGATTTCTGCCATTACCTAATCTCCATTCCTCTTTTTTAAATGTAAATACATCCCTGCTCATCTTATCTTACGCAGAAACAGAATTGGACCATGTCCATATGTAACACAGAGGGGAAAAAAGTAAATCAGAATTTACTGTAGCTAAAATCAGAATTTACTGTAGCTATTTCTGCTTTCTAATGGGGAAGTATAAGGATAGAGATGCCATAATTCATAAAACTCTCCATTCCTTCCAACCCAATTCAGAGACCAGAGAGGAGGAAATAAGTTCAAAAGCACTTCTGACTTCAAATGGTGAATTAAACATATGCATTTAGTTCTGCTCTCTCTCAAACCCCACTAAATCTCAAGTACGTTTTTTTTTTTTTTAATGCATGAACTTATAGAGCAAAATGGGAGAGGAGACAATAAACCAAAAACCATAAGGTTGAGGGCTAGAAAGTTTATGGATGGGTGGTGAGTGACTTAGTAGAATTGAAAAAGCAAAATTCTAAATCAGTAGCAGGGAAAGGCATGAAGCAATCTGCTTTACATTACAGAACTCCCAGCAGGCTCAGAAATCAATGGCACCAAATACTTCTAGAAGGGGTAGAGAAGACGAAGCTAACAAAAGCAAGATCTGTAAAAGGAATGTTTAAGAAGCAGTTGGCTTCCCCAAAGTCTTTTCCCCTTGTTCTTCCTCCATCTTGGAAGAAGCCTGAAGCTTTATTTTGGGGGAAAGGAAATGGAGGATCTCTGAACTGGGGGACACCAGGCACATTTGAGAGTTGGGCCCCACACTGCAAACAATGTAATTATAGAGCATTTATATACTGAATGTTCAGACCTCAGCCCTTTGTCACATCCACTCAGCTTCCAGAGGTTGGCAAAGAATTAGAAGAGTCTTATCCAGGGATTGTAACCAGAAAAAAAACACCCAAAACATAAAAATTTTTTAAATATTTATTTATTTTTGAGAGAGAGACAAGTGGAATGTGAGCAGGGGAGGGGCAGAGAAAGAGGGAGACACAGAATCTGAAGCAGGCTCCAGGCTCTGAGCTGTCAGCACAGAGCCCGATGTGGAGCTCGAACCCACAAACCACGAGATCATTACCTGAACTGAAGTCAGGCACTTAACCAACTGAGCCACCCAGGTGCCCCAAAAGAAAATTCTAAATATCATAAATGTCCCAAGAAATAAGTCCATCCATTCCCCCTACAGTGAAGAGCCAACAGACCTCTAGTACCCAGAGATTCCAAATTGTGTCATGTTAAAAAAAGTTTTTTTTGAGCAACCACACCGAATAGAGAAAATGGAGGAGAAGGAATCATCAGTAAAAGAATTTAATAAAATTCCATACACATGAGACATGAATCTCAGGTTTCAAGTTCTGCCCAGCATAATGGTTTGGCATAATGGGTGAAAATAAACCAACACCAAGGCATTTCACAGTGAAATCTCAGAATCCTAGGGAGAAAGGAAAGATGCTAGAGACTTGCACAGGGAAAAGAAATGCTGTCACACAAAGGATGAATGGCTTTGAAAATGAGAAGACAATGGAGCAATGCCTTAAAAATGTTAAGGAAAAAGTGATTTTTAATCTGGAAGGCTTTATCTTTCCAAGTATCATTATTTAATGTGAGGATAAAAGAGAGATAATTTCAGACAAGAAAATTCTAAAAAATAAAGCCAAAAATATCTTACCTCTCATGCACCCTTTCCTGGGAAGTGAGGGATGTGCTCCAGCAAACAAAGGAGTAAAGCAAGAAAGAGGGACAACTTTATCAAAGTCACTCACACAGGTCTGTCTCACTCATACTCTTTACTCCCACGTAACACTGCCTCTAGAAACACTGGATTTGAAAGTCCTGGCCAAAATAAGGACTATAAGCATTATATCAGTGCTGTCCTTCCAAATTCAGGACCCCAAAAAAGCAAGGAGTGGCCAAACTTCAAGTTTCCTAAAATTCAGGCAACAGAAGAACTCACACAGGAAAGCAGAGAAGAGAATCCTCCGGATGACAGTGAAGAGCGATGGTAAGATAAAATCAGTGCAGCCAGACCAGAATGCAGCGGGTCAGAAGACTCTAGAAGAGAGTTCTGTATACAAGAACATAAGATGTAAAGCTTGCCTAATGAGAAAGAAAGTGTGGAGAGGAAATTTTCTTCAAAACATGTTAAGGGGATGCCTTTGGGGAAGCAGAAGTGGCAGGCGCTCTGAGTTCCAAGGAGGGAAGGTGCATAAGCAGGAGGGAAAGAGTAGGTCTGTCTCACAATATCTGTAAGATCTGGAGAAGCAGAGGCAACACTTTCTTGGGCTTAGTCTATCTGACTGTGGCACCAACAGAGTGTGTGGGATTTGCCTCTTCAACAGAGCAGTCTTAGCACTAGACTACTGGAGTGTTGGCAGAGAGCTGGAGGGCATATGAGAAAAGGCAGTACCTCTGGTAATGGGAGGTGGCATTGGTATACCTGTAGTAGTTAGGACACAAGTAACACACCCTCATATAACTTTACCAGGCATCTTACAGGAAGAGAAAGAAGTAGCAAAGGGAAAATGGCAGATATAAGGGGTGGCTGAGAAGATCTGTTCTAGAACACTCTTGGATCATCCTTTAGAGACTCCGCAAACATCCAGAGGAATTTTATGGTAGGAAGGTAAGTTTTCATTTCACTCTAGGAAGTATGATTTACACACACACACACACACACACACACACACACACTCCCATCCAAATTTGGGCTGATATTCAGACTAAAATAGACAAGTAACTTATTAATTTATAAATGTCTTAATTAGATTTCACTGCTAAAGCCAATTGTTTTGTTTCAACTAGAAAATCTGCCCTACTTAAGACATTAGTACCCAAACCAATTGATAATGGGTTTGCATTTCCACAAGTGTGTTTGAATTTCAGTTATCTGACATAGCACAGTAGGGAATTACTATTTGCATTTTCAGGTACCGGCATCTGGAATTCAGGCATGAGATTGAACACAATTATTCCTCACAATAAAAGTAAACAGAGCTCGGCATGAATCTACTAATTGTTCTTTCCCACTGAGCTACAGTTTTTAGTCAGAAAACATACATAAAAAAGTAAGTACCAATCTGTCCAGCCTCCTCACAAAGGCCAAACTTAGCTTCTCAAAGCCTAAATCACATTGTTACTCTTCTGCTTAAAACTCTCTGATGAAGAATAAAACTCAAAACTCCTATCATGGCAAACAAGGCTGTAGCTCAGTGGGTCTCAAACTTCAGCACACATCACTGGGAGGGCTGGTTGAAACTCAGACTGCCAGGCTGCACCCATGAGACTTTGATTCAGTAGGTCTGGGATAGGGGCCTGAGAATTTGCATCACTCCCAGATTCCCCAATGGTGCTGCTGGTGGTGGTCTGGGGACCCCATTTTGAGAACCACTGCTCTATGTGCTCAGGTCCCTGTCAAATCTCTAGCTTCATCTCCTAATAGCTTCTTGCCCAATATACTTCACCATACTGCCTTCTTCCTGACCCTCATGCTTGTTCTAGGTCAAAGTCTGCATTTATCGTTCCCCCTGCCTAAATCTGTTCTCCCTGTGATCTTCATCTTCTCCGAAGGGCCTTCTTAACCACCCTAGCTGGAAGAACTCTGTACCACATCCAGTCTATACCATTGTCCTATTTCATTTTCTTATCACTGGCACTTAGAGATCTGAAGGTATGTATGCTGTAATGATTTGCTCATTATCTGTCTCCCCTACAGAGAGTAACTTCCATGTGGGCAGGGACTCCCTCCTTCTGTCTCTCTGGTTTATTTGTCGTACTTGGAGGCCAATGAGAAATAATTTTTGGATGAACAAACAAATATTTGGAGGAGACCAGGCCTGTGGTTCGAGTTTTCTAGTCATGAGACAACTCACATCACTAGCCAGACAAGCACCTAACAGTCCTACCTCAACTGGTCTCTTTCCATGACTCTCATCCAAGAACCTTTTGTTCCCCATGGCATCTGTAATTAGAAAATTTATTCCACATGTCATTTGTAATTAGAAAATTAGACCAGGAGGTATAATTTAGTACAAAGTTGGTAGAATGTCTGTTCCACTAAGCCGGCATATAGTAATATTAGCCTTTTTCTAACCAAGAAAATCAAGCTATTTTATAAAAAGGGGAATGATGCTGTAAGCAAATTAAATATATTTTAAAATGAAGCAGAATTAAAATTTATTTGGATGTAAAGCTGTGATCCCATCTATGATCTCAGGCATATGCCCTTGAGAAACCACCAAAATTGCAAATCTGTAAAAGAAAATGCTGATTTTCAAGATTTTTTTAAAAACGTTGTTAGAGCCCTTTCAATAACTCATATTTGAACCCAAACATAAACATTTAAAAATCGCTTCTCTAGATACTGGGTTATTTAACAACTGTCTGTACTCTACTCTTACAAAAATCTTAATTTTTACACTATTCATTTGAGTGGTTTCTCACAATCGTTGGCCATGGAAGTTCATTTTCAGGAAATGCTTAATGTTTGGTTCATATTCTGTGGCTCACGGTAAGTGATCTCCTTAATTTCTTTGGGTTGGGAAGGGAAGTAAACACTGCACTTTAGAATCAGATCACTGCTGGGGGTTTTTAATGGCACTTCATAAACTCGTATCTGTAATTCTCCACCCACATAGTCATTGTACTGAATGCATTTCTATTATATGGACTGTTTTCTGGGAAAAATCACTTGATCAGTAGCTCAAAACTTGGCCCAACACAGTAGGCCTCTTTCACCCTTTTCTTGGTGTCCTGTTAAACCTTGCAGAACCCTGATGTTCTGCAGTGAATGACTGACCAGCATAGCAAACAAAGAGATCAGGAATAAAAGTTATATTTAAAGAAAAAAAACCTGTTTTTACCATGGTCTGTACTGCCCCATGACCTCCGAGAAAATATTTTCTTTAGAAATAGGCAAAGCCTTGATGTTTATTCAAAGAGAGGAGCATTTGTGGACCTGTTATTACAAATGGTCTATCATATGATGTGGCAAAATAGTCATTAGTTGGCCGGGTTACTTAGGCAAGCTGCTTCATCTCTGGACCTTGCTTTTGGGGGAAAATGAGGAAGTTAAGATGATTAATGAGATCCCAAATTCCATGCTCGAATACTGGGTCTATTTCAAATAACTCCTTCCAAGGAAAAAGAAAAAGAAAATGCTACATCCCAAGATCATACTTAGTATGATTTCTATGTGAGCTAATCACCTAAACTAAACTATAAGTGAGCATTCATAAACCATCAAGCTAATGTCTTGCATTTTATTGATCCAAAAACACATAGGATGCCATGTTCACTTTTCTGACACCATGTAGGACTTCACAATTTAACTAAGACTTGAAGCCTCAGAACTTGTTACTATGGCAAGGCCTGGAATCATATTTTGCTTTCATGCTTTTTCCTAGCTTCATTTCTTTGGGACAGAAATTATACAGGTGACCCTGTGATCCTTTCCTTTCATATTTTGAGATTTTTACGGTGTATGTGTTTAGAATATCATCACATGATAATAGGATATTAATATTCATGGTTTCATCTTCTTTCTCCATAAAATAGATTCACATAGATTAGCGCCGTCTGTTTCGGTGCAGATTCACAAACATGAGCTGGGGTATGGAAATCCGTGTAAGGAACAACTTAACTGAAAGGCAGTAAAACAGATCAGTCTACTTTTATTCTTCAAGCTGAACACATTGTAAAAATTAAGCAAAACAAAAGTCAAGTGTGACAAGGATTTTAATTGGAGAATATGGTAGATTGCCATCATCAAAGCCCATAGGAAAAGACAAGGCTAATCTTATTAAGGTTATCTGGGTATGCAGCAACAACCAGCCCCAAGAAACCCACGGTTCTACAATCAATTTCTCCGCCAAGGGAACTTAGTTTATTCAGGCTAATGAACTGAGGGAAGACATGGAATTGGAAATAACCATCTAAGCATTAAAAAAAAAAGAAAGAAAATGTAAATGATCCAGGTTGTACACAAACCAATAGGTTGGTTCATTCTTAATGAAACATGCAAATTTTCCTTTGCATGTGGCCCTGAGAAGTTGCCAATTGAAGAGAGCCTTTTCCCTGATTAGTGGCCTTTTGCATAACACCCTTCATGATATAGTCATTGAAATGAAACACATGCTGTGCACAGCTGCCTCAATTTGTGCAATAGATCTGCTGCAAAACAAATTTCAGCTGAGAATCCCGTATTGGTGAGCTGCTATTGAATTGGACGTTCCTTTGAGAAATAACCCAGCAAAATTAGACTTTTAAAGTATCACCATGCTATACAAACATGCCATGATTTATTACTTTGTGCCTAGTTCACCTGACCTAGACTCATTCCTTCATAATTGTCTTTGTTATAGCCACATAATAATAGTATCTTCTTTTTATTTTCTAGGAGCTAAACATTGTGCTGGCTACGTTACCTATATTTTCTGCACAATCCTCAGAGCAATCTGTGAAGCTAAATACATAGAAACAAAGACCAGGTTTTTCCCATTGTGTTCACTCATTGTTTACCCGAGTAAACCAATAAGTATTCCTAAGCCTCGAAGATTTGGATGCAGTCTTTCTTAAACTTTTAACTAACACATGAATGGTAAAGTTATTTTCTTTAATAAAACATAGATTAAAAGGCTTTTATATCGATGCAAGTACTTCTAAACTTCTCTGGGAATCTTCTCATGAGTTGCTACAATATTCTTTGTCTCTTTCTCAAAATAGAAAGCGTCTGGGAAATATTAACATATAATTTCAATGGCCTGTGATGTAAACATCTTATTTTGATGGCAATTACATTTGGAAAACGTATCCTTTGCCCACACTCCCATCTCATGCCCATTCTATTTTCCCAATATTTTATCAAATGCCTATCTTACTATCCCCTCAGTTCATCTTTATTATCTCCTACCTCCATTACTGTAGCAGAGCCTAACTAGTTATATACCACCACTTCCTTTTTTCTCTGGGCACACAGCGGGACTATATTTCCCAGCCTCCCTTACAGTTAGCTGAAGCCATGCAGTTGTATTCTGGCTAAGGGAATGGGTGGGAAAGTGTTTGCTCCTTCTGGATGGCTCATAGAACCCTCTCGATAGTATCTTCTCTGTTTCTTCTGCAATCTGTGAGCTGCATAGAGACTCCATAGACCTTGAGGATGGCTAAGCCAAATATAGAAGGAGGCTGGGGCTTGAGTTACAGTTTGGAGGAGAGCTATTCGTCTAGATGAGCCTCCTAACCAGGAACTCCTGTAGTGGACCGTTGCAAAAGCTAGATGCATACTTTTACAGTGTTGACCCTAAAATAGAATTATTTGATAGTAGATAGCCTGTCTGACTAATTAATATACTACTAAAATAGTCTTGTTTCCCAGCTTCTCTCCTTAATAATCCATCACCTCTACTGAAATCTTGTTTATCTTCCCCAAACAGCACTTTGTAACCATCACCCACATTGACAAAATTTAGTACATACTCCCAGATGTATTAAATGGACACATACTGGACACCTATTATGTTTTGGGCTAACTTCTTTCTTTTAAGTTTACTTATTTATTTGAGAGAGAGCATGAGCAGGGGAGGGGCAGAGAGAGAGAGGGAGCAGGGGAGGGGCAGAGAGAGAGGGAGAGAGAGAATCCCAAGAAGGCTCCACACTGTCAGTTCAGAGCCTGCCATGGGGCTCAATCCCATGAACTGTGAAATCATGACCTGGGCCCAAATCAAGAGTTGGATGCTAACCAACTGAGCCCTACAGGCACCCCCATTTTGGTATAATTTCTTATAGAATCTTACAGTTGAAAAATTTTCACCTGCCTTTCAGGGATTTCTGTATTTGCCTCTCATTACACACTATTGCCCCATGTCTCCAAATTCCTAACAATCTAGATTACTTGATATTCCTGACAAATGATTTAGATTTTTTTTTTTTTTTGCCTCCATGACTTTGATTCCTTTGTCCTCTCAAGGTTTCTAAAGCTTACGTTTCCTTTAAGCTGCAGTGTAAATGCTACCATTACCAGAAAATTTCATTGTCTTGAACTCCCAACTGAAAGAAATCTCTCTTCTGGTCTCTCATTCATTCTTCTTCTAATTTCCACAGCATTTTGTTTCTCTTTATAAATTCTGCAAGTGCAGACAGATGGCTCCGTATCTCTAGCACATACCCAGCACATAGTGGGTACTTTTTGGAATGAATATCACTTACTTATTGGGACTTAGCATAGTGCCAGCAGTTAAATATATATTGTTTTTTTTAACATTCATTTATTTTTGAGAGACAGAGTACGAGTGGAGGAGGGGCAGAGAGAGGAAGACACAGAATCTGAAGCAGGGTCCAGGCTCTGAGCGGTCAGCACAGAGCCCAATGCAGGGCTCAAACCCACGAGCTGGGAGATAATGACCTGAGCCGAAGTCATATGCTTAATTGACTGGGCCATCTGGGTGCCCCTATATTATAGTTTAATGAATGTGAAACTCAAATTCCCTCCAGGTTATATCAGTTCAGAGTTGCTTTTTTAAAAAATTTTTAATGTTTATTTTTGAGAGAGACAGGGTGTGAGCAGGGGATGGGCAGAGAGAGAGGGAGACACAAAGACTGAAGCAGGCTCCAGGATCTGAGCTGTCAGCACAGAGCCCAACACAGGGCTTGAACTCACAAACTGGGAGATCACAACCTAAGCCGAAGTCACCACTTAACTGACTGAGTCACACAGGTGCCCCTCAGTCCAGAGTTTAATATGTCAGAGCAGCTTTACTCTTTCCTTCCAAATACCTGTTCTTTCTCAGTGCTCTTTATCTCAGTAATGACTTTCCATCCCTCTAGTTGCCTAAACCAGAATGACTTTTTTTCTCTTCCTTACCCCTTCAACCAATCCCTGCTGATGCTTCTTCCTAAGTGGGCCTTTACTGCATCCCATCCTTTCCAGCCCTGCTCCATTCCTTTAGTGCAGGCTGCCATTGTTATTCAACTGGCTTTCCTTTTACATCTTTTTTTTTTTTTTTGTCTAGCCTGCCCACACCCAAAGTCCACTAGCTAAACAGCAGCTAGATGGTCTTTCTAAAATAAATGCAAATCTCATCTATTCTTTACCCACTTAAAGTCCTGAAAAGGCTCTTGATGGACTTCACAATCAAGTTCTAGATAAAGCAAGCATGACTTACTCAGCTCTTCATGACTTGATTAATTCATCAACTCAACAGATATATAGGAAGCAACCTTTTTAAGTGCCAGATACTGTTCTCAGTACTGGAGGATGCATGAATGGATAACAAACCAAATCTGGGCACTCCCTGAGCTTGCATTCTAGTGTGGAGGCACGCAGGAAAAAAAAAGACAAAAAGGAAGTACATCATTTAGCATGTTAGAAGGCAACAAGTTTTGTGGGGAAAAAATAGAGCAAATAATGGAGTCTGCAAGTGCAGATTTGGAAGAAAAATTACAATTTAAAGAAGGTCATTAGGGCAGGCCTTTATTGAGAAGGTTTCATTTGAAGTAGAAGAGTACTAACCTTGCAGATAGAGGAAGTAGCCAGTTGTAAGTGCTGGGGCAGAAGCATGTCTAGCCTGTATGAAAAGTTTGATCTTATAATCCATTGGTAATCTTTGCTTCAGCCACAAAGACCTATTTCTAGTTCCTGAACAATTATTTCTCTTCTTACCATTTGTATATTAACCCATCTATCTAGAACGCCCATCCCTTCCTTCCTTTGCTGTATAACTCTTCCACATCCTTTAGGCGTTAGCTGGGCATTGCGCTATTTCAAACTGCAGTATGCATACAAATCATGGGAGGTGGAGATGGCAGCCTGAAGGTCTAACGAAGTCCCAGGTGATGCAGATACTGAATAGTTCATGGTCCACAGGAGGAGCCAGTCAGGGAGGGTTGGTCTAGGTCAGTGGTTCTTAGCCTTGGATCATACTGGAACCACCTGGGGGAACTTATGCATACCTCCCCACTCTACAACAATGACACATCAGACCCATCAAGTCAGAGGTTCTGAAAGTGGGGTTCAGATATCAAGTATATTTTCTTTTTTGTAAAATGTATTTATTTTGAGGGTGAGAGAGCACACAAGCAGGGAAGCGGCAGAGAGAGAGAGAGAATCCCAAGCAAGCTCCTCACTGTCAGTGCAGAGCCCAACATAGGGCTGGAACTCGGGAACTGCAAGATCATGACCTGAGCCAAAATCAAGAGTTGAACTCTTAACCGACTGAGTCACCCAGGCACCCCTTGAATATATTTTTAAGTCAAGTGATTCCAAAGTGCAGGCTGATTGAGAACCTGTGGAGTCTCTGAAATCTCTTCTAACTCAGAAAACTATCACTGGGATGGCTAGGCCTTTCCAGACAGGACGTCAGTGACACTGCTTGGGCATGACATGGACATTGTCATTCAGAACACAGATCTGCAGCACAGTGACTCCGATCATGGACTCTAGAAATGACAATTGTGGGTTCACATCCCACTGTGTTGGGCAGGTTTACCTCTCTCAGCCTCAATTTCTTCATCTCTAAAATGAAAATCATAATATCTAACATTTTGGTCTATTTAAGAATTTATAAGGGTTAATTATGCCCAGCACTTTGCAGATAGGCAGTAGTTTGAGGCTGCTGTTGATATTAAGTGTGAGATTTTCAAGCATTGCAGTTTGTTTTTTTTTTAAACAAAGATACTAGTCTGTTCTCTTGCTTTCCTCCTGAAGAGCATCCACATGGAAAATAACAACAGCCACTAGGGAAGCCTGGATCAGCTTAAGCACCATCAGGGGAACTCTTTCCAATAGTTAATTTCCTCCTCTGTCCTCAGCTCCCAAAGCTATCCTGGGAGGAAGCCACTGTTTTACTTTATGAAACATTTGCCTGTGATAACAGACAATAATTCTAAGTAGTCTTTTGGCAAACAGACCCTTTTCCCTATCCCCGCCACCCCTGTACCTAGTAAGCAAAGTTGATGTACTCAACTAGGACTAACACTCTTGTCTGTCTTCATTTGCTAGTACTGGATTATTGTTCTGATTGCCTTACATGAATCAAACACTCTCTTGGTAGAAGCTGCAACAGCAATAAAATCATTAGGGTGGTTCCACCTAATTAGTAAGTCACAAGCACATTTGTCTCTTGGTATTTGTGGAAGGGATCATGGAGCCAATGAGACCAGGTTTCCATTTCTTCTAAGCCACTGGCACCCTCAGAAGCCAGAGAATTTTCCATACTCTTTGTTGATGAACTTTTACCCACACCAAAATTTTGAGCATTAGGGCAGTCCTCAAATCATGCCTCTGCCCACTCCCCAGGTCTGGGTAGCAAGTCATGAGAAAGAAGATATAGAAAAACTTTATAATAAATTCAATGATGGTTGAAAATCCTGCTCCAAGATACCTCTGTTTAAAACCCACACCCAGGGGCACCTAGGTGGCTCATTCAGTTGAGCGTCTCACTCTGGATTTCAGCTCAGGTCATGATCTCAGAGTTGTGGGATCAAGCCCTGTACTGGGTGTGGAACCTGCTTGAGATTCTTTCTCCCTCTCCTTCTGCCCCTCCCCTGTTTGTGTGTGCACGCATCTCTCTCTCTATCTCTCAAAAACAAACAAAAACTCCACCCAGACTGTGTTCGTTTCCCTCAGTTTCCATCAATATGCTGAATTATGTTTCTACTCTACTCCCATGAATTTACTGACACTGGAATGTTTTCTTTATTCTCTTCTACATCTAAAATTTGAGAAGCATTTTCCCTATAAATAATATTATAAAGACTGGTTGGATTTAGTAATGTTATCAGTACAATTAATTTAGTTAATATAGGAAGAGTGCTTAGAATAGTGACTTACATGGTATGTGCTCAATAAATGTTTGGCACTAGTATAACCGTTATTATTGCTGTTATAATAAAAGGTCAGTTATCTTATACCTTAAGTAATCTTGTGGACTGGCCTGTATTTTAGACACTTTTTAATAATAATTGAGTGTCTCCTAAGCATTAAGTATTATGCTAAGTACAGTATATGCCTTACCTTAGTTAATTAACAACAGCTCTATAAGGTCATACTATTATTCCTCACTTAAACAATAAAATTGAAGCTCAGGTAGGTTAAGGAACTTAGTCAAAGTCATACAGCTAGTAAGTGCCAGCACTAAGATTCGAACACATGGCTATTCTGTCCTTAAGCTGTTCTCTTAGTCGTGACATTCAACTTCCTAACAGAATAATATTTGGTCCTCCCTGTCCACTTTTGCCATTATCAACTCAAAATTCTCAAGGTCACCTGAAACAAGTAAAGTCTGTAACAGTCTAGAAGAGTCTAAGGAAACATGACAACTAATTGTAATATGGTATCCTGGAACAGAAAACAGAAATTAGGTTATAACTAAAGAAATCTAATAAAATATGGAGTTTAGTTAATAATCAGGCATCAGTATTGGCTCACCAATTTTGACAAGTGTACCATAGTAATGTTAATAATATGAGGAATTGAGTGCAAGTTACACAAGAACTCCCCATAATGTTCTCACAATTTTTCTGTAAATATAAAACTCTTCTTAAATAGTTTCTTTTTAAAAAGTCAATGAATCCTTGCTCGAGATCATGCTTGGAATAATATAATATTCCTAATTATAACATCACATAGTAAAAAAAAAAAAAAAAGGAGGATTGCATTTGGAGCTTGGAACAATATGGCCGTTTGTGAGTTTTCTAATCCAAACTCTCCACCTTCTAAAACGTCTCATTAAATAAATTTAGTAAAATAGTTATACAGCAGGATCCTAAAATTTGTGGTAATCTCTTCCTCTGAAATTCTGACTAAAGAATATTTGAGCCATTAAAAAAAACCTAATGAAAACAGAGAAAGTGTTATGTAGAATATTAAGCCTGGGAATCTAAAACCAATTATTCTGTGAAAAGCTTTTTTCCATGAATGTGCCAAAGCAATGTTAAGGATCAATGCAGCCTAATTCCAATGGTATGAAAAGGACTGAGTACTCAATTCAATGTCAGTATGTTCGTAATATGATATCTACAACACCCTGTCAAGGCAGCACCTTTCAAATAGGAAGTCCTGAATACATACATATCTGGGCTTCTTAGAGAGGTCTGTGCAGGGAGAAAATTAAATGTCATGGAATTCTTCGGTGGCCTGTGTAAAAATGTAGGGGAGAGAGAGCCTGGTAATAACAATTCCTTCAAATACTCTGCAAAATTCAAGGATTCATTCCCTTCTGGTCAATATGATAATTTAAAAATATGTCCACAAATTCTCTGACACTCCTCCTATCCAGGTCTATGTCCTCTACGCTTGAAACTGTGTGCTTCAACCAACAGCATAGAGCAGAAGTGACACATTGCTTCCGAAGGTAGGTCATAAAAATCAATGTGCTTCCATTTTGCTCACAGGAATACTTGCTCTGGAAACCTACAGTGTATGCGTCTGCTCTGGCCCCACTGTAGGTCGAGCGCTAGCCACTGTTTGACCATGCCACGTGAAAAACTCTGAGACAGGATAAGTTAGTTAAATACTTATTGAATTCTTGGCCCACAAAATCTGTGAAAGATGATAAAATTATTGTTGTTGTTTTTAAAAATAGTTTCCTCTTTATTCATTGCTGTGTACATGTACAAATTCTGTTTTGAGTATTCAATTTATTTTCTTCTTTTTAAAGTTGCATTAGTCATCTATTTTGATAGGAAACTGATTTTACTAAGTTTGTTTTTGTTTTGTTTACCGACGTATAGTTGACACACAATGTTATATCAGTTTTAGGGATATATTGTTGCTGTTTTAATTCACTAAATTTTGAGGCAAGGTATTGTGCAGCCATAGCAAATTGGTATAGTCTGTTCGTATGTTCAAAAAAGCATTGAGTTATTATGAAGTGTCAGCACAGAGTAATCATGATTCGTTGACTGTACTGTATTAAACTTGGTCACAGAGGCATATATATGTAAATTTATATCAATGGTAAGTAGTAGTACTTTAGTTTTATACCACAATTATTTACTCACTACCCAGAGCCTCTACCTTAATTTAGAAAATTAGCATTACTGGGACGGCTGGTTGGCTCAGTCAGTTAAGCATCCGACTTCGGCTCAGGTCATGATCTCACGGTTTGTAGGTTCAAGCCCCGCATCGGGCTCTGTGCTGACAGCTCAGAGCCTGGAGCCTGCTTCATATTCTGTGTCTCCCTCGCTCTCTGCCCCTCCCCCACTCATGCTCTGTTTCTCTCTGTCTCAATAATAAATAAACATAAAAAAAGTAAAAAAGAAAATAAGCATGATTAAGCATCTACTATGTGTCAGGTACTCGGACAGGCATCAGGAATTCAATGGTGTAAAAGACAAATATATATCCAGTTTTGTGGAGCTTGCACTCTAGTGGGAGAAATAGACAAAAACAAATAAATTCAAATGATTACTACTTATGGTAAGTACCATAAAGGAAACCAACAAGTTGCTTAGGAACATCCTACTTTTAAAAAAAAATATTTATTTATTTTGAGAGAGAGCATGAGCAGGGGAGAGGGGCAGAGGGAGAGAGAGAATCTTAGGCAGACTCCACACTCAGCCCAGAGCCCCATGTGGAGCTCGATCTTATGACCCTGAGATCATGACCTGAGCTGAAATCAAGAGTCAGATGCTTAACCAACTGAGTCACACAAGCACCCCAGGAAAATTCTACTTTTGACAGATGGTTAAAAAAGGTTGTATGGTGACCCACGGTAACTATACTTATTATAGCGAGCATAACGTATAGAATTGTCAAATTACTATGTTATACACCTAAAGCTAATATAACATTGTATGTCAACTAAGCTTCAATTAAAATAGATTAAAAATTTACAGAAAACATTTTGAGGAAGGAAGGAAGGAAGGAAGGAAGGAAGGAAGGAAGGAGGGAAGGAAGGAAGGAATCCTTGAGGAGATGACATTTAAGACAGGACCAAAAAGTAAAGAAATAACCAGTCATGTTAAGAACAGCAGAAATGTTCCTAGAAGAGCAATAACATAGTACCTCCTGTACCCTTGAGGTAGAAATATGCCAGAGTACAGTCAGTGTGGCCGAAGCTTAATGTGTCAGAGTAATGTGGAATAGATAGTGTTCCATCAAAGGATGTCCCTTCTGTGTTGTAGTGTTGTTTGGGGGGGGGGGGGAAGGCCTTTCCAAGAAAAGATTTTATTTCTCAAACTACCCCCTTGTATACAAGCACAGTCATGGGACTGAATCCCCATCAAAAGAACGTGGGTGGAGGTGCCACACCAGACTGGCACAACCTGAGCCCCTGAAGGACTGCATGGAGTCAAGGCCCATTCTCTCTCCATCTTTCCAGCAACACGATTAAGAAATAAACCTCTACTGTTAAGCGTTACTGGGATTTCAGGGTGTCGTTCTTACAGCAGTTAGTATGACCTCAACTGAAACAAGGGAGAGCAGTACAACATTCACCTCCAACCTATAATGAAGCACTGGGTCAAACGGTAAGGAATTTGATTTTTACCCTAAGAGCACTGAGAACCCATGACTGTGTGCAGGGAAATGAGATGATCTGATTGATATTTCAAGATTGCTCTGGTCTCTGTAGAGACTGGATTGGAAGGCAAAAGAGTAAAAGTATTGTGTTGGATTATTACAAAGGGTCAACATGAAGTAAAGAAATGGAAGTCCCATGCTCCATCAACTGGGAACTTTCAGCTTGATCCAGAAGAGCAAAGTTCACAGAATCAGAATTTCTTTTAAAGGAAAAGGAATAATCACCTGGTTCAAGAGAGTGATTTGTATATTATCCTTAAGCTTCTAGATTTTCTGAAACTCTTAATAAACACTTCATATATTTTGGAAAACATAATCTACTTACACATCACTTCACCCTATGTCATGGAAGGTTTATGTCAAGCTTCTCACCACTTGATATACGTATAAAACAGTTGACTGAGACCCTTTATAAAGACAGCATGATTTGTATCAAGCCAAGCACCATCTTCTTGCTCCAAAAACGAAGCTCTGAACATGACCTAAGACTCTAGCAAATTAAGATACCATCACTATGAAGATTGAAATAATCTGGTGGACACAAATGATGAATAAATGCTCCAAAGTAAACCATACTTCCAAACACAAGCCCAGGGGAAACATAGAAGACAGAACACTTCACTGGGCCAGAAGGGTGTGTAATGGGGTTGGGGGTAGGGTAGGAAAAGTCAGAGGCTGAAATGTTTGAGCACAAGTTTTTCCAAGCAAAGAAGCATTATGTCATCTGATAATATATAGGGTCTATTATTTCTTTGCTTTATTTTACAATTGCTATCTACTAATTTAACTTTCATTAGTCTTTTCTGAGAAAGAATCTTTAGCTAAACACGAAGTTCAGGTGATTTTAA
Source organism: Cryptoprocta ferox (assembly GCA_028646485.1). Taxonomy (NCBI): domain Eukaryota; kingdom Metazoa; phylum Chordata; class Mammalia; order Carnivora; family Eupleridae; genus Cryptoprocta; species Cryptoprocta ferox. The sequence continues at coordinate 29,463,045 of CM053568.1, forward strand.
TTATCTTTCATAAGTTAGTATTTTCAATGCACTGTTACAATTTGTTAACAACATGTTCCCCAAAATGTAATGGGTTAAACCAGAATCTGAAACAACAGACTCTAAAATATGTGAAATATATTATGCCTATAATCTAGCATCATATAGGTGTTTGTTGCTTTTCATGTTTAAATGTAAAGTCTATCAAAAAGTTTCTTATTCTGCAAAACTCAGGGCTACCAATATAAAAAGAATATAAACCTGTAAGTGGGCCTCAGGAATGCTAAACTGAAATATATCTACATATCCACAAGCCCCATTTACAAATTTATTCTCTGGGGGAAAAAAATATATATATATTTAATAATCTTCTTTCAGAGAACATTTATCAGTTTCAAGTTTTTGTTGTTATATTGTGGTGGTTAATGCTGTTTTAATATGGTCTTTGACACCTGCATGAGCTCCTTGGGTTTTATGAAGGAAATCACATACAATACACATCAAAACCTGTCATAACTGTGAATACCCCAGAAATACTTGCAGAGGGCAAATTTTGATTGAAAGCTGGAAACTGTATACATTAACATTTTTTAGCTTTTATCCACTCTTTAGCTTTGACTCATGCAATTGCATGACCTCTAAGACAAAAATGCAGCTATTCACAAAGATTCAAAGTGATTCCCAATGGCATGATAGTTCTTGTCTCTTCTGAAGATTCTAGACTCAAGCCAACCAGATAGTATTTCTTGATTTTCTCATCTGAAGATTTTGTTCAGATTTGGGTTATCACTCTAAAGAAGTTCAAACTTATTCTAGAGACCCTGGCCAATCCTCTGTTCATCCATTCCACAAACGGTAATAAGCCTTTACTAGGGGACAGTTATAACACTATATTGAGGACCCTACATAAATATGACATCACCCTTACCCTTGAGAACAGAACAGAATAATCTCTAAGATCATGTGAGACATGTTTGGGGACCATAGACAAGGGACAATTAACTCTGCACGAATGACCCCAGGCCTCAGTAATCAATGAGTTCATTTTAACATAAATTCATATGTGTTGCTTATTCAGTACAGTCCCCTCAAGACCTCAGTCTTGAGGAAAGGAAAGCTTTCCTTTAATATTTCAAAGAGGCTCTAGGGGGCATCTCAAAGAACTTTTCCGTTTTCCCACCAGGCCTCTATGTCCCTAGGTCATCATAGTCTCCTTTACATTCTGTCACCAACAGGCAAGGACACTTCACTGTTGGTGTAATATTGAGTGGAGTGGCTTCCTGTCTCACAATTAGTACCATATTTTGCTTTCCTGTCATCTGGGCAGCTATAAGCTTCTTCCCCAAATCTCTTGCCCCATAGGGCTCATGCTTCGTGGTGGGGACCAGAACTGTCACTCATTGCCATTACATTCTATCCATTTCCTTATGTTTTATTTGTATCCAAATGATATCATATATATTCTTCTGCAACTTGCTTTTTCCTATTACTGGTATTGTTTAATGTAGTGTATTAACATATAAGTACTAGGCCATGTGCTGGCCTTTGCATTCCACTGTATAACTATACTTCCTACTCTCCAAAATGGGTGTCCAGTTGCTCTTTGTGAGAGTACCAGTTTTCCCACAATCTTCTCAAAGCTAGATATTATCAATTTAGCTTCTACTAATCTGATAGGTGAAAAATGGAAACTCATATTTATCCCCTGAGGAGTAGTGAGGTTGAGCATTATACTGGGCACATCTTATCTGCCTCCTTATATCTCTTGGTTTACATTTGCTTCCTGGGCTCTCAGTTGCTTACTTTGCTTCTACTGCAGGAGCAACCAAGGGGCCTCACACATACCTGTGATTCTACTGCCTGGATCCAAGTAGTTACTTTCTCAGGAGTAGAGGACTCCATCTTGGCCATTAGCACATGGTCAGGCCAAGCAGCATTCTGACTCTTCTCACATTTGCAGGGAGACGAAACGCCATATCCCAGGTTCAGGATCCTTCTTCTGAGTGAATGTCACCACATAGAGGAGTCAAAATCCATCAGACTAGCTTTGAACAGTAGAGAACCAAGAGATGATAGGAATCAAGGAGGATAAATTTCATCCACTCCCTGCCTTCCAAAGCCAACTCTGAGGTATAATATCTATGAACAAGCTGTTCCAAAGATAACACATGTGGACAAGTAGACAGACATACCATTCAACTGACTATCTCTTGGCTTTTTGTGAAACAGCGGCCAGAGTATAATACATCACCTTGCATTGTTTTCTTCCATCCCTTTCCCCTCACAAGCCTGTAGCAGATTGTCCTCTTTTTTTTTTTTAGAGGTAACAAGATTCATTAACAATTTCTGAAGAGTGTAATGCTTTAGACTGAATCTGTGTTTCAGAAAGATGACTCTGGAGACATAATGGAAACTGAATAGCAATTAGGGAGAAATAAGACAGAAGACATGTTTTTAGGAGTTTATTCCATTGGAGCATAAGCCATTTGGGGTAACAATAGTGGAAATAAAGAAGAGTCACACCGAAGAGAGGTTGGGAATTAAGTGTTGATTAGATTATTCATGAGAAGAATATAGAGGTAGGAAGGGTAAAGCATGGGTAGCAATAGTTGTTAAAGTCTGGAGAAAGAGGAGGGACTGACTGAGAAAGGCCAGGAGGTAAGAGAATTTGGAACAGACAGAATTTCAAGGAGAGACTGACTAATGATGTTCCATATTGCAGAAAGGTCAAATAGGCTAAGAATGAAAGAGGAGCTATCAATCCAGCCATTAGGCATTAGCAGAACATCAGTATAAAAGGAGGGTTGGAGTCTGGAAGAGATAGTGGATTTCAAATAAAGATAGGTTGGTAGAATAAGATGATTGAACAATGAACAATGAACAATGGTCTGAAGTAGTAGAGAGAACCCAGGGGAAAATCCAGGGTACAGGCGATCAGGGGGCCTGGGAGCCTCAAACTAAGAGAGGCCAGGATGGCAATTTCAATGCAGCCTTGGAGGAAAGTATCAAGATTTCTCAGGCAAGAAGGTAGAATTATTTTGAGGAAAAGCTTGAAAATGGCATTTATTGGTAACTGAAAAGGGGTTCCAGAGAATTCAGAGGAAGGGGATAAAAGGAGATCAGTGGAGGAGGGGGTGGGGTAGTTCTCATTTCCAAGTAAAGGTCTCACCTTTAATGATTCAGTTTTGTTGTCAATTTAGCCTCCATTTTCTAGCTGGCCCCAGGGTTTACAGTAATCAAGGTGTTTGGATTTGTGGTTTCTTGGGAAGCCATTCTATCCCCTGAAATACCACCAATACAAATCTATTAACCTATTTACAAATGCTTCTGGGACAATCATCTCTAATATGGTTGTAAAGATTAGATGAGAGCAATGCCCTGTGGGCATTAGACATTGGGATGTCAGGGCGGCCTCCAGGAAGTAGGAGAGTTTCTGAAAGTTTAAAGAGTAAGATGTTAAAGATAAAATTTACCTACTTCATTATTTTTATTAAGGGTAATACCTCTTTCTAAAACCTGTAACACAAACTGTTCCCTTATATAAGTTACTGTGTCTCCTGCAAACACACACACAGTCTCCTTCCTTTTAAAAGTAAACTTCAGAGAATGCAAAAAGAAACTTTAAACCAGTCTGTGTGAATTATTGCAACCAAATGAATGCACACATATATGGTCAAATAATTTAAAATAAAGGTGGCAAGAATATACTATGAGAAAAAGAGAGTCTCTTCAACAAATGGTGCTGGGAAAACTGGACAGCAAAAGAATGAAACTGGACCATTTTCTTGCACCACATAAAAAAATAAACTCAAAATGGACTTAAATGAGAGACCTGAAATCATAAAAATCCTACTAGTAAATATAGTCAGTAAGTGCTTTGACATCAGCCTTAGCAACATTTTTTTAGATATGTCTCTTTAGGCAAGGGAAACAAAAGTGAAAATAAACTATTGGGATTACAGGGGCGCCTGGGTGGCTCAGTTGGTTAAGCATCCGATTTCAGCTCAGGTCATGATCTCACGGTTTGTGGGTTCCAGCCCCGCATCGGGCTCTGTGCTGAAAGCTCAGAGCCTGGAGCCTGCTTCAGATTCTGTGTTTCCCATTCTCTCCGCACCTCCCCCATTCATGCTCTGTTTCTCTCTGTCTCAATAATAAATAAACATCAAAAAAATTAAAAAAATAAAAACTATTGGGATTACATCAAAAATAAAAACTTTTGTATAGCAAAGGAAACCATCGATAAAATTAAAAGATAACCTACTAAATGGGAGATGATATTTGCAAATGACAAATCTGATAAGGGGTTAATACCCAAAATATTAAAAGAAGTTCACACAACTCAACACCAAAAAAGAAAAAAAAAGAATCAGAATAAAAGGTGAGTAGAGAATCTAAAATAGACATTTTTCCAAAGAATACATACAAATGTCCAACAGACATATGAAAAAATGCTCACCATTACTAATTATCAGGGAAATGCAAATCAAACCCACAATGAGACATCACCTCATACCTGGCAGAATGACTAAAATCAAAAACACAAGAAATAACAAATGTTGGCAAGGATGTGAAGAAAAAGGAACCTTTGTGTACTGTTGGTGGGAATGTAAATTGAGCAGCCACTAAGGAAAACAGTATGGAGGTTTCTCAGAAAATGAAAAATAAACTACCATATAATCCAGTATTTCCAGTACTGGGTAACAAAGGAAACAAAAACACTAATCCAAAAAGATCTATATACCCCCATGTCTATTGTAGCATTATTTACAACAGCCAAGTTATGGATGCAACTGAAGTACTCATTGATAGATGAATGGATAAAGAAGATGGTGTACACACACACACACACACACACACACACACACACAAAATAGAATATTATTCAGCCACAAAAAAGGATGACCTCTTGTCATTTGCAACAACATGGATGGACCTAGAGAATACTATGCTAAATGAAATAGTAAGATAGGAAAAGACAAATATTATATAATTTCACTTTTATGTGGAATCTAAAAAACAAAACAAATGAACAAACAAATAAATATACACAGAGAACAAACTGGTGGTTTTCAGAGGGGAGGTAGGTGGGGAGATGGCTGAAATAGATAAAAGAGATTAAGAGGTACAAACTTTTAGTTATAAAATAAATAAGTCACAGAGATGAAAATTACAGCATAGGGGATATAGTCAATAATATTGTAATGATGTTATATGGTGAAGATGGTGACTATAACCATGAGCACAGTAATATATAGAATTGTTGAATCAATATGTTGTATATCTGATGTTAATATAATATTGTAGGTTAATTATACTTTGATAAAAAAAGAAAATTAAGCAATTATACTTCCATAAAAGAAAGAAATGGCAAATATACTGGTTTATGAGGCTGAGTGAATTAATTGAAAGAGTGATTTTAAGAGGAGAAATATAGAGATAGGAACCTACTCTAATCAAATTAGATAACCACTAATGAACATAAGCTACATTTGCCTTTTTCATGAAAAAAAAAACTATTTCTATTACTATTTGCAATCGGTTTCCTTAATAAGAGTTCAGGACAATTTTCAATATTTTTCAAAACAATATTTATGATATAAGACTTCTACATAAATTTTATCGCAAATCAAAATTACTTTTTAAAAAAAATATTTTAATGTTTATTTATTTTTAAGAGAGACAGAGACAGAGACAGAGACAGAGTGTGAGCAGGGGAGGGGCAGAGAGAGAGGTAAACAGGATCTGAAGCAGGCTCCAGGCTCTGAGCTGTCAGCACAGAGCCCGACATGGGGCTCCAACCCACGAACCGCAAGATCATGACCTGAGCCCAAGTCAGAGGCTTAACTGACTGAGCCACCCAGGCGGCCCAAATCAAAATTACTTTTAACCTCACACTCACTTCCATTTCACCTAAGGTAGGTGAGATACTAAAATCTAAGTCAACCAGAGAGATCTCTTTCATCAAGAGTCTCAGATGAGGGCGTATGCCTACTCTTTATAGTACATAGCACTTCCTCCTTGTCTCCATGTTGCTTATTATGCTGATTATGAACACTTTTATATTTTTTATATTTTTTAGAGTTTATTTATTTATTTTTGAGAGAGACAGAGACAGTGCCAGTCAGTGGTGGAGGGGCAAAGAGAGGGAGAGAGAGAGAGAGAATCCCAAGAGAGCGAATCAGCGCAGAGCCCAGTGCAGGGCTCGATCTCATGAACCATGAGATCAGGACCTGAGCTGAAACCAAGAGTCAGACACTTAACTGACTGAACCACCCAGGTGTCCTGATTATGAGCACTTTTAAAAAGTCAATGGTATTTAGTTAGACATAGGTTTCCAGTTATAGACTAATAAGCCAAGCCACAGGAATAAAAGGCATAGCATAAGGAATACACCAAAAAATGTGTAATTGCTTAGTTATAAATAAATAAATATATTTTTAAAAGTCAATGGTATTTATCTCTATCTCACTAAACAAAAATAAGAGACAAAAAAAGTGACTTGTGCTTCATAATCAAGCTGTCTGGCTGAGCTGTTTTTTAATCAGGTGTCAGGAGTATATCCTGCAGCCAAATCTTCAATTATTGAAAGCCTCCCTCAGAAAAAAATTGTAAAGTGCATTGCAAGTTATATCTTGATTAACATGTTATTTTTAAAAAGATACCATAAAATGAAAATGAATAGGAAGAAGATCTCAAAAGAATTTCTCACATTGGGTAGAAATTAGCTTCTGGTTTCATTGAAGAATCAAGATATTAGAATGGCAAAATGAGATCCCAGAACTAAAAATGTACAAATGTATATAGGGAGCAATGCTATTTTTTTTTAAGGGCAGAACTGAATCTGTCCACTCAAAGATACGCAGGCCCAGTCAGGGTATTATCCACCCGGGAAGTAATGAAATTATTCCCAGCATTTTGGGGACTTCCTTCACAGTCCTTTGGATTTTTCAGTGGTGACACTAAGACACTGGGTTTGATTTTGGGATATAGTCAAAAGTGGCTTGGAGCGTGGTTTGGTAAATCAGATAGATTAATATGATGGAGAATCACCACTTTTTGTTAAAGAAGGGAAGGTGGTTTTAAATTGATGAAAATTACTTTTCTGCACCTTATAAACTGGCTCTGGAGGAAATTCACCCAGGGAATTTTTGGAAGTGTTTTAAGAAATGGCAGTATTATTGGAATAAATATAAACTCCAAAATGACTACTTCAGAGAGGTAAACATACATTGAGATGTATAAAGTCCCTCCAAGTTTGCTATAGAGTCGAAAGCTTACACTCAATATATTATTTTTAATGCGTTTTAAAGAAAATAATTTGTGATAAAGATTATCTAAATTCTTGTACAGGTTAAATCTGATTACTTTGTAGCCATACTGCATATTCCCTCCATGTGATTATAGGAAGCATTTTATATACACTGAATTCAAAGTGTTTTGCAGACAGGTGGCTGATGCATTACCAGATCTTTAATTCATAAATTTATCTTGCTACACTCATTTGGATTATTGTGCATAATACACACAAACCCTGAATGATTCATACAAACTATTTTTTACTCATAAAAACATGCCAAAACCTTTTCAGAGAGTTGCTTTTGTCTCTTTTCAGAGTGCTCATTCTTCAGTGTGTATAAACAAGCAAATGCTTTGATATTCAAATTAATAAAAGCAGTCAAAATGAGCAATGAATCCATCTGAAAATCATATGCTTCTATTTGATGCATATTAATGAAAAGCTCACACACACAAATTATTTGAGAGAGTATTTACCTTACATGCAACGAAAAACTCCCTCACAGGTAAAGCAGACAGAAAGGTTATTTTATAGTTAGTCATGAAATCTGAGCTCTAGTTCTGCCTCCCCAGCACAGCAAGTGGCTAGAAGCATAAACTTCGAGGTTGGGGAGATGAGAATTTGAACCTAACTCAGCTATTTGCTAGCTGTACGACCTTGAGCAAGTTACTTGACTTCTCTGAGCCTTAACTGATTTACCAACAATATGGAAATAATAACTATATCCATTTCAGAAAGTTATTTTAGGAATAAATAAAAGAGTGCATGTAACTTTCTTAGCTTAGTGCCTGGGACTTAATTAGTTGCTGTTTTCAATCGGGTTATTAAGTTGAACAACTCTTTTATCTGTGTTATCACTTTTCTCTCCATAAAATGAGAATGTTACCTAATTAATCAGTGAGAAATAAAGAAGGACACAGAAAATATAAAGAAAATTTAAATGCTATGCAATGCTTGAAATTGTCATGAAATACAAAATACTACTTTGCCTCCACTGCAAAGAACAATAAAATGCTTTACACCCCCAGGCTAATTCAAATTGCAGGCACCTTCTCAAGTGCTTGCATCTCCTCTTAGCAATAGGAATTTGGTCATTTCAGCCTGAGGTGATTTTCTCTGGGCTTCACAAACAGATGGGATCATAGTCAGTATAATAAATCAAATTTCATTGGTTCCCACTCCATCAGGCAGGATCCGCAAGCAAACTGCTTTCTAAATACCTCCCAACGCCCTCAGAGTCTCACTCAGGTATGCCTGAGGGTCCCTGCAAGGTATCTCATGTGTGCTCACAAACATCTCTTTGAGCTCCTGTCATCATATGGTGCTGGGTAGGTTCTTCTTGCTCAGCTCTTCTGTAACAATCAGACTGATGGAACTGATGGGGGTGGAGGAAACCAATATAAATCACAAGGGCTAGTGGTCCGGAAGGGTATCCAGAGTCACCCTTATGCTGGATGTCAACACAGTTACCCCTGCTGAGGGGAACTTCCCAGAACTTTCACCCAAAGCCTGAACCAATTCTTGGGAGCCCATGGAGAAATTCTGAAATCAAGCTGTTTGCCACATTCTAAGGCAAGAGGTGAGTCCCTTTGGTCTTATATCCCCAAATCTATCTTTTCTTTAGCATCCTCCACCCAGTCTCTGCTTGGGGAAGTAAGATATGCAGCCCTTCCTTAGGTCCAGTTCCTGGTTAAGCTCTCACCTCCAGCTCTCTCCATCGCAAGACATTTGTGGAATATGAAACAAAAATGGTATTGAGAAAGTAAGAAGTATCCACTATCTTTTCTCCCTTCAGGGCCTCGGGACTCTGGCCAGATAAATGAGAGGGCTGTAACTTTGGAGAGGTAAAGTGGTTCAGGCTTTTGTAATGTAATAGTGAGTTCATTACTGCTCTACTGAGAATTTTTGAAAATGTTTTCATGTTTATTTATTTTGAGAGAGAGAACAAGAGCAGGGGAGGGGCAGAGACAGAGGGAGAGAGGAAATCCACTGTCAGCTCGATCTCAGGAACTATGAGATCATGCCCTTAGCCAAAACCAAGAGTTAGTTGCTCAACTGACTGAGCCACCCAGATGTCCCTCTACAGAGCATTTTTAATGTATCTGGAATCTTTCATCTTAATTTCTTATTCTAGCTGAGAGGAAATTCTGCTGCTTCTCTTTCTTTACTTCCTCAGTTAAATGGTCAAGGGTGTGTATGGCCCAAAGAAGAAGAGAAAACTTGAGATCTGGGACCTTCAGATTTCTTTCTAAACACCAGAGTGTCAGAGTCACCAGGAAGGAAAAGGAAGAAAGGATGAACCTGGATACAAGAGACTAAGCACAAAAAAGGCCTGTGACCTACCAGAAGCTGTTTCCTCTCAACTGACATAAAATCCGAGGGGTAACTTAGCCCAGAAAGTAACAGAGGTCACCACTGTCAGTGACTTTTGCAGCTGGGTACTGAATCACACAACCAAGAGATGAATGATCACTCATGATTGCATTAAGAGATCTTAAGTGATCCAGGGGCAACTGGGTGGCTCAGTCAGTTAAGCATCTGACTTCAGCTCAGGTCATGATCTTAAGGCTCCTGGGTTTGAGCCCTGCATTGGGCTCTGTGCTGACTCTCAGAGCCTGGAGCCTGCTTCGGATTCTGTGTCTCCCTCTCTCTCTGCCCCTCCCCCACTCTGTCTCTTTCTCTCTCTCAAAAATAAACATAAAAAATTTTTAAAAGAGATCTCAAGTGATCCTGAAGCATATGTCAAAATAAAATTTTACCAGCCTTATAAATCTTCAGAATCAAAAGGATACTAGAGACATAGAATCTATCATAGAATGCAAAAAGTAGATTTTTTTTTTTTTTTTTTTTTTGTATCATGGGTTATGCTTAAGTAGTCCTTAGGGCCAAGGACTGAAATTCTGACTTGATGTTAATTTAATCTTGGTTGGGCAGTTCAGGTATATATGAGTAGGTAGGTATAAGGTCTTGGCTCCACTTGGCAGTGAGGGGACCTGATTTCCCAAATCAAACTGGATCCCTTGCCCCTTCACTGAGTTGTCCGACTCCATAAAATGACCTCAGAATCTCCAGATGACCTGGAAATGACAAACTTCAAGTTACCTTTGTCTTAGAAGGAGAGGATGCTCTGGGTGCAGCCTGGTCCAGATATCTTACAGACTTGTCACCAGATAAAGGAACCAGGGGACAGAAAAAACCCAAGACAGGGTTACTGAAATACCAGGATGAAGGAGAGATGCCAAGAAACAGTCTCTACATATGTGGTTCTGAGGAGTGAATGACACTTTGATGGGAATATATAATCCTATGGTTCATGTGCCCAATACACACACTTCCAGAAGGAATTAGTTGTTTCTCCTATAAAAATAATGCATAGGGAGAAGTGAAAGCCATTTCACAGCCAAAATTGTCATAATAAGGCCAATGAATAAAAGCTATAGGAAGAGAAATTTCAAAGACATTCAATATAAAATGTTTTAACAACTGAAAGATGGAACAGGTTACCTTTGGATCCTGTATAATAAAATAATTAACAGTATAGATTTGAGACCCAGAAAACTATGGATTTGAATCCTGATGTTTAACATATCCTCACTATGTTATTCAACTTCTTTGGGCCTCTCCTCTCTCACTTGAAGACTATGGATAATAATAGGGCATACTTCCCTAGAATATTGAAGGAGTCATGAGATTATGTATATAAAGCACTTATACAGAATCTGACACTTAAAAAGACTCAATAAATGAAAGCTTTTGTCATTACTGCTTTTGTGTTAATAACTGGCATGAACTACAGATAGAGGGGATAGTTAGTTTTGGGAGTTTATACCATGTAAACAAATAATGTTTGTTTCTAAGCAAATGTATTCTAAGCAAACAATGACTTTAAACTGACAGCTCAAAAGAGATGAAATTAATTGTGCCCACTGGCAAGAGAAGACTCAAAACGTGTAAGTCTGATCACTGTACCTCTCCATCATACCCAGGCAATGTGGAACTGCATAGCCCAGCACAATAAACCAGACAGATCAATAAAGTTTAAACAAGAATTCCCACTTGAGGTAATGCAGGGGAAAACCCCCATCAAATTGGATTATGACATAAAGGGCCTCTGTGTGCATGTTGAAAATATCTGTAAGTGTTTTTATAAGACCTGAAGCAGAATACCAAGGGCTAGTGATTACATAAATAATGGAGCAGGAAGATAGCAACAATATTTAAGGTTATTCAAGACAAGGAGTAAGCATAAAGCTGCCATTTGAAATGAGAACATCTAATCCAATTCTATAAGGAATTAATTAGCTGATCTTTTGATTTACTTGAAACACTTACCAAATTGCTTTCAGAAAGACAAATACAACTGTCTCCACTGGTGAACTAAAGGTAAGCCCTATATTGAATGAAATAAGAACTTATAACACATTTCAATCTATTATTTGATTTTAGAGATTGTCTTTATTAGATGGGTATCAAAAGGATGCTTCCTGGATTAGCATAGGAGAGGAAGGACTAATACATTTAGATGTTTTTCATTATTAGCATAAGAATTCAAAAACAAATTAGAGAGGATCCTGTACAGAACACAGATCTTTCAAGGGACACAGAACTTGATCTTATTCAAAGGGTGAAAAAAAAAAAAAACCCAACAACTATTCCAATGATAGCTTCTTTATCCAATCATTGGTTTCAACTAAAAGGACTCCCAGTCCTAGACACTGAACTGATGAGCTCAGGTTAAGCAGTCCACATGGAGCCTTTTGTTTATGAAATGGCCATGCTGTTACCAAGGAGCACAGAAAAAAGTGCCTCCGTTCCACTCCTGCCACAGACCATGCCTGCCTTCATACTCACAGCAGGGCCAGGGGCCCTCCTTATCAGGTTCCTGCTGGTTCAGCTCTTAATGGCCTTCCTCAATTCCCATTCTGTCTGCTTCACTTTGGGCTGACACAGCAAATGCACACAGAAGAAGTCTGCAGCATGGCAGGAGTCAGAGAGTGGAAACAAAGAAGGCTCCTTTAATTAATTTATTTTTTGCTTATTTATTTGTCTGCAATTCTCTCTAGTGATGATCAAGGATTTCAGTGACTGGCACCAGGAAAAGGCACTAGAAGAAATCAATTTTCTATAACCTCAGAGATCACAAGGCACTGGATAATAATCCTGTCTAAAAGAGGGCTACTGGAGGGGTGTCTGGGTGACTCAGTCAGTTGAGAGTCTGACTCTTGATTTTGGCTAGGGTCATGATTTGGTGATTGGTTGTGAGATTGAGCCCCGTGCTGGGCTCCATGCTGAGTGTGGAGTCTGCTTGGGATTCTCTCTCTTTCTATCTCTCTCTCAAAATAAATAAATAAGCATTTAAAAAAATCAAAATAAAATACAAGAGAGCTTCTGGGTTTGCACAAAGCACAGCTGAAGACAAGTGGGAAAGCCTAATAGAAATATTACACACTGACCCCAGTACTCCAAAGCCATTTTGGATTCTGCTTCAATTGACTGTGTCATCAACATGCTTCAAAAATGTTGGGACTATTTTCTGATACAGGTCCAAGGTTGTGTCCAAAGAAATGAATGCATGAAAGAAGCTTTGGAAATTATCTTGTGAATTGGAAGACTTGGTGAAAGTCAGGTTATAGAAGTTAGGCTATTAGGAGGATTGAGCTTCATCAGGAAATTGTGATTCAACATGGACAAGAATATTCAAACTAATAATGTTTTGACACTGAAATAATACTGTAAATAGGGTTTATATTTCTCTTTCTAGAGATTATTTGAAGTAGCACAGGCTATCATATACTTCTCGTTTCTCACAGAAGAAAATCCTTCCTTCTTAGCCTGATACACAAGGCCATTTATAATCCAGTGCCAGACTACCTTTCAAACTACATCTGTCTATTCCCTACAACTTCCAAATCCTTTACTCCAAACCACACACTTTTGTACTTCATTTGCATCCATTGATTCATTTGTTGATTCATATGCTCATCTATTCAAAATACACACAGCACCTCAATTATTTATCTAAACAGCCTTGTAAGAAGAGTAGAATGTTATCATTTGTCCTAGAGCAGGAATGTGAATGCTCTGCTACGGCATTTGAACTTAATCCCTGAAGGACATGGGGATCCTACAAAGTACATGAAGATTCGAGGGATTTTTTTTGTCATGGAATTGACTTGGTCTGACTTTTATTTTGGAAAGATAACTCTGGAGGCATTAGATAGGTGTGGGGTGGTGGGGGAATTGATAGTCGACAGAGGGTATTGTAATGATCCAAGAAAGGTATAATAAGACTATAAACTAATTGTATGGTGACGGGAATGGGGAAACATGGGATCACTATGAGAGACACTTAGGAGGTAAAGTAATGGAAGCCTAGGTGACTGACGATTAAGTGAGGAAGAGGGAGGTTCCCAGAGGAACCCTGGGTTTCTGGCTCAAGTGGTTAGATTATGGTGGTACCATTAACTGAAATGGGACGTGTAGGAAAAATAGGTTTGTAGGAGAAAAGAAATCTTTTTGTCTTCTGGTTTAGGCACTATGTATCATCCAAGTTGAGATGCTATTAGGCTCTTTAACATGTGAATCTGGGCTCTTCTGAGTGGAAACATAAAAAAAAGAATTAATATAAAGTTTCTACTTTGTTCCATTTCTATTTGCCCTTTTATTTTCACCTGAGTGATCAAAGACTCTAAGTGCTAATGTATTTTTAACACTGACTTAGAAGTGTTTGTGAGATAATGAAATACAGGCAACTGTTGGGTGAGTAAATTGGTATGGTCTTCCTGGAGGGCAGCTTAACAGAATGAATCAGCTAAAAATGTCTCCCCTCTGGGTGGTAGATTTTTTAAAAAGCCACAATGATCTTCAGATCCTCCCATCAAAAAGTTGAGTCTAATTTTATACCCCTTGAATCTGGGTTTGGTCATAGACCTTGCTTTAGTCAATGGGACATTAGAAAACACGACTGAAAAGGACTAGAAAGTATTTACACATTGGGGTTTGACTTCCCTTACCCATTTGGAAACCTTCCACCACCATGCGAACAAGCCCAGGCTAACTTACTACAGGAAGAAAGACGATGCAGAGAGAAACCACAGCCACCCAGTCATCTCACCCCAGCTGTATCATCTGAGGCCTTAAACACCCTAGATCATGGTTTTTCAACCTTGCTGGTTGACATCTGAGCTGAGATTGTTCATCATTGTGGAAGGTTATCTTTTGCGTTGCAAGATGTTTAGCAGCAGCTCTAGCCTCTATCCCTTAGATGCTAGTAGAACTCTTTTCTCCCACATTGAGTTAGCCAAAAATGTCTACCAATGTTGCCAAATGTCTCCTGGAAGACAAAATTACCACCATTTGAGAACCACTGGTCTAGACCATATTTACTGTCATATTCAAGATATAGTTTTTATAATAATAGCAAGCACCATTTATTATATGTTTATTATGTCATATACACTATGGCACATATTTTACATGGATTATGTCATTTAATCCTTACTGTAAACCTAAGAAGTAGGGGTTTTCTCTTTAATTTTTTAATGTTTATTTATTTTTGAGAGAGCAAGAGGGGCAGAGAAAGAGGGAGACACAGAATCCAAAGCAGGCTCCAGGCTCTGAGCTGTCAGAACAGAGCCTGCTGTGGGGCTCAAAACCATGAGCCATGAGATCATACCCTGAGGTGAAGTCAGACACTCAACCAACTGAGCCACCCAGGTGCCCCTGTTAGTTTTTAAATTAATTAATTAATTAATTGTTTGTTTAGAGAGAGAGAGAGAGGCAGAGAAAGGGGGGGGGGGGGAGAGAGAATCCCAAGGAGGCTCTGCACTGCCAGCACAGGGCCTGACACAGGGCTCAATCTCACAAACTGTGAGATCATGACCTGAGGTGAAATCGAGAGTTGGATGCTTAGCTGACTGAGCCACCAGGTGCCCCAGAAGTAGGTATTATTAATATCTATATTTTACAGATTAGGAAATTGAAGTTAAAAAAGGTTAAATATTATGCCCAAGTTCACTCAGCTAGTAAGTAGTAAAGCAGGATTTGAACACAGGCAGTATGTTCCTAGTACAATTCCTTAACTACCATTTGGAGCCAATCCATTTAAATATGGCTTCTCTTTAGATTCTAAAACAGAATAGTCCTAGTTTGTCTAAGATCAACCAAAACTGCCATTAATAGGCATCAACTCAGGCCAACTGTGACTTATAAATATTATGTTTTTTTTTTTTTTTTATTGACTTGGTACTACCAATAGAGAGACAAGATCCACTGAGTACTCTCTCATCATCCTCTGGGATCCTACCTCTTCTGGGATCCTTCTTCTATCCTACTCCACAATACTCCACAATGTTTTTAATGTTGGTTTTATTTTTGAGAGAGACAGAGCACGAGCAGGGGAAGGGCAGAGAGGGAAACACAGAATCCGAAGCAGGGCCCCAGGCTCTGAGCTGTCAGCACAGAGCCCGACACAGGGCCCGAACCCATGAACCCTGAGATCATGACCTGAGCCAAAGTTGGACGCTTAGTCAACTGAACCACCCAGGCGCCCCCCACAATGCTATTCTTATAGTATCCCCATCTTAGATGCTATTTCTTCATACTTGGTTCTTCCAGTAACAACTAACATAGAAGACAAAGCACCTATTCATTTGAGGTATCTTCCTCATATATATCAGGATATAAAATATGAGACCCAAGCCCTACTCAAAGAGCTCAAATACACTTAGTTATCATTGTTTTTGTATCTTTTACATTCAGGCCTTCATGACATTCACAACCTGCTCTGTGACTCCCCTCCACATCTCAGAGTAGGCAGTAATTCTCTCAGTACATAGTCTTTTGACTAAAAAGACACTGAGGAGGATTCAAATCAATCTAGAGATCACAGAATCAGAGATAATAGAATTTCCTGGAATTTTTAAGGAGGCTCTTGTTTCTGGTTGTTTGGGTATGATAAACTCAAAGGAAACTGATCTATCTTGCTTTTAAAAATAAGTCTCTTATTAGAAGCATCACTTTTTAACATATATGCACATAGATATGTACATATGTACATATACATATGATTATTTGGGTTTTTAATATAAAAATGGATTTTACACTACCCGTCACTTAAGAAAAAGTACAGTGTAGTCAGGAGAGTCCCAACTTTGGCCCTTCCACTGTGTGAGGACAAAGGGAGAGCTGATCATCTATGAACCGGGAAGTGTCCTCACCATACACCAAAACTGTTGGTGCCTTGATCTTGGATTTCCAGCCTCCACAATGAGACGAGACAGACCCAAAGAAATTGAAGACCAAGCTAAGGAAGGACTTCCATCAAATACTGGATACAAATTACAAGTGAGATGAAGGATTCAGAAGACAACTTTTGCCTGGATCACCACAAATAATGGATTTTTAATAAAGTCAGGAACACAAATGAAGAGTAAAAGGAAAAAGAAGAATAAGAAAGCGTATAATGTGGTCAGGAAATTAAAACATACAGGCAGCCATATAATTTATATTTTAAAGCTACAAATATAGTAATTATTTCTATTCATTAATTAAATGACACAGTAGTATTTAGCATAATATAAAAACTCAATCCATTCATTTAACATTTATTTACTCTATTGTTTTGGCAATGTATTATTTAACTAACACATTGCACTCTGCTTATTATGTAAAAGATGTTTACCCCCAAACTGTTATTTTCATGGAGATACAAATGTCAGTCCATTCAACAGATTGATTGTAAATAAGAAACATCTAAACAGACTGGAGGGAGGGAGAAAGGGAAGGAGGGAAAGATGGAAGGAAGAGAGTGAGAGGGAAAGAAAAAAAGATTAGGTTTTGATTTGTTTTTAGAAGAAAACAAATAGAAAAAAACTTCACTAAGAAGAATGGAGAAGACCTAAGAAAGCAGAAGTGTAAAAAGCAGAATGGAACTTGACACTCAAGACTCTCCCTACCTACCATATTTATTTTCATGATTTGCATTCTGTATTATAACCTACTGCCATGATTTGCACATTTCACATTTCTTTGTCAGAGTATTGATGGATGTATGTAGCACTGTAGTTCTTATCTCACCTATAAAGAGGTACTTCTGCAATTTTGGACACACATACTTCAAAAAGAATATCTCAAATGCATGCAAATTTCTTATTTATTTCTGGCATTTAGGTTTTTGTTTCTGCTACACCATTTAGCCATTTTACTGACAACTGTAAGTTTACAAAGGTAAATTACATCTAACAAAAAACAACATCTGAGATGAGTTGAATTCGTTGTATATTTTCTTAAGCTCTAACTGTGAAAACAATTGTTATTACAACATTGATGAAAGGGTTTGGTATTCTTAAGTTTTATGTCTGTACAAATACCTAATAAATCATTTGTTTGGGAATTCAAAACTGATTAATGCATTTAGCAGACAAAACGTCCAAATCTATGTTATTACTGAGTTTTTTCATTAAAATATAGTAACTATTTTCACTCAATAAAATTCAAATGGCATTTTCATGGGGGGAAAATGAGTATCAGGGCATCTGGCTGGCTCAGTAGAAAGAGCACGTGATGCTTGATTTTGGGGTCATGAGTTGGAGCCCCACACTGGATGTAAAGATTACTTAAATAAAAACTTAGAAAAAAAAAGAATGTCAACTTTGGAGCCAACCCATAGGGTTTAAATCCTAGGTCTAGCACTAAGCATTTATGTGGCGTTGGAAGTCATTTGGTTTCTCTGCTTTATTTTCTCAACTGTAAATTGGTACTGTGATATTTAAATGAAGCAATATACACAACTTAGAATAATACTTGGCACGTAGTAAGCATTATATATATTTTAACTACTATTACTAATTTTGTTTTCCACTTCCCAAAGAATAATGAACATCCAGGTAAGTAAACATAAGGCCAAATTTTTCGAAGTGGCACAATATTACAATTTATTTAGTATTCCATAACTTATTCAGTGCCCTGTCGATAAGCTATTCGGATATCTTTCCATATCTGAACTACTAAATGCTGTATTACTGGATCTATATATCCTTAAAAAGTCATGCCCTCATTTCGTCAGCATATCTTACCCAAAGGCAGAGAACTGAATGAAAAGGTATTGTGCATTTTCAGTTTTGGAACTATTTGCCAATTAAGTCCTGAAACTGTTGTAGTAATTCACACAACCATCAGCAGTGTACAGTGTATCTATTTTCAGACATACATACATATACACACACCTGCCACCACTGAATAAAAACAATATTTATAATTTTTTAAACAATCTGATAGCTGCAAAATGCTATTTTGAGTTTTTATTTGCTTTTCTCTGACTAGTAGAGATTTTGAATTTCCCTTAATACAGCTAGTTCCTGGCCATTTGATTTTACCTTTTATGAGATTCTTATTTGTACCCTTTGCTCATTTTATTACTATTTCTTATCATTTTGTAGTGTTCTTTGATAGTATTTTCATTAACCCACTATATGTCATATGTACTGCTCATATTTTCCTATCTTTCAAGTCTTCATCATCCATGTATAAGTGAATAGCCACTCTTTAGACAATGGCTCTGAACCAAATCTTTCCTGGCCTCTGAGGATTTGTGGCTATTGAAGTATGAGCATTCAATGCAAATGCATTAGGAGATGTGCATATTTCCTATTATAAAATCAATGCTTCTAAGAATCTCCCTGAAGTGAGACAGCATCATATCAATCTTCATACTTTACCTTAAGAAAAATAAACCTTTCCCTGAAAAGGGATGTCTGGTTCATTCACTAAAACATTCATTGTGAGCCCCACTTTTCCAGGACAGTCTTGCATCCAAAACCTTGTGTTCTCCTCTCAGGCTTTATAGGAATATATGAGACTCAGTATGAAGTTTCCATTAGTTCAGGGAAGGCCTGGTGCATCTTACCTCAAACATTCACTAGATCAAGTATCACACTGTTTTCTGTCTGTGTCTTTTGTCTTCCCAATGAAATGGTAAGCTTAGTTGTGATTTTTCACTTTGCTTTTCAGGAGCCCTGATGTTTTCTTGGACACAGAACAAGGCTATTTGGAATTTCTCCCTGTAAGTAATGATCTATTTATGGACCTGTTTCTCTGACACATTTCTCCTGACATAGTTCTCAAGACACAGAGGAAAAAAGGAATGAAGTAGGGCCAAATGGCTCTTGAGCATGGCAAATGGGATAAAGGAGCAGATGATTCACTCAGTCAGTCAAGTGGCAAAAATTAATCAAGCTGCTTCTGTGGAACAGGCTGGGTGCCCACCTACCAATATGGTACAATTTGAGAAAAATCACAAGACTTACCTAGGCTAAAACACCCCTATCGGCAATAAAGACTCACTTACTAAAAATCTTAGTAACATCCTAGACAAAATCAGCAGCCTCAGGAAAAAAACACATGACAATAATCAAAAGGGGCGAGAACTAAAAGAAATGGAAGGGCTGCTCAAAGATAGGATACTGTTCAAAGTAAACCATAGTCACAGATGTATTTGGAGGAAGAAATTACCTACACCATGACCATTATACACATGTGTTTTTAAAGCACAAATACTAATGATGAGGAAATCACATGGTTCAGACCTGAGAATAAATTCAAGCTGGTTACAATCTTCAGTGGGGATTAAAAATGAAAGGAAAGAGAAACTGAAGTCAATGTAATGGAGACCTCTTGGGCTGATGAAGGAAAGGAAGGGTGTGTTCCTGATACAAACTACAGAATGGTGAGGAAGAGCAGGCATAAAAGACAAATATTCACCTATGGGCTAAAAGACAACTTGATTGACCCAATGCTCAGATACACACTTAATATTGTTTTTGTGATTTCATTTCTCTGAGTAGATGCGGTCATTAGGTGGACTACTATGCTGTAACTTATTCTCATCAACAGTTATGTGGAATGAAGGAAACATCCTTAAAACAGGAACATGAGAGTTCATAGTAGCCAACCAGGAGTATTTCAAGGACTCCAGGGAATAAAGGAACAACACCTCCCCACCAATCTAAAGCTGTAGAAATGGTTAAAAGGATTAGGTGTGTGTATATGAGAGAAGGAGCATCTCAAGAGTAAATACGGCTGGAAAAAAAATGATCAGTGACTCTGCTGGGGAAGGAAAGGTAAGTTATCTAGAAAGACTACACAAGGCTGGATTTCAATAAGCTTCAATTTAAAGACTGTTTGCTAACAGGGACACATAAGCAAGATAAATACATTAAGATAATTGTAAGCTTTGTAATAACAGTAACACAAAGAACAAACTAAAGGAACTAATGGTTGAGGAAAAATTAAAAGAGGATAAAGGGGATTTTATTGGCATCAGTAAGAATAAAAGAGATGTTGAATCAGGGAAGATGATGGAAAAGAAAAATGTGGAACTTGGTAATTCTCCTGTTGCCCTGGGTGGGAGTATGGACTTCAAAGCTGTCTAAGGGAGGGGATGGGAGTCATTCATTAGGGATCAGCAGCAAGGGCTGTCTAAAGTGGGCAAGAGAGTGGATAAAAAGAAATGCAAGGGAAAGGTAGCTCAAAGAAAAAGGGTAGGAGCCTGGGAAAATGTCACAACAAAAACAATCTTGAGTGAAGTCCATATGGAACAACGGATAAAGTGAAATTTGTGTTTAGCAGGCCCTCATTGTACTGCACTTATAAACACAAACATGCTTAAGAACGTATATATATATTCTCTTTTGTAGGAGAAAACCAGTGTTGGTTAGTTGATATGAATTTCTAAATTTCTTTATTTTTAACATGTCTATATCTGAAGGGTGTTGCTGATATTTTGACAAGAGTAAGGAAAGGAGAAGGCAACTGACATTTATTGGGAATGAACAACATGCCAGGAAATTTACACATAGCTTAAATACTCCTTACAATAATCATATGAAGTAGATGTTATTAGTCCATTTTTACATGAGGAAATTGAAGGTCAGAGAGGTTAAATATATTGTCTATGTCAAAGCCAGTAAAGCAGAACTGAAAATCATCTGTTGGACTCTAGAGCCCACACTTATCTCATTATTCTATACTGTCTCCAGGGCAGGTCAAGGATATCATAAACTCTTCAAACATCAGGTGGCATAATTGCTTACCATGTACACAGCTTTAGGTCAAGGAGCTTATCTGACCTTGTCTTGCTAAAATAAGCTTCTTAAGAGCAATCATTTGGAATCTCTAACCCAGAACATTTTTAGCTCACCCTCTCCCTACCCATTGCCCAACTAAGTTGTTCCATTAATCATCTAGCATCTAGTTGTTCCATCTAGGCATCAGAAGTTCAGGATAATCCCATTCATCCATGACTCTTTGGGTTCACTTAGTTATCCACTACTCTTCTATTTATTCTTCCATTCAACAAATATTTACCGCATACTCAAATATTCTAATAATCAAAGAATCCAGTTTCAACTTTAGCTTGTCACTAAAACCTCAATCCATCTGTCCACGTCTTGCCTATTCATCCAGTAGAATTTTCTAATAATCAAAGTGTCCAGTTTCAACTTTAGCTTGTCACTAAAACCTCAATCCATCTGTCCACGTCTTGCCTATTTATCCAGTTGAATTTTCCCAGTGATTTTCATCAAAAGAGTTTTGGTTTCTCCAACTCTACAGAGGTAAAGGGCATGGGCCCTTATCTGTTATTGAGTTTAATGCTTTCAGACACCACAGCCCTATCCAGCAAGGCTTCTGCTTCTATTTTAGGTTCATCTGAGATAGCTGACCCCTTCTGGATCAGCTCTGATCCCTCCTCCATTCCCTCCTCCCTCTGTCCTCTTCCATTTTCCTCTTCTACAAACAGCCCCCCTCTCCACTCACCTAAAGTTTTATTTTTTTAAGTTTATTTATTTATTTTGAGGGAGAGAGAGAGTGTGTGTGTTCAAGAGTTGGGGACGGGCAGAGAGAGAGGGAGAGAGAGAGAACCCCAAGCAGGCTCCATGCTGTCAGCACAGAGTCTGATGTGGGGCTCCATCTCACAAACCATGAGATCATGACCTGAGTCAATCATGACCTGAGTCGAAATCAAGAGTTGGCTGCTTAACCAACTGAGCCACCCAGGTGATCTGTCACTTACAGTTTTAAAAACAAGGCTGAAACTCTTCTCACCTCCTCTAAGTAATCTCAGACACACTTCATATTAAAACAGGAACATAGTAAGCAAAAACCTTAATAGCTTTAGGTAAGTAATTTTGGGCTTTAGGTAAAATGATCCCCTATATAAACGCCAACCATATACTCTGTTTACCACAGAACACTTCCAAGTCATATCAAAGAGAAACACATCTGATCCTAAGGTGATTTATATCCTCAGCCAGCACATATATTTCCATCTGATTCATACTACATGTTTTGGTTTTCAAATGCCAAATGAACAGTAAAAAATTGAGCCTTTCATTCCTGGAAGAGTTACCTCTTCTCCCTTCTTTCTCTATAAAATGATGGTGCTGAATAAGTAATTGTTTATTAATAAATGAACACTTTTGCAGAATTTTAGTTTACCCTCTCATACATTATATCAAAACAAATATTTACGAGTTACCCTTGTCTTCATTTTATAAATGAAGCAATGAAATCTGGAGAGGTTAAGAAAACTCTCAGGTCACATAGTGAGTAAGAGATGTATCAAGGCTTAAACTCGGATCTTTTTTTTTTATTTTTAGAGACAGAGAGCATGAGTGCACAGGTTTAGGGAGGGATGGGGGGTAGGAAGAGAAAGAGAGAGAGAGAGGGAGAGAGAGAGTGAGAAAGAAAGAATCTTAAGCAGGCTCCACACTCAGCTCGGAGCCCACAACCCTGTGATCATGACATAAATCAAGAGCCAAAATCAAGAGTTGAATAATCAACTGACTGAGCCACCCAGGTGCCCCAAACTCAAATCTTTTGATTAAAATCTTGTACTTTCCACTACATTCCACCATTTCCAAGTAATCTTTATGTTCTCTTTCAAGGGCTGGGATGGGTATGGGCTATAAAGTTGTCTGGGGGGGCGGTGGGAGACATGCATTAAAGATTAGCAGCAAGAGCTGTCTAAAATGGGAAAGAGCATAGACAAAGACAAAAGCAAGGAATAGGTAGCTCTTTGGAAAATGGGCTGAAGACTGGGAAATGTCAAAGAAGAAACTATACTGGGTGAAGTCCATACAGAACAATTGTTAAGGTGAATGCTGTGTTTCGTCTACTATAATAATGGAAGAATTATTCTTTTCAATTCACATTTTAACAATATTTAAATCATGTTCATTTATAAAACAGCACCCAGGCAATTATAATTCAATAAAATTTCCTTTTGATCAAAAGTATAATCACTTAAGTTACAGCCATTTCCTAAACTCAAATCAAGAAATAAATCAAAATTACTTTTGAAGAAAAAGAAAAGTTGTGAAGTTTCTTTCTTTGGTTCTGGATGTTCAGAAGCAACTTTACTTGGAAGCTGAATCTACCTTAGAGGTAACTTACCATTAGTTTTAGGAAAGAGGTGGGGGGATCTAGCACCCGGGAGGGAAAAGTGAGGAAAACTCTTGGTGGGTAGATATTTCTCTTTGTTGCTAAAAAGTCAGAAAAAATCTTGATGGAAAGAATCCTTGGGATGGTCCCTACAGGCTTTCTGGAGGAACAAGAGAAAAAAAGAAACCCTAATTTTATGAATCGTCCCCATGAATCCACTAGCAAAACAAAGATTCTTGAATCTGAGGAAAAGGTAGAAGAACAAGGATTTATATAGCAAAAGTGAGCTCTGGGAGGAAAGAGAAGAAAGAGTTCCTCTTGGTTGAAGATTCCCCCTTTGGTGAAAGACTATGGGGCATTCTATCTGCCAGATGCCTTATTAGAAAAGGTACTAGTGGCCTGATAAATTCTGTCTTTACCCTTCTTATAACATCAGGCAATCAATATACCCAGTTCTGAATGTTTAGATTTCTCCTTTCAGTTCTTTTCCTATAAATTCTATTTCCTCCATATATAAAGATATAGCTTAGTTTTTTCATCTTTTGTCTCCAGATTGGCTTTTCCTTATGACTCTTATGAAGACTAATCTCTTATAAGAAGGACTATTTATGCTATGAAGTAGCATATTCTTTTTTAACATAGATCAACTCCAAAAATTTTATATTTCCCTTTGATTAGTTTTGGTAAGCTTCTTCTATGTAGTTGGTGTTCAAGGGAGTGAAAACTTATGCTTAAAGCAAAAGACCGCCAAAAAAAAATGGATCTCCAAGAAAATTTACAGAAATCAAGACCTGGGTTCACATGTTCAAGAAACGCTCCCACACCTTGTACAGCTTCTCCAGGAGAAACTCTGGGACAACTTCAGTCCAGTCCTTCACTGTATCCCTGATCACACAAATATGTATCCCTGATCACACAAATATGACAAACCACATAGATTTTACCCCAAGCCGAATCTAATAACCAGGCATAACCTCATATTTAAAGATCCCACGATAGCTAGATTTCCTATATAAATATACAGTTCTCCCATAGTGGATGATATACAAAGGTAAGAAGTGTTTTAGGTTTTCCAAAGGTATTTTCCTTATGGGTTCTTCATCTGTGACCAATTTGTTCATTTTATTGGAGCACTATATAAATGAGTCTTTATAATTTATAAAATGAAATTTGGTTTCTTTGCTCATCATATAATTTTATCTTCTTCGTATGAGTTGTGGCCCTAAATCTGGCCATCTGGCCCCATGTAGCTAGAGAAGAGGCCAAATTTGGCTCAATCTGGAAGAATATTTTAATGTTTCAAGTTGTCCACTGTAAAATGGACTCTACTGCAGAAGTTTGCTGGCATGTGTCCTACCCACCAGCACCCCATGTGTCTGAGAGCCGCTTAACTGAGACACCTCTGCCTCATTTAGAGCAATCCTCTGTGACCACCCCTCCTACTTTGGGCCTCATTCCCACCATGCATCCCCAGATCTGCCCAGCATCTCTGGAGCTATCTCACATTTTTAGATACTGTTTCATCTTCTGCCTTTTGGATTTAGTGATTTCCACCGGTTTCCCAGATCCACTCTCAAGATGCCAATTATTCTTTACATTTTAATTCATTTATTCAATAAATTTCAATTAAGGTTATAGAATGTGACAGGCACTCTTCTAGGTCTTGGGGATGTAAAAAAGGGAAAAGGCATATGAAGTCTATTATCTTGCTTACATTTTAGTAAAAGGAGGCAGATCACAAAGCAGAGAGTAAAGAATTAAAATGAAGGGGCTGGGTGTTTTAGAAAGAGTGACCAGGGAAAACCTATATGATGAAGACATGATGTATAAAGTGGTTAAGGGTGAGAGACGTAAATTTTTGCAAAGCAGGCACTCTAGACTGAGCTAACAGCAAGTGCAAAATCCTGAGGTAAAAGTATGTTTGCATTTTTGATGCACATCAAGGTTACCTTCTCTGCACTAGCTCTCTGAATCCTGGCCAACACAGACTCAGGTCCAATCAGCCTCAATCTTGGGTACATCCATTATGGCCAGTCACAAGGAGAAGGAATGCAGAAAAGGAGAGGCCAGGTAGCTTCTTGTCATGTGGTATGAAAGGGGAGACCCCAGCACCCAGTGAGCAACTGGGATTCTATATATATGTCTACATCTAGGTAACCTACCAGTAAACTAAGGAAAATGAGACTTATAGTATGTATTTAACCAGTAACGTTTAATAATGTTGTCTTCAAGTTTGAAATAGGCATACATAGTCATCAATTCCAAAGCATTTCCATCAAAGTAGAAAGATGCAGAGAATAAGGGCTGAGATATATTCTTTAAAGCAGAGCTTTGATGTGTTGATCAAACCCTTCTATTTTCCCACCCCTTTCTATGCTTCTGAATTCCATGGTTCGTGGGTCAGGAGTGACTTAAGGTGACATTCTGAGGAAGGCCTGACAAAGTTTAGGGGTTACCAGCCTAATGATGCATATTTTCAACTTCTTGGTTAAAGTCTTAATTTCCAAACAAACAAATGAATGGAGGTTAAAGTGGTGTGGAAGAAAATGGGACAACCCAGTATTTTAAAGCTTGATATCTAGGTGGTTCTGAGGGCTATTCAATCATGTATGTGTAATAAATAATGAACAGTAGTAGCTACAATGTCTTTAGCCCTTATTATGTTCTAAATTCTATGTTAGTGGCAAGTAATTTATTTATTCATTACAAAATCTCTTCCAGGGAGGTAAGGTGCTTTTATTAACTCCTTCTAACAGAGGAGAGATCTGAGTCTTTGAAAGACAAAGGGATGGGCCTCATATCGCAATGCCAGTGAATGGTAGAGCTGGGACTAGAACCCAGCTCTCTCTGTCTGCACAGCCCAAGCTATTAGCCCACCACAGGAGCCTGCCTCCAGACCAGTGAAAGATAATTAGAGTATTTAAGAATCGGAGTTTTACTTATGCTCCCATTATGAAGAAAAAAATCATCAGTTAATATAAGGAAGAGTTCCTGCCTTGATTAAAGTTGGCAGATAAAATTTACTTATTTTGGAACTCGTTCATTAAGGTTCAAGATGGCAAGAAGTGAAACTGGAAAATTAATCTCTGCTAATAAGTTTATAGAAGAATACCCTCCCTGGGTAATATGGTAGCAGCTCACCTCATGTTAGGGTCAGATGTTGCCTAACTTCAAAGTCTTAGTAAGGTGGGAGAATATCAGGCCAGGGAGGAGAAGGTAGACCTTGAGCAGTGGTTACATGGGCAGAGGGGAGTGAGGATGGGGATACAGTCTCAGCAGCAGCTTGTAGGTGAGAATATTTACATAAAGCATGAGGCTCAATTTGCTAGGGATTCATTGCTCAAGCTAGTGTTTGTGAAGTGAGTTCTCTTGTTCCCTCTTCCAGATGTGAGGGTTGTTTTGCAGTCAGGTATAATGCAATCAGCACGGCCTTACTAGGCTGGAAACCAGCGTGTCATCCCAGCCTCTCCAATCACCATGGGACCCTGGAGAAGTCAGTTAACCTCAACAGACCCTTTTCTCATCTAAAAAAAAAAATAAGACAATTGGAGTAGACTATCCCTTCCAGCAATTGTGTGAATCAAGGAGAATTTACAGCTGTTGCCATTCATTAAGTTCAAATTAAGTCGCCTCGTTATTTTATCTCTTGCTAGATAGAAGGAAAGCACATGGTAGAGTAGGTGGCTCCTAGAAGAAGATCAGAAAATATCTGCTCACTGACTGTACCTACAAAATATACATGCAGACAAATGGCCAAAGAACCCTAGGATACGTCAGAGGAGCTCTATTTTAGGATGGAAAGCAGCACTCATCCTTCTCGTACAACAGTACTATTTACCAGATGCTTACTAACCTAAAAAATTGCTTTTGTTTAGAATCATAACTAAAAGTAAATGGCAAAATAGTATGTAAAGTATAATCTCACCTTTAAAAAAATGAGAAAAAAAGAACAACATATGTAAATGTTAATGGACCAAAAATACTGGGGGCTCATACACTAAGCAATTGACAGTGGTTTTCTGGAAAAGAGATTGGAGTAGAAATATGACTGATTTTTAATTTCCACACCATGCACTTCATTACCTCTGCATTTTGTATAACATTATAGTACATATATAATTGTTTAGGTTTTGGATTGCTAAAATACTCTAATTGTTCCAAACTAGTCTGGCCAGGAATTGCTTGTGTCACATTTTACATGTCAGCCCATGTAGAAAACTAAACCCAAAAGATTTCCTCAAACCTAGAGATGCTGCCTTGCTTTTTACACTGCAGGAAACACACACACACACACACACACACACACACACACACACACACACAGATAATGTTTTTTCCAGTTAACACAAGTGTGAATGAAAAGGTCTTACTTTTTTTTTTTCTTTCAGTTCCTGTGACCCCCCAGGAGAGAAGGCTGTGGGCTGATTATTAGAGCATTTTAGTGTGTGGGTTTGCCTGGAAGCAATAGCTAGCAAAGGCTGGAAGATGGGAATAACGATAAAGCATGCTCAGCTTATAGAGCTCTGAGTGGAACAACATTACTCTCGACCAGATTTTATTTCTTGTTAATTATATCCGATTCCACTCGAGTACAGATTTCATTGAATTTAAAATGTTGGGAGTGGGGGTCACTGCTCCATGCTATTCATCCAAAACATCAATAAAAAGGGCACCCCAGAAACGCTTGACCATCAGCTGTGCAAACACATTACCCCTCATTGTGACGGATTTGCTCCAGTAATTATGATCACCTTTTCTTCAGTCTGTGTCTGTGAGCATTTCTAGAACACTTGATGCCATAATACCCAAAGAAAAAGCCCCTTCTGACATAATGGAGGCAATATAAAATACGTGCTTTCACGTCATGTAAAAATTTATGACATTCACACAAAGAGGAGTATTTACTTCCAATGTGTATGCATCTCTGCTTTCTGTTGCTATTGACGAATGGGAAAAGATAAATATACCATAGATGGAGGAAATAATGGCAGGGAGGGGAGCTGACTGCTGACTTCCCATCCAGTGAATCCAGACAAGCCGCAGAAGCCCTGCACTCAAGGCCCTGATGATGGCGGAAGGGGATGGGGTGATCTCTCACCCCAAGTCTTTGAGAATCAGAAGGGTAAAGCAGGATGAGCACAGGCCTCGAACTCTGACCTATGTGTGAATCCAGCTCTCGCTTTGAAAGCTTAGGAGAGCTAACTGACCTTTGCTCAGCTGTCGAATGAGATACTAATATCTAGTCCAGTGGCTGAAGAAATTAATGAAGTAATATATGTAAAGCTTCTTCTATACTCAATAGTAGTGCCTTGCATTGTACTTAGTGCATATCCCCTCAAAATTTCCTCCCTTTAACTCTTTTTCTCATCTCTATTAACAGCTCTTTTTCTTCCTTTCCTAATTGTTTGGCAGAAATGGACAAGGTTTTTTGTTTTTTGTTTTAACCTTCTGACCTCAAATCTTCAAAATAGGCCAGCCGTACCTTAAGCCAAAAGCAGTCATGCTAATGGATAGAATAATTTTCTCTTTTTTCTCCATCCTGGGTCTTCAAAAAACTCAAAAATATAGACATATATAAACAACCACATACATAAACTTATAAATGAAGATAATCTTTACATTGTCCTTAGCCCTGAGATAGATAGATGATAGGTAGATAGA
The DNA here is from genome assembly GCA_028646485.1 of Cryptoprocta ferox. Taxonomy (NCBI): domain Eukaryota; kingdom Metazoa; phylum Chordata; class Mammalia; order Carnivora; family Eupleridae; genus Cryptoprocta; species Cryptoprocta ferox. The sequence continues at coordinate 29,492,422 of CM053568.1, forward strand.
GCTTTTATTCAACTTCATTTTTTTTCTTTTGGCCTAGCTTTATACTCTGAATGTAATGTTTTCTAATTAGCAGATCAGCCAGGTCATGAAATGTTTACTGATAGCTCCCACCACCCTGATGAGTGGTGCTTCCTTTGATATTTTCAATCAGGGCCCATGCCGTACATAGTGTACCTGCATTCTTACACTAGTGTTGGAAGGCTATGAAATATTCTTCCTCCCACTTTGTGGAAGGGCAGAGCTGGGACCAGGGTGAGGCCAGTGGGGCACTTGCACTGGGGACAAAATAGAGAGGGAAGCCAAAAAGTTCGGTCATCAAGATAAACAATATTTTAATGCAATTTTTTAAAAAAAATATGGGGTTCTTGGGTGGCTCAGTCGGTTGAGTTTCCGACTTTGGCTCAGGTCATGATCTCGCAGTTCATGAGTTTGAGCCCTGCATCAGGATCTGTGCTGACAGCTCAGAGTCTGGAGCCTGCTTCAGATTCTGTGTCTCCCTCCCTCTCTTCCCTTCCCCCAGTTGTACTCTGTCTCTCTCTCAAAAATAAATAAACATTAAATTTTTTTTAAATTGCAGCGTATGCAAAAAATCCATGCTGAACAAAACATCAACATTTTAAACAAAGATAGGAATAAACCGCACACTGGCATAACCCTGTTCCCCCTCAGCTCGCCCTGATCCAAGTCCTGGGTAAGCCCTGCATCTGAAATCAGTACCTGGCGTTCTGGTCCCAGTCCTCACATTACTTAGCTACACGGCCTCAGATGAGTCACTGAACCTCTCTGGTTCTCAGTCTCCTCATCTTGTTTCACTTGGAAGTCTGATTAGAAACCTTCCAGCAACCCCGTTAACTTGCAGATTCTATGGTTTTCTATAACCTGAAGCTGCATTATTGGAGCATTTGCAATGACTCACAAGGACAAGATTCATTCACTGCACTACCCATTCAATCCAAAATGTTTACTGAGCAATTACTATGTAACAAGTACTATGTTAGGTGATGAAAATAGAAAGTTAAAGGCTACAGAAACATACAGAAAGGGAAGCCAACGGTAGTGCTAAAAGGCCAGGACAACCTCCCCTAGGAAGAGACTCTGGCCTAAAGGACTAAAGGAGCTAGGCACGGAAGGCAAGGAGGGAGTTCCAGAAAAGGAGAACAACATGGCCAAAACCTGAAGGTAACAAAGAAAAATCCCGTTGGAGAACCCTAAGTGTAGTATGGGTGGTATTAGTATAAATGGGGTGGATGAAACAAACAAAAACCGGTCTTTGATTACAGAGCAGTAATGAAAGTATAAGAGAGTAAAAGGAGAGTGTAAGAATACAATGGAGAGTGTAAGGCAAAGAGCACTGGGTTATGGTCAGACCTGGATTCCACTCACTGCTCTGTTGCCAATTCGCTAGCTGACAGGGCTTCCATTTCCACTGGGATGCTATTTTAGAACACATCACAAACTTTTCCATAAAGAAGGGAGGCTTTTAATTCCCAAGGAATATTGGAAATCTCACATCAGAGATATTTAGAGTTTACACCCCTCAGTACCAATGGGGTGCTATAATTAATACATGTAGTCACTTCCCTGCAATCAATTTGCTAAATGGCTAAGAAGCTGTTGTGTGATGCCTGTGAGCCTGAAGAAGGCTGGGACCAGCCTAAGGCAAACAAACTTTCATCTTCCCCAGACAGGCACGAGAAAGAGGCGATGAGGCAAATGTGCTGGCAGACATACCCAGCACACAGCTACCCCACCTAGGCTTTTGACAGGTGGAGCCACTCTGCTGTTGCCAAATGTGTCTGCTGGTTTAATTCTGGCACTCAGGAAGACAGGATTAGAGCCAACTACTTATAACCCAACCAAAATATTTTTTTTAAATGAGCACCAAAGCACACAATCACTAGGGTCCTGAACATAACGTCAAAGCTTTACATTTGTAACCTCACTGTGGTCACACACAATACCTACTATATATGGAGCACTCACTGTACAACAAGCTTTACAGATATTAGCTAATTCTCACAATTCTATGTGATGGGTTAAGATGATTATAGGCATCTTTCTTACAGGCAAGAGTAATTTGAAGCACAGAGAAGTAAACCAGGTGCCCAAAGTCACACAGTTGAGTGGCCGGGCCAAAATTCAAATACAGCCTGTCTGACTCCAGTCTGTGCTCTCAGCTGCCATGCTAAACAAGTTCATCATCCTGTACGGCCAAGTGACACTCTTAGAGTACGGCGCTCAAGAATCCGGATTCTCTGGGCTGTAGCAAGCACCACAGTAATTATGGGGAAGGAAAGCACATTCTACATCCTTCCTCAAATCCATCCTCTTATGCTCTTAGGAAGAGGCGTCCTTCCTTCTCTGTCTCTACTCTCTTGATCTCATTTCCCACACCTTTTGTTCTCATTGGACGCCAGCTTTCCTCGCCAGCTCCCCCGTGATAAAAACTGCATTTGAGGCTCACTGCTCCTTCTCCTTAGGGCTCCATAATTCTTCCCCCACCAGACTTCATAAATGACTGATAGGTTCGCCCTGCCTGGATTTTCTTACCTCTGGTTCCCCACTCAACCCCTAAAAATACAGCTTCTGAGCACACTGCTATACTAACACTGCTTTCTTAATGGTCACAGTGAACCCCTTTTCACTGTCTTTTTTCAGTTCCCTACTTTCAATCTTTTCAACCTCTCTGCACTTAAAATTATCCCGGTAATTTACATACTTAATGAGGAGAGACAGTTTGTAGGATTATTAAAATTTAGGGCACTTGGGTGGCTCAGTCATTAAGCATTTGACTTAGTTCAGGTCATCATCTCATGGTTCGTGAGTTTGAGTCCTACACTGGGTGAGCTTGAGCCCTGCTTCAGGTGAGCCCCACTTCTCTCTCTCTCTCTCTGCCCCTCACTCACTTGTGCCCCCTCTCTCTCTTTCAAAAGAAAAAATTTAGACCTGATTCTGCCACTACTAGTTTGGTAACTTTGAACAAGCTACAGAACTGTCTGTGGTACTTGTTGCTCCCCGCATCCCTAAATTTTGCTGAAGTCAGAGATTTACTCTTTGGCTGCATGAATTCCTGCTCTCTCCATCCTCCCTTAATAAAAACAATAGTTGGGGGGCCAAGGTGGCTCAGTCGGTTGAACGTCTGACTCTTGATTTCGGCTCAGGTCAGGATCCCAGGGTTGTGGGATCGATCCTCGCATTGGGCTCTGTGCTGAGCATGGAGACTGCCTGAAATTCATTCTTTCTCTCTTTCTCCCTCCCTCTGCCCCCTCCCCCATTCATATTCTCTCTCTCTCTCTCTCTCTCTCCCTCTCCCTCCCTTCCCCTCTCTCTCAATAAATAAATAAATAAATAATAAATAAAAACAATAGTTGGCATTTACTGTGAAATCACTATACCCTGGGATCTGTACTATGTGCTTTCTAGCATGTTCCAGTGCCACCCCAAAACCAATTTCCACAACATGGCACTAAGCCTTTCACTTTTCTGAGCTGATCTCTCTCTCCATTCTTCTGCCACCACCCACCCAAAGATCAAACAAAAATGCTATCTTTGATACTCCTTCTCTTTCACCTCGTATAGTCAACTGAAAACAAGCTCTCATGTTTTTATCTGTTCTGACATCTCTTATTGGGATTTTAAGACTGGAGCTCAATAGGCTGGGGTTTGGTTCAGTAAGAGACCCATTTCTTAGGGCTGCATGGTTAGAACATGGGAAGTCTGGCCCTCCTCCCAGGATGCCAAGATGCTCTGAGCTTTTCAAATGAGACCTATGCCTTACGAACTCCCTAGCTCCAGACTATCTTAAAAGTTTGAGCAAACCACATGAATTCAGGCAATTCTGACAAGTAAGGGGGAAGGAAAGGGGAATTCACATGTACACCCAGCCTACTATGAATCAGGAACTAAGCTAAGTGCCATTGTTTCCAAGATGGGCTGACGCTATACTATTTTAAACATGAAAAGTGTGATGTCACAGTGCTGCTTTTTATTGGCACTTCATAAGAAAGTTATTTAGAGAGGTAGTCTCCCTGAATCATTTTGTCACTGACCTCCCAAAGGATGATCACCTTGGGGAAATGGAAGTCATGATTTAGCTTCTACTATTCTAATGCAAAAAACACATCATCTCATGACTGGCTTTCTCATTCACTGATTTAATCTTTCATTCAACAAATATTTAATGAGCCCCTACTCTGTACTGACACTGTGATGAATGCTGGAGATGCAGCTGTGAATACCTTTCCCTCAAAATACAGGAAGGAGGGCCACACAAGTGAATGCTGGGGAAGTGGAGGGGAGCACGGGAGCACGTGGCGGGAGGCTCTTCTTAGATGAGCAGGGTTTACTTTTTTCACTTGTCTCCCAGACACCATGTCCTTCTCTCCACCCCCACTGCTACCATCCTCATCATTTCACACCTGTATTTCCACAATAAGCTCCCTGCCTCCAGTCTCACCACCTCCAATCCATCCTCCACACTGTGGTCACAAGCATCTTTCTTGCATGCAAATCTGATCACGTCTCAAACTTTCCTTCAAACTCTTTCCTAGCCTTTTGGATAAAACTTACGCTCTTTTGCTTGGGATATTTCCATTCACACTTGATCTCTGCCTTGATGGTTTGCCACTCCATGGAGCCAAGAACCCACTTCGCTTGCTGCAGCCACACAGAACTATTTCCAGTTCTCACCTAGTTTTTTCTGCCTGGAAAGCCCTTCTCTGCTCCTTGTCCTTCAAGACTCAGCTCACCTCAACCTCCCTATGAAACTTTCTTGATCTTCTCACCCTCCTTTAGGTGGATGCCCTCCTTTTGTGCTTTCATAGGATCCTGGGCATATCTCTATCCAAACACAGCATTAGTCGTCAATTAATGTTACCCAGCTGCTGCTCATCTCTGTATCCACACTCCAGCATCCTGTGCTCTAGCCACGTGGGATGGCTTACAGTTACCCTAACTCATCAGGCACTTTCACACATTTCCTCTGCCTGGAATGTCCTTTCTATCCTTTCCTACCTGGCAAAGACTATTCATTTTCAAAAATATCTCAAATCACCCAGGGGAAGAAAACAAACAAACAACACTATACAACTGGTACTGGATTTACCCTATAATTAAAGCAGTTAAACAGACTGCACTATAGTTAGCTAAATACCTATCCCCCCCCCCCATTGAAAGCTGGGTCTATTTTTTACTTCCTTGTAGTCTTTTTTTGCCCTCAGCCTCCAGTACATTATAAGTGCTGATGTGTATTTTCTGAATGGTGAGAAAATCCAGGAGGGAGGATAGAGTATATAGCATACATGTTAAGAACTCGCTGCGCAGTAGTATAGAGTTATCCTACTCTCTAATTATTTCATGTGTGTTAATCTTATATTAACAACTAGATCATAAACCCTTTGAGGCCCGGAACTATGTTATATATTTTTATATGACTCCTAATGCTAAAAATGGGATAGGTGGTCAATAAATACTTGTAAATAGAATCTGAATATAATCAAAATGAACTGAGATTGCAGATGTAGGAAGAGGAAATATATCATAAAGAGAGAAAATAGAGCTCTAGTAAAAAGCAAAACAATTTTTTTTAAATCCTTCCTTGCCAAGTTTTGCAAAGAAAAGGATGAGACTGTTTACCATGAAATAAATACATATGCTGGTAATTACATTTAAACCCCCTTTATGCCAATATCAACTTGAAAATATTTCTCAGAAGGTATTTTCTTCACTAGTTGTTTTAGGAAAAAAAGCTTCCATATTTCTATCTCACTAAATATTTTTAAAAATCATAAAAGGTGTATGGAAGTGTTGAATCACTATATTGTACACCTAAATTAATATTACACTGTATGTTAACTAACTGGAATTTGAATAAAAACTTTTTAAAAAATCATAAAAGCAAACCTGTTTTAATAATATGCATCCCTTTCCGAATCCCCCCTCCTTTTTGCTTTCTTAAAAACTTCTTCACCTTTGGCTATGTTGACTTGTGAGTCAAAATCTCTTTTATCTGTGAACTTGCTCGATTAGCTTCATGTATATGATGCTTTCTCCCACTTCAAAGAAGTAACAAAATGTTAAAAGCAAAAATTTAAAAAGGTCCCCAGAGCAGCAGAGATATGACTTCTACCAGAACACTCTCTGAAAACCCATAGTCTCAAGTTCTGGATCTCAGCTTCTAGTGTTTTCTTCTGTCAGCATCAGCTTGGCTTCCAGATTCCCCACACTCTCCTCTTCCAAGGCTTTTGAGGTACATAAAAGCAAAAACTATACCTGTCCACACACCCCACCTCTCAGATAGAAACAAAAGGTCAAGATGGAGAAACTTTCACACATGACACTCTCTAGACTCAAAGAACTAATTTGTGATTGCGCTAAAGGTTAGCCCAGGAATAACCAAATCTTTTTTTTTTAACTCCAGATGTGACATTCCAGAAATCTCCATATTAGAGTCCCATCCATGAAAAAAAGCCATCATCCATATAAGTAGAAGGGGTGTATGAATTCAGTGAAACCAGCAGAGTACCTTGCCTCACACTGGACCTCTTCCTGCCTTAATTAGCTTTTGGTCACTCCTCTCCTAAATAGCCATCATCTGTCCCTCTTCCAGTCCCCTTTGTCCCAGTCCTGGACTCCTCAAACGCTGACTCAGTCTCTGCTGTTTCAAAGGGCCATTAGATTTGAGGCGATTCCCAGGTGCCAGCCCGCGCTCTGCGCTCTGAGGCCCCGCCCCAACCGGGCTGGCATTTTTAGGAATTCCTTTTCTGGGGACCTCTTCCCCGGGACCTAAGAGATACTCAGAACGGTGCCTGCCCACTAACCCAGATTACCAGGCTGCAGAGAATCTCTCCCACGAAAGAGGTTAAATGGGAAAACGATATCCCCACAAAGAAAAATAACCCAGAATCCTTCACATATTCCACCTGTGTGTGTCATAGAACCCCAGGGCAAAAATAAAGCCCCAGCTTCCTCCAGGTGCAGCAGCCGCCACCGCAGCCCCAACCCAGCTCCCAGTGCCGCCGCCTTGGTGTGCGCGAAGACAGCACCTTCCCGGGGGAGGAGAGATCCCAGCGCCCAGCGTTTCCAGGAGGTGATTATGGCAAGCCTTTCAGTAACTCATCATTCAATCCCGCACTGACCCGAGCCTCACCCCGCCGCCTCCGGCACTGGCGCTGAATGAGAAAGGCAACGGCTGCCCCTCCAGTTCTCCAGGTGTACAGCCGCCACACATACACTACGAGGCGCCTAGGGTGCGCGGTTGGGGCGGGATGACAGGTGCCCCACGCCTGAGGGGAAATCAAAGGCGACGCTTGCAGCCGGGGTGAGAAATCCCAACCCCCGCCCCGGCTGGAGGACTTGGCACCAGCTACCTGCAGGGCGCCCCCGCCCGCACGCCGGCTCCCGTCGCAGCCCCGAATGCAGCCAGGAGGGTGGAACCGGACGGAGGAAGCCTCCACGCCCCCTTTGTCTCCGCTTCCCAAATGACAGGGGAGGAAAGTTTACGAGCAGGGAGGGTGTAGCTTTCTGCTGGGTCCATCTGACACCTCGTAGGAGGCGACCCTCCCCGGGATCGCCCTCTCCCCCTGCACATCCCGGGCGCCGCCTTCGTCTGCACCTGGAAACCCGCAAGCCGGGTTTGGGCCACCTGCTCCGCCGGGTCCGGCCGGGAGCCTGTCCCCCGCCGCCCTGGCGTCGCGGGCGCCCCACTCACCTCTCGTGGCTGAGCGTCTCCCCGCGCGCCCTACTGGGCAGTCCCGCTGCTGGAGGCGAGGTGCATTCAGTCGGCGGCCGGAGACACGCTCCCCAGGCTCTGCTGCATTCCGCCTGCGTGGGAGAGCGAGCGAGCGAGCGCGCGGCGCGGGCGTGTACGAGTGTGTGTTTGTGCGAGTGTGTGTGTATGTGTGTGTGTGTGAGAGAGAGAGAGAGTGCGGGTGGGTGTGAGTGTGTGCGCGCACGCGTGGGGCGGGGGGGGGGCGCGGGATCACAGATCCCCCTCCGCGCACATCCCGCGCTGTGCCTCCTCCTCTGCCTCCTCTTCACGCTGCCGCTAGCACAGGGTCCAGGTTTCAGGATCTCCTGTTTGTTTAATGAAAGGAAGGAGCAAAAGGCTGGCGGGGAGGGGGTAGCGGGGGGGGGGGGGAGGGCACCGGGCTGCGCATGCTCAGAGAGGGACACCGAGCGCTCACTCCGGAGCGCAGGCTGAGGGAGGAGAGCGAGCTGCGGGTTGAAGCGGGCACGACTGCGCCCACCCGAGCAGCAGGGGGCTCGGCCGGGTTCCCCGGAAAGCAGCCGGGAGACCCGACCGCAAAGGTGCGCGGTGCGAGGGAACTCCCTGCGCCTGCGGTGCGGGAAGCCGGTGGCGGGATCCCGACCCATCCTCGGAGACCGCTTCAGCTGCGAGTGCGGCTAACGCCGGGTTCTCCCCTCCGAGTGTGTGCAGTGCTTGCGCCGGGGTTCCTGGCAGCGCTCTCCTGCCTCTGTGCCGCGGGGGACCGTGGCGGTCTCCCCAGAGGTCCAGGAGGAACCACAGGCAGCAGGTCGCACCAGAACTGAAATGAGTTTCCAGGTCTGTGCTTCTTCCTTCACCTCCCAACTTCACTCTGCGAAGAGCAGAAAAAGGCAACTGTCTATTCGAGTCCCAAAACAGGTTTGATGGGGCGAGGGAGGGGAAGGTACATTAAAACCCTCTTCCAAAGAACAAAGCAGGGGCAAGAGAGGATGAGTCTCCTAGGGCTCCATATTCAGCCTCTTTTGGTGACAAGGTTAGATGGAGGAGACATTTGCCCTATTCAAGAAGGCCAAAAGAACAATAGATCCATTGTCCCCCTTGCCTTCGGTGCCAAAGCATTCTTTCTGAGTGGGAATTCTGGCTACTTGGTAAAGTGGGAGAAGTGTCAACACGAAGAGAGTCCAGTGAGAGAACCTGAGCCCGCTATGATGGCACAGTAACCTGAGGCCAGGTGAGAGGCTGGGCGAGAGGCTTTGCGGGTGGAGTGGAAACTCTTCTTGGGTGAGATTGTTCTAAGAGCAAAACAAGCCAGTTGGTTAGGACCCATTCAAATTCAAGAGCTTCTAGTTTCAACCTCCTTCCTGTTTAATCCCCCTGCCCCTCCCTCTTTTCTCTCCTACAGAAGAAAAGACATCCCAAGCAGGGAACTCCTTCTAAATATATTATTACCCTGTTTATTCATTTTTGGTCTCTCTAGAAAAGGACTACAATTGGGTCATCCCAGCTTTGGAGGGACAGAAGACAGTCTACTCTATGCAAATCTTTTCCAAGCTTTCATTAAAGATCACCTCTGAGCATTTCTATGCAGTGTGAGCGAGCAGATGCCTACTTGCTGAACTCTGACCCCTGTCCCATTCATCTTCCCCAAAATAATGCCAAGTGACACTAGAACAGCAGGACAATTAGATCTAACCCTAGAGCACACCCAGAGGAGAGAAAACAGCATGTCTAAATACCACCAACAAAAGCAAAGTTTAGGAGAGACAGGAAGGAAGAAGGAAGGAAGGAAGGAAGGAAGGAAGGAAGGAAGGAAGGAAGGAAGGAAGGAAGTGAGAGAAAGAGAGGAAGGGAGGGAAGGAAGAAAGGGAGGAAGAGAGAGAGGGAGGGAGGAAGGGAAGGAGGAAGAAAGAAAAGGAAGGAGGGAGGAAGGGAGGAAGGAAGAAGAGAAAGGGAAAGTTTTTTAAAAGTGAAAGTGCCCTGAGTGTTAGTGGCTAGTTCCTTCTCTCATTAGCTGTTTCAAAGGAATAGAATTGCAGCATCTCTTTGCTAAAAGACCAGTGAGTCTGAGTCTCTATCCAGTTGATAGGGGAAGAGGTCAGGTTCTCCTGAGAAGCAGCAGTCTTTATATTTGGGGCTCCTACTTTTATGCCTGCTTTTCTCAGGCCTTCCCCTTGGCACCAGGCTTCTTGGAAGACAGCGAAGATGGATCTGTCTTGTTACCACATTCCTGGCAGAGCAGTGAAGAGTGTCCCCTGGAATTTCAGGGTGCCAGCACTGGCAGAGCCCTGAGGCAGGAAAGCCATTCTCCCTACCCTGGCAGTAAATACACACCAGGTGAGAGAAGGCTCTGAATCCAAGAAGTGGGTGGGACCTAGAACAGAGAGGCTGGGCTGGGGCAGGTGGAGGTCTCAACTTTGCAGTTCTATCAATAGAGATGGTACTAGACACTTCTTCCTACAATGGTAAAGTGTCCAGGGCTGCTTGGCCAAGAAGCACACTCTCCTTTATCTAAGGCTGGCCTTGGGTGAGGAGGAAAGGGACACTACTCCCTTTGATGCTCGGGGACACTGTGTTCACAATCTCAAAGCTCCAACAAGGTCAAGAGTAAAGGAGACTTTACAAGTTGGAATTGCAAATAAAGTGGAATCCCTTCATGGTGCTGCTATGAGAGGGTGATTTTTACTGTTTGGAGAGGGTAAGGGAAGCACAGGGCACACTGAATGAGATGGTGTACATAAAACACTTAACAATGTTTTGTGCATAGCAAGCTCTCCGTAACTTGCAGCTATTATTATTTTGGCTTTGACATTTTCATTATTATGGTTTTTTTTTAAAGGCTGAGGAAATTTTTTCCCCTGAGTTTAAACAAATTAAACAGATGAAAGCCAACAGCCTTCCACTTTCCTTCTGGCTTCCTCCATCACCCCCTCACACATCACCCTGATCGTTTATGTATTCAAATCCATTAAATGAAAAGCATGCTGTAAAAATGTGTGGCAGTGTGAATGGTGACTAACCCCAACCCTCGCCCCACCACACTCAGATCTAGACAGCAAGTGTGGGGCAGCACTATTGTTCAGTAATATGCCTCAGGCACTTTTTGCCACTTGCATCTCTCAGAGATTAAGGACTCTTCCCACTTAGCACTCAGGGGCTCCTGCTGCAACACCCCACCTACATTGGCTCATCAAGCTTTGCATTTTTCACTTTTTTTTCTGCCTTCCTTCTAATTTTAGCAATTTAATGTGTTACTCCTCCTAGGTAACAGAATGCCCGAAGCCAATTAATATGCACACATCTGCAGATGGTTTTGAGACAAATTAATGGTAAGATTGTCAGTGGCTCATGTAGTCAGGTATTTTAAGTGCTCCTTAAATTCAGATTTTAGACATAGCTTTCATCCCCTACCTAGTGGACACCCCTAAACCGTGTACCTCTCTCCACCAACAAACACACACACATCTAATGGCCTCACCTCATATATCAGCAAACTAACCCAGTATCCTTGCCCACCTATGTATGAAATTATGTTTTTTAAAAAGAGCCATTAAATTTTAAATAGAACTGGCTGTTCAAAACATGGTTTTAATACAAAAAAGTTTAGAATTAATAAAAACCAGTAACAGAATGTTTGAGCACAAAACTCTCCAAAGTTTATAGATGCTATCTATAGTGAGGTCTCAGTTCTTAAAAAATTATATGAAAGTAATTCCATTAGGTTATATATTGCTGAAATAATATAACAACTCTGTGGTGATACAGTATATGCATAAATTCTGCTTTTAATATTTTCTAATAATTATGAAACACACCATTTCCATTTGAATTGTTCTACCTATAATTTTCATTATTTTCAGATACCTCCCTAATGAGACAAATAGATTTATCATTTTTTCTTTTTGGAGAAACTTCATATATATAGCAATCTTTTCTTGTTCAGTGAAAATGCCAAGCATTTTTAGTAAGGGCTAAACTAGTGATTTATTATTATAAGAATCAAAATGTTTCCATGAATATCAAAAACTATGACAAAACTTAGTGATTCAACAGTCTACACATTATGCTATGCTCACAAGTGTAGCTACCATCTACCACCATACAAGGCTATTACAGTGTGTCATGCCTATGCTGTAGCTTTTATTCCCATGAGTTATTCATCCCATAATTGGAAGCTTGTATCTCCCTCTCCCTATCACTCATTTTGCCCATCTGCCCAGCCCTCCCCCTCTGGCTACCATCAGTTTGTTCTCTATATTTATGGGTCTGTTTCTGCTTTTTGTTTACTCATTTTTGTTTTTTTAAATTCCACATTTAAGTGGAATCATATGATATTTGTCTTCCTCTGTTTGACTTATTTCACTTAGCATAATGCTCCCTGAGTCCATCTAGGTTGTCACAAATGGCAAGATCTCATCCTTTTTCATGGCTGAGTAATAGTCTGCCATGTATGTGGTACACCTGAAACTAATATACCTTGTGTGTCAACGATACTCAAAAAAAAAAAAAAAAAAAAACAGGGGAAAAAAGAAACCAATGTTTTTTCAGCTTTATTGGGGGTATAATTGACAAGTAGAAATTGTATATGTTTAAGGTTAAGGAAAAACTATCACAAAACTATCCCCATAATTTTATTGTCACTGTTGACACATTAAGTCCTCTTTTTATGTCTGACTTGCCCCTGATTAGGCTGGTTGTAAGTTATTCAAGGGCAGAGGTTTATTTCTTTTTTATAGTCCTGGTAACTCATGAAAGTAAGCAAGTGGTAGATGTTCAGCAAATGTTTAAAGAGTGAGTGAATAAATACATAGACAAAAATAAATTTATGCTGCTGACATGCTGACTTTGAAAAAGACTCCCAAGTACCATGACACTTGGTATTTCTCATAAATGATGAAATCAATAGATATTGTATTTTAAGGTTTTGTAAATGTGATTATCGAAAGCTGGAAGTTGGATGAAAAAGGCAAAACAGGTTTATGCAGATAGTTTTTATCCCCTTGGAAATACATAAATCAAACCCATTCTGATTTTTCTGGTTCAGAAAAAGCATGCATTTTGGCTCAAAGTACAGTAGTCAAAGGATAGCATCGTCCTGGCCAACCTAATCTAGCCAGAATAATGTTCTAATTTATTTAACTTTTCCGCTAAGTAGGATGAATAGTTGAGGCAATAATGGTTAGAATTCTTTTTCTCTTCGAAAGACATCATCCAAAAAGTAAACAAGGACCGCCCCCAGCCTCTCTCTCCCAGAACTTCTAATATTACTGTCTTGGGTGAGAGGGGCCAATAAGAAGTTGGCTCTGCTTTCATGGATGGGAATTTGGGAATGGGGAACAGGGGTGGTGGTGGTAGATTAAACTATAAAAGGTCTCAGCTCCAATCAGAATTTACCCTGAGCCAGAGGTAGGAGAATGGAAGGGCCAGGTAATTGGTGTCATGTTTATGTTTCCTCTTTTGTTCATGCACCCAGTACAAGAGTTTCTTGAGACTGATCTCAGCGAGAAAGAACAATCCCAAGACAGAAGTCACACTGTTTTATAACCTAGTCTCAGAAGAACTTACCATCACTTGTGCTACATTCTAACAATCACATAGACAAGCCCTGGTGCTCTCCTCAGATTATCTTCCTTTGAGGGTTCCTGTGTTTGTTGCTGAGACCTTGATTGATACAGATTTCAAGAATCTTTTCTTAATTATGGACTCATCTCACCCACACTGAACCTAATGGTTGTTGCTCCTTCATCTGCTCTGATTTCTGGGTTTCCCCATATAACATGTATTCTAGGCTACTACCTCTTATGGCCCAGCCCCCAGGATCCATGCACATTTGTGATTGGAAATCCTGCCTGATTCTCCATATCCCCACAAGTGAGACCCAGATACCTATCACTGATTCCTCTTCTCTTTGGTTCCACCCTTGGTGCCATGCTTGTTATCTCTTCTTAGAAATATCACCAGGAATTGTTAGAATCGTGACTCCACCTGCCTCGTACTTCACATGTTGTAAACATTCCACTGCTGGGATCTTCTGTCTGCTGACTCTACTCAATCCAGGAGAGGCCAGTCTGCCAGAGCCCATCTATTTCTCTTCTTCAGTCTGTCCCATGTTGCCGACATGGAACCCTTCACTCCAATATTAATGTTCTCATTTTTCTCACCTTTAAAATTACTTTTAAATTACTCAAACATCACTTATTAACAGTCTAGCCCTGGGATCAACAAGCCAATTCCATAAAGAGCCAGACAGCATGTATTTTAGGCTTTGTGGACCATGCAGTCTCTGTCACAACTGCTCAACTCTGCAGCCACAGACAATGCATAAAAAAGGGAGAACGCCTGTGTCCAATTTCTTTCTCTCTTTTACAAAAACAGTTGGTGTGCTGGATTTGGCCCACTAGCTATAGTTTGCCAACCCCAAATCTAATTCTTCATTTTCTGCCCTTCACCTCTGTCACCACCAATGTGTTTGTTAGAAAGAACCTGAAGAATCCTGCCTTCTGTTCTGCCTATAGGAAAATAATAAAAACCATTACATTGGTGCAGGAAATTTTAATCCATTGTCAGTTTAGAGACTCCTTGTCAGTGTGGCTTTCACACTATTTTAAGAATTAAGAAAATTATTTTTCAGAAAATTATTTTTTCCTTTTCTTTAAAAAAATTGTCTATGTTTCTTCCATGTGTTGCTGGCAGCAACAGCAACTATACTATTTTTAGCCTAACACTGACTTGTGTAGCCCTAGAAGTTTAATGAGAGGAATATTTTAAAGGAAAATGGGTAAAAAAAAAATAGTGTGAGCACAATATTCCTGCCTGTTAAAATAGGGCAGGTAAATATATTCTAATTATAACTAGCAACTTAAGAAAACTGCCACTCTAAAGATAAACTCAACCCCAATAAAAAAAACAAAAAACAAAAAAAAAACACACACATTCTTATGTAGGTCCCAGTATAGGAGCAATGCCTCTACTGAGTTGAACTCACAAATTTGGCTGCTGGCTGAGCATTTTTACACATTCAGCCCAAAGTTATGAAATTCAGCCTAACAAAAATTTCACTTCCTCAAAGCAATCTACAAAGTCAATGTAAGTCCTATCTGTATTAGTCTGCTGGGGCCACAGACAAGGATGTGGAGATTTAGAACCCTTGTGCACTACTGGTGGGAACATAAAATGATGCAGCCACTATGGAAAGCAGTTTGGCAAAAAATTAAAAATAAAATTACCATATGATCCAACAATTACTCTTTTGGGTATATTAACATATCAGGTAAGATACATTCATTCTTTATTTTATTTAAGCAATATGTGTTAAGTGTTTGGTGCCAATATAATTGGAGAATTTAAGGTGAAGAATTCCAGATACGACTCTGAGGAACTTATGCCTACTATTCTGATTGTGTATTTATATTATTTTTTTAATGTTTTAATTTTTTAATTTATTATTTGAGAGAGAAAGAGAGAGAGAGAGAGAGAGAGAGAGGCAGAGAGATAGAAAGGGAGAGAGAGAGAGAATCCCAAGAAGGCTCCACACTCGGCACAGAGCCTGACACAGGGCTCAATCCCACAACCCTGGGGTCATGACCTGAGCTGAAATCAAGAGTTGGATGCTCAACTGACTGAGACACTCAGGTACCCCAATTTAAGTTATTTTAAATTTACAAGTGTATTTGCTAAAATAATAATTCCATGAAAGGTATAAGAGAAATGCCTTGAAGGCTTGGCTAGAAACAATCTTAAAGTGTTAATGGAATAGTATAGTATAATCATGGAAATTTTATTTCAACCATATAACTTTTATGTTGATATGAGTTTTGACATGAAGTTGTTTGAGGAAACTTTTAAGAGTATGTCTCTTAGGTCTTGGACATCCCATCACTCTTATTACTGGTAAATAATGCATTAACTCAGCAAAGTGCCTAAATAACTCTTCTGACTAGGAAAACTCAGAAAAACTACTGAACTATATACCAAACCATACAAACTGTACTATGTTATCTTTTCATAAAATACCAATGGTAACTAACATTATCGTCATCATCATCTGCAGATAATCTTCATCATAATCTGTTGCCTTTAGTCTAAATAGCTTGTTATTTTGGCTTGCAGTATTCTCTTTTACCAGTAATGGTATCCATATTTCCTCTAACAAACCACCATTCTTCAACCACTAATCCATGTAGTTTAGGGATATAAAACCTCTCCCACTTCCAAGCATGGGCATAGACCTGACCCAGTTAATCAGAATCTCCCACTGCCCTTGCCTTGTGGGGTCTCAGAGATGGAAAAAGATCCAAACCAGGAAAATTAGATTAAAATCCAGGACTTTTGCTAACAGGAAAGAAAATGTCTCCTTTTACTGGGATTGTAAGCATTTAAAATGCTCTAAGCCTAGGAATGCCAGGAGAGAGGACTTTATATGATTCTGAACTGCTAAACCTAGTCATGCCTTAAAGTATCACTTTTCAAGGGCTTTTCAGTTACTTGAGCAAATAATTCATTTTTGTTTAAGTCATTTTGAATTAGGTTTTCATTCCCTGGCCCCACTGCATATGTCTTTATAGATACATTAATTGTGTAATCTCTTTAAGGATAATAATGACAGACAAAAGGGAAAGCTAGCAAAGGATAGAAACAGTGTTTAAAGGATATCTCTGGTCACACGATGACTGATTTCTAGCCCTGAACATTTTAGGCAGTCTTCCACCCATGAGCATACATCTTGTATGTCCTCTTCCCCTTTTCTGAATTGCCAGATTCAAGGGCTGGCACCCTTCAAGGCTGACATCCACTGTTAGACAGATGGAGCTGAAGGGGGCAAGGCAGAGGCCAGGCAGACCTTGCCAACTCATTTGGCCTCAGGCCCAGCCCTACTCTATAACCACCATTGCTGTCAATATCCAACTAAGGCTGGTCTGAGTTCTCCTTACTGTCAGCTTCTCTGGGTTCTTGAAGATGATAGCGGTGTTGGAAGCTCCTTGCTCCGCCCAGGTCTGGTGGGTACATGTGCCAATCACAGCTTCTTGTGGCAGACAGGTGTCCAATGGCACTAAGGCAGGACGAAGCTGCCTCTCACCCCAGAGACTCCTGCACCACAGGGTAGTCAGGAAAAGTCCTGGAACAGCTGTCACCCCTCTGACTGCCAGTCTGATCTGACTGGCGTGGTGGGTGTTCCCTCCTTCCTCACAGCTCCCAAAGTTGTTCAGTTCACAAGCATCCCCTTCCCAGAGAAAATGGAATGTTCTTGTTTGTCTCCCTCCCAAGGTCCATCTTCTACTCTGCATCCAGAAGTGTTCTAAAATGTAATCTGATCATGTCACTCGCTGGTTTAACCCTTCATTGCCTTTCCCTGGACTGGTGCTCAAGGTCCTTCAATGAGCTTTACAAAGACTTCATATATATCAGCCCTACATCTTATCATAACACACCCAAACCCTGTCTACCCCCATCCATTCCCAGAGTGTCAAGTTTTTTCCCCTTGGTACCTCTTACATACTGCTCTTTCCCCATCATGGCTGCCTGACTTTTATTTGTCCTTCAAATGTCAGCTCAGACACCCCTTCATCCAGAAATCCTTCTTTGAATCCCCCAAGGTGGGAGGGAGGAAGTAAAGTACCCTCCTCTGTGTTCTCATAATCCAGTTTACTTCTAGCCTAGCACACCTCATACTGTATTTTAATTATACTCGTGACTCTCTCTATAACCTGGGAGCAAACTGAAGATAGAGGGAGTTATGTCTTATACCTGGTATATAATAGGTGCTTAGCTTATGTTTGTTGAATTAATAAATGGCATGTGACTACCCGTCCTTCCCTGTTAGAATTAGGGCATAAAACATGGTAGTAAATGCCTGATTCTTTTTCTTAATGTTTTAAAAATATGATTTATTGTCAAGTTAGCTAACATATAATGTATACAGTGTGCTCTTGGCTTTGGGAGTAGATTCCCATGATTCAATGCTTACATACAACACCCAGTACTTGTCCTCAATGCCCATTACCCATTTTCCCCTTCCCCCCATCAACCTTCAATTTGTTCTCTGTATTTAAGAGTCTCTTATGGTTTGCCTCCCTGTCTGTTTGAAACTACTTTTTCCCCTTCCCTTCTCCTATGATCCTCTGTTCAGTTTCTCAAATTCCACATATGAGTGAAAACATATGCTATCTTTCTCTGACTTATTTCACTTAGCATAATATCTCCAGTTCCATCTACTTTGTTGCAAATGGCAAGATTTCATTCTTTCTCATTGCCAAGTAGTATTCCGTTGTATATATAAACCACATTTTCTTTATCCATTCATCAGTTGATGGACATCAGTTGGGCTCTTTCCCTAATTTGGCTATTGTTGATAGTGCTGCTCTGAACATTGGGGTATATGTGCCCCCATGAATCAGCACTCCTGTATCTTTTGGATAAATTCCTAGTACTATTTCTGGGTCATAGGGTAATTCTATTTTTAATTTTTTGAGGAACCTCCACACTGTTTTCCAGAGCAGCTGTACAAGTTTGCATTCTCACAAACAATGCAAGAGGGTTCCCATTTTTTCACATCCTTGCCAACATCTGTTGTTTCCTGAGTTTTTGATTTTAGCCATTCTGACCAGTGAGGTGGTATCTCAATATGGTTTTGATGTTTATTTCCCTGATGATGAGTGATGTTGAGCATCTTTTCATGTGTCTGTTGGCCATCTGAATGTCTTTTTTGGAAAAGTGTCTATTCATGTCTTTTGCCAATTTATTCACTGGATTGTTTATTTTTTGGGTGTTGAGTTTGGTAAGTTCGTTATAGATTTTGGATACTAACCCTTTATCCAATATGTCATTTGCAAATATCTTCTCCCATTCCGTCAGTTGCCTTTTAGTTTTGTTGATTGTTTCCTTTGCTGTGCAGAAGTTTTTCATCCTGATGAGGTTCTAATAGTTCATGTTTGCTTTTATTTCCCTAGTATTTGGAGACCTGTTGAGTAAGAAGTTGCTGCGGCTAAGGTCAAAGAGGCTGTTTTCTCCTGTAGGGTTTTGATGGTTTCTTGTCTCACATTTAGGTCCTTCATCCATTTTGAGTCTATTTTTGTGTATGGTGTAAGACAGTGGTCCAGTTTCATTCTTCTGCATGTTGCTGTCCAGTTCTCCCAACACCATTTGCTAAAGAGACTGTCTTTTTTCCATTGGATATTCTTTCCTGCTTTGTCAAGGATTAGTTGGCCATACATTTGTCGATCCAATTCGAGGTTCTCTATTCTGTTCCATTGGTCTGTGTGTCTGTTTTTGTGCCAATACCATACTGTCTTGATGATTACAGCTATGTAGTAGAGGCTAACGTCCAGGATTGTGATGCTTCTCGCTTTGGTTTTCTTTTCCAACATTACTTTGGCTATTTGGAGTCTTTTGTGGGATTCATTCCTGGGCTGCAGGACTGGTTCAATATTTCCAAGTCAATCAATGTGATAAATCCCATTAATAGAAGAAAGGATAAGAACTATATGATACTGTCGATAGATGCAGAAAAAGCATTTTACAAAATACAGCATCCTTTCTTAATAAACACCCTCAAGAAAGTCGAGATAGAAGGAACATAACCTCATAAAAGCCATTTATGAAAGGCCCACAGCTAATATCGTCCTCAATGGGGAAAAACTGAGAGCTTTCCCCCGAGGTCAGAACAGGGATGTTCACTCTCAACACTGTTGTTTAACATAGTGTTGGAAGTCCTAGCCCCAGCAGTCAGACAACAAAGTGAAATAAAAGGCATCCAGATTGGCCAAGAAGTAGTCAAACTTTGACTTTTTGCAAATGACATTATACTCTAGATGGAAAACCCAAAAGACTCCACCAAAAATGTGGTTAATGCCTGATTCTTAAGGGGTGTCCCATCTCAGGAAAAATGTTACTGCCTTCTGCTCATCCATTAGAGTATCTAATTCAAAGTGAATTTGGATTATGCTTGCCCAGATGTACAGAAAGCAGGAGGATTCTCTCCACTTTTTCTCCACTTGTTACTAGGTCTAATAGAAAAAGAACTCTTGGCTCTGGAGCACACCATCACCACTTCTACTGAACTAAACCACTTTTAGCTTTATGCCCACTCCCCAAACAGTGATATATCATGAGTGTGCCCAGAGCACGAGGGAACACAGCTCTGCTTTGGCACATCAGTGGTGCCAGTACCCTCACATGTTCAGTGGCTGCTGTGCCACCTCATGCCTACATTAATGAGTGTCAGCAGTATGGAGGGCAGTGGGACTTCAGCACCACCTGCAATGTTGGCTCAATATATTGGTTTTGTCATAAAGATCAGCATCTGTGCCAATAATGGTGGACATCAGCAGCAGTTGCTATGCTGAGGCTCCTTCTTCCAGTATAATGGTTTTCCTTTGCCAGGAGCCAGACTTAAATAGGGAAATGGTTGTTTCTATATGGTAGAGAAGATCTTTTTAACTATACGTGTGATCCCATTTGATACACCAGAGGAATGCAGTTTGTTTTCAATGAGACCATTTCCTCTAAATTGGTATGGCCTAAAATAACATTACAAATTCTATGGACTGGATTGAAATAGAGTTCTAAACCCTAAGTTCAAATCTTGGTTGTGCTCTTTATTTCTCACACTGGCATTAGGTAAAGACCTTCTCAGCCTCAGAGTCATATCATCTATAAAACTGAAAAAGTCCCCCCTCATTGGATTAGATAAACATCATATATATCAGTGCTCTGCAAAAGTGGAGTGTGAGCAGCAGCTACTCTCCACAACATGGTGCTTTATACATAAAAGGTGCTCAATAAATATTTATTGAATCAAAATGCAAGACAGTGATCTCTTGCTCCTGAACACATCACTAAAATGTTGCCAGGATAAATTGATAAATCTTTACTTTCTCCACTTCATGTCATTCTCAGTTTGAGGGAAAGGAGTGACATTTTCTAGATGGTTTGTAGCTGGGTGGGAAAATATACAAGACCTGAGTCTTCATTTCAGTGAAAAAGATGCCCTCAAGTTTCTGAAGCATCAATCACACTTCCTGGATATCCTTAGAATTTCCCACAGCCCCATAAAGTTCTGCTTCGCACACCATGAGAAAGTTGAGGGGTTAAGAAGCTGCAGGGAGGGGTTAGCTGGATTCTCCCTTGACTGCTTTGCTAGTTGTTGGAGATGGAAGCATTCAGCATCGTCAAGAATTACCAAATAAAAGCCACACAAAACCCACTATGAACGGAAAAGGGCAGTCTTGGCTAATTACCCCTCAACAGATGCCTTGCTAGTAGTGCCTCGAATGATGGTAGTCATGATTCAAGTAAAACAGTAGTTGGCAAACTCAAAAAGTCTGTCAAGTCAGCAGTAAGAATAATTGGAGAAATTTGGGTATAGAAGCAGATACAGACTCCTAAGTAGAAGGGCCTACGGTGGACCAGAGTATGTGCCCTTTTAAAGGAAGTAGATAATGGCTGTCATTTAGGAAAGGGGCAAAGTGTTATCAGTTCTCTGTTTTTCAAGGGAAGCTGAAAATCAGGTTTTATGTGGAATCTTTGATTTTTTAAAGTTAAATAAAACCCTTTTTGGAAATGCAAACAAAGAAACCCTGCATTGACAAAGAAATGACATCTATGAGCAGGAGTCAATCCCTGGCCAGCCAGTGTGCATCTTCTAACCTAGAGCTTCTCTATTACTCCTCAGAGATTTCTTACTTTAATGGGGGTCACAGGCTACACAAGGGCATATCCTACAGCATGTAATGACTGGATTATGCTATAGTCACTAGGAAAATATGAGATGCATTAGGGCCTAAAGAAAGGAGCAGTGAAAATATAGAGTCTGATTTCTTGTGAAGCAGGGGCAGTAAGGTGAGTGAGGGGGTAAAGGCTTTCCTATGCAGCTCAAAAAGCTCAGAAGCATGTACACACACACACCAGATTAGACCTGGATGACATTATATAGGTAAAACTATATGCAATGAATTCAAGAGAGAAATACTGTGATGAATGGAAAGAGCATCCTGCTAGGAAACATAGACTCCTTAATAACTGCAATTCATCTAGCTTGGCTTTCTCATCTGTAAAATGCTGATGAAAATAATGCTCTCTCTTTCTAAGAAATTCAGAGGATTCAACGAGACACTGCATTGTGTCCAGCAGATGGAATAGTCTATTATTATTATTATTACTATTATTAAAGCTAAACACCATGAAGACATAGACTTTTCCTTCAATACACATTTCATACCACCTAACAGACTCAAAGTGTTTTACCCTCACAAATGTCATCCATGGTGGGTTGGTTCCATGGGTTTTGCACATTGCTAATAAAGAAAAGTTCATTGGGATTAGCCTCAGAAGACTGCTTTGGAAAATTCAGTTGTACTTCTGCCTCCCGCAGATTCTCTCATAATTCTCCACTGGGACAGGGGTGAGGAGCAGCAGGGCAGCTCCTCAGTAGCAGAACTCTTTGCCAATAATGAAGTCTGTTCCATAGTGAAAAATTCAGCAGAAAAAATGAGGCTATCACCATTTTTTATTGTAGTTGACATATTTCACTTCACCACTACCTGAACAAGATCTTTGTAAAAATTGAGAAACAAACACTTAATGACATTTTCCAAAGGAGTCTGATGTATATCTGGGGTCTGATTGGCTCCAGTTGAGTAGATGGAAGCTGCTTGGGAGCAGCTCTGAATTTTTCAGCCTGTCCACCTGTCAATTTCAATGTGCATTTACTCAGACTTCCTGTCAGTCTTCAAGGCTGGTCTATTTGAATGACTGGTGTATACAGATGAGATATCCTAAAATGGGCAACATATATAAATGTCTGCAAATAAAAAATTAAAACAAAAGGCAATTCTTTACTGGCCACCAGCCATGTATATTCATCAAGGGGAATAAACTAGTCCTATAGGCAACATTTGATGAGGTGCTCATTTCTTACTGCCTCACTTGAGATATTTGGATGATTGTATTAAGAACTATAGGAGTTATTTTAGTGGGGAGAAATAGATTTCTTCCCACCTATGTTTTGACAAATATCGAAATTTAGCTTTCCATTCTAGGGGCTACAACTTTCAATTTAACATATTAATGAAAGGCTTCTTTTGGAGAATAGATAGAAACCTATTGTTACAGGTTGAATTGAGTCCTCCAAAAGTTCCTATGTGGAAATTTTAACCCTTCATCCCTCAGAATGTGATTATATTTGGAAACAGGATCATTGCAAATGTAATTGTTAGGATAGGGTCATACTAGAGTAGGGTGAGTCCCTAGTCCAATATGACTAATGTCCTCATACAAAGAGGAAACTTAGAGGCAGATAAGTCCACATAGAGAGAATGCAATATGAAGGTTGGAGTTACACTGTTACAAGCCTAGGAACTACCAAAAGCTAGGAGAGAGGTCTAAAACATCCTTCCCTAGTGCCCCTCAGAGGAAGTATGGCACTTCTGGCATCTTGATTTCAGACTTCTAGACTTAGAACTGTGAAACAATAAATTTCTGTTGTTCTAAGGCATTCAGTTTGCAGTACTTGGTTATGACAGGACTAGCAAACTAACACAACAATAAACCAATAAATTAGATTTTGGCCAAAGGACTATATGGGGATCTGGGTAAATAAAAGAAGTTACTTGGATAGTACTATGAAGTTTCTCCCATAATGGCACAGTTTGTATTACTTTGCTATACATTTATATGCGATGTTCATTTTGAAAGACAATTATTAAAAATGTTAATAAAATACAAATGGAAATAGAGCACCAATATCATAGAAGATAGAGAAAAGACCATGTATTACCTATAAGAATTAATGAAATTTCTGGAGCCACGTCTCAAATTTTTGGGGTTGCTTTCTAATAGTCTGAGCAAAATCAAAAAGATGCAAGTATCACACAGAAAAGAGAGAAAATTTACCAGTTTCTCAGAGACACAAAGTTTTGGTTTATATGTTATTATTTTGTAATTTATTACTATTACTTCTATTACTAAAATGATTAGATGAGCTCTAAAATAAAGCCAAACAGTAGATTTTACTTCCTAGGGGAAGCATGGCTCATGCCATTCATTAGTAAAGAAATTCCAATGTGGATGATATACACTCCATGAGGACCTTCTGCCCACTTAGCTATTTCTCAGTAAACTTTTAATTTAATGTTTTTGGTGGGGGGAGAGCATGCACAAGAGTGGGGGAGGGACAGAGGGAGAGGGAGAGAGAATCCTAAGTAGGCTCCACACCCAGAACTGAGTTCAAGAAGCGGCTCAATGCAGGGCTTGGTCTCATGACCATGGGATCATGACCTGAGCCAAAATCAAGAGTTGGTTGCTTAACCAACTCTCAGTAAACTTTTATTTGTTTTATTTATTTATTTTTAAGTAGGCTCCGTGCCCAGCCTGGGGCCCAATGCAGGGCTTGAACTCACGACCATGAGATCAAGACCGGAGCTGAGATAAAGACCCATACATTTAACCAACTGAGTCACCTAGGTATCCCGCTTGGCAGACTTTTATAATACATGTCCTACTTAGTTGCCTGTTCAGTTTCGACAATATTAATTTAATTTAATAATTAAATTAATACAAATACCTTAAAATGTAGAGAAAATACATTTACTTTTATTTATTTTTAACTGGTATATATTTTATTTATTTTTAAATTTTAATTCGAGTATGATTAACATACAATGTTTTTTAGTTTCAGCTGTACAATACACTGATTCACCAATTCTATACATTATTCAGTGCTCATCACAATAAGTATACTCTTAATCCCCTTCACCTACTTTACCCATCTCCTCAAGGCAAAAAACATTTTATATACAGTGTTAGTATATAGAATCAGAAATTAATTCTTTTAAATTATCACCATGATCTCCTTCTGTGATAATGTTTAAAAAATTATTGCTTTGCTTTAGCCCCAATCGGTGGAAAATGGGAAGAATAAGACTTCATTTGAGTATGTATTTGGATGAATGTTTCTTCTCTCTTGTTCCAGCCAAGGCTTACATAACTTTGCCTGGATCTACACTGACAACAGTATGTATTTACACAGGAGAGACAGGCAGGGAATTGTTAATGTCCAATGTGTAACAGGCATGATGGGGAAGTTTCCTAAATGTAGTCTAAAAGGAAATGAAAAGGAAAGGACCTTCAATTTTCCACTGTATCGACCATACTTGGTTTCACAGGACACATAGCTCCCCTCCTGGAGCTCCTATGTGCATAGAAAAAGGAGATAATGTCAGATAATTCATTTCTAAACAAACATTACTCCTAAAGAAAGCAATAAAAAGACAATTTACACTTTCTACTTCTGATTGTGTCAATTTTAGCTAAGTTGAATTTTTATAGTGATTGTTTTCATTTCACTGAAATTTTAAATTTATTGGTATAAAAGTGTCCCTAATATCTCAGTTCATGGCTCAAAATCATATTTTCTAAGAATGTTTAAGGCTTACTCCTGTGGCTTCTGGAATCTAGAAAAGTCTGATATAAATACAATTGCTATTCCTCTGTAGGAAATATATTTTCCTACGAGAGAAGATTAAACTTTTCTTTTAATTATTGTCTTGAAACTTGGTGTGGTTCTTTTTTATTTTAATACTACTTGTCTCTTTGAGAGACTTTTCTACTTAAAATGTTGTTTTTGTTCAGCTATGTAGATGCTCTTTTATCTTTCTTTTGATCACTGATCTCCATTCTATTGTCTCATTTAGGTACAGATTATAAATTCTATATAATATTCCCTTGACTCAACTTTCTAATGCTTCGTTCTTTTTTTTTTTTTTTTTGTCTTTTGATAATAAATTCTAGGAGAATTTCTCAGCTAATTCTTTCAGCTCTATACTTCACTCTAGCTAAATCCATTCTCCTAGTCCAGTGATTCTACTTTTTGACTGGCTTTACTTTTTACATTTTGACCATGTCACTTATTTTTAAAAACTTTAATTGGGTCCCTTTAATAATTACCTGTATTTATAAGTCTATCTATGAAAACATTAATTATATATATGTAAAAGTATTTTCTCCATTGTTCTTGTTTCTTTGGTATTAGTTCTTCTTTTTGTTGAATTTAATGCTTACCTTTTATGGTACTAGTTTTTCTCAAATATTTGGTGATTCTTGATTGTGTGCTTTCTACATAATTGATCATCTTTATTCATTCCTTTGTGGATACTCTTGGTATATAGTGCCTGCTTCTGGTAATGATATTGAAGGGGAAGTATATACTTCAGGATACAGTGTGTCAGTAGTGTTTCTTCTGGGTTTCCCTAGTTACGGGGATGATGCTATGTCTCTAGCTCAGCTACCCACATTTCCTAGTTGAATCTGCAAATACATCTGTGTCCCTTGCTCAATATAAGTTGGTGGCGGAACAAGAACCAACCAACCAACGGAACTGAATGCCGTTCCCCAAACATCCAGGACTCCTCCAATTCCTTTTGCCCATTGTTTCTAAGTTTGGAGTACCCCCAGAGCCACACAAATCTTCCTTCTCTTGTGTGTTTTCTCCATCTATTCAGGGCCATATTTTCTTATTATTTAATTATCTCTAGACTAGTGACACATTTTCCTGTTTGTTAGCATTCTGTGGATTTATTTTTTTATATACGTGCATTTCAATCATTCTATAGACTTGGGTAGGGAATACGTACCTAGGCCTGAGCTTAGCCCAGTGTCATGGGGCAGGTCCCCAAAAACTTATCTTTTAGTGATCCTAACTAACTGTTTTACTCTCACAGTAGAGCTGAAAGTGGAATACTGGAAAATAAAAATTCCAACACCTAAGGGAAATAAAACATTCACTTTCATTTTTGTACGTTGTTTTTGAATGGTTCCTTCACATTACAGCAATATGCTAAACACTAAATTTCTATTATAGAAGGAAAAAGAAT
Source organism: Cryptoprocta ferox (assembly GCA_028646485.1). Taxonomy (NCBI): domain Eukaryota; kingdom Metazoa; phylum Chordata; class Mammalia; order Carnivora; family Eupleridae; genus Cryptoprocta; species Cryptoprocta ferox. Next base: position 29,519,011 of record CM053568.1, read on the forward strand.
CTGTGTGTTTCAGTATGTATTTCTTAAATATTCCACCCTTCTCTCTGTGGAGGCATAGCAAAGTGTAATCATTCTATTTTTGTGAAATTTTTAAAAGCCCACACCAAGTGAATATTTGGTTTTTATATTTGTATTTAGGTGTAATTAAAATAAAAATGCACAGATATTAAATGTTTAGTTCAATATATTTTGACAAGTGTATACACTCACATAGCATATCACCCCAAATCAGATATATTTCCATAATGATTCCATATGTTCCTGCAACCAATCCCAAACCCCCACCATACTTCTACAGATTAATTTCACCAGTTTTGAGATGTCAGTCATATAAATGGAATCATTATGTACTTTTATGTGACTGACTTATTTTGTGTAATATGATTTGGGGATTTATCTAAATTATTGTATGTCTTATGGTTTGTTATTTTTAATTGCTGAATATTAGTCAATTGAATGAACATACTGTAAAGTGTTTGTCCATTCTCTTAGATGGACAGTTGGATTGTGTCTGGTTTGGAGCTATTAAAAATATATTTCTATAAACAATCTTGTGCAAGTGTTTTGTGAACATATATTTTCTCTTCTCTTGAATAAATACCTACAAATGAAGTTGCTGAATCCTAGAACATATATATGTTTAACTTCACTAGAAACTTTCAATCTATTCTCCAAAATAATTGTACTGTTTTATATTCTTACTAGCAAATATTTCTGTTGCTCCAGATTGTCACCAAAATTCAAAGCTGTCAATCTTTCTTATTTTATCCATTTTAGTGGATATGAATGATATGGTAGCTTTAATTTGCATTTGCCTGGTGACTAATGATATTAAGGGCGTTTTTTCATGGCCATTTTCATTATTAGCCATTGATATATTTTGGGAAGTATCTGCTTGAGGCTTTTTAACTGGCCTGTTCATCTAATTATTGTCGATATACAGAGGTTCTTTTTATATATACTAGATACAAGCCCTTCACTGGACATATATGCTATTTTTTCCCCAATTAGTGGTTTGTACACTTATTTATTTAATGGTATCTTTTGATGAGCAGCAATTTTTGAGTAAGCAAAATCAAATTCATCAAAAATTTTTATATCAGTACTTTTGTGTTTTTTTCCAAAAAATTTCGCCTACTTTGCAATTGTAAAGATATTCTCTTGTGCTTTCTTTTAGAAGATTTAGGAGTTTGGGTTTTATTTTTAAATAAATAAATAAATAAATAAATAATCTCCATTGAATTGACTTGGCACCTTGGTCAAAAATCAATGACTGGGGCGGCTGGGTGGCTCAACTGGTTGAGTGTATGAATTTAGCTCAGGTAATGATTTTGTGGTTTGTGAGTTCAAGCCCCACATCGGGCTCCCTGCTGTCAGCCTGTCAGCATACAGCCTGCTTTGGATCCCCCACTTGCACTCTCCCAAAGATAAAGAAATATTTTAAAAAATCAATGAATTATTTATGTGTAAGGTTATTTTTAGACTCTATACCAATATCATGTTGTTTTAATTACTCTTACTTTCTGGTAATGGTAAGTCTTAAAGTCAAGTAATATAAGTTCTCCAATTTTTCACTTCTGAGATACAGAAATATACTCATTTCATATTGATATTATATTCTTTAGTCTTGTTAAATTTATTAATTGTAGTTGTTTTTTCTACAAACAACAGTTTAATTTTTTTTATATTTATGCCATTCATTTCTTTTAGTTGCCTTATTGCATTGGCTAGGATCTCTTGTACAATACTGAATAGATGTGGTTAGAGTGAACATCCTTTTCTTGTTTCAAGTTTTAGAAGAAAGAAGAGCTTAATGTTTCACAATTATGTACAGTGTTATCTATAAACATGTTCAAAGATACTCTTTATAAGCTTGAGAATTGTTTTTTATTCCTAGTTTGCTAAGAATTTTGGCCTGGAGAATGTTAAATTTTGTCAAATAGTTTTTCTACTATTTGCTTTTCTACTATTTCTATAATTATCTACTGAGATAATTTTAAGGCACCTCCTTTTTATTTCCTTTTTTAATTTATCTTTTATTCTTTCCATGTGGTATATTACATTCATTGAATTTTTAATATAAAGCCAACTTTGCATTACTGGAATAAGCACCACAATCTCATGGTGTATTATCTTTTAAAAAATATTCCTAAATTGAATTTGCTAATATTTTATGATTGTTTTCATCTATATTCATAGTAAATGTTAATTTAGAAAATTCAAACTCACCTAATAGGGTTTCAGAAGAGTCATTCCTTTTCATTTTTCTTTTTCTGCCTTTTCTGATAACTCTTACAAGTATAACATATCAAGATAATTTTATTACTTTTTCTATTTTTAAAAAACGACCCTTAGGTTCATATTCTTTTTCTTATTGTTAGCATTTACTCAATCATGTGCCAAGTGTTGTGCTAAGTACTTCACATTATCTTGCATTATCTCATTTAATTCTTCAAACAATTCTACTTAGTAGTTATTATCAGCCTCCCAATTTTATAATTAAGGAAAATGATACTGAGAGGCATTAAATTACCCAAGATCATAAGAGACAAAGTTTGAATTTAAACCAATATTTTCATAATTTCAGAAACATATAATCACCATACTATTTTGCCCCCGAACATCATCCAGGAATTTAGGAAAAGTACCTATTGAATATATTACCTCCCAAGTAAGAGTGAATAACAGGTATATTGGCTTTGCATGGTTTCCTTAAAAAAATTACCACAAATTTGGTATATTAAAAGAATATAAATGTATTCTCTCACATTTCTGTAGACCAGGTATCCAAAATCAAAGTGTCACCAGAGCCATACTCCATTTGGAGGCTCAAGGATAGAATCTATTCCTTGTGTCTTCCTGTGCCTGGTGGCTATCAGCATTCCTTAGCTTGTGGCAGCATCTCTCTCTGGTCCATCTTCACATCATCCTCTCTGTCTTCTACATTCTGTCTCAAATCTCCCTCTGCCTCTCTTTTGTAAAAATACGTGTGATTGCATTTAGGACCAGGTAATCCAGGAATAAACTCTTGCCTCTCAATATCCTTCACTTAATCATATCTTTTGCCACATAAGGAAATATTCAGTCTTTTGCCCAATATAAGGTAATATTGACAGTTTCTGGGAAATAGAAAGTGAATATATTTTTTTAGGGGGAGGGCATTTTTTTCATCCTACTACAACAGGGCAATCATAGTTGAAAATACCAGTTTCCAGATTAAACACATTGACTCACTGGATTACCTAGGCTGGTTCTTATGCTCAGCTCTACAAATGCTTGATCTGTAAAACCAGCATTGTACCATTTAATTTTTACCTACTTCATGGGAATTTGAAGAAATAAGATGAGATATGACATATAAAGCACTTTCTGAATGGTATTGTGGAAAGAATATAGGACCTAATTCCACATTCTAGGTTCTGGAATAAAACACTGGGATTATACCTTGAACCCTACTGCTTATTAACTTAGTGACCTTGGTCTTTTCATTTATAAAGGGAAGGTAAGACACCTATTTGACAAGCCTGTTGTCATAATGAAATGAGATAATGTATGTAACAATGACTGGCATGCTGCCTGGCTCATAGTAAAATTCATCCTTCTCATTTTTCTCTGCTAAAAAAAAAAAAGATGCTATACACACTCTCTGTATTGCTACAAGATTTTATGCAGATAAGCTTAGATCAGCAGTTTTCATTTCAAGCAAGAAGGACAAACACAGATAATAACTATTTAAATAATTAATAGGCTGGAACAAAACCATTCACTGATGCTATGCATGGGAAATAAGAATTCTCTGCCATGACCTAATTCGCGTCCTTGGTCAATACATTTTCCCTTCTTTGTTCCAGGGAAGATTAACAATATTGTGCGATATAAGTCAGAGCCTGGAAAACTATAGCTCAGTAAATTGTAGTTATTGCTACTAAAGTTATTATCATTTACTTGCATTCTAGAAGACACTACTGGCAGTATTACTATTCACATAGAAGAGCAAATAAGAGTGTGATTCAAAGGACTAATAAATACTCCTAAATTCATTCCATAGTAGTTCTATTCCCTTTTACATCTCTAGCTAAATGGCTTCTTTCATTACTTCTACAGACTGGTAACATCAAGCTTATGGATTTAATTCCTAGGTGACCTTTTACTCATGACCTCTTACATCACAGACTGAAGCCCTGATGTTAGGAGGATATCTCATAAATGGGGGCCTTTGACCAAAAGAAGAGCTTGGTGAAGAGCTGTTCTTAGTATTTAAAACAAACTCCTACTCTACTTCCCACCATTTAATTGGCAGTGTTTCCAACAGACTCATTCTCCATTTTCCTATTCCTATTTTGAGGGGGAAGGGAGAAGGTTCCCTGGGGAATTTTGCACAGTCCCATGCAGTTAGCTATGTTCCATGACCTTCATATATGTAACTCCAACTCCAGCCCAGCCTTTTATCCTCTACCTCTCCCTTTCCTGCTTCAGGCCAGTAGCCATAGCCTCTCGCTTTTACATTACTCAGGAAAGGAACCATATGTCGCCAACAGTCACTCTGAAGACTCTCTCAGCAGAGGTAAAAGGCAGCCACTACTCCTTTTCCTGGCCTTCTGAGTTCAGAGCAGGGAGAGGAAAGAGAAGCAGTCTGAGGGTGGGGTAGAAGGAAGGTGGTTAAGCTCTCACTTAACTGCTGATACAAAACCTCTCTTGGACCTGGCAGATATTTAAAATGACTCTAGCTCTTGGGGTCCTTTTCTGCTCTATTGATGACTTCCTGCTGCATTTTCCTCTCCACAATCCTCCTGACCTGGTAGGGTTCTCCTTTAGCAGGCCATCACAAATAGTCTTCAATTTCAGTACCCTATGGTTCACCATCAATTTCTCCAGTGAAATTCCCGTTGCACTCTGCCAGATACCCTTTTGAGCAGAATGTATTTTTAAATGATCCCAGGCCAACATTCTTATGGTGGATATGAATTCCATGCTTCTACCTCAGGATCAAGGTACCTTTGGTTTACTATTGGAAGGAGATGGATTGCTCTACAGGTGTAGCCTGTCTCTGCTTCCATGAGAAGCTTAGAAGCTTCAGATAGCATCTCCCTCTTTGGTATTCTCAGGCATGTCAGGCATCAGTCCACAGTGTCTGCCAAATGAAGGAGGGAATCTTCTCCTTCACTGGACCTTCTCCTTCACTGGAGGGCTCCTCCCATGCTCTCCACCTTCCCTGAATGGATTAAACATTACAGTGTAGCTCTATACAAAGGAATTTTCACAAAATCCTCTCTAGTCTCCAAAAACCTTACCCTTGTCTAGTCTCAATATGTGTGAGTTGTTTAGTTCTATAAAACCACTCACTTTAGAACATTCTATTTCCCATCTTTATGCCTTGCTCAAAAGCTAAGATGATGCATCCCATGTTAATATCCTGTTTTTTTAATTAAAGGAATTTTACAAGGTAACCATCTTTCTCCCTCTTGTCCTTCATGTCACCATCTTATACCTGCAAAGGTAAAGTCCTGCCACTATTGCCTTTTATGAATTTATATGCAATGAGCCTTATTTAGCTTCAGGTCATGCAGAGAGATTCATTTGTGAATTTTATAAGTCACAGTCTCATCAGTTGTGCTCTAATCAAACAAACAGCAGGGATGGAAATAACCAGGGCTAGATAAATAAATAACTGAGTTAATTATGGACTTGCTCGTTTTAAAGAAATGTTAAATCATGAAGGATTATGAATAGCTGGGTAATTGTTCCTGATCTTAATTCCCAGAGTATAGAGCTTAGAGAATTGATACCTCGTTAGTTTGGAAAGCTCAGCCGCAAAGGAAGTGAGTGGCTGGCCTCAGCCTCATTCTCCAGTTCGGCACTCCTCTGTCCTCTGGTGCACAGGGCTCCTTCACCCCACATGCTCTGTCAGCCCCACTCCCAGGTATGAGGAATGTATTTGTTTCCTATTGTTGCTGTTACTAATTGCCATAAACTTAGTGGCTTAAAACAACAGAAATTTAATCTTTTATAAGTCTGGAGATCAGAAGTCCAAAACTGGTCTCAATGCATGAAACCAAGGCTATATTCCTTTCTGGAAGGTCTAAGGGAGAATCCACTTTCTTGCATCTTCCAACTTCTAGAGGCTGCCTGCATTCCTTGTCTCATGGCCTCCTTCCAGCTTCAAAGTCAAAATGGCCCATCAAGTGTTCCTTATATCATATAATACTGATTTCTACTTCCCTAGTCACACCTCCTTCACTGACTCTGACTCTCCTGCCTGTCTACTTCCTCTTTTAAAGATCCTCATGACTATACTGGACAGTCCTGAGTAATTCAAGATACTCTCCTTATGTTCAGGTGAGCTGGTTAGCAACCTTAATTCCATTAGCAACCTTAATTCCCCTTTGCCATGTAATCTACATATTCATAGGTTCCAGGGATTAGACCTGGGACATCTTTGGGTGGGGCATTATTCTGCCTACCACATAAAGACTAATCCCAAACTACAACGGAGGTTGCCTGAATCCCTCCTTGTCTTCCCCTCCTACTCAGGAAGTCAGTGTCTATCACTCTGGCATCATAACCAGTATCTACTCCATAATCCCAGATGCTAATGAAGAACAGGAGTCTCGGCCTATTTTTGTGAATGCAAAACATTTTACTGGAACACACAGTCATTCCCATTCAGTTTACTTATTGTCTGTGTCTATTCTCATGCTACAACAGCAGAGCTAAGTAGTTACAACAGAGACAACAGGCCTGAAAAATTCTAAAATATTTTTCATCTGGCCCTGAAAAGAAGTTTGCTGACCTGCAGTATGGAGGGCTGCTCTCTTCCTCCCTCTGCTTTATTCTAACTCCTAGATCATAGCCTCTCATGGTCCCTACTGAAAGCCAAGTGTACGGACTAGAGCCTCCCCACTTTGGTGGACTTGAACTTCACTTTTCACACTACTGGCCCTGTTAGTCTGCCATAAACTCTGACCAATTTCTCAACCTCTAGGTTGACTGCATCAGCAGCTTTCTTGAAGAGAAAAGCAGTGCCAAATGCAAGGTTTACTTCTTTTCCTGCATCTGGTTTCCTGAAAATTCTTTTCTATGTCAGTATCATTCTTTCAAAGAAATATTGTTTATTTTTTGTCTAGATTTTCTAGTTGTTCTAGATCAGCAAGATCTAGATTTTCTATCTTAGATCGGCAAGAAGACTGATCTAAGCAATCTGGTTCACCATTACTAGAAGTGTATTTTTAGTGCTGTTATTGTATTTTTGTTGCCTCCAAATCTTTGTTGTATTATCCATACTCTTTTAAATTTTGTTCTGATTTTTTGTGTTTAGCTTGTGATTTCTTTATAGCTTATAGTTTCTCTATAGCTTTCTTTATAGTACTCTGTCTCTTAAGGATTATGCTTCCTTGCTTTCTGATAAAGAAGTCAGGTTTTATGAAAGTCTTCTTAACCCTACAGTTAATTATTTTCTTAGACAAACTCATCCTTGATCCCTCAGAATAAAATCTCTTCCCCTTGTTTTGTATTAATTGATTACAGCCCTTGTTTGTTTCGTTTTATCTCTCTTTGTCTATCTTCCATCTAGGTAAATTCTATCCAGACTTGATAGTAAATTGGTTGCTCTTATCCCTTCATCTCAGATAAACAACAAATCTGTTAATTAGATTTGTCCTCAACTAGACGGCACATTGATGCATGATTTGCACTCCAAGTCAAATTTTCCAGCAGTTTCTTCCATCTTCTAGTGTATCTTTGCTCTATTCATGTGAAACATCATATCCCCACTGCTTCATTGTTTCTTATTCTGAACTGAAAGAATTCTTTAAAAATTCCTTCTAGAGCATTTACTGCAATTCAAGTTCTTATGTCTCTCACTTCTTACATTTATCAAGTTACTTTTTCTGACTAAATATGCAAAAATGAGGTAGAGTATTTTAGTCATCTCATGGAGAAGCACCTATAATCAGAGCAACTGGTAACTTCTGCAATTCATTGCTAGCTACTGGTCCTCTAGTTTAGGAGACAGCTGGAAGGAAAGTACAAAGTTCCTTCTGAACTTCTCAGATTGGATCTGTTTCAAGAGGTGAAGCCTAAATAAGTTCTCTCTCAATCTGCTCTGTTTGCCTTAGAGGAACTTTCTCTCATATTCTTATATTCTATTCCCCATGAATCTTAGTTTTTGGTATTGCCTTGAAACTTATTTTTATATTTATATTCCTGTTTGGGGATCCTATTTAGGAACTGTATAGCAAGTAGCAGTTCTGCAGAACTGAATCCTGCAGTTATTCAGAGACTGGGACATTCCCTTGATTCCACACAGTTACACGTTTTCATAAATATTCTTCTTAGGCTTTCCATATTCAAAGGGATGAAATGGCTTATAAAATGAATCACAAAAAATGCAAATTGATATCAACAAAATTATTTGGCATAAATTAAAATTTTTCTTAAAAACTACTGATTTGTGATTTGGTATTGAGGGATTTGGTACAAAGATTTCTTCTTCTTTTATAAAAACTACTAATAAGTTACAAAAGAAGCCACACTGGATATTTTCTACTTTGTTCAATTGCATTTGGATGTTTTGGTGTCTAAGAAATAAACAATGAAGACCTGAATTTGAATCCTTTCCTGTAGGATTCAACTGTGTGACCTTGAGCAATACACGTACCTCTGAACCTTTCCTCTTCCATAAAACAGGAATGATGGTAATGATACCACCTTACCTACTTCACTTAGTCATTGAGAAGATGAACAGACATAAGATGTAGAACTTAGTACATTATGAAGCCCTGTTTAAGTTATACTCATTGCTTAAACTATTTCAGAATGAAAACTGAGAACTACTCTTTGCCAAGGTTAAATTTGAATGACAAATAGTTCTGTTAACCTCTAATTATTCCTCCATCCCAAAACTGACATAGAAAATCTGTAATAGTTTCTACATGATGACAAGTGTTCCAAGGTAAACAGAACAGCCTAGGAATGATAAAGCTATTTTAAGCTTTATTTTTTTTTAATGTTTACTTGTTTTTTCAGAATGGGGGGCGGGGGGGGGGACAGAGGGATAAGGGGACAGAGGATCCAAAGCAGGCTCCATGCTGACAGCAGAGAGCCCAATGTGGGGCTAGAACTCACGAACTGAGAGATCATGACCTGAGACAAAGTGGAAGTCAGATGCTGAACTGACTGAGCCACCCAGGCGCCCCAAAGCTAGTTTCAGCTTTAAAAGCAAACGCATCCTCCCTTACTCTTGTGAGATGTCTGACATAACAGCAAGCACATCTCCCAGCTTCAGGTCCCTTAGGTCCATTCACTGAATTTTCAAGCAACTTGAAGGAAGCTCAAACCAAAGCATTAAGGTTAAAAACAAAAACGAGGATCACCTGGGTGGGTCAGATGGTTGAGCACCTGACTCGATTACAGCTCAGGTTTGTGATACTGATCCCCACATCTGGCTCTGTGCTGACAGCATGGAGCCTGCTTGAGATTCTCTCTCTCCTTCTCTCTCTGCCCCTCCCCTGCTAATGTTCTCCCTCCCTCTCTCTCTCTCTCAAAAATAAATAAACAGTTAAAAACAAAAACAAAAACAGAAAAAAAAAAACTAACAAGAGCAATACCATAAGAAATCAATTTCAGATTTTCACTTTCAGTTGTATTCAAGGGAATTTCATGCCAGGCATCATGGTATGTCAGGAATTTCTTTCCTTTTCCCTACAGGATAATTGAAAACATATATTATTAGTGCCAACGAAAAAGACTCAACTCTGAGAATACACTTCCTCATAAAACAGCAGAAGAAAAGACTACAGAGGAAGACTGGCTCACTAGTATTAAAGATTTTTCTCTACGTCTTTCAGAAAGAAATATCACTAACTCAGGAGCAAGACTTCGATAATTTGCATACACTGATAAAGTGGGGAGGGTAGTCCTGAAAGAGCTGCTGTTGTACTGATTGATAGCATCAAAACTGAAAGGTACTGCATTAATTTCTTCTCAGAACATTGGGAAATTCATAGTAAATGGATTATTTAAAATATGAATTCATTTATAATCTGCTTTTTAAAAATGTAGTGTAACCCTATTCTGTCAAAAAGTGTGAGAAATTGTCTTTAATTAGAAAGAGATTTGTAAATCTTTACTCAGTTTTTACTAGCATTTGTGGTTATAAACTTGCTTAGCTGGAGTATTACAGTTATGAAAATTAGCAATAAAAACTTATGATTCCTCTATTTCCTCTTAAATTTCATCACGTACACATGGAATACTCATTTGAGCCTACAAATAAAGTGCTTACTGTTGCAAAATCCTTATTGTTATCCATTTTTATTTTTTGTTATTTGTTAGTGAATGACTTTCCTGGACACCAAAGAATTTTGATAAAGATTTAAATAATTAGAAAGTACAAAAGATTATAACAAGAGAAAAGTAATCATAATCTTAATATCCAGAAATAATTGTTGTTTAATTATTATTTTTAATTTTTTTATGTATACATCCACCCATACGTATGTTTTGCAAAATTTGGTCATACTGCATTTGGTCTTATTTAACAATTCTCTCCTTTTTACTTAAAATTTTGTGAACATCAATCATATAGTTTTCTTCAGAAATAAATTTAATTTATGAGAAACAGGTACTAATTTCCATTTATACAACAATGTATTAGAAAACTCATCAGTTAAACATGAGTAAACAAAAGTAAACATAAATGCTTTTAGAAGTAATTATGATGAAACTTTTATAATGTGGGGCTCAAACTCACAAACCATGAGATCATGACCTGAGGTGAGATCAAGAGTTGGATGCTTAACTGACTGAGCCACCATGACACTCCTCTGCCCATTTCTTAAATGGGTTATTTGTGTTTTGGGTGTTGAGTTTAGTAAGTTCTTTATAGATTTTGGATACTAAAAAGTCAGATGTGTCATTTGAAAATATTTTCTCCCACTCCTTTCTAAAAGGGTGCCTTTTAGTTTTGTTGATTGTTTCCTTTGCTGTGCAGAAACTTTTTATCTCAATGAAGTCCTAACAGTTCGTATTTGCTTTTGCTTCCCTGGCTTTTGGCTATTTGACTAATAAGAAGTAGCTCTGGCCAGGTCAAAGAGGTTGCTGCCTGTGTTCTTCTCTAGAATTTTGGTGGTTTCCCGTCTCACATTTAGGTCTTTCATACATTTTGAATTTATTTTTGTGTATGGTGTAAAAAAGTGATCCAGTTTCATTCTTCTACACGTCACCGTCCTGTTTTCCCAACAACATTTGTTGAAGAAACTGTGTTTTTGTCCATTGGATATTCTTCCTGCTTTGTCAACAATTAGTTGACCATATACTTGTGGGTCTATTTCTGGATTTTCTATTCTTTTCCACCGACCTATGTGTCTGTTTTTGTGCCAGTACCATACTATCTTGATGACTATAACTTTGTAATACACCAGAATCATGATGCCTCCAGTTTTCTTTTTCTTTTTCAGGATTATTTTGGCTATTTGGGGTCTCTTGTGGTTCCATATAGATCTTAGGATTGTTTGTTCTAGCTCTGCAAAAAATGCTGGTGGTATTTTGATAAGGATTGCATTAAATGTGTAGATTGCTTTGGGTAGTATATACATTTTAACAATTTTCATTCTCCCAAACCATTTTCATTCCATGAGCATGGAATGCTTTTCCATTCCTTTGTGTCCTCTTCAATTTCTTTCATAAGTGTTCTATAGTTTTCAGAGCACAGATCAGATCTTTTACCTCTTTAGTTAGGTTTATTCCTAGGTATCTTACTGTTTTTGGTGCAATTGCAAATGGGATTGATTCTTTTATTTCTTTTTCTGCTGCTTCATTATTGGTGTATAGAAATACAACAGATTTCTGCATGTTGATTTTATATCCTATGACATTGCTGAATTCATGTACTAGTCCTAGCAATTTTTTCATGGAGTTTTTTGGGTTTTCTACATAGAGTATCATGTCGTCTGCAAATAGTGAAGGTCTGACTTCTTCCTTGCCAATTTGGACGCCTTTTATTTATATTTGTTGTCTGACTGCTGAGGCTAAGAACTCCAGTACTATGTTTAATAGTAATGGTGAGAGTGGACATCCTTGCCCTGTTCCTAACCAGGGAAAGGCTCTCAGTTTTTCCCCACTGAGGATGATATTAGCTGTGGGTCTTTCATATATAATGTTATGTTTTAATAAATCGTTGAGTTCCCTAATTCTTCTGTTGTGATACCTGATATTTGTTTCCCTCTTCTTTTCAGCTTCATTATTCTCCATAATTTTATCTTCTATCTTGCTAATTGACTCCTCTGCCTTGTCCCTCCTCATTTTTATGGCCTATATTTGAGTTTGCATCTCAGTTATATAATTTTTTATTTCAGCATGATTAGATTTTAGTTCTTTTGTCTTTGCAAAAAGAGATTCTCTGGTGTCCTCTATGCTTTTTTTTTTTCTCAAGCCCAGGTAATATCCTTACAATTGTTGTTTAAAATTCTAGTTCAGATATCTTTTATCTGCATTGACTAACTCCCTGGTTGTCATTTCTTCCTATTCTTTCTCTTGAGATGAATTCCTCTAACTTCTCATTTTGGAGGAAGAAAAAACAACAGTAATAATAATAAATGAAATAAAAGTTTAAAAATTTAAAAATATTGGGGCACTTGGGTGGCTCAGTCAGTTAAGCATCCAACTTCGGCTCAGGTCATGATCTCATGGTTTGTGGGTCTGAGCCCTGGGTCGGGCTCTGTGCTGACAGCTCAGAGCCTGGAACGTATTTCAGATCCTGTCTCCCTTTCTCTCTGCCCCTTCCCCACTCACACTGTCTCTGTCTCTGTCTCTCTCTCTCTCTCTCATAAACAAACATTAAAATAATTTTTTTTTATTTTTAATCAAATAAAGGAAGCTAGATCCCAGTTGTGTTTTGCTATGTTTCTCAGGAGAAGCTTGATAGAAAAAGGAGAAAAGAGAAAAGAAGAAAGAGAAAAAGAAAAATTAAAAATTAAAAAATTAATAAAATAAAATAAAAAACATTTGTCTCCTTCTGTATCCAAGAAACAAGAGAAAAACAACAACAGAACTAACAGCAACAACAAACGAAAATACACATGAACGAACCAAAAAACCTAAATGAAGCTAGATCCAGTTTCCCCTAGAGCTGAGACTTTGCAGCAGTCTATGGTCATCAGACTAAGCTCCTGGAAGGGGTTTGGGCTGATTTTCTGGGGGAGGAGCCTGCTGCTCTGATTCTCAGGCTGACTTGCCCTAGTGGAGATGAGCCTCAAAGGCACGGGGGGGCGGGGCTTGTGTAACAGCTTCATTCTCCACTTGGTGGCGCTGTTCAGCTCACTAGGGTCAATCAGTGTTGGTGGGTTAATGTTGAAAATGGCTTCACATGCTTTATACTCTGCAGGGTGGGAAGTTCAGGCCCTCACAGATGCTAGGTCAGTTACCTCTCCTGTGCCCCCCACTTCCATCAGCTCCCCACCTTCCCACTGTCTGTGTCTGAGCTGTCTGCCTACCAGGTAGCACCTCTCTCCAGTGTTTTATCTCAGGTGCTGCTACGTTTCAAAACCCTGCACTTTGAAGACTCCCAAGGTTTGGACCTACAGTGATCTTCTGGGGGAGGATCTCACTGTACTATGGCCAGGGCCAGCTTGTCCCAGGAAATGGTCACTGTACTGCACAGTAGCTCAGAGTTTATGGTAAGTCCAAAACATAGCCAGCACCAGGGTTTGCTGCCCTCAACTGGCGTCTCTGTTCCTATATGGCTGAACATAGCAGCTTGATGGCGCCCGCCAGGTCTTTTGCCCATGGAGAGGTCATATCACCTCTACCAAATGCACTCCAAGCAGGGGAACTGCTTCTCCCTGTGTGACCCAAGGAATCCTCAGACCACGCTGCCCACTCCTGGGGCTCCATCCCGCTTCCTGGCTAGAGCACCAAGAGAGGTTGACCACTGAAACTTCAAACTCTACTCTACTGTTTATAAAACACTGGTGGTATTGAAACCCTCTCCTTTTCAGTCCCTCAATAGTTTGGGGAAACAGTTTTGTTGTACAGTCCCTTATGCCTGTTTTCACTCTTTCTCTCTAGCTGCTTTCAGAGGGAGTGCTTTCTTGTGCGAACCTGATGCAATGCTCTCTCCCCCTTTCTCGTCTCTGTGAAAATAGCTCCCTCTCCTCTGCAGCACTGCAGTACTTCTCTCTCCCAATTCACCTCTCCACACCACATGCCTGCCACATTATCTCCCTCAAATTATGCAGAATGTTCTGTTAATCCTCAGGTCGATTTCCTAGGTGTTCAAAATGGTTTGATGTTGATCTAGCTGTGTTCGAGGGGCGAGATAAGCCCAGGGTCCTCTTACTCTATATCATATGTTTTAAATGAAGTGTTGATTTTTGATGTTTCCCCTGCCTATGGATACTCTCACGCCAAGATCTAATAAGTCCTGATTCTAATGACATTTACTGAGAATCCCATAATGTCTGCAGAGGGCTTTGAACAGCTTTTTTTAAAAAAATGTTTATTTATTTTGAGAGAGAGAGAGAGAGAGAGGGAGAGAGAGAGAGAGAGAGGGAATATGAGTGGGGGAGGTGCAGAGAGAGACGGAGAGAAGGAATCCCAAGCAGGCTCTGTGCTCCCAGCTCAGGGCGCAAGGCAGGGCTCAGTCTCATGAACCATGAGCCCATGACCTGAGCCAAAATCAAGAGTCAGATGCCCAACTGACTGAGCCACCCAGGAGCCCCTGAATAAACTTCTTGTACTTTATATAATAGGTCACTGAGGATATCTTGGGCCCTTCCAGCCACATCATCACTAACACTGAAGCACCTCCAGCTTTATCCTGCTTCAATTTGGATGTTATAAATAGATTATTTTAGTAACTACAATGTGTTTGTAACAGAGTATATGTGTTTGTGAATAAAATGTTGCCATTAATAAAAACTATTAAAAATTAATTCTGTGTCCACTTGTGATTTATCACCCTCAGATATCTATAAATATGATTTGTACTTATCCTTGCTAGATTCAATATTTTATGTAATTATTGAAATATAAATGTCAAGGATAGAAAGAATGAGAAGGAAAAAGGAGAGAACATTATAATGATACATACGGTTGATCACTGGTTGAATTAGTAGATGCCAGGAGGCTATGCAAAAAATGCTTAAAAGGTATTTGACAAAGTACAACATCCATCCATGACAAAAGCCTTCCATTAAATAGGTTTAAAGGGAACATACCCCAACATAATAAAGGCCATATATAAAAAACCCACAGTTAACATACTCAATGGTGAAAAAACTGAGATCTTACCCCTAAGATCAGGAACAAGACAAGGATGTCCACTCTCACCACTTTTATTCAACACAGTACAGGAAGTCCACAGCAATCAGACAACAAAAAGAAACAAAGTCATCCAAACTGACAAAAAAAAAGTAACACTTTCACTATTTGCCGATGACATGTACTATATATAGAAAACCTAAAGACTCCATGAAAAAACTACTAGAATTGATAAATGAATTCAGTAAAGTTTCAGGATCCAAAATCAACATGCAGAAATCTGTTGCATTCTATACACTAATAATGAAACAGCAGCAGAGAAATTAAGAATCCCATTTACAATTGTGCCAAAAATAATAAAATACCTTGGAATAAACTTAACCAAAACTCTAAAACTATACTCTAAAGCTATAAGTTTATAAGTACTCTAAAACTATAAAATACTGATAGAAAAAACTGAAGATTACACAAACAAATGGAAAAATTTTCCATGTTCATGGACTGGGGGAACAAATATTGTTAAAATGTCCATACTAACAGAAGCAATCTAAGCATTTAATGCAACCCTTATCAAAATACCCACAGCATTTTTCACAGAGCTAGAACAAACAATCCTAAAATTTGTATGAAAACATAAAAGACCCTGAATAGCCAAAGCAATCCTGAGAAAGAAGAAAAACAAAAAACAAAAAACAAAACTGGAGGTATCACAATCCAATATTTCAAGATACACTATAAAACTGTAGTAATCAAAACAGTATGTTACTGGCACAAAAACAGAAACACAGGTTAATGGAACAGAATAGAAAGCCCAGAAATAAACCCACAATTATATGGTTAATTAATCTTCAACAAAGGAGGCAAGAATATGCAATGGGAAAAAGTCTCTATAACAAATGATGTTCAGAAAACTGGACAGCTACATGCAAAAGAATAAAACTGGACCACTTTCTTACATCATACACAAAAATAAACTCAAAGTAGGTTAAGGACCTACATGTGAGACCTGAAACCATAAAAATCCTAGAAGAGAGCATAGAGAGTAATTTCTCTGACACAGCTGCAGGAACACTTTTCTAGATATGTTTTCTGAGGCAAGGGAAATGAAACCAAAAATAAACTACTAGGAAAACATCAAAATAAAAAGCTTGTGTACAGCAAAGGAAACAATCAACAAAACTAAAAGGCAACCTACAGAATGGGAGAAGATATTTGATAATGATATATCTCATAAAGAGTTAGTATCAAAAATATATAAAGAACTTCTATCATTCAACACCAAAATAATAATAATAATCCCATTAAAAATGGGCAGAAGACATGAACAGACATTTCTCCAAAGAAGACATACAGATGGCCAACAGACACAGGAAAAGATGCTCAACATCACTGATCATCAGGGAAATGCAAATCAAAACTACAACGTGCCTCACCTCTGTCAGAATGGCTAAAATCAAAAACACAAGGAACAACAAGTGTTGGCAAGACTATAGAGAAAAAGGAACCCTCGTGCACTGTTGGTGGGAATGCAAACTGGTGTAGCCACTATGGAAAACAGTATGGATGTTCCTCAAAACATTAAAAATAGAACCACCATACGATCCAGCAGTTCTACTTGTGGGTATTTATCCTTTTCTTTGGAAAGTATCCTTTTCTTTGGATAAATACCCAAAGGTAGAATTGCTGGATCATATGGTGGATCAAGTCCCATGTCAGGCTCTGTACAGACAGTTCAGAGGCTGCTTGGGACTCTCTCTTTCCCTTTCTCTCTGCCCCTCCCCTGCTCATGCTCTTTCTGTCTCAAAATAAATATATAAATAAACTTAAAAAAATAAATAAAAAATAAAAAGGATACATGCACCCCTATGTTTATTGCCGCATATTTACAATAGCCAAATTATGCAAGCAGCCCAAGTGTCCGTCATAGATAAATGGATACAATAGATTATTGTTCAGTCTTCAGAAAGAATGAAATCTTGCCATTTGCAACAACATGGATGGATCCAGAGGTAATGCTAAGTGAAATAAGTCAGTCAGAGAAAGACAAATACTAGATGATTTCACTCATATCTGGAAGTTAAGAAACAAAACAAATGAACAAAGAAAAAAGAGCCAAATCAAAGAATAGACTCTTAAATATAGAGAACAAATTGATGGTTGCTGAGAGGAGGTCAGTGAGGGGATGGGTGAAATATGTGAAGGGATTAACAGCACACTTATCATGATGAGCACTAAGTAATATATAGAATTGTTCAATAACTATATTGTATACCTGAAACTAATATAACATTGTATGCTACTTAACTTGGAATTTTAAAAAAATAGTAAATAAAAGAAAAATAACAAAACTACTTCACCTCCCCTTCCCCCCCAAAAAGCTTAAAGAAAAAAGTAGAAATGTTTGAATGAACAAGTCACTAGCTAGCCTGCCTCTATTTTGTTTTTCATATTGTCCATGCTAGGGAGCTTGACGTGCTGGCTGATATAATAGCTATTGTAATATGACCCTTGAATCCCAGAATTGTGTGAAGCAGACAGAGAATAACTGGAAGTAAATTTCTGAGTCCTGAAGAAGCTCTGATCTAGCAAAGGAAACTAAGCCTAAGAAGCTGAATTCTTAGTTTCTCCCAGGGATAGGTAATACATGAAACTTCTACCTTTATCTCACAAAAGGGCCACCAAGACTTAATAAGGTAAATCTGCAAAAAAGGCTGGATCTTGGGGTGCCCTGGCTGGCTCAGTCAGTTAAACATCAGACTTCAGCACAGGTCATGATCCTGTGGTTCACAAGTTCGAGCCCTGCCTGAATCAGGCTCCTGTGTCTCCCCTGCCCCCCCCCCAAAATAAATAAAACATTTATGGAGGTGGAGGTCACTTGTGGGGAAGAGCACTGGGTGTTATATGGAAACCAACCTGACAATAAACTATAAAGTTTAAAAAAAAATAAAATAAAAAAAAAAAAAAAAAAAACATTTAAAAAATTAAAAAAAGAAAAGCTTGGATCTTGTCACACTCATCCTCATTCCCTCACCAGCCCCAAGACACTGAACTCACCTACAAAATGTTGAGCTCCAAGAAGTTGTATGTTTTTAAATCTTTTTTTTAAGTTTATTTATATATTTTGAGAGATACAGAAAGCATGAGCAGGGGAAGGGCAGAGAAAGAGGGAGAGAGAATCCCAAGCAGGCTCTGTGCTGTCAGCTCAGAGCCCCACATAGGGCTCAAGCCCACGAACCATAGTATCATGACCTGAGCCAAAATCAAGAGTCGAATGCTTATGCGACTGAGCCACCCAGATACCCCCAGAGAGTTGTTTCTAAAAAAAGTTTTAGTCTCTCCTCAGGTTCCATGGAATTTGTTCCCTCTTTAGAGGGATATAGGGCTATTTAAAACTTTGCTTTAAATAAGTTGCTGGCCTTTCCCATTTTTGATCATGTTTTGAGAACTAAGGTCCTGACCTAGCATCTAATTCCCCATGCTAGATCTGTGATAAAGTCTGGAAGGTAATGCTGCTTAGCTGAGGATATAATTTTCCCAATACAACCACAGAGAAATAAAGAAACAGAATGAAACAGGCAGTTGTGGGGTGTGTATGTGTGTGTGTGAGAGTGAGAGTGAGTGAGAGAGAGAGAGAAAGAATTTCCAGTTAGGTCAGGTTCCTTTTGAAGACAGCTATACTTTTCTGCCCTTAAATTCCATGAGAAAAACACTTTTTTTGAATAAAATATCCCTCAACATAAGTTATCTCTGAAAAGTTTCTGCGAGTTGCAATTAAAACAACACTGACTAAAACACTAGCCAGAAATAATTTATCTCATATCTACCTATTGGACCCCAGGTATGATTCAAATATTCTCCTTTGCTAACATTAGGTCTCTGAATATCCTGGTTTCCCCTAAAAAGACCTTATGCTCCAACATTACTTTTCTAACTTTCTTTGCTAAAACAAACAAGCAAGCAAAAAACACCATTAAACAACTTCCTATGTATACAATGTTCAAAACTAGACTTCTTTTTTATGAGGTAAAGTTGTCTTATTAAGGTATTACACATTGAAGTATGAATGCCCAATAGTTTAAGCCCCCCAGAGATATTTCTCTTAGATACAGAGTTTTAATTTCTAATTGTTGAATTTTATGTAGTGGGAAGGACTGATAATGACATTATCTCAAATTTAACTTAAACCAACAGACAGAAAATTACTGGTTTGGGAATCATATTTGTATTCAATACAATGAGAACCTGAATTTCCCTGTAAGCTAATTTCCTTAGCTATGAAATAAGACAAATATCTCCCTTTCCTATTTGTAGGAACAAATAAGGTAGCATTTGTAAATCACAGAGCAAAGTTTATGGAGTTAAAATCATATATGTGATCAGTTATCTCAGTTAATTTATTTGGAAAGGTGCTGGATTTGCCTTATATTAGAAGTCACCTGCTCTGCCTTTTATTAAAGATAGCCCTCAAGTCATCAGGGAATTTCTTGGTTTAGGGCAGGCTCACAGCAGTGTGGGGAAATGAAAGCCTACAGTAGGGAATGGTAAACACTTGGCATAACTGCCATCAATCCTAGCTTCTGTGGCTACAGCAGATCCTACTAACTGATAGAGTACTCTTGCTCATTGGCCTGAGACACAGTTTCAGAGTCTCCAAAAAGTAGTTCAGGCAACCACACCTAAGTAATCAGAGCTGGGACTGAGATTAAAGCATTTCGCCATTAACAGTACAGGACAAAGATCAGCAAATTTTTCTGTAAAGAGCCAGAAAGTAAATATTTTTTATTTTTGTGCCATATGGTCTCTGTTGCAGATACTCAATGTTGCCTTCCTAGTACAAAAGCAACCACAGACAGTATATAAACAAATGGGAGTGGCTGTGTTCCAATAAAACTGCATTTACAATAATAGGCAGTGGACTAAATTTGGCCCACAGGCATAGTGTTTGTCAACTCCAGGTCTAGAGCCTCTCCTAAAATCAAGGGGAGGGTGTCTAGGTGGCTCAGTCAGTGAAGCATCAGACTTCAGCTCAGGTCATGATCTCAGGGCTTCTGAGTTCCTCGGGCTCCATGCTGACAGCTCAGAGCCTGGAGCCTGCTTCGGATTCTGTGTCTCCCTCTCTCTCTGCCCTAGCTCATGCTCTGTCTCTCTATCAAAAATAAATAAATATTAAGAAATGTTTTTTAATCAAGGGGAATCACTACAATGACAAATGCTGCTGAAATAATTTCAGGAGAGTTCTCAAAGGAGGTATTTTGGCAGGCTGGCAAGGTGAGGGATGTGAAAATGGCCCTGAGACGTGAGGACTTCCTCTGTTTAATTCTACCTGAAATCCTACTGAGTCCACTATTTTCCCAGTGCTCAGAGATTGCAGAGGTCAGTGTGCCCCATTCCTCTTGAACCTCAGCTGATTCAGTGTGTCTGTTCCAGGTGTTTACATCAATGTTAAAATGCACCAGCTGATGTCTCCTACGGAGGCCATTTACTATTAATGTTATATTACAACACTGGGCTTCATTATTTTTTATTTTTATTTTTTAAAATATTTTATTTATTTTGAGAGCAAGAGAGACAGAGCATGAGCGGGAGGGAGGCAGAGAGAGAGGGAGACACAGAACCCAAAACAGGCTCCAGGCTCTGAGCTGTCAGCACAGAGCCTGACGCGGGGCTCAAACTCACAGACTTCGAGATCATGACCTAAGCCGAAGCCAGATGCTTAACCGACTGAGCCACCCAGGTGCCCCACAACATTGGGCTTTAGCCTTCAGTTTGAGGTTCCTTCCCACTTAACTCATAATCCAAAATATCACTGGAGACTCCCATTGCCTCAGCAATTATTAAGGGAACCCTTTAATAAACTGGTATTGCCTCCCATATAACCACACAATGAATTGAGTTACAGAAAAGAATGATCATAACCTTCAACTTTCTCTTGGAGAATTGTCACACTGAGTCCAATGTTACATTTTCTTCAACAGGGAGAAATATGGATAGTTGAGTGTATGACATTGGGCAGGTCATACTGAGCCACAATTTCTTCATTCATAAAACAGGGATAACACCTTCCCTACTTATTTCATATAGTTGTGTGAGGCTCAAGGGATGCCTTTTTAACTTAGGCTTATATGTGCCATGAAAGCCACTTCAACCATTAAAACATTATTTAGTCTGCCATTCACCTCCACCCACATCACCATAATTACTCACAACCATCAAACATCAGGGCTATTATTGGAATATGTCTGTTAATGCAATGATCCCATCCCAAATCAGAGAAGTTTGTCCTGATCAATGTCCTACCTTCTTCAAGCATCACGTGACAGAGTATGTAATGGTCTGCAGATGGATCCTGGCTTTCATTGCCTTTTGGTGCCAAGACCCTTTCAACTATCCAGCCTCAGCAAATCAGAACAACTATAAAGTTACTTAAATCCTACATGTCTATACCAAGGAAGGTGATAATAAAAAGTTCTAAAGATATAAAGGACTTGGGGCGCCTGGGTGGCTCAGTCGGTTAAGCGTCCGACTTCGGCTCAGGTCATGATCTCACGGTTTGTGGGTTCGAGCCCCGCATTGGGCTCTGTGCTAACAGCTAGCTCAGAGTCTGGAGTCTGTTTTCAGATTCTGTGTCTCCCTCTCTCTCTGACCCTCCCCTGCTTGTGCATCTCTCTCTGTCTCTCAAAAATAAATAAAAACATTAAAATAATAATAACAACAATAAAGATATAAAGGACTAAAGCAGTAACTATTGCTTTTAAGTGCTAAGTAAAAACTATTTACCATAACAGCTTTGATTTGGGCAAAAGAGTCCTTCAAATTCCAATTGCAATCCCCTTCAAGAAAAATGAGGAACTAATAGTTTTATTATAAAATCAAAGCTGCTGGGGCACCTGGGTGGCTTAGTCACTAAAGTGTCCCACTCTTGATTTCAGCTCAACTCATGATTTCATGGTTCATGGGACTGAGCCCCACATCAGGCTCTGCACTGGCAGCACGTAACCTGCTTGGGATTTTTTCTCTCTCTCTCCCCCTCCTTCTCTGCTCACACTCTTAAACTATCTCAAAATAAATAAACAAATAAACAAACTTAAAAAATCAAATCAGATCAAATCAAACCAAAGCTGCTGTTCTCCTTCCAAAGCTCCTATATTGCATGGGAATAGTATATTTGATTTCCTGGAGAAATTCAGATTCAGCAACATTCACAGGTAACTTTGAAACCACTCATTTCAGAACAATCTAGATTCATCACACATGCATTTATCAAATGATTATAAATACCATCCTTTTGGTGTCAAAAGGGATCCATGGCAATAGTTTCTGCCAAGGTCATTTAGTTCCTTTGTTCCTCAGTTTCCCCACCCTACAAACACTATTTCTGCCTTTGTAAAGTAGGATTTACAAATATCTGCTTTCTTCCTCATGAGGGTATAAAAGGAATAAATGGAACAATACCTCTGAAAGTACTTGGGAGCTGAAGGATCCATACAGCCAAGTCCAGCAAACCTTCTAAACAATCTCCTACAAGTTAAGTAGGAAGGATGATCTCTTTATAAGCAGCATTTTGCACAAACTGATTTCTGCAATGGAAAATCAAATAATGGACCCTTTATTACCTTTGCTTTTCCTTTCACTTAAAGAGTTAGCTGCCTTTTATTAAACATAGTCTCTGCTGTTAAACAGTTTTCCTACTATTTACTCATAAACTAACAAGGTGACTAACTTTACTGTGAGAAACAGGACATAAATTATTCTTACAAAGTACATCATGTTTGCTCTTCACAAGGCATGATGGTCATAATTTGTAGAGTCAAAAACTTGCAGTTTGTTTGGCTATTTTCCAAAATGGGGAGACATAAAGCTATTCCTATTCAGCTTCTTAGGTCTAGATGTTGGGAAGGCCTTTCATTGCATAACACTCACAGTGATAAATCCAAGACCCCACTCTTTTCATCATAGGGGCGATGAGTGTCCTGTGCTGTCAAAGTAGAAGATTAGCCACACAAGGTACCTTACATGGGCGACGTCAAGTGTCAAGGCACAGACAGCATTACTACTGCTGGAGGGCTGAAGGCCACGTCTGTATGGAGGCTATGTAGACATGTGGGGTGAGCTAAACCAGAGCCTCAGCAGTAGCCATCACTCAAATTGTGATGGACAGTCTGCTAGTTAGGTTGATGCCTCGCAACTCATGGTTCTGGCCTTAGAAGGTGCTCCATTCAGCAGAGACCAGGCATTCCATCAGACCTTCTCCTACAGTGAAGACTCTCCAAGCATGGAGCCCACTGGCCTCCCCAGGTTCCTTTCTTTACTCTCTGGGTTTCCTCAATCTCAGGTTGGGCACTTCTGACTGGTCATTTACCCTCTTAATTTCCACTGTGTATTGATTAACTTTATGCACTGTTCCCTCAGGACTTTACCTCTGAATTTCTGAAATGCTTTTTCCCCCTCTCAAACAGCCTGGATCTTGCACATCAGAAGATTTGCCTTTCACAACCATTTCTCTGAATTGGGCTGCAAGAGCTAAATTTGGAAGACAAAAATTAAATGGTTTCTCTTTTATAATAATCCAATCATTCTTAAAGTAATGAGTGTCTTTAGCTGAATTGGGGAAAGGTGGTATATAGAATGTAAGCGCACTGGCATATCCCAATATATTATTTCATTACATCAGTTAGTACGCTTTGGAGCCTTTCCTGACAGGCGGCAGGCCCAAACAAGGTGATCTTGTTCAGATTTTCATCTCTTATGCCCAAGGACTTGCCCATAGACTAAGCAGCTACTTCCCGTTCATAAAGGGACCCAGAGAGAGCCAGGACACTCTGGCATGGAGCCATTTCCTCTATTACACAATGTGTCACATTAAGCAATATATTTCTGTGAGATACAGTTTTAAGTTTTTCTGAAATATGTTAAAGTGCTTCTTGGAAGTCGTAACAAATATATGTAACATATACATGTATTTCTTCTTGAATTAATGAGAAAGCCTAATTTGAAAGTAGGCTCCAAACAAAAAGCTATAGATATTATAACCACCCTATACCTTCCAAAGAACGTTTCTCAAAGAGTGTTACTTCAGCATAAAAAGATCTGGTAAACTCTCCAGGATAATAATACCGCTTCTTTATTAAAAATGTACTCTGTACCAGTGCTTCACATATGATAACTCATGTAATTCACCCAGAACTCTAAAGTAAATATCTCCCCATTTCATTTGTAAGGAAATTGAGACTCAGAAAAATTAAATAACTTCCCCAACTTCATACAGTCAGAAAATACAGAAGTCAGAATTCAAATCCTAGTTTATTTGACTTGGAAACATACATCAGAATCAGCTACAGAGCTGGTTAACAACAGCTATCACCTCCAGTGATTGTCACCGAGTCCTCGGGTGCAAGTCACTATACAGATTAGGCCCCCACTCAGGTTCTAGACTACCTCAGTTTAACATTCTGAACATTGCTCTTGGTAGTATTCTGATCCTGAGACATTTACTTAGCTTCTCTGTGCCCCATTTTTTCACCTTTAAAATAGAGAGGAAGAGAACTGTAATAGTGTCTTCCCAATAAGGTCATTCTGAGAACTAAATGAGTTACCATATGTAAGCCACTTATATACTTCACGTGGTAAACACAGTTAGTATTGATCAAATGCACTATTGACCAGATCCTCTAGTACACAGTACGTCACATGAAGCAGTATATTTGTGTGAGATGCCAGATCAGATTTGAGAATGACTGTGCTTCATTCTTCTCCGACTTTAGAAGAATCCATGGGGGTAAACATTTAATCACATATAAAAATTTCAGGACATTCTCACCTTTTTATACTGCAAATTTGATGTAAGAAAATCATATGTTCTAGTCATAAGACACTTGAAGAATATATTTTTGGATGTGCTACAATATAGAGTAACATCTTAAAGAACAATTACTTTTTAAAGAAAAAGCAATCATTTTATTGTTCTAGTAAAAATACTGACTAAGGGTGACAGGGAGCAGAAAACCAGAACATGGCGGGTGAGAGTGGGAATAAAATTATAATGTGTTGTTTTTAAGACTGTTTTTTAGAGTAGTTTTAAGTTCACAGAAAAATTAAGAGGAATATATAGATTTTTCCCATATCCACCTTCCCCATTATCAATGTCCCCAACTAGAATGGTACACTTGTTACAACTCATGAACCAATATTGACACATCATGATCACCCAAAGTCCAGAGTTTACCTTGGGGTTCACTCTTGCTGATGTACATTCTTTGCGTTTGGACAAATGTATAATGACGTATATCCATCGTTACAGTATCATATCGAGTGTTTTCACTAATCTAAAGTCCTGCCTGTTCATCCCTCCCCAACCCCAATCCCTGGCAACCAGTGATCTTTTTACTGTCTCTATAGTTTTGCCTTTTCCAGCATATAACGTTGTTGGAATAATACAATATGTAGACTTTTATATTGACTTCTTTCACTTAGTAATATGTATTTAAGATTCTTCTATGTCTTTTCATGGCATGATACTTCATTTCTCTTAGGCACCAACTAGTATTCCATTGTCTGGATGTAACAGTTTATTTATCCATTCACCTAATGAAGGACACCTTTACTGCTTCCAAGTATTGACAATTGTGAATAACGCTGCTGGAAACATCCATGTGCAGGTTTTTGTATGGACCTAAATTTTCAACTCCTTTGGATAGATACCAAGGAACATGATTACTGGATTGTATGGTGAGAGTATGTTTAGTTTTTTAAGAAACCACAACACTATCTTCCAAAGTGGCTGTACCATTTTTCATTCTCACCAGCAATGAATGAGAGTTCTGTTGCACCACATTTTCACCAGCATTTGGTTTTGTCCATGTTCCAGATTTTGGCCATTCTAATGGGTGTGTAGTGATATCTTGTTTTAATTTCATTACCTTGAAGACATATAAAGTGGAGCATCTTTTCACATTTGCCATCTGTATATCTTCTTTGGTAAAGTGTCTGTTAAGGTCTTTGGCCCATTTTGGAGGTTGTTTTCTTATTGTGGAGTTTTGTGAGGTTTTTTTTAAAGATTATTTATTGGGGCACGTGGGTGGCTCAGTCAGTTAAGCATTTGACTTTGGCTCAGGTCACAATCTCATGGTTCACAGGTTTGAGCCCCGCGTTGGGCTCTGTGCTGACAGCTCAGTCTGGAGCCTGCTTCAGATTCTGTATTTCCTCCTCGCTGCCCCTCCCCTGCTCTCACTCTGTCTCTCTGTCTCTCAAAAATATATGAACACTAAAAAAAAAAAAAAAAAAAAAAAAAAGGTTAGCACTGGCAGGGGAGGGGCAGAGAGAGGAAGACACAGAATCTGAAGCTCAGGGCCTGGAGCCTGCTTTGGATTCTGTGTATGTGTGTGTGTCTCTCTCTGTCCCTCCCCTACTTGTGCTCTGTCTCTCTCTCTTGAAAACAAAATGAATAAACATTAAAAAATAAAATTAAAAAATGAATGTTAGGATTGCATCTTAATTATATATTTCATTCTGGACTTTACTTTTTCCACAATTTCTAAATTAATATGAATCATTTTAAAAATCAGAATTAAAGCCCATAGAAACATTGAATATTTTACAGAGAAATTATAAAATGATAGAAATTTCTTTTATATCCTCCTATTAAATACTAAAATATTAAGTATACATTTGTAACCCATTTGAAGTACTTTTCTGGCTGGATAATCCACCTTCTTATCCAGGGGTAATTACTGACAAAAATTTGGATTTTTCATTCTTAATACATTTCATTAGGGTTTTATTACATATTTATATAACCCTAAAAGAATAGATTACTTATTTATTTTGAGAGAGCATGCAGGGGAGGGTCAGAGAGAGAGAGAAAGAGAGAGAGAGAGAGACAGAGAGACAGAGAGAGAGAGAGAGAGAGAGAATCCCAAGCAGGCTCCACACTGTCAGCACAGAGCCCAGTGTGGGGCTCAATCTCACGAACCTTGAAATCATGACCTAAGCCCAGATCAAGAGTCAATGCTTAACTGACTAAGCCACCCAGGTGCCCCTCTTATTGTGGAATTTTAAAAGTTCTTCTTATATTTTGGGTAACAGTTCTTTATCAAATGCGTCTTTTGCAAATATTTTCTCCCAGAATATGGCTTATCTTCTCCATCTCTTGATACTCTTTCACAGAGCAGTTTTTAATTTTAATGAAATCCAGCTTATTTATCAATTCATTCTGTCGTGGATCAAGCTTTTGGTGTTTTATCTATAAAGCCATCACCAAACCCTGAGTCATCTAGGTTTTCTCCTATTTTGTCTTCTAGGGGTTTTATAGTTTTGCATTTTACATTTAGTTCTGTGATCCATTTTGAGCTAATTTCTGTGAAGGGCATAAAGTCTGTGTCCAGGTTCAGTTTTGCATCTGTGGATGTTCTAGCACCATTTGCTGAAAAGACTATCTTTGCTCCATTGTATTTCCTTTGCTCCTTTGTCAAAGATCAGTCAGCTCTACTTATGTGTGTCTATTTCTGGTCTCTCTATTCTGTTTCATTGATCTATTTATCTAGAACAAATATTTTTTTCACCCGACTATGAGATATAAAGTAATTTTAAAACATAATGATTCAAATTTGGTAAATTTTAAGTCTCATGCATGTTTAAGGCTGCTCAGTGATTTTTTTCAAATCATTACATTAGAATGCAGGCTGCTGGTTACATGGGAAAATATTAGTATAGTTCAGACAGCTAAGAATAGTGTCTTGCACAAAGCAACCTATCCCAGTCGTGTTTAATGAATATATTTTGTTCACAACGCTCTATCCCTTTTATCAAATGCTTACCTCATTCTGGTAGCCAGAAGCATGTGTGTATTGAATTTCTAAAATAAAAATTACCCAAATAATCTTCTTTGCTCACTATCAATATACAGAATTCAACAGTGATTCAGAAAAAAAATGTATAAGTGAAAAAAAAAAGAACATCTCTTAATTAAGTTTGTTTGGAGTTCTTTTGAAAAGGAAGATCATTTCAGGTGTGCTGAAATAAAAAAAAAAAGAAAAATCTAAAAAGAATATATATTTATATATTTATTTATTCATTTATCAAATCCTTGTTGAATGCTACCAGCACCTCCACCTCTGCAAGATGCTCAAGGGCCAGGTGATTCTCAAAATTATACAGGTTCATGTCTAGTAAATATATTCTTTTTCATATTCTAAGTCCTAGTCACAGGTACCATTGTTACTATATTTTACCATTAAACTCTGGTTATTTTTATTTTTTTAAGTTTATTTATTTATTTTGAGAGAGGTAGAGATGGTACAAGTGGGGAAAGGGCACAGAGAAATGGAGATAGTGAGAATCCCAAGCAGGCTCCATGTTGTCAGTGCAGAGCCCAATGTGGGGCTCGAACCCACAAAACCATGAGACCATGACTTGAGCTGAAACCAAGAGTTGGACACTTAACTGACTGAGCTACCCAGGTGCCCCTCTAGTTAATTTTAAAACCACACTAATTTAATGTATTTTATAAAAGAATGTAATATACTTATTGATTAATTTGAATTAGTACACAAATATTAAACATTACCAAAACTACTTGCTTTTAAATTCACATATAGAATATTTACATCTTATTTGAACTATACTTTTATCTGTTCAATCCTTGTTATCAAATGAATTCTTAAATTCACAACCTAGAATTAATATTTTTATCCCAAATATTTTAAAATAAATCATTTAAATTTTTATTGGGAATCTAATCCACTCTAGCACTAATTATGTTTGTGTTCAGTTTTAAGCATCCATTTATATTTGTGCTCTATTTCAAGCATTCAGCTCTTTCGGTGAGAATTTTACAGCTAAAAATATATACATGCTCTTTCAGTGTCTCCATTTTCTGCCTCCTTGGTACCATTAGTCAACACTAGGACAGATTCTGATCAAGGAAAAAATCATGTAGACAATGGAAATAGAAATATAAAAATAAAATTGTGATAGAAAATACTATGTTTACAAATTATCTCCAGCTAACACTCTGAAAATAATATAGTCCTTTGAATGCTGAAGATCTTAGACATTATCAAAGAACACGGATGCCAGCTGAAATCCTCCACATTTGAGGAATGCTTCCTTTAGAAACCACACTATACTATTAAGTTTTTGTTAAATGTACTAGTATACAATCATCTAGATTATGTACTAGGTAACATAAATTTTGCATACTGTAAAACTGAAGAGATCTAAAGCATGTGATTCAGGCACATACCAGCTTATATCATAACAAAAATTAAGGAATTACGTTGTGGTATGAACTGCTTATTGGAATTCTATGATGTAGTATGTGAAATCTGAACTGCAAAAAAGAAAATAAAATAAGACCTATCCACTGATATATAATAAACTCAATTACAATATGATGGTTCATATGGTGTGTGTTAGGAACCAAATGTTTGTGTCCCCTCAAAATTCATATGTTGGAGCCCTGCCCCTCAGTGTGGTGATATTAGGAGGTGGCACCTTTGGGAGGTACATGAGATCATGCATGTAGAACCCCCATAATGAGATTAACTCCTTTACAAGAAGAGGAAGAGACCTCAGACCTTCCTCTCTCCACCACATGAGGACACAGTCCTCTTCATGGCTGTGTTCCCAGTAGCCAGCACAGAACCTGGCACACAGTACACTTTTGATAAATATAAACATGGGGTGGCATGGGACTCAAATAACCTATTTGTTGGCTCTATAAATACTCATTCAACTGCATTTAGAGAAGCCAACCAGAAGTTTCTAATAAACAGGCTATGAGGTTAAACCTTAGCATGTTTTCTTAAAGCCCTAGGCTAGTTATTTTCTGTTCCCAAAGCCTGATGGTAGATGTTCCTTTAGTGATCTAGAAGTAACAATGGCCAAATTTACAGAATATTAATCAAACTAACTTTTCTTTCCTTTCAATACATAATTGCAATTACTAATTTCTTATTTTATTACCTAATTCAAAGTGTCCCATATAAAATCAGCAGGTGTCTACTTGACTTTACAGTCTTTCTGCAGAAGACCAGTGTGGTGTTCAGAAGAGAGAACAGGCTTTGGCAACATATGATCCAGGTCTACTAATGGCTCTGCCTTTTAATGGCTCTGTGATCACAAATAAATTAAAACTTTCCTGAGTTTAAATTTTCTCACCAGCAAAGTGAGCATAGTAATACCTAACTCATGTAGTTAAATGATACAATGTATACACTAAGTATTTTGTACAATGGATGGAAATATAAAAATATGTCATGAAGTTATAAAACTAATTTGGAAAATCACTGTACTTTATGGTTGTTAGAACCAACATGGATGGGGGGTGCTTGGGTGGTGGCTCAGTCGGTTAAGCATCCAACTCTTGATTTCGGCTTGGGTCATGATCTCAAGGTTTGTGGGTTCAGGCCCTGCTCTGGGCTCTGCGCTGACAGCTCAAAGCCTGCTTGGAATTCTCTCTCCCTCTCTCTTTCTGGGCCTCTCTCTCTTTCTTTCAAAATAAATACATGAAGTGTAAAAAATTTAAAAAAAAAAAGAGCCAATGCAGCCCTGTTTCTTGATAATGTGCATAGAACTTTTTTCTCACTAACACGGTTTACCCAGAATCATAGATTTACTTAAATCCAGACTCTAAAGAGGTGACCTAATAGACTCAGTGAGACACCAGAACTGTGAATTCACCAATTTCACACTCCCCAGGTCTAATTTGGCCAAACCCAGAGGACGATCAATAAGATGCTTGCCTGAGGCAAGAATGCAGCATCAGGTCCACAGAGAACAGAAAATGTCATTGACTGTGCAAAAGAATTACAGCCCAGAAAACATAATGAAGCCTATATGGGAGTGAATTCACTTGTTCAAATTAGAAGAGATCTTTCACTGCTAAACTGGGAATGACAAAAATGTGAAAAACCATTATTTATCTGAGAGCCACCTCTAGTTTTATATAGGCCACATATACATGTATGAACTCATCATTGGTACATGCTACAAAGATGAGAGAGGAATGCATGTGAGCCAGGATGCTTTGGGGAAACACTATCCCTTAGTTCACAAAAGGAAAAGAGCCCACAAAAACAAAAACAAATTTTCACGTTCATAGCCAAATTCTGCATCAATTTCTAATCATAATAATTTACATTTTCATGCAATTTGCACATATTATTGCCAGATCCATTATGATTATTGCTACAAGTGGACTGAATCTGTATAACTGACACTCTTTCCAACAGCTCTCATCTACTTCTCTAAGCACAATAGCTAAGAAAGGCAGTCAAATGTTTCTGGAGAAGCTGTTACAGATTCCTTAATGCTGTCTTGAGAGATGCATATGCCCCTAGTCTCCCATTATATGTAAATATATTTATGTAAAATATATATATATATATATTTACTCTATAGTGCTATTTTCCATAATTAAATATCCCTCTTAGTCTATCCCTCAAGAGAGACAGTTAATGATTCGTCCCCTGGGAACGCATATTTTTGGCTAAGGAAAACCCACATTTGGCCACTATTGCATGCCAGTTCTAAGCACAGGGCCTGGTGCAGAGGAAAGCCTCAGTAAATGTTAGCTATTATTATTATTATCATTGTTTGTGTCCTTCTTTAAAGTTTTTTTAATGTTCATTTATTTTTTGAGAGAGGAAGATCAAGTGTGCACGTGAGTTGGGAAGGAAAGGGAGGAAGAAGAGAGAGGGAGCCATAGAATCTGAAGCAGACTCTAGGCTCCAACCTGTCCGCACAGAGCCTGATGGGGGGCTCAAACTCACGAACCCTGAGATCATGACCTGAGCTGAAGAAGAAGGACGCTTAAAAGACTGAGCCACCCAGGTGCTCCAGTTTGCACCCTTCTTAAGTGTCAAGTAAAAATCTACATTTGGGGCGATCTCCTTCTCTCTTTGACCCTCCCCCACTCATGCTCTTTCTCTCTCTCTCTCTCTCTCTCTAAAAAATGAGACATTAAAATTTTTTTTTTAAAAAGAAATCTACATTTGATAAAAATATGATGCTTTCCCAAGCATCTCATAAAAGTCACCCTCACCCAATTAACACTGTTCATCACGTTGAAGATTTCCTGCCATTCCTTTCTGGCCTGCCAAGTTTCAGTAGATAGGTCTGCAACCACCCTGGTATGTCTCCCTTTGTATGTTAGGGCCCTTTTATCCTTAGCTGCTTTCAGAATTCTCTCTTTATCCTTATATTTTGCCAGTTTCACTATGATATGTGGTGCCGAAGATTGATTCAAGTTACATCTGAGGGGAGTTCACTGTGCCTCTTGGATTTCAATGTCTGTTTCCTTCCCCAGATTGGGGAAGTTCTCAGCTATAATTTGTTCAAGCACCCCTTCAGCCCCTTTCTCTCTCTCTTCTTCTTATGGAATTCCTATGATACAGATATTGTTCCATTTGACTGCATCACTCAGTTCTCGAATTCTCCTTTTGTACTCCTGGATCAATTTATCTCTTTTTCTCGGCTTCCTCTTTTTCTATAATTTTGTCTTCTAATTCACCTATTGTCCTCTCTGTCTCTCCAATCCGTGCAGTGGCTGCTTCCATTTTATTATTTACCTCATTTATAGTATTTTTTAATTTTTAAGGTCCAAAATCTTTGTAGCAATAGCTTCTCTGGTGTCTTCCATGCCTTTTTCAAGCCCAGCAATTAATTTTATGACTATTGTTCTAAATTTTTGCTCATTTATGTTGCTTATATCTGTTTTGAGCAGTTCTGTGGCTGTGACTTCTTCCTGGAATTTCTTTAGAGGAGAGTTCTTCCATTTCGTCATTTTGGCTAGCTTTCTGTCTCTTGTAAGTTTTAAAAGTTTGTTATGCGCTCTGCACTTGTGAGTTCTGCTATATTAAAGGAGGCTCATTGACTCCAGGGCCTGTCCATTCAGGAAGTGTTCTTTTAATGGTGTCCCCTGGTCTCTCTTGTTGTACCTTTGGTTATTTTATTTCCCTACTCATAGTGATATTTGGGATTCTCCACCATGTGTATTTTGGCTTGTTTATTGAAGTAGCCCTATGAGGTTGTCTTCTTAGTAGACTCTGTCTCTTTTTCTCCCAGACTCCTGAAATTCGGCATCTTTGGCTTCAGCCCTTCTTTGTTTGAGAGATGTAGGCGGGAAATATGGAACTCCCTATTTCTGCACCATCTTGCCCATCTAATTTCAATCTGACCCTATAAACACTGGATTAGCTCCCTGGTGCTGCAAGCCTGTAACACCCCCCGTCCCCCACACCCGACCACACACACAGAATCAGGGGGAGCAATTTTATTCTGAAAAAATTTCCTTTGTGTGATGCACCAATTCTCAGACTCCCAAAATGGAAAATAAAAAGCTCTTTCCCAAAAGTCAAGAATGAATCTTGTGAGAATTCCACTGCATGGAGTCCCAGAGCAAGCTCGGGCTGTGGAAAACTGGATTCAAATTCTAGCATCATTTACTAAAAATAACATTTGGCAACCTATTATTTATCTCTATGGCTCATCTTCTGTAAAGTAAGGATATTAACATATTTTTGATGGTTGTGAAAATTAAATATTACTTATTTGATAAATATATATCTATTATGTCTTACATGGAATACGGTAGGTGCCCATCAAATGGTACCCATCAATTCCTAGCCTTCTTTTTTCTTGTTTGTTTCTTGGAAGTATGGGATTAAAGGTGATGAAGACCTTCTCACAGGCCATAAAACAGTTTTATTTGCTGTATACTAGAAGTCAAGTCAGGAGTCAGTGACTCGAAGTGTCCCCTAAAAACCATGGTGGTCAAGGTCTGCAGGATGATGAGACATGCCTCTAAGTTGCCAACTGATATTTTAGCTGACATTCGGGGGCTTGTAGGTACCGCTTGTCTTACTCTTCCAATGGAAAACTTGTTCCAGGAAAACTGTCACGACCCAGCATAAGTAATCTCTGCATCTCCTCTATGGATCCTGACTCGAGAACCTGCGGTCGGTTTTTAAGGGTAGCTTCTATGCCCTCTGAGGGTCGATCAGTAATTTAGAAACAACCAAAAATCATTTTGAATTTGAACAATAAGGCAGGTTATCAAGCTAACTAGACAAACTCAAAAATGTTTTTGGCAATGGCCAGACAATTGCCTCCAGCATGATTACTTTAGAGAAAGAACACACAGCTAGGTGCATTCATGATGTTTGTAAAACAAACAAACCAGTCTCTGCACCTTTTCAAAAGTTATTTTCCCATTGTGAAACTGAACATATGCCTTTATCAGTAGGTTAGGATGATATTAAAGTGTTTTTTTAAGAATTTGGAAATGGGGTGCCTGGGTGACTCAGTCGTTTAGTGTCAGACTTCGGCTCAGGTCACTGTCTTGAGGTTGGTGAGTTCAAGCCCTGAGCTGGGCTCTGTGCTGACAGCTCAGAGCCTAGAGCCTGCTTCAGATTCTGTGTCTCCTTCTCTCTCTGCCCCTCCCACACTCACACTGTGTGTGTGTGCACACCAGCGTGTGTGTGCATGTGTGTCTCAAAAATAAATAAACATTAAAAATATAAAAAATAAAAGAATTTAGAAATAAAATTTACACACAAGGGATATGGCTGGTCAATGATGAAAGTGAACCAAGAATGTCTGTGAAAGAAACAGATATGACTTGGGAGTAAACTCAGGGAAGCAGACTGGATTGTGACACAAATTGGTAACCAGAAACCTAATTAGTTACATGCAAAGAGGAGGGTCAGCATAATGCATGGCAAAGGGAAAGGCGGAGCCAGAGGCTGACTGTGTTTCATGCAGTACTGTTCAGGGGGAGGAGCACACAGTTTCCCATCATTGGAGAGGTGATTTCTGCTGTGGGCAGGGGTGATTTATTATGTTTCCCCTTAGCCATGATAAAATATCTCTCCAGACTAACCACCTTCATTTGCTCTGATTACAGGCTAGGCAAGTGACCTTCTGATAACACTGGAAGGTGACAGCCGGAGGGCTGACCCTAGGCCATGACAAACTCTCCAAGATAATGCAAGGTTTTAAAACCCCTCATAAAAACCCCCCGTCAGTCTTCAGGCAAAAGCCACCCTTTCTGCCTACAAAATATGGCCATGATTGGAGATCTGAAAGTACAGAAAATTCTTCAGAAAATTGAAATCATCTTAAACTCACAACCCAGAGACAATCATCATTAACGTGTTGGTGTATTTCATCAGAACTTTTTTTTTTTTTACAAAATTATTTTACATAACCGAGATCAAACTGTATATTGAGTTTTTTCATTTTGCTTTTTTATTAAGCATTACAATCTGGTATTTTCTGAATTACCTAAACGATCAATAATGATAACCATTGAAATTGTATAACATCCCACTAACTGATTTTTTTTTTCAGTGTGTTTAATCCTTTATTACTGAATGTTTGGGTGGCCTCTAATTTTTTTCTTTCTTTTTTTGGGGGGGGGGAAGAAGGCTATAACAGGCCTACAAATACAAAAGGTTTATTCTCTATTTGAGATTCTTTCTTTGGTTCAAGTCCTCACTGTTGATTTTTAAGCTTACTTGAGCTCCTCGTTTCTACTCTAACCGCCCACTGGACTCTTCCCCTTGAAAATCAACCCACCGCAAGCAGGGCAGTGCAAAGGGCGAGCCCACCACTGGCCTCAGCTGAGGCACTCTGATGTGTTTTCTGTTTCAGAAGAAACCTGTCCTCAAGACTGAGCCAGAGAACTGCTGGTGGAGGAAAGTGACAGCCATTCATGGGAGGGTGACTGGGGAAGGGAGGGCAAGGCCAGACCTCACCACCAGCCTTTAAAATCTGGGCCTATGGATCTTGTAAACTTTGACACATGTCCAAACATCATGACACCTCACTCTATTTCAAAAACTCATTTACTGGCTCCTTCACATCAATATTCACCATAGTCCTGGCTCTGAGGTAGCTTCTAATATAAACCCCATTTTACTGAGACTCAGAAAAGGAAGTGCCTTATCCAAAGTCATGCATATAATAGTAGGAAAACTGTATTCCATCCAGATCCATTGACTTGGAGTTTGTAATATTTCCACTTCACCACTATGTTTCCTCTCCAATAGTTATGCTGGGGCAGAAGGGAAAATAAACCAGGCTGCTAGAGCTTTTGTGATTCCTTCTGAATGTGTTCGAGAGGCAGTGGTGGCAAGCATCAATCTGTAATTCTAAACAAACACAGTTTAAAATCCCACGTGGACTATCATGCACACAGATCCACCTGAGACCCCCAGTTTGAGCGATGACAGAAGCGGCTGGAGATCTGCGGCAGTTATGGGAGATTATATATGTTCTGGGAGCTCAGGAGGTCTAAGCACTCCACTATCTATAATTGAAAATGTACTGAAGCAAATGGAAGCTTGTGATCCCATGTGTATTTTATCAGATGCTTCGGACATTAAAGGAATTCCTAGAAAATTATAAATTGAAACACGTGTCACGTAGCGGTAACAGGAAAAAAAAAAACCATACTTAGACTCTGGAAAGAAAAGAATAAATTGCCCATAAAAAAATTCATAATAGATTTGCAGCTAGAACTGGTAATGAGAGAGTAATATGGTATGAAAGATAAGAGATGGAATTCCAAAAATGCATGGGAACTATTGCTAATTCTTTATACAAGAGCAAGAATAATTGTACAGACACAGTTAACTATTCTGCCTACAATGTAAGAGGGAGACAAATACAAGTAATAACAGCATCACTTGAGGCATGTGAAGGAGAAATAGAGGAAATATATTTTTTCCTTATTTCTAATTTTGTAATCAGGAAATTATGCTCAAAATAAATTCAACAAATTGCTTTCACATGAAAACATACTATGAAAACAAAAAAGTGGGCCCTCATTTTCTCATTTCATGGTAAGAGGGACGCTTCAAAGAATCTAGGAATCAATTTTAGTAAAATATACAGGTACATTATATAATTAAGTACTGGGAAGATACTTCCAGACAAGATGATGGCAAAGGCTGCCCTTCCCCAAATTCCCACGAAAATGATCAACAAAATGTACAAACAGGATCCACACATAAGAAATTGGGAATGGGTGGGGCACCTGGGTGGCTCAGTCGGTTAAGCCTCTGACTTCGGCTCAGGTCATGATCTCATGACTTGTGGGTTTGAGCCCCATGTCGGGCTCTGTGCTGACAGCTCAGAGCCTGGAGCCTGCTTCAGATTCTGTGTCTTCCTCTCTCTCTGCCCCTCCCCTGCTCATGCTCCGTCTCTCTCTCTCTCTCTCTCTCTCTCTCTCTCACAAAAATAAAGATTAAAAAAAATTAAGAAATTGGGAATGGGTACCTGAAAGAATAGTACTAACTCGACTGGATGAAATGGAACCTATTGAAAACTGACATGAGATGTGTTACTGAGAAAGAATAGCTTTCCTGGAAAGCAAATCACAGAAGCTCCTGGTTTGGGGGGTAAGAGTCTGAGGACAAGAGCAGGTTGAAAAGTTGAGGGAAATGTACCACCTGAAACAGTTTGTGGACTGGCAGCAATAGGCACAGTATCGAAGATCACTATAGAGATGTATACAGGTAGAAATGTATAAAACCAATAGAGAAGTGGGTGTGTAGTGTGATGTGTGTGTGTGTGTTCTGTGCCCATATACATGTGTTCATGCATGTGTGTAATACAGGGAAGACTTCTATGGGGATCTAGTTTGTAACAGAAGTAAATAATAGCAAATGTAATCCTTGGCTTGAGCTGATAATATATTTTCTCCCCTCTTGGTCCTTCCTTCCTATCTGCATTTAAAGTTTCATCCATAAAATCTTTAGACAAGAACACACAGCACACCCCTAACAGACCCTTCTGAATTTCATTCCCAATAGTGGGCAAATGTGGATTAAGACAATGAAACTATGAAGAACTGCTGCTGTTCAAAGAAAAGCAGAAATTGGCAGGTATGTTTCTTTTTTTATGCTACCTTTATCAGGTTTTGATGTCAGAGTTATTCTTTAAAATGGATTAAAGAGCAACTTTTTCCATGAACAGGAACAGTTTGGCATAGAAATAACTCATTTAAAAGGTTGGCTAAAAACCCTGTGCTATTTTAGGAGAGAATTCTTAGACCATCTTTCATAATTTTCCTTCTTTTTATTGGGTTATTTAATCTTTTATATTTCTTGAATCAAATTCGTATGGGGCTTCCCTCAAAAATTCAGTAGAAATAATGACAGGACTGCTTTAAAACTTTTGCTCTGCCACTGCCACTCAGTTTTGAAGGCCCTGCCACATATCACATCACACATTAACTTTTTGGCAGGGGGAGAATAAAATAATTGGCAGAAAATACTTTGGAAAGTTTTTAAAATTTTTATTCTAATTTAAAGTAGATAATATATTCACAGAATTCAAAATTCAAAAGATTTGCAAGTGTATGCATGAAAAGTCCCCACACTTTTGTCCCTAAGCTATTTGGATCCATTATGAGGACATAATTGATTTACTGTGTATCTTTAAATGATCTGTAAAATTTTTGGTTTTGCCATTAATAAGTAGAGTTTCTATCTCATTTCTTGTACTTTGGTACTTTTGTGTATTTGTGATTCCACATTTACAGGCTTTTGGAATGCCATACTCCCTAGGCCTAAGTGCTATGCCCATAACTCCCAATTCATAATGCGGCCGTGGCTCAGGCTTGTCCCAACAACGCTGCATTACATTTACACGCCTCCTCAGCAACTTCACCACCATTACGCCCTCCCTAGGCTTGGGCAGAAAATGAGCCAGAAAAGTTCCAAATTGGATGAATCATTTACTCAGATTTTTTTTTTTTAATTTTAAATGTTTATATTTAAGAGTGACAGAGAGAGAGAGAGTGCACCATTGGGGTAGGAGTAGAGAGAGACAGAGACAGAATCGGAAGCAGGTTCCAGGCTCTGAGCTGTCAGCACGGAGCCCAGTGCAGGCCTCCAACTCATGAGCCATGAGATCAAGACCTGAGCCGAAGTCAGACACTTAACCAACTGAGCCACTCAAGTGTCTCTACTCAGATTTTATTTTAATCCCAAGATTTTTTTGTTTATTTATTTTTGAGAGAGAGAGAGAGGCAGAATGCAAGTGGGGGAGGGGGAGAGATAGGATCAGAAGCAGACTTCAGGCTCTGAGCTGTCAGCACCAAGCCCGACTCGGGGCTTGAACCCATGAACCGTGAGATCATGACCTGAGCTGAAGTCGGACGCTTAACTGACTAAGCCACTCAGGCGCCCCCCACCCCCGCCGCCAAGGCCATTTCTTAAAGAAGGGTATCTTAAGCCTGCTGTTCTTCGCTCAAAGTCCTATCACCCTTACTTCTCCTTTTCCATGGAAGAATGTTGGAAGGTTGTGGAGTTGGGCACTTGGGGCTGTGTGACGCTATACAGATTTGTAGGATTTTTAGGGTTTACATTCTTTCCAGAGTAAGTGCTAGTTAACCATACAGAAACTCCCTTGCAGAGCATTCCAAGGAGAGTGCATTTTATGATTTAATTACTCAAAGATAATATGAGTGTAGTTTCATACATACATATGCTGCCACTTTTAAGATACTATTGGCTATGATTCCAGACCTCTTTCAATGTGTTTACATATATGCTACACATTTAGGGGTGTGTATATACAAAATAATAGATTCCTTTTCCAGGACTTTGAGCACTGCCTGCTGAATGGAACCAGAGGACCCATCCATCGTGGGAGAGGGGGGCATCAGTAGAGTCTGTCTAAAAACTGCAACAAAGATCACTGAAGTTTATTAGAAGTCCAGTCACCTCCTGAGTTTCTGCAGCTCAGCTGTACAAGTTATTCCACACTGGAGAGAAGCAGGGTCGTTTGCATCAAGAAGTCACAGTGCCTTCCAAAGTCAGCTGAGATCTAGAGGCAGAGTTGTGACTTCTGTATTTCAGTGTTTGAAGACAACCTGACAGAGGTCACTGGTCACCCGCTCCCTCTGCCAGTGTGTGAACTGGACACAGTGCTGTGCCTGGTGCAACGTCACTGCCTCTGACTCTAAAGGCACAGCTCTTCTTCCTTCACCCATAAAGCAAGTCTCCTAATAGACTCTTGGTTATTCTATGGTATTCTGTGACTTTAAGGCACTTTGTAAGTCTTCAATGCTAAGGCTTCTGGAGTGGTAAAAGAAAAGGAGTGGAAGGTCAAGAGCCCTGTACTCAGCCATGCTTCTGACAGCAGAACAATGCTCGCACAAAGATGAATTCCTTGACATAAAATTCAAGTGAAACTTTAAATTCAATCATGTTCGTGGAAGTTCAAATAGTTTTCTATTTACCCAGAACTATTAATATTCTTATCTAATAACTACAGATGAAAGCTGGAATTATGTAAAGACAAAATAATTGATTTGTAGGGATTAAGAAGTTTGAGTATCTTGAAAATGGTGACAGTTATTTTTCCTTCAAATGTAACTTTTTAAAAAAAATTTTAGACAGAGAAAGAGAGAGCAAGTGCAGGAGAAAGGCAAAGAGAGAGAATCTTAAAAGGGTTCCATACTCAACACAGAGCCCAATGCAGGGCTCAATCCCAGAACACTGGGATCAAGACCTGAGCCAAAATCAAGAGTCTGATGCTCAACTGACAGAGCCATGCAGGCGCCCCATCAACTGTAACTTTAAATGAGAAACCAATTATACCAATAATATTGCTGGGATGAAAAACCAGTAAAAGCTAAAGTTGAACAATCTCCAGAAAGAGAGTGCTCCTTGAGAAAACCAGCAGAAGGAAAACTTAAGGTGACAAATACCACCAATGGCTTTTAGAACCAACTGCTATATTTTTAGGAGTCTTCAGCAATCATCGCTAAGATGCAGTAATCACAATAGGGAAAAAGATATTGGAAAAACATAAAACTCCCAAATCAGAAACAAGCACTAAGTCTCTTTATAATTGCAACGTAGTTAGTAATCACTTATATTTAGAATGATCCTGACAGAGGTGAAGTGATCGTAATGGTGAAAAACAGGTATGTACTGGTTAACACCATGTTTGGAACAGAGTAAATATTCAGTAAGTGATAACTGTCATTATTTTTAAATTTATTATTGTGGCCAACAGCAAAGAAAAGCAGAACTAAAGTTGAGGAAAAACTACTGTAGAAATGCAGCAAACAACAAGTTCTGTTTTTAATTGGTTTAAGGATGACAGTGATGGTGTCACTCTAAAATAGAGAAGACCTAAAAAATATAAGATAAAAAGAGTAAAGGAAACATGAGATCCCTTCTAAGTTGGAATTTAATATTAAGTGACTTTGACCATCTCTACTGTGGCAATTATCGTGGTAAGAGTTCTCTGCAACCTTAGGACACACCAAAAGCCACATACACTCTCAGGCCACAGTTGCAATCTAGAGGCCCCAGTGCATAGGCTCTGTCTTCAAGTGTCCTGCTTATGAAGTGCTAACTTTTGCATCCACATGCTGCCCCCAACTAAGAGAATGAAGAAGAAATCTTCCTTGATTAAGAAAACTTCAGGTGTTGAAGTATGTTGATATCTGAAAAGGATATGGTAATATAATACAGTTCCTTAAAATTTTATGTAAATATTCTTGAATTACTATGTTATTACTTTCTTTGAAAATTAAGAAACAATGGTGAGGATTATAAGAAATGTCTCCTAATTTCAAGTAACACAGATTTTCTCATTTTCCATCAATGACATCACAAATACATGTCTCTATGTGAAACACCAGTTGACTTTTAAGAAATCCTCACATGTGGTCACTGCAATCCAAAATTATACTTCCTTATTTGGGCCAAGTTTTAACTTTTTCAAGTTTATATCAAACCGATAGTACGGCATTTATCTGGAAAATTAAAAATTACTTTTTCCATTTTTATTTTCATAGGTTTTTATAATCTTTTGTAAAACAAACAAACAAAAAGGTACGGAAAATATTGAAGCTTCTAAAATGCTCCTAGATTTCCCTTTACTGTACAATATACACACTATTACCAAGGAGGAAATATATCCTAATAACTATTCTAGATAAATAAAATAAATTTAAACTCTTACTATAAAAATATTGGACTGATGAAAATATATAAAACTTTCTCATCAGAACCTATAATCAAGCTTAAGGACCCCTAGATATTTTAAGAAGTGACCTAGGAATAGACAGTAATGAAATACACAAGGCTGATCCCTTGATCTCTCTGAATCAACTCATGTTAAACATTTACTATCTGACTTCTAGAGATTCAGAAATTCAGAATAGAGTTAGACACAGGCCCTGGTCTCAGGGAGCTCACAGAATAATATGGAAAGTAAGAATAATGATAACTCTTACACTACTTGGCACTGTCCAAAATATCATGGTTCCCTTAACAGCTTCTTTACCAACCAAGAGCTTCATCTAGCACTTTCCTGAAAGGCTACTCTCATTCTGGAGAGTTGTCTGGAAATATTTTCCAGGTAACTGCGGTATTTATCCGAGAACTCAGGTGGACAAAGCTTTGTTATTGCCTCCAGGACACATTTGATCTGTGTTGCCTATGCCCTGTTTCCGAAACTTTGCTTCATACACTGCTTTCTCTCTTCATTCCCACATTGGTCTTGACTCTTTGGAGCTTCTCTTCCTACCTGAGCTCATCCTTGCCTAGGATTCAGAACCTGGTTCTTCTTCACACCACACCTCATGGTTGCCTCCTATTCTCACTCATTCCCTGATTAGTATGGATCTTGGAACTCCAAATGGGCTGGAGCTCTGGGCATTTTCTCATTCCTGTTGGAGTCACGGACTCTCCTCAATGAACTCAATGTAATGAAGTGAGGTTAGCAAAATGCAGGAATGCTTAAACTGATCACATAAAGACATTAAATTGCCAAGTACTTGAGCAATTCAAAGTTAATAGCGATGATAACAACCATCATTTATCTTTAGGTACTCTATCCCTATTTACAGGAAAGAAAATGGGTTCACAGGTCTTAAATAACTTGCCCAGATTCACACAGCTTGTAAATGTGAGAGATGGAGCTAACATTCAATCCCAAATTCACTGAGCTTCAAAGCCTACTCCATGTAAGATCACATAGTTTTTGTTTTATTTATTTATTTTTAAAAATTTTTTCTTACATTTATTTATTTTTGAGAGACAGAGCACAAGTCAAGGAGGGGCAGAGAGAGAATGAGACATAGAATCCGAAGCAGGCTCCAGGCTCTGAACTGTCAGCACAGAGCCCAACGGGGGGGCTCGAACTCACAAACTGAAATCATGACCTGAGCCGAAGTCAGACACTTAACTGACTGAGCCACCCAGGTGCCCCTGTTTTGTTTTATTTTTAAAGGCAGTTTCACCAGTATTGCTAGATTTATTTAAGATGGCAAATACTATAACAGAGGTGCTCAAGGCCACTGTCACTCAAGATAATAACTGTTAATATTAAATGCTTACTATATGCCAGGTATGAGGCTATATTCTTTACAGAAACCATCTCATTTAAACCTCAAAAATAACCCTATAGGATATATACTACTGTTATGATCATTTTACAAATGAAAAGAAAAAGCCAAGGCTGAGAGAAGTTAAGTAACTTGCTGAGTCCCAAAGGTATTAAGTATTAGGGCCAAAATACCTTAAATCCGGAACCTAGCCTAGTCATCATGCCAGCCAATGTGCCCATTTGTCCACTTGACATATGTGAGGGAATCCAGCCTCAAAAGACACTCACCCAATCTCACTGCTTCGATGGCATCCCTACCTTCCTCACCATTCCTGCAGCTTCCAACTCAATATACAAGATCAATCCTTGATGACATAAGATCTTACCCATAAATGTAACTAGTAAAAATGTGTCCCCAAGAAAATTCTGAGTTAGACTTTCCTTACCCTTTTCTATGCAGAGGTTGCCAATGTCCTTATAAGGACATAAATCCCTATATCATAATTTAGAAGTGCTATAATCTGTTGCAAAACTGGAGGAGATATAAAACATAAAATGCTTAAAAGGTATGAACTGGCAAGAGAGAGAAACTCTGATTAGAAAAACCATATACATTTGACCTTCACAATGATATATTCTAATGTTGTTTACTGGAGTATTACTCAGACTGTCATGCATTGACCTAATTGCTTTAGAATCATTTGGGATAGCTTTAAATGCAGATACCTAGGCCTCCCTATGTCTGTCTCCAGAAACTCTGGAGAGGAGATGAGGCTCAGTCATCTTTATTTAACAATTAACCAGCTCCCTGGTGTTCTGAATGTGGATGCACACCAGAGCAACCACTCCACCCCATGTGCTTATATGATCTTAATTATAATTTGGTTTTGCAACTGTTGGACAGATTAAGGATCAAGACATGTTACTTCAGAACTGACAGAATAATTTATTATTCTTATTATCAGAATAGGCTACAGATGTATGTATACATTCAAATATTTCTGTACTCAATTGTCATAGTGGCTCAGCACGTGTACGCACATGAGTGCGCACATTAGCACCCCCCAGAACACCACTAAAAGTAGAAAAATAAATCAGGTCGAGCATATTTTTTTGCTTTTTATATCACACTGATTTTTAAATGCATTAGTCCAAGTACTGCAGAGAGATGCTAATCAGTACTCTGAGAACAAAGGGTTTTATACTCAAAAAAAGCTTGGGAAACTGCTCTGCTAAATCCTTCTCCTGAGGATTCACAAAACATACTAAAGATTTGAGATGCTCTAGAGTGGAAAAGAAACT
Organism: Cryptoprocta ferox; assembly: GCA_028646485.1. Lineage (NCBI taxonomy): Eukaryota > Metazoa > Chordata > Mammalia > Carnivora > Eupleridae > Cryptoprocta > Cryptoprocta ferox. The sequence goes on from CM053568.1 coordinate 29,563,930, forward strand.
TGCTAACTTTGTTTAATATTTAACAAACAAACTTATTTGGGGAGAGGATAATCTTTTTCTTCTTTTCAGCTCATTCTTTACCACCAATTTGCTTAGCTCTGAATTCATTTCCTCAATAAATAGATGTTACTATTTATTGCTGCTGTTATAGCAGCAACCATAAGCTAGGCAGTGTGTTAGATTCAAGGATAAAATGGTGACTAAGCTAGACAGACTCTTCAATACCCACATTCATTACCATGTGAAACTTGTCAAATCACAGTTTCCTCATACCCCAAGGGGCCCTGATGCAATGCAATCTGCTTTATTGCCTCAGTTCCACCACTGACCTTACTTCAGTTACAGTTTACAAGAGACTGAGAATCTCCAAACAAACTCAGAGCAGCTCCTGAGCTGGGCCTGACAAGCAGAGGGAGTCCCCAGATAGTTGCATAGACGAGTTAGCTCGACAACAAGTGCAGTATTATAGGATCTGTCTTGGAGCACTGGAATGCACAATGGCTGTTTTAAAACAGGCATTTTTAGTAGTTGTTGAAACAAAATTTAATCCATAAATTTTATGCTGGACAATAGTTTCTTCATAGCATGGAATTCTGCCAATGATCCATAAGGTGTTTTCAAATGTCCACTGTCAAATGAAGGAGGTAATTGCAGTATTTATCTGAGAACTCAGGTGAACAATACTTTGTTATATACTTTTGTTGCTGTTGGATTATTTTCCTCCTGAAATAAGGGACACTAAACAAGTCCACTAAAGGAGCAAGTCTTCATATTACTCATCCCATTGCATTGGGAATGACTAAAAGAATGTTAAATCATTGGCTCATGTAAGACTCATTGATTTGGGAGTTTCATCTATTTCAGTAACTATCCCAATGATAGGTACTCCAGGCTACAAATTCTATGTACGTCCTCTCATATGTTACAGTTCAGGTATTTATGACTTTGTTTTTGCAAAAGATGCCTTCGAACATGGAGAATCTGTACTCTGGAAGCTTTATGATTGTGAAACATTAGACTTTCCCTTAGTTCTCTCCTATGGCAGAGGAGATAGTAGCAGGAATTTAAGAATTGAAAGGGGATCAAAACCCAGGTCATTTATCCATTTGTGTAGCAATCTTTCTCCACTTTAGATATTCTATGTCGCCCATATAATTTAACCATGTGTAACTAAACTTGTGACAACATAAGACCCTTGTAACCCTCAGGAAGAATAAGTTGACTCACTTTGGCACCCTGAATTCTAGACATCATCTGTATCTGCCCTGCTAACCAATACAGTGACAGATATTGCTGCCCTATCATCCACACATCTACATTATGGCTATTAGCTTTGAATGCCCATGCGTTGCTCACATTTTTATCTGGCCAAATAATACAATACTTTGTTTTGAAATGTGAAAAAAATGGACAAAATCACCTAGACTATACTGAATATGTTTGCTTCTTTGAAAATGTTTGTTTCTTTGAAGCAACAGCATTATTCTCCATCTATTCATTCAAGAATTATTTAGTGGAAGTCTCCTATCTGCCAGATATTCTGCTAGGGGCTAGAGATACAGCAGGGAAAATAAGACAATGCCTAGAATTAAAAGTATATTTTATGTAGCCATACAAGGTTCAATTCTGAAGGTGCAAAATAGTGAACATCTTAGTTTTGAAGTTGTCCGGTAGTTTGGGTCATGTAGACCTATCAAACTCTCCTAAGTTCACTGCTACCCCAGCCCACTTTGGGGATATGTATGCAATTTTAACTCCCAGATGAAGGACTTGCAAAAGGAAGACTATGTAGAAAATATGAAGGAAAAAATGAGACTCATTTGGAAGGGAGGGTTTTTAAAAAAGATATTTGAAATGGAAATGGACTTAAGTGACCTAAATCCCTCATGCAAGGAAATGTGGTGCACACGGTCATGTCTAATGGTTGAGAAGTCTCTACCATAAGCTGGTCATCAGAGGTACCACTCTGCCAATGTAAAGTTTACCATTTAACACAAAAAGGGAAAAAATGCAAGTTGTGCTTTGCCTTTTATACTCTGAATTTTGAGAACTACCATCTGGTTTTTAAAGAGAGAAAACAACATGAGTAGGAAATCAGCATTCCATTACCAAATGGCTAGATTTCAGTCTTTTAGTAGAAAGATTTGAAACTTTTATATCCGTCATTTATTTACCTTTTAACATGTGGGTTTCTTATTTGTATTTATTATTTTTCATTGAATAAAATCATAAAATCCATTTTGAGTCTTCTAGAGTGCTCTTAGAGAGTATGGTCTAAAATATAAAAGCAGTATGTATATGTATTTGCACACAGAAAACTTTATAGCACTAAACAATTCATCCTTGTAACTTGTTTGTGATAACACTTTATGAGGTGGCTTTAAACAAGAGGTAGAAGAAACTGGAGCTATTTGTGTTTTTCTCAAGAGAATAAAAGCTTTTTCCTTGAGTTCTCTGATGCATGTAATGCTTGAGATTTACAGAAATAGCACCCATTTCCCCTGAGAATAAAATCACCCCCAGGCAGAAAAATAACTCTGCAACATGTAACTAGCAGATAGTCTATGTCATCAGCTTCTCAAGAGCAACAGAAATTTGAAAAAAAAAAAAAAAACTATTTCAAATTATGTTGCAAAATCACGTTTCCTTAACAGAGCTGATAGTTCATTGTGTTCCACCATGAGAAATGGCCTAGAATTACTGAAGTCGCCTCTCGACCTTGCCCTCTGCTCTCCACGGTCCATTTCTTTACCACATAGAAATCCTACAGTCCCCAAGGAGGCTCTTCAATAAGGATGGCTGTTCACAGTCTCACCAGTCAGCTCTCCTGTTGCTTACATCACAGGGAATCCCACCAAATGCTCCAGGTATTCAGGAACATTGACATGTAAGTAGGGAATGAAATCCTCCCTCCTTTCCAAGACAAAGTTGCATCATCACCAACCTCTGGAGTTTCCTTCTGACCCCTCTTCAACTCCTTCAGCCTGGCTTTCCCCCACAGGACATTAGTGTCCCAAGGTCTTGTCTAAAGCATGTTTTCCCCTCTCACAGCACTGGATTCTCAGCCACTCCCTTGTTTCTGACACTCCCCACTCCTGTGGCTTCCCCATCCCATCACTTCTCAAACCTGTCTCCTTGAACATGCCTGATTTTCCTTCTCAGCTTATCTTGCCTTCTTGTCTTTTAAATGTTCCTGTTCCTAATTTTTCATCCCCAGTCTTCTTTGCTGTATACTCTCCTTATGCTGGGATTCCTTGGGTAGGTCACCTCTCCTCTGTGGTCCTCAGTTTACACATATGTGGTGGGAAAAAGATACTGGACTAGATAATCTTTGAGGTTTAATCCCACCCTCAAATTCTGTGATGATAATTCATAGGGTAGAAATGCCAGTGGTGAAAGAGAACTCCATGTCCTGGATGGGAAAAATGTGGACTCAGAAGAATGAATCTCAGGAAGCACATCATGAGAAACTTGGGTTTTGCAGCTCAGAACAAGGCCCAGGAAGGGCCTTACAGTGAGGCCCCAGCAACCCTGTGGATCCCATCCCCTTTGGGCCCAATTTAGATTCCCTAAGAAATATCACAGGCAGGCAGCTTGGAAAGCAGAAATAAGTCACAAAAGGGAGGCCTCATTGTCTGGAGAAAGGATCTGAATGTACAGACTACTTGTCCTTCCTTCTTTTTTTTTTTTTTAAGAATTTAAAGAATTTAAATTTAAACAATTTAAAGAATTTTTTTAAAGAATTTTTAAAGAAGGAGAGAGAGAGAAGGAGAGAGACAGACAGACAGAGCACGAGTGGGGGAGGGGCAGAGAGAGAGGGAGGCACAGAATCCGAAGCAGACTCCAGGCTCCGAGCTGTTAGCACAGAGCCAGATGGGGCTCAAACTCACAAGCTATGAGATCACCACCTGAGCTGAAGTCAGACGCTTAACAGACTGAGCCACCCAGGCACCCTTTGTCCTTCCTTCTTGATCCAGAAATAGAAAAGCAAGGTAGAAGCAACACTCTCTAGAAGGCTGCTAACAGCTCACCTGGTTTTGCTCCAGGAATTCCATGCCTCAGACATGGGACTCCAATATTCAATTAGGGTTCACCCAGGATTTAAAACTAGCTAAAGTATTCTTTAATCAAGGACTCTATAAGGAAAACAAGAGGTTGTTTGATAATGCAAGTGTTCTGGAATGAAAACTACACACACATGGTTTATGGGTAACATATATAAAAATTATAAAGAATACTCATTCGGAAGTTGATATAAATGTCCAACTGTTTCCTATTAGGGACCTGGTAAAAACCTTCAGCAGATGTGACTAATGGCTTCTGCCTCTGTTCCCCAAATTCAACCTTGCCTGCACTGGATGTCTCTGTTTGGGGACCCTTAATGCTATCCTCAATCACTGCTGAAGAAGTTTGCCTGTGCCAATCAATCTATAAAATGCCTGCAGCACATAACTTGTTATGTAAGGGTTAATAATTACAAGGCTATTACAAGACCTGTTGTACAAGATTCAGGTTCCAATAGTGTCTTTTCTTTTTTCCCATTTTGTCATATTTTTTTAGAATGGTGGTTCTCCACTGGGGAACCCCAAGAGACATTTGGCAGTGTCTGGAGACAATTTTGATTGTCACACTGGCAGGATGAGGTGGTACTGGCATCTAGCAGGTAAAGGTCAGAGAAGCTGCTAAAGACTCTACAATGCACAGAACAGTGCCTGTGAAAAAAAAAAAATATCTGACCCAAAATGTCAGTAGTACCAAGGCCGAAAAACTCTGATAACCAACTCAAAGAACCATCTGTCAAGATCCATGGGAAGTCCAGTATCAGTCACCCAGGAATTCTCTCCCCTTCCTTCCCCTGCTTTTGGGGGTTTACAGTAAGCCTGGAAAGAGATCCATGGAACTTCCTGTTGGGATGGCAGGCTCTGCCTTGCAGTCTGTCGTTACTGGATATTGCTCAGGTGGCCACGTAGTACCACTGGTCTGAAACACAAGGGGGTGGCCCTTACCTCTAATTTTCTCACAACAGCCCCTGATTATCACCAGAAATATCTTGGTGTTGTTGTCAGGATCTGGAACTACCTAAAATTTTTTTGCCTTTTCTAGAAATGAGGACAGTCAGGGCTTTAGGTATGTTATGCCTTCATTAACCTCCTACGGGGTAACTCTACATGCCTTTCAATTTTTGCTGATGAAGACACAGCAGTGAAAAAACAAAGCACAAGGTAATTTCCCAGAAGGTCCATCTGCTCAATGTTAAATTCTCGGTAACTTCCGATTCTGGTAATGACTTGTCTCACTCTTCCTGCCTGGCACTGTCTGGGACTCTGCCTGTCTCCTGCCAAACTACGGCCTCTGAGTCCTGAATTCTGCCCGTGGAAATACTGCACACGTTTACCAGCCCTGTGGTAATGAGGAAAGTGAGAAGATCAGCCCACTTTGGAGAGAAGGGTAACCTTGAGCTGAGCATGGCTCTTCCCATGGCTTACCTGCCACTATACATCCTCACCATTGGTGATGGTTTGAGATTTTTCCCATTTAGCCATGTAGTATACAATGTGTGCCAACTCCAAGTCTTTATCAAAATACTTATATCATGGAATTGTAATGATCTGTATACCCATTTGTTTTCCCCAAGGGCTTCTGGTCTCTTTGATGAAAAGTCTGTGTCTTAGTCATCTACAAAGTCAGGACAAGGCACAGTGTTTAGCATATAAGAAGCACTTAGAATTACAGAGTAAAAAAAGCAATTGAATAAGATATTTCCAAGTGAAATATTTCTGAGAATTTGTAAAGAAAAAGGATGGGAACAGCTATCCAGAATTCACAAGGTGATATTTTATATAGGCACCTTAAAAGATCAGCACGTATTCTTCTCAAGCTTTTAGCACAATGAAATAAAAATTAGAAACATATTTTTTCTTTTGTTCTGTCATTTGGAAATTGTGACAGCAAATAAACTCCTCTGTCTTTTATTTTTGGAAGACGGTAATAAAATGTCACATGTCGTCATTTGAATTATTTGTCTCACAAGGTGAGTTGAAAAGCTTAGCTGTAAGTTCAACAGTAGAGATGCTGGCGTAGGCTTTCGGAGGCTTGTTAGCTCTCTCCCAACTCAAGGAGAAAACAATTGGCATCAAAGTGTTCTATGGACCTGTAAACGCAGCTTCTCTCCCAATACCCACTTTGATGCAAAGGCAGCTTAAAAGCTGCCTGCTTTTAAAGATGGGTTTTCAGTCATCCAAATGATCTTTCTACTGCTCTCATTTAGCCCAAGGTCAAGGAACTAATGTGCAAGGGTATTTCATTAAAAGGAATTCCGATTTTATAACATTTGTTATACCTGACTCACAGGAGTGAGAAAAGGATGAAGTCAAATTTGCACTAATATTTTTTCTGATTCTTGGGTCCTTGTCACCAACTGTTGAACCACCTGAATTAAGTCTCTAGACTGAGTTCAAAGTCTTTATTATAGCAGATTATAATCTATGTTGGAATCTCCAGTTACATCAGAAAGTGGCATAAAATTATCAATAGAATTTATTTTTATTTATTTTAAAAGATCGCCCTTTATTGAGCACACAATGGACCCAAGTGAAGGTAATAATATGTAAGTTATCATTATAGCCAATGTAATTATTATTTATCTCAGTTTACATCTAAGATGTATGAGTAAATATAACTTTATATTAATTATTAATAGCTTGGCCTAATGTCTATTTCTTATTCTACTAAAATGGCAGAAACTTAATCTCAGGCACTTTGGGATTCCCTCCCTTTGCCTTAGAGATGCATCTAAGTTCTGAATGACTTGTGCAGTGCCATGGCATGTGAGGCAAGGAACAGGACTCTAATCTGGTCTTCAATGTCACATGTCCATGCAGGTTTCTTCTGAGGTGGCTACTTCCTCTTCTGGTTCTCTGTCATTAATCTGCACAGGTCACCGGTGGAAAAAAATATCACTAGTTTTTCTCTACCTGCCCCCTTCTCATCTGATGGTTCTCTCTCCTAATTTCCTTTCATTTTATGGGCACAAAATATATTCTCATCTTTCCATGTCATGCTGGGACACCAGAATTTCTGCCACACTAGCCAAGCCCCATTCTCTCTAAACTTACCACATCTATTTCTTCTCTGAACCCCAGGCCTCCTCCAGAAAGCAGAATACAGGGTCCATCTGCTGGAAACAATCCATCTCCCTTTCTCCAGTTGGGGTAGAAAGGGAAATCTCTTTTTCACTAGCCCTGAAACATTTTGCCTATGCCTCAAGTCTTCTCCAGTCACTTAAGAATTTAGGCTTTGGAAGATAATGTCAGTAATTATCTTTTATTTCTGTCTTCTATCCTGTCCCATCCCTGCCTGTGAAAGGAGCAAAGAACTTCCCAGCTCCTTAAATGGGAAAGGGATAAGAGGTATAGGAAAAAAAGGAAGCATCAGGAGGAAAAAATAGGTTAGTATCTCAAAATGTGATCTCACCACATTCACATTTATGAGTGTCCTTCCTTTGTCAGTATTTTTTTAATTGCCTCCTGTGGTTAGTGCATTTTTGTTATTGTTTTTTCTGTTTACTTGTCTTTCAATCCAAGTGCAATGTTTGTCATAAAATAGCCTTTTTGGATTATCACTGCTCCTCCTTATAATCCATTTAGATGCTGCCACTTCCCTTCATATATCTAAATATAGTGTTTGGAAGTTTGTGCACAGCTTCACTTATGATTCCTACAGATACTCATCCAGTGATGGTCCACCGGCCTGGATCTTCCCTTCAATCTGGTTGCTTCTCTCACACTCTGTATTCATTACTCAGGGGTCTACCTGTCTCCACCTGTTTTCAGTTCTTTGGCTGACAAAACATCCATACAAGTGACTTCTCTCATATTACAGCATATAATGTGCTGTTTTTCCAGGCTTCTCTCCCTCCTGCAATGCTGTGCCTTTGGAACTGTATTCACTACATGGATTAGAGAAAGAGATTTGCCATTTGAGGGTTGACAGACTGGAAAACCATTGCAGAGTAGGGAAGAGATGATTCCAGCTCCATCTAGCTTAGAGTTTATTTCATGAATAACTATATAATGGCTCTAAATTTTTCTGTTTTTTCTGACTTTTCATTACCCTAGAGTAGGTAGATAGGGAGGAGATCAATTACAGTTTTTCAATACCTTCCAGAGGGACTATTTCAGATGGTGCACATGGTTCACTATCTTTGTCTTCAATGATGCAATGGAAAGTCAAGCCAGATTTTGAACTAGTCTCTTTAATTGTCATTGCCATCATTAGTTTTGTTATTTTTTCATATTCTTTAGGATTTTCAATGAAGTTTTGGTGGCATATCTACTAGGCATATCTAATCTGCCACTCTATAAACCCAGATGTCCTACAGTTGGAAATTTTAGCCATGTCTATCTAACTCCAAACACCCACACCTTCTGCTACTCTGTTTTGCCATGTAAGGCAGGCCTTAAATATAGTGCATTTAATTCTGCTTCTTAAATACTTGGGTATATTTCAAAACAGATTCTAATCTTTTATTATAACTTTGAATTGTATTTCCTGAATCCTAATATAGATTGAATAGCAAGAAATGTGCTTTGTACACTGTGCAGCCTGTATCTCAAAAACTTGGGTGGCTGGAAGTAGTTCCAGAGAGAAGTCAGCAAAAATCACATGACACAGTGAACAAAGAACTTTAATGAAAAATCTAACCTGGGACTCCCTAATTGGGATATAATATGGTAAAAGAGGAAAGAATCCAGGCTTCGGGTCTTAATAGGTGCAGATCTGAATCCCTGCCCTGCCATCTCAAGCAACAATTCAGAGCTTTGGCTTTCTGATTTGTAAAGTGGAGATGATGATATTCACTTTCCAGGTGATACGGAGACTGAGTGAGTTTATGTCTAAAACCTTAGACATACACAGAAGGTACATAAAATATAGTAGTTGTCTTACCATGTAAGATAACACTCGTTCCAAGTAACAGAATACCTAATTCAGACCGGCTTAATTAATAATAAAGGAGATATATTATGTAGATGGAAAGTTCAAAGATAGAGCGAATTTCACATGCAATTGAATACAGCAGTCCTTTTCTTTTATACAGTGTTATATTTCAGGTGTACAATATAGTGATTCAACAATTCTATACATTACTCACTGCTCATCATGACAAGTGTACTCTTAATCTCCTTCACCTACTTTAACCATCCCTCCACCCACTTCCTCTCCGGCAACCACCAGTTTGTTCTCTGTATTTAGAAATCTTGTTTTTTTGTTTACCTCTTTTTTTGTTATTCTTTGTTTTGTTTCTTTAAAATGTCTTTTTTTGTTTTTTGTTTTTTTTTAGATAGAGAGAGCATGAGTGGGGAAGATAGGGAAAGGAATAGAGGGGGAGAGGGGGGAGAGAGAGAGAGAACAGAAGAGAGAGAGAGTCAGTCTTAAGCAGGCTCTACTCTCAGCACAGAGGACCTTGGGGCTCGATCCCACAACCCTGGGATCAGGATCTGAGCCAAAATCAAGAGTGAGACGCTCAACTGACTGAGCCACCCAGGTGCCCCTTGCTTGTTTTGTTTCTTAACAAATACATCATTCCATGTATGATACAGCAGTTCTTGATGTTGATCAGGAGGCCAACTGTTCATAAACTTGCTTTGGGTTCCTTCTTCTAGTCAGTGTTGTGTTGAAGGTAGCTTCCCTTGTGCTGACAAAAATAGTTCATCACCTTTTCAAAGGGAGAAATTGAGCATTTGCTCCAGAATTACTAGCAGGAGTCTTGAGATTCACTCTGATATGTCACTCCAGAACTAAGTGGCCAAGAAGATAAAGTCCAGTGATTGGCTCAGCTTTAGGACTCTGTCCCAGAGTAGGATACAAGGCCACTCTTTGCAACTTTCAGTATCTCTACTCTTTCATTTCCCTTCCACTTCTCCCCCACAACCACAACATTCCTTCTAAGGAAACCTTTTCTTGCTTGGGTTTGGGAGATGGAGAAAGGGACCCCTCTCTTTTCAAACACTCCTATATTTTATCTGTGCCTAGAGTTCTTTACAGATTTCCCAAAATTTAGGTTTTGGAAACCAAAGCCAGAAAATTCTCTTTGTTTCTATGTTTTACCCCAGCATATCCCTCCTTGGTGACAATGATCACTTGATACTTAATTTTCCTTTCCTAAAGTCAAGGAGTTAGAAAATCTTGCAATTATTTAAGTCAAACACATTTGTCTGTGGAAACAAGATACACTACACACATAATACTTATTTCAGTAATGATCAGCATTTTCATCTTGATGTGATTTTTCTTATAGCAATCTCAGTATTAGCAATAAACTCTAAGTACCACTTTGCTGATACTGTTGAACAAATAAAAAAGGACATTTCTAATCCCCAGCCAACAGGTACAAGGACTTGAGTATGCACAAAATCTTGATATACTCCTCAAGGAGTCCTTGTGGGAGCCCCACTAGCTCTTGGTTCAGATTCCTATTAGCTAGTATGGTTGAATCTAGATATTATACTTTTCATCAGCTGTTTGGGATTTGATAGCTGAACCCAACAACCTTTGTTTGGGATTCTTCCTTTGTTCTTGTAGTTAAAAAAGAAAACCAGTAACCATAGCAAATGACTGAGAGTTTAAGAAGTGAAGCTTTTTCAATTCCTGATCAATGGAACCAGAACTATATTTAGTTGCGTATCTTGAGATATTTTGGCTATTGTTTGTCCAAACACAATACTGCTTCAGCAGATCTATGTGTAATCATCAAACACATCTACACATAGAGAGACAAATAAGCAAAACTTCCCAGAATCTAAAATGGCTCATTTTTCTTCCCCAAATTTGAAAGACTGGCAACATCATAATTTATGTACAGCATTTAGCATATACTCAAGACATGGTGCCATCCTTATTAGTATTAGTATGTGAAGAAAGCTGTATATTCTTCCTAAACTCCTGGTCTTGGCCTTCAAATCTATTTCTCAATACAGCCCCAGCGGGTGGTGGTAAGAGTTTGTAGTGGAGGCCTTAACTGCAATTGGATACATGGGCTTTTCAGTGCTGCAAATAGGAGATCTGTGTTTGCCAGACCATTTTAAACACTGTTCTATGCTGCTCAAGCTGTGTTACATAAGTGCTAATGTTGGTTTTGGCTGAAATTTAAATGTAGGACCCCTTATTCAAAATCACCTTATTCAAGAAGTTTAATAAATGATAAACCAAAGGAAAATATATAAAACTTTAAAAATAAGTACTCTGGTAGCTCATAACTATAGTCCTTAAGCACCATTGAAGATGATGAACCATACCTAGAAGTTCCCAAATCTTAGATGGGAAGTCGGGGGTCCAGGCATATAACTGAATATGTGGACAACCCACGAAGGTATCAATTTCTGACACTGGATTCATCTTCTGTACATAGAACCCTTTTAACCAAGCTTTTTCCTTTAACAGTTTGCCTATAGCACTGGTTGGCACAAAGTAGATACTTAATATATATGCGTTGAGTGAATAAATAAGTGATTGAATGAACTACCTTCAGATTTTGCTCTGTTCTCACTTTCCAATCACCTTCAGCCCAAGCAATGGCCTTCAACATTACACATTTTCAGATAGATATGCAAAGATCCTAAAATGAAAACAGATATCTACTAAGTCACATGTTAAAAGAATCCATCTTTTCACCCATAACACATTAACCCAGAAGAGATTAAGCACAAACATACTGCCAAAACCAGTCCCAATCTATTTATCAATTTAGAATAGCTGAAGGTAAATGTAAAAATGGGAGTCATGGGGGAAAGAGGCAACATGAATCTCTCGTGTATTTTCATTAGATTTTCCAACTTGGGCCAGTTAAATGCAAATTACAAATAGGAGAAAAGAGGTCCTGAGCAGACCAAACATGGAAGTGTTCTATGTCATTCTGTTAATCCAACGTCATCCATCAATCAACTGCTGTAAAGCCCTGGAGTAGAAAAACAAGCGCAATCCTCCTCAGCCTACCAGGCTGCATTCATCTGCTCCAAGTCTAAGGGTCTGCATTCTGTCCTCTCCCCTAAGACCTGCACCCCAGCCCTACAGCCACCAGAGGCATGATAAAACTGTAGACCAACAGTTGAGAGTATGAGTAAAATATTAAGTGAGCCATCAAAATAAACCATTTTCCCAATGAGTGCATTAAACCAACTGTGTATTTCACAAATCAGCTTTTCTAATAGGGCTCAGTAGTTATAAATTCACCAAAACAACAAATAGATTTAATAAAAGGAACAAAGGAAGAACAAGAAATAGAAAGGAAGAAAGGATGGGAGGGAAAGAGGGAATGTGGGAGAGAGGAAAGAATTTAATTTTCATTTTCTTTTCCATTTTAAAAACATCACAGATGATACCATTCACCCCTTACTAAGAGGCTGAGTAATGTAAATAACCCTTGACTTCTAAGTTATAATTTGGAAATAAAGAAACCTTCATTTCTTAAAAGCTAAGTAAACAGATCTCTCGAAGTGGACCAAATCCATGAGCTGAATTACTCACAAAACTCGAATAGGCTGTTTATTTTTTTATAAACAGTTTTTAATTTCATCTTTCAACTCCTCTCATTTATGTCCCCTAAAATCCCTCTTCCTTGATAATAATCATTACTTGGCTAGGTTGTAGCTTTGTGAAAACACTATCAGCCAATTTATCTGCTAGTGGGAAATCCAGGGCATGACTATGAGATTTCAAGGAAATAAGTAGACTAACTTACAAAGCCTTTCCTTATGTTTCCTTTCAGAATAGTAGTAACTGTAGAATAAATGCATTTATATTAGTAGTGAAGAAGAAGAAGAAGAAGAAGAAGAAGAAGAAGAAGAAGAGGAGGAGGAGGAGGAGGAGGAGGAGGAGGAAGGGAGGGAGGGAGGGAGGGAGGAAGGAAGGGAGGAAGGAAGGAAAGAAAGAATTTTTCCACCCCTTCTTTATTCAAATATAGCTTGAACTCAAAAGGCTTCATTTGAAAAATCATTGATTCCCTGGATTGAAGAGATTATTGCCTGTGGCACTTTTAATTACCCTTTGAAGAATGTGTTGTACATTCTATGGGCATGGTCAACTTTATAATGACATGTATCCACCATTATGTTATCATACAGAGTATTTTTACTGCCCTAAAAATCTTCCCTATTCGTCCCTCCCCAACTCCCAATCCCTAATCTTTTTAGTGTCTCCAGTTTTGTGTTTTCCAGAATGTCATATAGTTGGAGTCATATAGTATGCAATTTTTCAAGACTGGCTTCTTTTACTTAGTAATATGCATTTAAATTTCCTCCATGTCTTTTCATGGTTTGATACCCCAATTCATTTTAATGCTGAATAATTTTTCTTTGTCTATATGTAACACAGTTTATTAATCCATTCACCTGAAGGACATCTTTGTTGCTTCCAAGTATTGGCAATTATAAATGTCTTTCCAAGCATGCTTATATTCATCCTCTTCTTGCCTTCCTATATTATTTAAATTTTACCATTATTTATTTATATTCTTGTTTTAAGCTTCTTCAGATTCTTATTAAATCAACACCAAACAAATCTAAAGATATTTAGATTTCTTATAGCTCAAAAGACAAGTTTAAAGACGAATTTTCTGAACGTATAATCCCCATCAGCCCTATTAGGAGTTACACATGCTTAAGGTAGGCATGAGACTTTATATATCTTTATTTATTTATTTAATTTTACCATTATTTATTTATATTCTTGTTTTAAGCTTCTTCAGATTCTTATTAAATCAACACTAAACAAACCAACCTACAAGATATTTAGATTTCTTATAGCTCAAAAGACAAGTTTAAAGACTAATTTTCTGAAGGTATAATCCCCATCAGCCCTATTAGGAGTTACACATGCTTAAGGTAGGCATGACATTATGTATCTTTAGCTCATTTCACCTTCCTTTGAGGGATGGCACTGTGGGTGTGGCTATCACCCATGATTCATTACCACTTTTTAAGACTATGTTTGTTTTGGGGGCACCTGGGTGACTCAGTCACTTTTGGTTTTGGGTCAGGTCATGATCTCATGGTTTGTGGGTTTGAGCCCCGTGTCAGACTCCGTGCTGACAGTGTGAAGCCTGCTTAGAGTTCTCTCTCTCTCTCTCTCTCTCTCTCTCTCGCTCTCTCTCCCCCCCCCTTCCCCTGCTCACTCTCTCTCAAAAAAAAAAAAAAAAAAAGGACTGTGTTTTGTAAAAACACTGCAGTTTTCAGAGCCTTCTCTCGGCCCTCTGAATTCTCCCATATTTATCCAAAGTGACCTGGTTTGAGGTTATAATTTAGATACTATAAGTTTATATCCTGTCTTTGCTTTTGGGTCAGCCCCATTTGAGCTCATCTACAAGTTGGTTTATTATCTGATGCAATCTATTCTCCACATATGACCTTGTCCCATTACGTTCCATCCCTGCAAACCTGATACGCTTCACCAAAATTGCACTTTAGTTGTGGCCTCATATTTGGGTTGATGAAACAACTCAAAAACTCTCAGGGTGGCATATTGGAGTTGATCTGAGTTTCCCAATAACCTAGGAGATAGGAAATTGCCCCTACTTGACAGATTTGTGTTTGGCATTGAATTTGATGACACATTTACCATACTCTCAGAGGACATTCTTCAATTTTTAATCATTTTCTAAATCCTTTGGTCTTCAACACTTTGCTGACAAGAGTGTTACTTATGGAGTAGATTAACTAATAGCTTTCGGCAGTCTCAATCAGTCTAAAGAAGGCTGCTACACAACCTCTTTTTGTTTTTCCAGTTTATTTACGGTCATAACACTGTACCAATTTTCTAAAAATTAGCTCTTTATGCTTTTGAGGTTTGTTCCCACTCCCATTCACCAATTTTGCTCATCCTCCCACCCTCTTCCCATCTGGCAACCATGAGTTTATTCTCTTTATTTATGGATCTGTTTCTGCTTTGTTTGTTCATTTGTTTTATTGTTTAGGATCCACAAAGTGAAATTATATGGCATTTGTCTTCCTCTGGCTGAGTTATTTCACCTAGCATAATACCTTCTAGGTCCATCCATATTGTCACAACCTTTCTGTTTTATATTAGCAGTACTGGCATGGTAT
The DNA here is from genome assembly GCA_028646485.1 of Cryptoprocta ferox. Lineage (NCBI taxonomy): Eukaryota > Metazoa > Chordata > Mammalia > Carnivora > Eupleridae > Cryptoprocta > Cryptoprocta ferox. Next base: position 29,579,025 of record CM053568.1, read on the forward strand.
ATATTAATAACAATTAATGGATTAATGTTATTAAAAGTTGCATTTATGTTTTTAATTATCATCTTTATTGTTGCCAAAAAAATAATTCCTGAACTTAACAATCATGTTCTTGAGAGAGCAACACACAGTTGTTTGTATATTACCTCATACTGCTGTTACAAAGATAAAATAAACTCATAAAGTGAAGCACCTAGAATAATATATGATCTAGAGTAAATTTTCAGGAATGTTAGCTTTTATATGCATTTTAAAATACTTCATTGCTTCCTCAATTTTTAGCTTGGTTTGCTCTTTTCAGAGTATTGATTGGTTGAAATAATCATACCAAAATCATGCTCCTTGACCCTTAAGAAAAATAGAGAAAATATCAACCAGTAGTACCTGATGGCAGTATAATAAAGTTATCCTGGACTATACCTTGGGGAAATACATTGACAACCATGCCTAGCTGAGCCTTGGAGAAACATACCTAAGCCTTTTTTATGGACAGATATCTTATTTTGTGGGTGTTTCAAAGGCTGAGTCATAAGAGGATTCCTTAAAGCAATGACATATTTTGTTTAGTTGAATCTGGAAAGACTGGGACGTGTCTAAAACATCTTGACAGAGATAGTTAATAAATAAAGGCTCATTCCTGTTTCCTTGAAGCAGGAAATCCATTTTTTAAAAGTTTTTCATTGTATACCTGCTCTGTGCTAACTTGCAGCGGAACCCACAAGAATAATATGACATTGTTTCTGATTTTAAGAGTTTCAGTGTTTTCAGAGATGCAATTTTTTCAAAAGACAAATGGCAGAAACATGGAGCAGGATAAGCGCTGTGAGTGTTTGTAAGAAAGGAGCTCAATGTTTGCTGAAATGGTTGAGGGGGCTTTACAAAAGGAGGTGGGCATCAGATCATAGAGCCCAACAAAAGAGTATTGCTTATCTTCCAAGTCTGAAGAGGTTAGTATGGTAGGGATCATTTCTGGAAGCATGTATTTGTGACAGGCACTGTTTAAATTGTGCAGACTGTTATGCAAGTTATGTATGAGCTTTCTTGGGATTCAATTAAATCTATAATTCAAATTCAACAAATCATTGAGCATCTAATATGTGTCTAGCAAGGACTTGTCATAGGGAGCTTGTGGTTTGCTCAGACCTGTACAGTTGAAAACTTCATGTAGGGTGAGGGATCCATTTTATGCATGGCAACTTCGTATCCCCATACGCATATACCAGAATGCCCTAGCACATGAAGATGTAAAATTACATGGTTATCTTGACAATTCTTACACAAATATCCTTGTCTAATTGTTCACTTTAAATCAACATGGGTAAGTTTTATGTTTAATGTTTTTCCCCTTTCAATGTCCTTTATTATTATAATGAATATTTCCTATGAAGATTCCTACTGAGTAGATCAAAATCTTCAAGATAAAAAGCTTCTGCACTGCCAAGGAAACAACCAACAAAACTAAAAGGCAACTGACAGAACAGGAAAAGATATTTGCAAATGACATATCAGATAAAGGGTTAGTATCCAAAATCTATAAAGAACTTACCAAACTCAACACAAATCTTATCATTTTTAAAACAGTCACAAATATAGGCTTATGGGGGCTTTCATACCTCACATTCAAAGCAGCAACTTTGAAATGGAAATTCTAAAATCACATAATCATATAATTCTCTCCTAAGAGTATAAACTTCCGCTTTTGGCAAGATATCCAAAATAAGCAGGGAATTTCTTAAATGTCAGAGGCCAGTAAACCCCTTATCTCTAAAAAAGTGTTTTAAAGTCTTCATAAGTTAAAAGAAAGAAAGAAGGAAGGACAGAAGGAAGGAAAGAAGGAAGGAAAGTAATGGAAGTAGACAGATAGATTAGTTTAAAAAGAGAAAACTAGCCTACGGATACCCCACTTTTCATTCAGAAATACTGACCCAAGCCAGAAGAAAGGGTATGTGGCATGCCTCCAGAGTGAGCACCATGGACTGGAAACACCAGCAGCAGAGGGAACCTAGTTAGGAATGCAGAACTTCAGGCCCTGCCTCCGACCAACTGAAGTAAAATTTGCTGAATCTGCTTTCAACAAGACTCCCAGGTGATAGATATGCACATAATTCATTGAAAAGTACTTCTTTATGGAACATTAAAATATTTTTGAATTAACTTGAAAATATGGTGCCAGTTAACTCAGCCCTGCGTCCTGAGTTCCTTTGACAGCTAACCATATGTAAATTGGTCCTGCAAAATAGACAGGAATAGTGCTTTTATGTTGAAACAACAAAGGATTCTTAACAGGTGCTGACATTCCCTCTTTTTCAAATAAATACTGAACATGCACTTTTAAAATATCATTTAAAGAGATGACAAATTACTTTCTTACCTAGGTAACCTACATGACCATATAGTTGGCTTTCCTATCTTAACTGTTTCTTTTTTTTTTCTTTCTTTCTTTCTTTATTTATTTTGAGGGAGTGCATGCATGCAAGTAGGGGAGGGGCAGAGAGGGAGGAAGAGAGAATCCCAAGCAGGCTCTGTGCTGTCAGATCTCACAAGATCATGACCTGGGCTGAAATCAAGAGTCTGACACTTTAACTGACTGAGTCACCCAGGTGCCCCTCAACTGTTTCTTTTTTAAAAATTAAAGCCTAAATTAATGCAACCTAATAAATACAATAAACAATCAAGTACATCATGAAAGGAGAACTGGAAAGACTGAGGAAGAAAGAAATACCAAGGAGGCTCAGAGAAATGGAGGGGGCAGCAGAGTCAAAGCCAGCAGTTTCCTGGAGCTCCTGCTTCCTTTCTTCTCAGGGTGCTCCTCTCAGACAACCTGTCCACATGCTTCAGGATGATGGAGCAGAGCTGGATGTAGGACTCTGAGCCACGTACACGCATATACAAAACACTCTCTATGGCAAATGAAATTAGTCCTTTAGTATGATAACTGGAGGCATCCAGCCTCTAATTGATGTTAAAGCTTCTAAAAACCTAGAAGTGCCTCTTTTAGTTTGGAAAGATTAATGATAAAAAAGAAGTCAAAGAAGATGTAGCTTACAGTTGTTTTCTTTTTGCAGTTATTAGCCATAACTAACAATTCCCTATGAGAAAGGTGCAAACCACTACTTGAATATGGGCTTTGCCTCTTATAAAAGCGAATTTATAAAAATCCAAATCCAATATCACTTGCTGACTCAATCACTATGATGAAGGCTGGAGAGTTTATCATAAATAAACAATAATCATATAAATCATCAAGAAAGAGAGTATAAAAAGAGCCCTAATAATAGCGATATCCTGATAAGTGTTTAATGACTGGAAGGAAAAGCCCTAAATATACCATTTGCCAATTTCTACGACATATATGCTCCCAATACAGTCGGTTTCAAGCTACCATTGTTGATGTCACTGAACACAGAATTTGGGAGAGACTCACACAGTTGGTTCTCAGAAACCCATAAAAGATGCTCTGGCACACTCCTCAAAATAACTAACTGTGCGGTTTCTCTACTCAGCAATGTTAAGCAATATTTGATCTCTGTCTATACCAGGAAAAGTCTGGTGGCTGTACTGTTAATCAAAGGTAGCCAGGGCTAATGTTTAAACTTCAGAAGACCAAGTACATGAATTTTGAAGTTTAGCTTCCCATTTTATTTTCAGCATATCCGAAAAGGCCTTCAAAAGCCTGCACTTTTATGATATTCTCCTGCACATCAATCACTCCCAAGCTGATGTTTTTAATACCTGTTAAAGATGGGGAGCTATTTTGCATGGCTTATGTTTTGCTTTCTTGAATCTCTTCCCCTGAGTTTCTGTCACTATATTGGATGTAATCATGAATTCTGAGGATAGACATGAAGCAATGGCCATGAATATGTACACTTTGGGGTAGTTCATCATAACTTTTGACATTAATATTCTTCAGGATCAGCAGATTGAAGTTGAGGTAGTTGCCTCAAAAATAATTTTAAGGTAGACATTTATGGTATATATAAAGCAGGCGTATAAAGCTATTTGTCATAAATGATATTTTAATTCTGTAATAGAAAATAATGTCACTTATGAGTAAAGTTTAAAACACAAGAAATCACAAAGCCTTATTGCTATACATTGCATTCAACTAATTAGACAAAATCTATTATGCGCTTACTGTAGTATACACAAAGAGGAGATTTCTCATTTGAAAGAGTATCTCAGTAACATTTACTTACCCGGTATCTCCCAATCTTTCACAGAAATACTAATGATAACAGATAAAGAAGACAATTCACAAGGCCACTAAAAATTAAGTCTGTCATGCAATCTAATGCCAAAATCTGAGATAAACTAGTAAAGTCATCAGAAATACGCACATGGACTTAAAATAATGACTCAAGCATCAGCTCATGGCATTAACCAGCTTTGCTTTATAAAAAAAAGGATCACATGAAGTAAGTAGGAAAAATATACTATAACCCTTGCCATATAACATGTTTCTTAGACAAACATGTAGGGCCTACTCTGATAAATCATCCCTCTATACAGTACCTTGCAAAGTGGCAATCTCTGAACTTCTGAAACTACTTCCCACCTCCACTAGCATTGTGCTACATCCAGGCAGTCTACAAGTCCCAGTGAATAACTAAGCAAATATTAGAGAGGGGGATTAAGAGTGGGCACAATTAGAAATGGCACAGAGAATCCTAAGAAATTTAATGATGTTTTTAATGTCCCTGAATATTAGGCAATGAAAGAGAAGCTCTCACTGGGTTCATGCCTGCTAGAAAATGAAAATTTATCTAGGACCTGTGTACACAAATCTTCCCTCTTCCAACAAGGAAACTGAGGAAGAGATCTGATTGCTACATAAATAGAGAGAAGCATGTAGGCCAAAGTAATCACCCTATTTGTTGATAAACACTAAGTCTACATAGATGTTATCTTTAGCAAGGACAAGTAGAGAGGAAATGTCAATATGAAACAAAATAAATATAAAACTACAGAACAAGAGGGAAAAGTACCATCCAAAAGGCCCATTGAGGATCATAGGTCTATAATATCATTAAGTGTAGGATCTACAAGAAAATTTCAGGGGCACCTGAGTGGCTCAGTCGGTTAAGCATCTGACTTCATCTCAGGTCATGATCTCAGGGTTCGTGAGTGCAAGTCCCACATTGGGCTCTCTGCTGTCAGCACCGAGCCCACTTCAGATCCACTGTCCCTCCTGCCTCTGCCACTGCCCTGCTCACCTTCTCTCTCTCTCTCTCTCAAAAATAAGTAAACATTTAAAAAAAAGAAAATTTCAGGGCACCTGGGTGGCTCAGTTGATTAAGCGTCCAACTTCAGCCCAGGTCATGATTCTGCACTTTGTGGGTTTGAGCCCCACGTCAGGCTCTGTGCTGACAGCTCAGAGCCTGGAGCCTGCTTCAGATTCTGTGTCTCCCTCTCTCTATGCCCCTCCCCTGCTTACTCTGTCTCTCTGTCTCCCAAAAATAAATAAACATTAAAAAAAATTTTTTTTAATGTTTTTAGAAAATTTCAGGAAAGTATAAAAGATGTCATACATAAAACAAAGCAAGTCATCTTAAATGCTGAGATGAGAAGAAAGGGGGAAATGGGTAAGATAATGAGAAAGTGGAAAAACATAACTGCAGAATTTAAGACCACACTGAAGTAGAGAGCAGGACTGATGCTGCAGAAAACTGAAGGAGTAACATGGGTAACAAACTTGAAAAGCCTTTTTAGAATGCAGGGAATAAGAATAAACATATGTAAGTAATGAGAGAGGTACTGATATAGAAGAAGATAACAGAGAAAGAGTATCTAGACACTTAGTGATGTTTTGTGATTTTAAAAGAGAGAGCAGAGGGCACCTGGGTGGCTCAGTGGGCTGAGCATCCAACTTAGGCTCAAGTCACAATCTCACAGTTTGTGAGTTCAAGCCTCACATCAGGCTCTGTGCTGACAGCGCAGAGCCTGCTTTGGATCCTCCACCTTGCCATCTCTCCGCCCCTCCCCTGCTTGTTCTCTCGCTTTCTCTCTCTCTCTCTCTCTCTCTCTCTCGCTCTCTCTCTCAAAAACCAATAAACATTAAAAAAGAGAAAGAGACAGAGAGAAACCAGAACAAATTAAACTTCATGAAAAAGAAGTCAGAATAAATTTAAAAAGAAGAAATAATCGAACTATTTTGATCAAATCACTGAGCTAAGGAAAGCTGAGCATATATTTTTTAAAGGGTTTCTAAAGTCCAGGAAAAATGAGTTAAAGAAACACAACTTCTTGGTTCTTGTGTTGTTCATTTTAGCTATTCTGTCAGATGTGAGGTGATATTTCATGGTAGTTTTGATTTGCATTTCTCTGATGATGAGTGATGTTGAACATCTTTTCATGTGTCTATGGGCCATTTGTATGTCTTCTTTGAAAAAATGTCTATTCGTGTCTTCTGCCTATTTTTAAATTTGATTATTCATTTTGGGAGCATTGAGTTTAATAGATCTTTATATACTTTGGATACTAACCCTTTTTCAGATATGTCATTTGCAAATATCTTGTCCCATTCCATAGGTTGCCTTTTAGTTTTGTTGATTGTTTCCTTTCTTTGCTCTGCAGAAGGTTTTTATTTTGATATTTTCTCAATACTCTATTTTTGCTTTTGTTTCCCTTGCCTCAGGAGATATCTCTAAAAAGAAGTTGCTATGGCCAATGTAAAAGAGGTTACTGCCTGTGTTCTCCTCTAAGATTTTTATGGTTTCATGTCTCACATTTTGGTCTTTAATCCATTTTTGGATTAAATCCTTTTATTTTTGTGTAATGGCTGCTAAGGCTCCCATGAAGGCAGCAACCAAACCAAAGATTGTAAAGCCTGTGAAGGTTTCTGCACCCCGGATTAGTGGAAAATGCTAAGTTGGTAGATTAGATTTTCAAATAAACATCTGACTATAACTAAAAAAAAAAAAGAAAGAAAGAACGAAAGAAAGAAAGAAAGAAAGTTTTAAAACATCTTCTAAACATCTGAACAAAGTTACTTACTCCTGAACAAACACACCTATAAAAAAAAAAAAGTCTTCCAGTGGGTTCCCCCAAAAGCAGATTCTGAGATAGGGGTTTGATGCTTCTGGGACTCACCTACAGGGTCTTGGGAACATGCAACAAGGAAGAGAAAGGAATGATCCAAGGGCTCTTTATTGAGCTGGTTGCAGGTGTGGGCATCTGGGACTGAATCCTAATGGAGAAATCTAAGAATATAGAGCACATCTCATTATTACCCACCAAAGAGTCAGGAAGCTGGGATATTTATCCTGAACTGCCATCCATCCTCAGCCCACATGTTGGGAGAAGTCCTCAGACAGAAAGGCACAAATGACTGCAGTAGGACACTATTAGCACATATTAAAATGGTGAATTCTTAGGCAATATGGAGGAAAGCACTGAAAATATCTACTAATAATGACCAAAAGCCTAGTTAGCCTCGGACTTCTCCTCTGTAACAATAACAAAGATGACAGAGGTAGTGAATTAATGTCAATAAAGTTTTGAGGAGAAATGTATATGAATCATATGAATCATATGAATCAATATTTTATATCCATACATTTCTTTTATGGATAAATGACAACCTCAAAACTGTACTGCCTGTGCATCTATACTTCAGAAAAAATTAATCCATTTCATATAAAAATAATATTTGATTCTACATATTCAAATCCCTTCCCTCTCAAATTCTTTCTGAAATGTCAAAGCAGAAAAAATTTCATCCTCAGTATAACCCAGAAAATAAATCCATTAATCAGCCAGAAATTTCAAAGAATCTCTATAAGATATAACAAAAATAGGATCTGGCTTAGAAAAGTACCATGCCCAGGGTCCAATGCATGAATATTTAAAATATGTTGAGTAAATACTGAAGAAGAAATCCAATGTCTTGTGCAGCATCTGAAATGACTCCCAGTAATCCCTGCCTTTTGATATTCACACCCTTATGTAATTCCCTCCCCATGCATACATGTGCTGGACCTAGTGGTTTGTTTCTCACTAACAGAATACAGTAAATTGATGGGACTATCACTTCTGAGATTAGGTACAAAAACTGAAACTTCTGTCTTGCTAGTCCTTTTTCATTTGCTGGTGTTCTTTCTTGCTCTCTAACTTGCTCACTCTACCATGTTGTGAGGTGTTCTAGAAAGAGGCCCACATGGCTAAGAACTGAGAGTCGCCTCTGGCTAACAGCCAGTGAAAAACTGAAGCCTTCAGTCCAACAACCCTTGAGAAAGGGAGGCTAGCCCACAACCATGAGTGACCTTGGAAGTGAGTGTTTCCCCAGGTGAACCTTGAGATAAGACCACAGCCCCTGCCTACCTTGACTGAAGACTGAGAGGCCCTGAAGCAGAGGATCCCATTAAGCTGCCTGGATTCCCAGCTTCAGAAACTGAGATAATAAATGTAGACTTAAAGCCATTACCTTTTGTATTAACCTGTTCCAAAGCAAGAGATGCACCCTATAATACACCCAGAAACCTCTCCCCTCCCCACCCCAAATTTCCAACATGAATATTCAGGATTTGGAAATAAGGATGAGTCATCAGGAAACAGTACACAAATTGAACAAATTCAAGATCTGTGTCAATGCCCACACTAACCTTCCTTGCAAATGACTGGTGTGCTCAGTGGTGGAGGTATTACCACTATGAACTCCCAATCACTGTGGTCACACCAGTTAGAGGTCAGCTTCAGATCCTCAGCCACCTTTGTGCTGCCATCTGTAGCATACCAAGGTAGAGCAGTGGGAGTGGTCCACTTCCCAGGAAGAAAATAAAGGGCTGCATTTTTCTGTAAGAGACCATAAATGAAAACAACTAAAAGTGAGTCTATTCTATTATAACTATGCACTGGCAATTCTAAATAATGTCAGTGATTAAATACTCCTCCCCACCAGGGCAGAGAGCCCCTACTGCCTCCCGTTTGGTGCATCACTGACTACCCCAACAAAGATCATACAAATGCTTGGCAGAGTGAGGCTCCCTACAGGACAGGGCCTTCCTGATAACTCCATCTACATTTTTTATGGAGAATTGGATCTCTTACCTTAAACAGATGCCCTCACAGATCAGAGGGGCAAGAAAGAGCAGAAGTAAAGGCAAGTAATGACAGGCTCTGGGTCAAAACAAATGAGATTTTCATTGACTGACTTTCAGGAGCACACTGGTGCCCCATGAACAGTCACCACCATGGTCACCTGTGAGGCGCAGTATTTATTCTCATCCATTCAAGAAATATTTATTGAGTGCCAGATATGTTCCTGGACTAGAGATCAGTAATTAAACAGAAATAATTGCCTTTGGGGAGCTTATATTCTAGTGGAAGTAGATTGATATAAATTAAAAAATAAAATATCTATCAGATGGTGATGAGTGCTGTGAAGAAAACTGAAGCAAGGAATGGGGAGAATCGCAATAGGATCAATTTTGCAATTTTAAATAAGGTGTTCAAAACAGACTTCAGTGAGCAGGGGACATCTGAACAAAGACCTGAAAGAGGTGATGGATTCAGGTGATGGAGAAAACCATGGGGATATCTGAGGAAAGAACAGTCTAGGTAAAAAAAAAAAAAAAAAAGTAATCAATAGCAAAATCCCTAACCATGTAGTATTCTTGGAGTCTTTGAGAAACAGCAAAGAAGTCAAGAGACTAGAGTGGAGTGAATTAGGGGTAGTAGTAGGAAACAGGATGAAGGAGGAGAGTGACTTATGTTGTCTCCTCCCTCCTCAAAATTTCCACAAATTCTTTTTACCTGTGGAATCTAAAGTTGAACCCTGCTGTCAAAGGATTCTGGGAAATGTATTTCCAGACCCCAACCCTTGTGATACCTGGGAGAGAAAATAAGTGGGCAGGAAAAGTACTAAATACCATTGACAATCTGGCACATTACCTTTCCCCTACCTTTTCTTCTAGGACCTGAAATAATATTGCCAAAAATACATTCCAAGATTTGAAGACACTGACATAACCTGAAAGAATTAAAGGAACATTTGCCTGAAAGAAGGCCTGATTTTTAGTCCAATTCTACTGGCTGACTTTGAATAAGCCCCTTAACCTCTCTGAATCTGATAGTTTCCTAATCTGTCTAGTGGAGATAACAATATCTATCTCTCAGTCATGAAGATTTAATGGTTTCATGCATGTGAAGGGCTAATCCCAGTGTCTGTTACACTCTATAATAAATAACAACTAATATTAGAGATGTAAAAATTAAGGGTCCTATCAGTCTTTACTCTGGCTCCACCAACCACTAGTTCTATCATATCAAGTAATTCATTTCACTTCTCTGAACATCAATTTCCTTATCCTTAAAATGAGAATAAGACCTACCTCTCAGAGTTATCTTGAGGATTACATGAGATAAAAAGAAAGATAATGCATATGCTGGTATATGGTAAATTCGTGAGAAATGCTAATTATTATGCTTACCTAAGACACCAAGGGGTTGGATTTTCTTCAAATTTCCTTCTCATGCTTCTCATGCTCATTTCCTTCCCTTGGTGCTATCAGAGAGTCTACAGTGGGGGACTTTCATCATCTGCCTCTTTTTGAATTTGCCAGATTTACAAATCTTATTCCTTTTAAGTGTATTTCTTTCTAACACACTGTGGAAAAAACACAAGAAAATCAGCAATGCTTGGCTGTCGAATCACCTGCGTGTCCACTGCCCAGATTCCTGTGTGGGTGCTGGAATCAAGAAGCAGGAGTTGCCACAGGAGGTGACCCTGACATCGTAGGTCTCAAGGGTCATTTCAATTAACTCACTTCATCACTTTCTCATTTACCTACCACTTGGCATTTTGATCTAGCCTAATGCTCAGGGCAAATGCTCAGTTGAGGCAGATGATCCCACTTTCTGGGGCTGATTGTAGCAGGGAGTAAGCTCAGAACTGAGGGGATGGATGTCTCAGAGAAACCTGAGAGGCCAAAGTCAGTGTCAAGCAGAGGAGAGAAGAGAACAGGCAGCAACCAACCAGTCACCAACCACAACACTTCCCAGAGCCCCAGTCATGGCCCTGGGGGCAGTGAGCACACATCAGAAACCCACTCTTGCCACTTCAGCTATCTTAGCAATTTCCTGAAAGCAGTCGAAAGCGGTACAAAAAGAACAGTGCTCAAGGAACATGGGAGTGACTGAACGAGAAGGCCCCAGATAGGAGTACCCTGAACTCCTAGCCAGAACAGTCATGATTAAAGGCCCTATTGATGTAACCAGGCCTAAGAATGTGAAACAATTCTCCCAGCATACCATACAGAGACGGTGATGAAATAAGCTCCAGGTTCATTCCACCTGAGGGTGTTCTCCATAGCAACTAACTAATTAAGCTGCATGTAAATAATGCTCAAATTCTTACCTCCCCGCTAACCACTCCCAAACAATTTTTCTTACAGGAACAGCCTGGCATGTGGAAACCATTTCTTCACTTGCCCCTATGAAATTTTTAGTGTCCATTTAATTATTTATATATTCATTCATCCAACATGTGATTATTGAACACACACTATGCTTCAGGCACTGTGCTAAGGGACTGAAAATACAATAAGAACATGACCTGATTGGTCCTGACCTTTTGAGGGGCGCTTGTTTGGGGGAAGGAGAAAAATTAATTAATTAATCAATTAAACAACCTATCCTGTAAGAAAGAAGTGATGGAGGATGCTAGAGAAAGGGCATAAAAATCAGAGAAGTGAGGGAGACTTTTAGGAAGAACTACATTTGAACTGAGTCTAAAGGATCTGAAGGAGTTAGCAAGTTAGAAAGGCAGTGAGGTGGGGGTGCTGGTGGTTAGTGCCCAACATGGAACTCTAGGCAGAGAGAAGAGCAAGCTGAAAACCATGGTGTGTTCCAAGTCCCACAAATAGTTCAGTGTGACTGGGGTGGTGAGAGATGAGGTCTGAGTCTGCGGCTCAGAAAAGAGCTCTGTGCTAGAGCCAGAGCTTGCAACTCCTCACTTCAAGGGCCTTGCTGAAGCCATGGAAGACAATTGTACCAACTGTGGTGTGTAGTGTGAGAAATCTACTCTGTTAAATTAAACAAGGAGGCCATTAGACTGATATAACTCTAATGCCTTGGCAGCCTACCGAAGGAAACCCAAATCTAAGCCGGTAAGTGCCTCAAGGTTATTAAATCTAAGCACTAAGGACAACGGATCACAACTAGGCTTTAGGCTACAGCCAATCAAATAATTTCCTTTCTTTCCTTCCGTACTTTCTCTTTCTGTCTTCCCTCCACACCATTCTGTCCACAGATTACTCCTAACCACTTCCAGTTTGGCACTGACAGATTTGAATCAATTTTTACTCAAATAAACTCTTAAAATTTTTAACATGCCTCAGTTTATTTTTTAACAAGTCTAAGAACCAAGACATGTGATGGACCTTGTTATTTCTTTTTTAATGTTTATTTATTTATTTTGAGATAGAGAGTGTGAGCAGGGGAGGGGCAGAGAGAGAAGGAAAGAGAGAATTCCAAGCAGGCTCCACACTCAGCATGGAGCCCAACCTCAGGAACCATGACATCATGACCTGAGCCAAAATCAAGAGGGACGCTTAACCAACTGAGCCACCCAGGCGCCCCAGGCCTGGTTATTTCTCAACACCCTATTCAACTCTAGACAAGCTTCACCACATGAGAGCCCCTCCAGCTTTCATCCTCCCAGGTATCCAGACTCTCATTCAGTTACCACTTTCAGTCACTACATTTTCTAGCACTGCCCTCAATTGTCATTCACATCCATGTAGAAAAATAAGAACTGTCAACTCTACATTTTTAAATAACAGTGGGCCTTTTGACACAATTCTGCTCTGGAGAATCCTTTCACAGTAGGAATAATCATTCCCAATAGATCTGTGTAACACATTGGTCATAAGAGGATGTTGACATTTTTTTTAAAGAGAGTCTAAACTGTGTGAGAGTCTAAACTGTGTTTTAACTTCTAAATGTTGCTAATTAAGCATTTTCCACCAAGTCAGCAGCCAGTTTCACAGATTTTATGGTCTTTTGTTTTAGTGCTGCCTTTGTAGGAATCCTGGCAGAAAATGAGCCTTTTGTTCATTCTTTGTTTAGTTGTTCTTGTTTACAGAGTGGACTACATAGATTGTGTTTTGACTAACCCTTATTGATTTAAGGTTTCTGACTCCTTTTGGCCAGGGAAGCCCCAAGTTCAACCCTCTGGACTTTATATTGTGGCAATTTCTTTTTCATTGTATTTCTTCTGACTGATCATTCCACTGCAGTATATTTTAATTTGCTGCCCAGGGTGTCTTCTGGAAGGAAATGCTGACTCCCATTTTTCATTTAAGGACTGAAAACTTTCTTGTCCATGTTGACAGAGGCTTCCCATGACCCAGGTATATCTTGTCCCTATTGAAGCTCTCCAGCTCTGTCACCATGGTGACTCCATGAAATGGTAGGAAGATGAAGAGGACCCATGGGGACACCCAGTGCTGGTTTCATCGTCTTGCAACCTGTGCGGTCATTTAGAGCCCTGCACTTGGAAAGGCCCCACACTTGGTTTAACACTCCGTTGTCACCACTTTGACATTACTAATAATTTTTAAGAAGAGGCCTCACATTTTCATTTTGCACTGGGTCCTGAAATCAGGTAGCTAGCCCTGTTGACACTGTAATCTCTCTTGGTAATAAAAATGAGCCTCAATGTTCCATCAGGTCCAGTTTCTCAGTGGAGCAAAGCCAGCTCATTTCCTCCTGCTATCACGCCAATGGCTGCATATCTGGTAAACTGAATTTCAGAGAAGTCCAAGGGCATCATGACACTGGGAGATGATGGACACAGAACTGCAGCCAGCTGCACTAGGTACCATGCACAACTTCTTTGTCATTCAAATAAAAACAGTCAGAATTGTTAAGACACTCCATGAAATGGTAATGTCCAACCTAACTTCAATCAGCCTAAAAGAAATTCCCTAGAGAGTGGTATTTGAATGATAAAAAAAAAGGGGGGGGAGGGGGGGGAGGAGGAGGAGGAGGAGGAGGAGGAGAAGAAGAAGAAGAAGAAGAAGAAGAAGAAGAAGAAGAAGAAGAAGAAGAAGAAGAAAAGAAATCATAATTTACAGCAATCTGGGTCTGTTTTCAGGAAGTGTAAAGGGAGATGCCACTTTGATTAGACCTTTTATTCACTTAAATACAGTTAAACTAAAAACCAGGTTAATGGAACAATGTTGTTTTCTTCTTTTTAATCTAAGAACACCTGGCTTAGAAAAGCAACCTGAGAAGAAGGCATCTCTCTAATTGTGGGGAGTTTTATACTTAATCCCTTCATTCATTTAGATTTTATCCAAAGGAATAAAGCTGTTATACTGGATTTCAGTTGCAATCACATGATATTCGGTTGCTAAGGAAGTCAGAATGCCTAAAATTCTAGCTACAAAAGGAAAGGAGATATAGATATACAGATCTATATATATATATAGACATAAAATATATCCTGAAGATACATACATATATATATGCACACATATATACACACATTTATACCCACACATATAGAATGTCTTTCAACTAGTGTAGAATAACTTGGGAACCGTGATTCATCTTCTTGGGTAAAATACGCTGTTAATTATGGAGGTAATGGTGTACTGGAGCTGCCTCATTGGCTCTTGAGCACCAATGTACACCTCTCTTCCCAACTTCACATTCAGTGACGTTGTATCTGTATCTTGAAATCAGTCACTATGGGAGCATTTTTTAAAATTTTTATTTATTTATTTTTGAGAGAGAGAGAGCATGAGTGGCAGGTGTGGGGGGAGCAGAGAGAGAGGGAGAGAGAGAATTCCAAGCAGGCTCTATGCTGTTAGCGCACAGCCAGACAGAGGGCTCAAACTCACAAACAACAAGATCATGACCTAAGCCGAATCAAGAGTCAATTGTTTAACCGACTGAGCCACCCACGTGCCCCTTGATGGGAGCATTTATATCATGAAGGCATATGCTACAATGTAGGGCATTCCCCCACCCCACCCCCAGAGATTCATTTACTGGTGCACCACTATATAGGGCTCACTGTAAGGGATTCTAAATGAAACTTGGAGGTTGTGGAAATGAAGGCCTTGCAGATTCAAATTATTAAAACTAAATAAAACTGATGAATAATGATTAGAGTGGGAGTCTTAATTCCACATAAAAGAAGACAGAACTGGAAGACTAACATGTAATTCCATCAGCTCCAACCTGTTGCTGTGGACCATCTTCCAGGGAAAGCACATGATACCTTAAGACACAGCAGTTAAACCCTTCCCCTGACCCTGAGCAATACTGCGCCTGAAAATGTGATTAGTGAGTACGTGTGAGTCTGTAGGGGTTAGAGCTACCTATGTCATAATTACAAATCATAAAAATAGCTACATAACTACATAAAATATATGCCTTCATTCTCTTAAACTCAATACAATTAAGAGAAACAATTTCATAAAGATGGAGAGAATTAAAACCATTAAAACTCTATTTAATTATCCCATTATGCTTAAGTATATAAAAATAACCTATGCATTATATATATATATCACAGAGAGAAACAAACTGATTAAAACTTAATAGGAACATTGTCCCTTTTTTTTTCACATCAAGTATAATCATGTGAAGGAACCCCCTTTCCAACAGGGGGCTATGAAAAATTAAACACAGAATTTATTGCTCAGCTGTCTGTGGCTGCAGAAATTTATGGCCAAAGGGGAAATTGCACCAGATGTGTTCTGTAGAGGAAAATGGGTCTCTGCATTTCGTTAGTGTTGGTAAAGTTCTTACAGGAATAATCTAGCCAGTTTCATTCCATCATTCTAGCTTTTAGACATATCACTAGCCACCCTCCACAGACCACCATATACCCAACGTTATTTTCTACTCACTTATATTTTTTCAGTAATTCTTAATAGAGGAGAGCTAGAGAGGGGAATAGGGATGGTATATAGGAATCTCAAGATCAGGTGTATAATTTTGAAGGGAGTATTCCATATACTCTTGTTTTATAATACACATTAAAGAAAGTAAATCTAGACAAAATCTTCTGAACCAGTGAGAATACAAAAAAAAGATGCTGTGTGATCATGGGTTAAAGACACTGCTTTACAGTGCTACTGATATTCCAGGGGTAAATATTAATACTCTAGGGCTGTCTGCCCAGCACTGTTCTGAATGCTTTACATACATTAGCCCATTTAATCCTCACAACAACCTTATCACATGATTATCTGTTATAGACCCCATGAGCAAACTGAGGCACAGAGAGGCTAAAGTACTTGCTCATGGTCATATAACCAGTAAGCGACTAAGCCTGAATTATAAAACCAGTAAATCTAGTTCTATACTAGAGTCTATGTGTCTGTGCTCATAATTTCTACAACCTACTGTCTACAGCATGAAGACACCCACCTTGAGAAAGACAAAGAGATAGAAATATAAAACTACCAAACAAATAATTTGGGGTAGGATTTTATTATTGTTCTTATACATAAAGTTAGTTTTAAAGTTCCATATATGTATAGCACATTTCTCTTTTAAAGAAAATTTTCTACCTTCCCAAACTTAACTCTTTTATCTCCTTGAAGAGACTTCCTCTTCCCCATCTCCTGATACACCCAGCATCCAGAATACAGTGCTGCTTATGAGATAATTTTTCAATGAATGAATCAATCCACCAATTAGTCAATAAATGACATAATATCTATAGAGTTAATTGGGCCTGGAGTTGAACAGTGCTTGATGCAGTTGATTATTTTAACAACCCAGGGTGTTCTCAAGAGCATCAAAACAAGCTCTGAAGCCTTGTAGGCTAGAGCTGTGAAGTCCTACTGTGAATAAAAGAGAAAAAATCATATTGGGAAGGATAAAGGAATTAGTGCTTATGATATGCCAAAAATGTACCAGGTGCAAGACTATATCATTTAACTCATTATTTCATTCTCACAACAATCCATTTGGTAGATGAGAAAATGGAGGATCAACAAATAAAGCAATTCACCCATAGTCACATCAGCTAATAAGCAGAAAATTGGGGGTATAGGCCAAATCTTTCTAATGCCAAAGCTGTTTTCACTACTATCCAATATTTCAGGTGAGTGAAGGAGCAGAACAGGGGAGGAAGTAGGAGAAAGAAAGAGAATGAAGTGATAATAAGACAAGATTTAGCTGAGAGATCAGCTTTACCCACGAACCTCAGTTGCTACTCTTGATTGCCCTAGAAATATTCAGGCAATTATTTTAATCCCCCAATTTCCTTAGCTGGGATTAAAATAAGAATGACCCAGTTATCACAGTCCTTCTGACAGCAAAGTCAGGGCTGACATCCAATTAATTTGGGGCTTCACAGTGTGCAGGCAGTCCTTCCCAGCAAGGGAGAAAGCCTCAACAGTTCTTTTTCACCTTCGGAGTTGGAGATAATTGCCCCTGCATGGGAAATTCTAAACCTTGGTGCCCTCAGGCAGCAATCTGGCCATTCATTTGCCGAGGCTTGGCGCTAACCTGGCAGCTGCAGATGCCCCCTCAGCATTTACAGCTGTCTGGTGGGACACCTGTTCTCCCTAATTGAAGGCAATGGGCAAGGGGCTGGTGGGGGAGTATTGGCTGCAGCTCCTCTAATGCCTTGTGACCGGATAAAAACTCACAAGTAAGGTAAAGGAAATTCTACCTGCAGTAGCATTTCTCCAGAGAAGAACCAACTTGAGGTATATGCAGTTAAGTTAGAGACATCCAACACTCTGATGATGGGTGGTAGAGAAATGCCTTTAGGAAAGAATTCCTAAGGAGGAACTATAAAGAAATGACTAAAGCAATGAATAGAATTTCCTCTTTGCCAATTCTATACATTCAAAACTCCGTAGGATTCACATTCTTTCTCCACCCATCCCCCTCTCACTTTTTTAGTAATTGGTTAATGGATGATAAAAGCATGATGAGGAATGTAGCATACCCAATTTATTACTACAGCTCATTTCATAGATAGCAAGCCCACACCCTGCAGGCTGCCTTGAATATATAGCTTACATTTAAAGATCGATATCACTTGGCTGCAATTTGATAAGTGCTTCTAATTTAATTTCTAGTTATGGCATTTACTTAATCAAAACTTTGGCAATGAAAGTCAATTCAAACACACTATGCAATAAGCAGATTTAGAAAACAGAAATCACAGGTTGAAGAGTCAGAGTGTTTAAATGCATGATTTCAGTTCTGTACAGCTTTAATAAAAACTCAACCAGTCTTTTAAAAAATATTCACAAACACTGACTGTCCCAGCTCTAGAGAGAAACAGAATGATAATAAGACATTCTAGATGGAGAGAGTCTGGGTAGAAGATATGATCAAATCAGAAATGGCACTATCAATGTCTGGAAGGCAAGTAATAATGTCTAATGGAAAGTGCCTGATTAACTAAATAATATATAAATGATGTCTTGGTATTACATCCTGATCTGATGCTTTTAATCACTTCAAATATATATTAAAGTGTGATATTCTTTCTTTAATTAAAAAATTTTTTTTAATGTTTTATTTTATTTTTTGAGAGAGAGACAGAGTGTGAGCAGAGAAGGGGCAGAGAGAGAGGGAGACACAGAATCCAAAGCAGGCTCCAGGCTCTGAGCTGTCAACACAGAGCCTAACACAGGACTCCAACTCATGAACGGTGAGATCATGACCTGAGCCAAAGTCAGATGCTTAACCGACTGAGGCACCCAGGAGCCCCTCAAGTGTAATATTCTTAATTTTAAAAATAAGCTCTACTCAGGACATTTTAAAGGCAGCTTGGACACTGTTCTCAATATACCTAAAAATTACTTTTAAAAAATAAACAAATAAAAATTACTGTCTACTCCAATTTATTCAAGCCTCCAAGTAAAACTATTTTGCTATAAATGATCAAAATTATTTCTGTCCCATTGGAGCTCTTGAATACAGCATGATTTTCCTCATTTAACATTTTAAATGCGTTGCATCCTCAAATAAAAGTTGCACAACCACACATGAAATCACTGACACTAGCCCTTTTGTTTGAAACTTTGGGCATTTAGGAGAGTATGATTAAACTAAGAAGAAAGAAAACAACTTTCGAGTCAATGATGAAAGATAAAAAAGAGAACATACCAAATTTCAACTCAAAATTTTAAATGACTGACAAAGAAATGTCTCCTTCACCTAAAATACAGAAACAAAAGCAGAGTTTTGCCATGCTGAGTACAGGAGATTCTAGTTGCTTTTCTGGGCTCCTTCTCTTGAATCTGTTCTCCCTCTCCTGCCCCTTTCTCCGACATCCCAGGGTATTGGCAAGTTTCATAAGAGATGTTATTGAGCTCAAAATGTTGTATAGGGTGGACAGTTCAGGCACCCCAGAACTTTACAAATCATTTCCTTATGGACTCTTTTTCTCAGATTCAGTAAAAGGACACCTTTCCCCACCCCCACACCACACACACACACACACACACACACACACACACACACACACACTCACACACAGGTAAGAAGAGATCTTCTCTTTGTGAACACAGTATTCCCCAAGAGGTCACTTCCTCCTCTCCCCTACACGTCTTATATCCAGTTGAGAGAGGCAAGTCCTGCAGAGGGGCAGGTGGCACCTGTGGCTGATGGTTTTGTCCACATAGAATATGGACGACTTAGTTCCTTTTGTCCTTAGCTTTAGGTCTTGACTGATTTCTGTGCATTTCTGTACCAACTGGAAACACCTAACTCAACACCTAGTGCCAGGCTGTTATATTAGTACTGGAATTAGCCTAAAAGCCCATCTATGGGGAAACAGAAAAATATAATTGCCATATTCAAATTACATAATAGTGTGCTGTCTATGAAGAATTCATTAGATCTGTGTATATCAATATAGAGAGATCTCAGAAACGATGATGAACACAAAATAGAATGAGAGTATAATATTCTCTAACCTCAGTTTCCTAATCAGTAAAATAGGCAATTGTTCATTTAAGAAATATCAATTGAGTGCCTACTTAGTACTAGGGCCGATTTTAGGCAATAGAGATACAGCAATAGAAAATGAAAGGAAAAAAAAAAGTCTCCCTTTTACAGAGGTTATGTTCTAGAGGTGCAAAAAAAGGAAGACAGACAACAAATAATAAACCTAAGTTTATAGAATGGTAAGGATTTTTTTAACCCATGGAGAAAAATTAAGAAAAAAATGTAGCATCAGAGGAAAAGGGCTAGAAAATACTGAGTATAAGATCTCACTGGGAAAGTAATATTCCAGCAAAGACTTAAAGGGAGGAGTGGGGAATAAATCTTTGTTGTGATAGACATGCAGACAAGATTGAGAGAAGCCTTCTCAAGCCTATGCTAACACGTATCCCTTCCTACTTTCCAGGGTAGATATAAAATGTTCTCTATTTTTATACCCTTTAGAGCATTTCACTAGGAGTCTATTGCTGGGGCTCAGAGGAGGAGCATTAAATACCAGCATATGAGCCACCTTTTAATCTGGAACTAATTTTATTTAAATCAATATATACCTTCTAAGGGATTGGGTAGAAAAAAACTTTAATTGTTATTGAGATATTCAGAACAAATTGTGCCTAATATGCCTGGTGCTTAAGCAAGAGAGTCAATACTCAAAACTCTGATGTTTAGAATTTTTAGTAGACTGAATGAAAGGATTTGGCAGATTTCCTAAAGAACAATCCAATATAAGACAAAATCTCACAAGCTTGCCTCTGAAATTTATTGTTTAAGTAATGCTAGCTACAAAGCTAACCATCAAGTTAATGGCAGAAGAGATTCTGTGACAAATAGAAGGATATGAAAATTAATGTCTAGAAAGAACTGGACATGAAACTCTGCTTCTTAACTTAATGGACCTGTGACATGAAGCAAGATACCTCTTTTCTCTGGGCCTCAAGTTCCACATTGGTAAATGGAAATGCATTCCTGCTTCTCAGGAATTGAGGAAAAGAATATACAAAATGTCTGCCCTACATCTTTCCTTCTGCTAATCCTAAACTCCATGAGGGCAAGGAGCATGTCTGCGAAATGAATCCCAGTCCCCAGGTCCTATTATAGGCCTTCCTGGCACATAATAAGTGCTCATCAAATTTTTATTGACTGAATTAATTAAATATGATAATGTGTGGAACAGTGGCACAGAAAATAACCTTCTTTTCTTTCCTCCGCATTCTAGGGACCTTTCTCTGCCTAAACCATTTTACCAGGTCCTATGTTAGTAATTATGAATCCCAAGGATTTTTTTTTCCTGTTTGGGAACTGACTAGTCATGATTGTAGTAGAAATCTTCAAGCCATGAATATGACTCATGTACTGAAAATGGGCTCCTTTCACCAGAGGGTGATCCCTACATGGGCATTGGGACTCTTAGCAAGCTCTGCACCTTTTTGGAAGCCTTTTTTGTGATATGAAAAAAAAAAAAGCACAGCTCTGCTTCCCTCAGTGAGGGCCTCAGTCCAGGAATCCTATTCCTGAGAGATTTATACTCTCTGCCCAAACCAGGAGTGTTCACCCGAAGTGTTTAGAGTACAGGAGGGGTCAACAGATGGCAGTCACAGACAGACTCCTGGCGGGAGTGACTAGAGGCACAAACTGGGGCCAGCTTCTCCCTCTCCATGGCATCTCAGACCAGAGGAAGGGCAGCTACTATTGTCCTCTGGAGATCTAAGCTATTCCTTAAAAGA
This sequence comes from Cryptoprocta ferox, assembly GCA_028646485.1. Lineage (NCBI taxonomy): Eukaryota > Metazoa > Chordata > Mammalia > Carnivora > Eupleridae > Cryptoprocta > Cryptoprocta ferox. Next base: position 29,600,684 of record CM053568.1, read on the forward strand.
CAGAGATTGAGGGGGGACTTCAGATATAAATGGTGTAAATAATAGAACAGTGGGTGCATTCTGAAGTCAGATTTGGTTCAAACTCCATCATCAGTAACTGGTTATAGCAACTTCACAATTGCTTAATCTGTCTGTGCCTCAGCGTCTCCACCTATGTGCTATGATACTAACAGCCACATCTACTGAACATGCCTCCTAGGTCAGGTGCTGTTAATATGTGTCTGCATTAAATCGTTGCAATAACTCCATGAGGTGGATATTAGTAGTAGTATCCGCATTTTACAGAAGAGGAAACAAACATATGGAGCAGTTACATTACCTGCCCAAGTTCATATAATGAATTCTATTACTGCCCAAGTTCAATACCCAGTGAAACCAGCTAGCACGCTTATTCACTATACCATTGTGAGGACTGAATTAAAAGTTATGTGAAAAGTACTTTAAATAGTGCCTGGAATAGCATCACGTTTCGGGAAAGCCATGAAGAGAACTGCCTGGCCAGAAATGGGGAATTATGAACTTCCAAAAGCAGTGGAGTTTAGTAAATGAAAATTAGAGAGTTTTGTATCTCCTACTTTATAAGCCATGAGAAACACTGAAAATTGGGTCAGATAAGGAAAATCAATTAAGAGACCACAGCAGTGATTTATGTTTGAAATGAGAATGGCCTGAAAGAGTACAATGGCTTAGAGAATGAGAAGGCAAGAGCACATGCAAGAACAGTGGCTGTTGAGAAGGGTGACTATTTGAAGAGGCGATCTGATAGAAAAGGGGACCTCAGGATGGTTCCTTGGCAGTGGGTGAGGATGTCATTCCTTTAAAAATAGGTGTGGATCCAAGAGTGAAAGTGGGCTTTCAGAGAAGGTGGATGCTGTCCACTTCAGTCATGTTAAGTTTAAAAAGAAAACAAGGCTTGGTGGCCAGACAAAAGATGAGCAGAAAATGTTTCCTGGACATGAAAAACAGTGCCATTAAAAAGGAAGCTCTGAAAAGGAATCACCTAGAGTAAAGCTCAGCTTTCATATTTTTCTCCCAGTAGTCACAATTTGTTGGGCTCCAACTCCTTATTATTATACTTTAATACTTCCTTTTATATGGGAATAGGAGAGCTTTGTGGGAGATTAAGAAATTTTCACATGTGCTTCTTTTCTGAATAAATTGTTATGTGAAGTAATTTATTTAGCAGATTCTTGGGTCTTGAGACTTTATCTTAAAAAGAGAAAAAAAAAGGTCTTTCTCTTAAAGTGGCTTCTCAACAGTAATAACGAAAGGAGGCAACAGGGGGGAAAAAAGCTTTCACAACCTTTTATATGAACATTCTGTTGAACTGTTCAAATTGTAAGAACTTATGTCCTAGTTCTTAAATTTGAAAAGTGTACAAAATAAACTTTTTGCTCCTCTCAGAAATGACGTGATATTATCTCTGCAGGAGAAGAGACTGGGAAGGTTTAGAACATTCTTTAGGCTTTTCAATTGACGTCAAATCAAATGGGATGCCTTCATGTCAGAAGGCTCATTTGCTGCACTCTATGCCTGCCAACATTCAATATGCTGAAATTCTCACTCAGTTGTTCATCTCCATTGGATGCTTTATGCCACCAGGCATTAACTGTTGAATTGCCAGTCTCAACTACCACAGTTAAATCCTCATTATCTAGCCACCCACAGGAGTTGTATGAGAAATGGCTCCCTTTTCAGGAAGTGGTCTTGTGCCTGAAACAGTCTAATATATAATGAGTATTTCAACAAAACTGGAAATAGATGGAGGCAAAGGTGAGAAATCATCTAAAGTGCAAAACTCTTCCTGGAGAATCCTCACCATAGCACATCTGAAAGGGGTGATGCCAGCAGGTTTGTATCCATATTTTTCTGTTATTTCTTGAAATTTCTCAGTTATTAGCACCTGTTCATAAAGATATTTACTAGAGCATGTTGGTTGTGGGTCCCTCCTGTCCAGCATCTTTCAGTCAACAGGAAAATACCCGGATTGCATAGATTCTACACATCAACACAGGGAAAGGTAGAGAAGTAGAATCACTGGGGAACACTGTATACAGGATAAGCAAATTCAAGACGGTAGATTTTACCCAATCCTAGAGCTTCCAGGACTCCAGAAGCTTATCTTCTAATGCTTATCTAAATAATACAAATACTTCCCAGCCCCACTGAAGTCTTCCTAAATTTCTAAACTCCAGGCGCATCACATAAACCCATTTGAATTGGCCATTGTTCTAACAATGCCATGCTTTGTCCTTAGATTAGCTGTGTAATACTAGTTAGACATTCCAGAAGACTGCACACAACACAAAGGATTTTAGGGTAACACCATCTAGATGTGTACTGATCACTTTTACCGTTTTTTCCAAAAGAAACTAGATTAAAATAAGAGTTGTAGAAAGGTGTCACACAGACATCAGTAAGAGATTTTGTCAGAAAGTACCATGTAATCATTTATATTACATTTTCTTCTTGGTTCCCAGTCAAAGAGGCTTCCAGCCTCATGTTATAAAAAAGATAATAATATAATACATTTCCAGTGATAATTCTAAAATATCTTAGCATTAGACTATTATGCTCAAAAGAAACCAAAAAAGCACGGGACTAAGTTAGTCCAATTCATTCCTTAAACAACCTAGTGGAGCACCACTGCTCCATACAGGCATCATTCTATATGCCAGAAATACACAGAAAAATAAGACGACCTCCTGTCCTCAAGGAGATTACAGTCCGTTAAGGGAGACTGGCCCACCATTACATGTATACAAAATAGCATGCCATGTGCTTTAGTAGTAGTGGAGATGCCAGTTGCCTTGAGAGCCCAGAGATTTTGGCAATTGAACTGGACCTTTAAGAATTATGGAGAATGGATAAACATTCCAAGCAGGATATGCACAAAGCATGGAAGTAACATGGAAGTGTGGAAGAGTGTGGTGGATTGAGGAACGACAATGCTTTAGCATGGGTCTTCCATAAAGTAGAACCTGAAGTAAGAATTAAAGAGCTATAACACTTCATTTGGGAGTTTCAAGCTCAAGACCTTAAAAGTAACAAAAAAGAAAAGAGTCAAGGGAAAATGTGGTACAAGGTAATATGATGTGTTATAATAGCTACAGCTTCACAAGTGAAGACACAGAGTAGTCACTCAGCAGATATGTTTGCTCAGTACCTTTCCAGATAGGCCACACCTGGGAGTTTCCACAAGCTAAAGAAAGGGGAAAAGAATTCCCATCCACAAAGGCTCTCCTTTGTGGTGAGTCACTTGGCTCCCTGATAGCTAGTCAAGAATCCAGATCCCACACTGGAATGAGATGTTCATCCAAGTTTGAAAGTAAAAGCATGGCCTAATGCAGGTGATGTGACAAGTAAGAAAGAAAGAAGAAAAAGGTTAGGGATTCTGGGAAGCCATTGTGACCAGAAATTAGAAAGCATGGAGAGCAGAGGAGGAACTATGGGGCAGAAATACCAGAGATTAATTTGTGAAGATCTTTAAAGAGCTCAGATTTTATTCAGTGGTCAAGAACTTTTTAGGAAGGCAAAGATCCGCCAGATACGGTACAGGTTAATTAAGTATCCAGGTTAAAGTGAATCTCTTTTTCCTACTGATTTTTCCAATATTTTGCCAAGGTTAAAGAAATTGATTTTGGGCTATTCCAAGCTAGGATGTAGAGATAATCCACTGAGATGCTATAATTATACAGGGAGCAGACAAATCATCAATGAATAAGCAACAGGAGATGCTACTGTCCATTTTGTTTAACTGCAAATAGAAATTAAATTATGATTTACCCAAACAACAGATGGATACCAGGTCCACATGGTGTCTTGAGTTGGTCTAAAATTTCATGGACTGCTGAAACTCTCTACTGAAGTGCCTCCTTTTCACACCTGGTTTACAAAGCAATCACCCTGAGGATGCAATCACATTTAGTGCTCTTTGAAACACGACCAAGAATAACATCTGGCATTTTTTTTGGAAGAATGATTTTTTTCGCTGTGTAGTAATAGTTGTCTAACAACAGCCAACATTTCTAGACAGATTTTCATAATCCATAATCTCATTTAGTTAGCATTGCAAGTTCATGAGGAAGGAATTATTAACCCCTTATATAGATGTCAAAATTCAAACAGACTCAGAAATACTAATGTGGCCTACAGATAATTAATGATGCTGTTGAAATATGGACCTCAATCCCTCTGTCTCCAGTGCCCACACTTTCTGGCCTACCTTACT
>CM053568.1:29605414-29661269 GCA_028646485.1 Cryptoprocta ferox
CCCCTTCCCATGGTCCTCTGTTAGGTTTCTCCTGTTAGACCTATGAGTGAAAACATATGGTATCTGTCCTTCTCTGCCTGACTTATTTCGCTTAGCATGACACCCTTGAGGTCCATCCACATTGCTACGAATGGCCAGATTTCATTCTTTCTCATTGCCATGTAGTATTCCATTGTATAGATAAACCACATCTTCTTGATCCATTCATCAGTTGATGGACATGATTTAAGCTCTTTCCATGATTTGGCTATTGTTGAAAGTGCTGCTATGAACATTGGGGTACATGTGCCCCTATGCATCAGCACTTCTGTATCCTTTGGGTAAATCCCCAGCAGTGCTATTGCTGGGTCATAGGTCACTGGGCAACCTTTTAAAAAAATACTGATGCCCAGACTGCACTCTGGACCAATGAAATCAGAATCTCTGGGTATGGGGCCCAGAACTTGCTATTTCTTTCTTTGTTTTCTTTTTTTTTTTTTTAAGTTACCTACTTTGAGAACCATGCCATTTTTTTATTCTTGAAGAGGAGTAAAGGTGATGTTGAGGGGTTAATAAAAACTTGCCCCATGGGAAAGCAGAAAGTAGCACTCCAGAAAGAAGGAGGAGCATGAGCCAAAGTATGGGATGTTAATACAAAGGGTATTCAATGTTTCTAAACCAAAAGCTATATCTGAAGGGCCTTGAATTCACTAATAATATGTGTTATTTTATTCATTATGCAATAGAGAGCTTTTAAATGTTTTTAAGTACAGGAGTGAACGAGAATCTGATCTATTTTAGAATAATGGCTCTCTGGGAGAACAGATAGCATAAACATTAGTAAATGGCTTAGGATTAATTAAAATAATCTGAAATTTCACACTGGTCAGTGGTTTATTCTGTGGCATTCTACTAGAAAGTAGATCATAGTGTTAGGTATTTATAATTTAATTCAAAGTTAATTCTCTATGGTACTTTTACACCACAGCTGTTATCCCAAAGTACATAACCTTGAGATATTTAAAATAAATGTAATGATCATTTAGGTATTAATAGAACTGAAGTGGCCCACTAATCTCTGGTGTCGGCAAGATTTTGCCCCACAAAGAATGAAGACAGGAAAAGGTAATAGTAGCAGTGAAAACTCACCTTTTTAAAATTAAACTCAATTCTTTTTTCTTCAATCAAGAAAACTGTCCTTGAGTCATGGAAACAAATGACATTTTTAAAATCATGGCTTATTAAGAAAATCATGTGCTTTTTCCTAAACCATTGCATTTTTTCGGTCCCTCTACCATTTAGAGATGGGATATAGAAGGCACTGGGATACCATAATGAATTGCAGTAAATGGCCTTCTCTTTTCTTCCCATTTCCTGTAATTCCTCTCAAGATGCTAGTCTCTTGTTTCCCTTGGAACTGGAGTCAGCTGAAGGGTCCCCTGATGGATGACAGGTGGAAGAGAAATATTTAGCAGCCCTTCTCATGTGAGGTTCCAAAAGAGAATTAAGCCTTAATGTTAGCCTAAGTTAACCCACTGTATATAATGAATTAACTTATTTCCTGTGTTGTTGATGGTACTATTGTTTACTATCCTTGGGAAAACTGAGAAAATAGACACTCAAATCATTTTCTGAATGGCTGAATCTTCTGGTAGAACCCAAGTGTTAAACCAGAAGTCTGGAAGAATGATGGGTTGTTCAAAGAAGAGGGAGAAAAATATCAAATTTCTTTTTACCTTAAGGATAATCAATCCCAAATTCATATAAACAATGAGATTGGAATTTGGGGACATGCACACATCAAGACTACTTTCCTTCATTTATTATCCCATGTTTCCTGAAAATAGCCTAGACGAGAAAGCCTGGAAATATGCTAATTAGCCATATGTTTATGATTGGTAACAAAATATCAGCCTTTGGGGAAAGATGTTCTAAAAGCAGGAAATTTGTGAATCAGTCTAAATAAAATTATCTGGTCTTAAATGAACCTTTAAGTAGCCATTTGAATAACACTGTGGTCTTTGAAAGGCAGTCTTTAGTTTCTGAAGTTAAACAATATGACTTGAAAGCACAAATTCTCTCTTCTGAGACCTCACTAACATGGTAGTAAAGAAATTTTAAAAGGGGATTTCTGTTGATGGGTGTGTGACATACTAGATATACAAATGACCCTCATAATTAAATGCTGACACAATATTTTTTTAATTAATGCATTTGCAGAGCAGGTACAAAGAAATCCACAGAGGTCATATGAAGGAGTAAGAGGAAAACAAACACAAAAGCTGCCTTTTCTTAAGTTTCTGTGAAGAAATTAATCTTCTCTTTTAATCACTACCCATGTGTAGAAGAGACAGAAAAAGTTACAGGTCTGCCTAAGAGAGGCAGCTAGGATTTCTAAGAGCTAGATCATAAATACAGTGCTGAATAAAAGTAAATCCACCTTCTAAAATGGAATGATGCAGAAATCAAACTGTCTTGGCCTTGGTTCTTGGTAAAGGAAAAAAGACACCCTCCCTAAGAATTCATAACTAAAACGACTACTTATGTTACTAGAGTGGTCTAAAAAACTTCAGGCAGATAATTTAATGTAAAACCATTGGCTATGCTCCATGCAGAAGTAAACACAAATCCCCTCTTAAAGGAATTAAACTTCAATCCTGGATTCTAAGAATTCCCACAGACAAAGTTCAAATAACATGAGCTCATAGTCAAAAATCCCAAAATACACAAGAATACAAAGAACAATCACTGAGACATCAAAAGCAACAGAGAGCAGATCAGATCTGCAAATGCTCCAGATAATGGTATTACTAGACACAGAATATAAAAAAAATAACTATGTCCAATATGTTGAAAAAAATAGAATAAAAACTTTAAAACATGGGCAGGAAGCCAACAGATTTAGAAATTGCCAAAGAGAATGGGGAAAGAACCAAAGAATCCTTCTAGATATTAAAAATATCTTCCATCTAGGAGGTAGAAAGTAAGCAAAAAAAAAAAAAAAAAAGTAGTTCCTACCCTAACAATGAGAACAATCAAGATATTCTTTAAAAATCATAATGTTTGAGCCTCTCAGAGAGCTGAGGTCACAAGGTAACCTACTGAACTAAAATCCAAAAAGATGGCTGCCCAAGGAGAAATGGATCCCACAACCACTCTGTCTTTGGCAGAGCAACAGAGAGGAGGTAGCCATCACAGAAATGGACAAGAAGAAAACATCTGAGATTTTCATAAAATGTTAAGAGACAAGTCTGAGTTGATGAGAATGCTTAGGAGCCCAGTCACGAGAAAAGTCTGTGCCTATCCACTAACTTTTTTCCACTGATCTCCACTGAATATTTATGAAAAAAGATTAGTAGCAAGAGAAGACAGCTGAAAGAGATTACCTCCATGGTAAAGACGTGCAAGACCTGCCTAAGTGTGAGAGTGGAGAGAAGAATGAGAGCAAGCCTCCCTTGCTCCAGGACCCAGACCCCAGATGAGGGAGAGACATGCACTGGTAGAAGGCAAGGAGCTTGCTGTGTTCATCTGAGCAGAGGCTCCAACTTTCAATCTGATTTAAGGTCACTGCTCTTTTTAAGTTGTAAGAAGTTTGATCTGAAGTTTTTATCACTTTCACCAGCTCCTCAAATACAGGGAAAAGAAATAGCATCTAACAGTCTCAAGGTTACTTTCTAGCCACATATGTAGGATAACTCTACTAAACATAAAAATAGTTCACTGATTCTTACAATTGAGTCAAATTACTTGGTTACCTGAAATTCTCTGGGAAAAACTGAGAATCTTTTTTCTAGATTAAGCATCATCAGAGAAATGCAGCAGAAATAGGGGCCATCTCACCCACAGGTAGAACAGGCAGCTCTTCATTATGCCACAGTCATGGTCTTTCCCCATCCATCAACAGCACGAAAACATCTAAGCCAACTTTCAAAGGCATCTAGACATCTGGAACTAACCCAGTTCCCTTAATTAAATAAATGAGAAAGAAATTTAGAATGCAAAATGCCTGTGGGAGATATAATTATATTAAGAAGATTATACTCTTATGAGTGAGTGAGTGATCTATCAAAGTAGGTGATAACTATAACTATATATGGAGGGAGACAGAGAAGTGGGTGTCTGAAGAGGGAGGGGATAATTTAATTTTATAACCTAAGAAATTTGTTACAAATTATATCCAAAAAGTAACCATGAAAAGTGCAGTTTTATGCTTCTGGTTTGGTATGCCTTCACTGACATCCACATTTCTTAAGTCACTTTAATTTCACTCAATAAATATTTATTGAACTACTACTATGTACTACACAGTGTTCTGGTCATTTAGGATACATCATAACAGAACAAAGAACCATGTCCTCATGCAACTCAAAACCAGTGAAGGCAGACAAACAATAAAGAATAAACATGATAAATGAGTTAATTATTTAATATATTAGAAGGTAAGTACTATGGCCAAAAGAAGGGGTAAGGGGAATAAGAGATCAGAAATGTAGAGGGGTGAAGTTATTGTATTAGATAGGATGGTCAGCATGAAGGCCAGAAATGAGGAAGGAAGGAAGCCAAGTGGCTAGCCAGGAAGAGCATTCCTGAAGAAGGAACAACTGGTATACCAGATGTGTTCAAGAAGAAGGAAGTCAAGGTGGCTGGAATGGAGCAAGCAAGAAGTGAGGCAGTAGGAGAGAATATCATCTCTTCATTCTTATTCACTTTGATTTCCACTTCCTAACAATTAAATCACATGAAAGCAGTCACATAAATGTTAGACTTCTCTTAGAGATAAATTACCCAATTTCAGCTGCTTTAATCTAGTCCTAATTATTTCCCCCTTCCCTAAATATTTCCCAGAGTAGAACTTTCAAGAATTCTATTCTTGGAGATGGTGGCAAATCTGTCCCTGAACCCTTCACTCTCCACAGATGCCTTGACTCCTACTTTGTTCAGAGAGGAGAGAAGACAGTGTCTGTACTCACTTCCAAGCAATTCTGCTCCTTGCCACCTGGCTCAAAGGGAGAATGCCTTCTGCTACTGAAGGCCAGCATCTATACCTGGCCAGGGCATTTGACCCTTTAATTGTCCCTCTCTTAGCAACTCCCTCTGAATCTCTTCTAAGGTCTCCTTCTTGTGTTTCCACTCAATCTACACTCTCCCTGATCAGTTTCATTCATGCCAATGCCTTAAATTTCCACCTATATTTTGATGGTTTTCTTATCTACATTTCTAGTTCTAAATTGTTCCTGAGGTCTATGCAGAAATTTCCCACCTTGTACTAGACATGGATATTCTAATGATACATCAAATGCAACAGGTCAAAACTCAAGCATAACTCTACCCCCAAATTCTTCCTCTGATTCCTATCTCAACTAATGACACCATTATTACCATAGTCACATGGACTTCACAGTTACCCTTTTTTTCTTTTATCTTCCATTTACATTCATTCAAATTCTATAGACTTTTGAGTGTCATTACATGAAGACCCATCTGACACCCTTCACCAAATGCCACATTCACAAGTCTCACTAGCCATAATCATTCAAAGAAAATCAAATCATGAACATCTTCTATGTTGAGAGTAGGCTAAGTAACATTTGCCATGTCCATCCTTTTTGATAAATGAACTTCTGGATTTTTTGTTGTTGTTGTTTTGTTTATGTTTTTCACTGACTAATACCTAGTAAGGTAAGTGCTTAATTACATTTAATCACTCATATGAACAAGGGAGAACTAACTGGATTCTATGTAAATTAAATTAATGTTAAAACCATACCATAAGAGAAAATTTCACAAGAAGCACTTGAGCTGAGACTGGCGGGAAAAAAAAGGTAAAATTTGAAAGACAAGTAAGAAAGCTGGGAGACAATTTTAAAGATAGAACATATTGTAGTATAGAGAATTTTCAAAGCCTGGAATTTAAGGTGCCATGAGAAGGAGAGTGAGATATGAAGCTAAAAGGTAGGCAAGAGCCAGATTCTGTATCTACCAGGGAGCCACTGAGGAGTTTTTAGCAAGGGAGTGACCTAAGAAACATAAATGTTAGGAAGAACCCACTGTATGTTGGTTGAAGGACTTGGCTTATTTCACTTTTTTTTTTTTTTATCTCCCACAGAATTTAGTAAAGTGCTTTCAGAGAATGTGTTAAAGTCAGAAATGAATTGTATTAGATTGAAGTAAATGATAGATACTCTGTGGAGAGCAACAAATAACTGTGTTGTTTGCAAAGCACAATTCTGAGCTGTCTAGTTTGAAAGGGGACATGTCGGGCGGTTGTGAAGTTGAGACCAGCCATGTGAGCCCCATCTCTTCACTTGAAGGCTGGTGGTTGCCATGGTTACGATTGCATGGATAGGCTTATTTATAGTTATATACTATCTTTAGTGAATTCTACAACAGATGAGAGAAAATTTCAACTGTGAAGCCATCTAAGTGTATTGGAAGCACTTAAGAAGAGCAATAGAATTAAATATACACCAGAGAATCTCAAAAACACTATGGAGAGCCCCATTTTAAACAACTGCTTTATGAACAGTGTTCTGAGTAAGTTGAAAAACTAAACCCAGGCTTTTGCATGCCCTCTGCTAGCTCTGCTTTTACAATTTACAACCATAAGTTCCAAGATAGGTTTTGGGAAATAAATAAATGCATGCATTAATTAGTTAATTAACTAAATTAATTAAATGTTTTTGCCACCTATCATAAGGAAGACATCTATAGACATTCTAAGCCTTACAATAATAGTGGTGGGTACTATTTTTATCTTCATTTTGCATATTAGGAAAAGGTGCAATAAGGTTGGGTTTCCCAATGTCATATAGTTGGTAAGGACCAGAGCTGGGCAAGAGCCTAGTGATCTTAACTACTATGATATACTCACTTGTTTTAATATGTATAACATAAAGGTCTGGGGAACAGAACCCAGAGCCATATTTATTTCAATTTAAAGTACATCCCAATTTAAAATTGTTATTTGCCAATGGAGATTAACTAAGAATTTGTGCTGCAAAACCATGTATACCCAACCAAACCTGAACTCTCAAAACAAACTAGGGGCAGCCTACTCCCATTTCAAAAGGAATTAAAGCAAGATACTTTAATAAGGAAAAAGTCTCTGTTTCCTAACAAGTTAAATACAATTCACAGAAAACTGATTGTGTGCACACATGCAAGTTTTTGGAACATATCTGTTATGTACCATAAAGTAAAATGGTAGGCATATTTTAAAAAGTAATGGATATTGACAGCTATTAAGTGTTTTCTTTCATTTACCTGGATATGTCAGTAAGGCAAGTATTATCTATCCCTAGTTAACAGATGAAAAACCTGAGGTTCACACTGCATACAAAACTTTCTGAACCACACATCTCTAGCAGGCAGAACTGGACCTAAAATCTTAGTCCTTCTATTGTTAAAGCATGGCAATTTCCTCTTATATCCTTCTGTGTGATCCTGACTTAAAGGAAACCAAACTTTGACTAGCTTCTAACAGAGGCTCTCTCCAAGACCAAAGAATCTGTCTTTGAGCAACCACAGCTCACTGTAGGGGGTGGAATTTGCCTGCACAAGTTCTAATTCAATGCAAGAACTGCTCACTTCCTAAACAAACATGTATTATAATACCATGACGTATGCAGAAATAATACAATGATGGGTGGAAATACATGTAATTCTTTTGCAAATGTCCCTCACTGAGATAGGTTTTGAATAAAAGTAATATGGTAAGGCTTTGGGAGTCATATTGTTGTTAGTGATCATATAATCTAAGTATCTTACATTTTTTCATGCTTTTTTAAAATTTTTTAATGTTTATTTATTTTTGAGAGAAAGACAGAGTGTGAGAGAGGCAGAGAGAGAGGGAGACACAGAATCCGAAGCAAGCTCTAGGCTCTGAGCTGTCAGCCTACAGCCCAACGTGGGGCTCGAACTCATGAACCATGAGAGCATGACCTGAGCTGATGTCAGATGCTCAACCAACTGAGCCACCCAGGCACCCCTGTTCATGCTTTTATCAAATAATTACTTATTAAGTATTTACACTGTACCTCTCATTATGGAAGGTTCTCAGGATATAGTGACAAATAAGACAAGCATATATTATAATTTTGAATACTAATGAAAATGTGATTTTAGACTCACAAAACATTCAGGATATTCATGCATTCAACAGAGTTTATCAAGTGCCTACTATGCATCACACAGCATAGGAGGTACTGGGAACATAAAAGGGAAGGATTCATATTGCTAGAGGTAACTTTAGAGATCAATCATATGACACTACCAAGAGGCTAAGCACTTTTCCAGGATCACATAACAAAACTGAAGTTAAAACCAAGGACTGATAACCAAATTTTGACCCTTGTACTTTTCCTAAGGACTCAGAATACCATAAAGTCTTCTGCCATCTCTGATCCTCCATGGGTATAAGTGCTACATGTTGTCTTTTCTCCAGTACTGGGGGAGATGCTGTTTTATAAAAAATAAAAAAATTAAAAAAATTAAAAAAAAAAAGGGTAAGATCACATAAAGGTGTTGGAGCCACAACCCCAACAACAAAGACTTATCTGGCCCAAAAGGTCAACAATGCCAGGGTAAGAAGCCCTGACCTAGCCTCTCTTTTTTCATAAAAAGGGCTATGAAATATTTATCATAAAATCAAGAGTGTTGTCTCTGCCTGAAAAAAAAAAATGAACTTTTACAAGACCCTAGGAAGTCATTTCACATCACTCAGAAAAAAAGAGATTATTTTCAAACACTGTTATTTCCACTAATACTACAATATTATCTTCAAATGTTAAGAGAATCTTGGAAGGTATATTGCCAATACCAGCTTTGATGAAAGGTTCATATCCAACAGGACAATAATTATAGATTTAGATATACCTTGACCTGTACATCTGACTCATTTCTTAGTCTGTATACTTAGCAAGTAATTCTCAGATCTGTTGGTTTCATATGTAGATTATTTTCAAGGTTGAAAAAGCTCCACTTATAGAGTAGCAAAAAAAAACATGGCATAAGTGGTCTATTTGGCTTTCAGGTTAAAAGTACTCCCATTTGGTCTTAAACCAAACATAGCTCTAGTCAGATCCCAGTTCTGTAGAATATTATAATTCAGACACATAACTACAGAGTCTACACAAGCTCTCACCTGCTTCCTACTGCAGCCACTGCCAACTTCTCACCTCACCATTCCTGTCTCGTAGCTAAATAGCTTACCTAAAAGGCTCTGGCTCTGGAGAGTCAGAAGATTTTTAATAATGATGTGAATTGAATTAGATATGAAGACAATAAGTAGTTTTTAGTAGTAACAAAATATTCAATTAGAACAAATTATTAATTATTAAATTGACTCTCCGTCTCAAAGATTCTTCTAATCAAAAACAACAAAAACAAAGGGTTAAAAGCAAGCAAATTGGCAAAGCTCAAAACATCTTTCAAGCAATTTTAGAAGGGAAAGGAAGGAAGGAAGGAAGGAAGGAAGGAAGACTAGCATAAGATAAAAATAAAATTCGAAGCCCTGAAGGGGAAACAATGGCCTTTTTAGGTTAATAAAAAGATACAAGCTATGTTAAACATTTATGCATTAAGTAGAATAGCATGGAAAAAACAAGACTGTGGAAAAAAAATTTATTGTTTACTTCTTTCACTTTAGCCTTCACAACAACTCAGTGCATTAAGTATTGGTAAAAGGTGAGATCATATCTCAATACCTGAAATAAAAAAGTACAAACTGATTTTATTGCTTTCCTAAATAAGGAAGAGCTATGCTGGTCAAGTACAACGTCTTCAAGCTGCTGATACAAGGAGAAAATTATATATCCATAATCAAAACTTATGTGCAAAACAACCTCAAAATATTTTTAAGGAAAACTGTTGGAAATGTACTAAGAAAAAGACAAAAAGACACTAATGAAAGATTTCTACAGATCAAGCAAGCAAAAAAAGAAGCAAAGATGTGGAAGAGCTGAATTTTAGAATTATTAAGGTTTATACAGATGCCCTGGTACATCTTTTCTAACTTCTGCATCTCCTTTATGTCGCATATGGTCCTTTTTTTCCCTTAGCAGACCCAGCCATTCCCCAGTTGAATGTGGAGAACTGGTCCTAACTACAAATATGGTAGCCAGGAGAGGAGTGGTGGGAATATCCCTATAGGGACATGTACTGCCCTGCCAGGAAGAGGCCTCCACCTTGTCTTTAAGCAAAAAGAATTGCTGGCATTCACAGAAAGGAGTGGGTCACTTATGCAGGCCCAAAGATGCAGTGGGATCTGAGGTTTTAAATTTCTAGAGTGCAGTGACCCATATGTCCTCCTTCCAAATTTCAGAGTCACACATCCTTCCCATCAGGTCCCTGGCTTTGACATAGCCAACTTATTAGAGTAGACCATTCAAATTTCTCTAGAGTTCTGCTTCTCTTATAATTAAGTCTTAGCTCTGATTTTCAGATTTTTCTGCCCTTTCAGCTACAAGAGTCTCTTTATATACTGACAGGGAGGCCCTCTGATTTTCTTATTTTGCCTTAATCAAGCTTCAGCCTTTCAATATCCTCTCTAATGCATCAATATTACTCAACAACAGACATCCAGTTTCATAATTCTTACAATAGCTACTTCTGTCATAACTTTCAAATGCCTGTTATAAACTTTTTTAATGTTTATTTTTGAGAGAGAGAGAGATACAGAGTACAAGAAGAGAGGGGCAGAGGTGGGGGAGACACAGAATCAGAAGCAGGATCCAGGCTCTGAGCTGTCAGCACAGAGCCCAACGCGGGGCTCAAACCCACAAACCGTGAGATTATGACCTGAGCCAAAGTTGGACACTTACCCAGCTGAGCCACCCAGGCACCCCTCAAACGCCTATTATATTGTACCAGCCAATACATTTCTTCCAATGTTACCCTGTCTCACTTCACCACTAGTGAAAATTTTAACAAGTGCAGAATTCCAGCATGCCCAAGGCTGTATTCTACCCACTACAGGTGATGAGGTCCTCTAACTCCAAAATTACATTATAGAGTTGGCTACCTAAAACCATTTTTTGTACCATCACAGGTCTGGTTACCCAGAAACACACTCCAGAGTGACCATTTTCATGTGGGTGGTTTATTAGATAGGGATTCCATGAATGCCATCTGTGACGACTGGGCAGAAGGAGAAGCTGAACTATGATGCACAATGCAGCTGCACCAGAAGCTTCTGCTAATCCCACAAGAAACTCTGGAGAGAAGGTGGCCCTTCAGAGCTGTCTGAAATTGAGGCAAGGGGCAGGCCTCCACGTTGACCCTTTATTGAATGTTTGCTGTCCCAGCAGGGGCATAACCTTAGGAAGACAACTCCCTTTGACTGAAAGTAGTTTCTGTAGAGGGACAGCTGTGAGCTATCAGCACACGACATTCCCAATAGTTAAGGGAACATGTGCTGGGGTGATCTGGATAGTTGGTACTCCAGAAACAGGAAATAAACAAACCTTTTCCATGTAATATTGTATTCCTTATATATAATATTTTACCTTATAAACAGAAAGAGACTTTAATATCCCCCGTAGTATGAGTTTCTTTTTACCATATTTTCTAGAATGTTCTGACTTCCTGAACTTGAAAAACAGCTAAGTATTTGTTTTAAATTGGTATAGAATTGCTTCAGACTACCCTTTAACACTCCCACCCCACTCATTTACTTTATACAAAACTATCTGGTTTCCCAAAATAGTTTAAAACCCATCCTACAGACACAGACGTCCAACTTATTTGAGGTTTCCTCACAAAATTACTCTTAACTGACTTTTGGTTAGTAATCACTTGTGGTTAAGAAATGAAAAATCATTAATAATATATTTGAAGTCCTAACTGTGGTCACAGTGCTTCTATAAAAAAATAAATTTTAATGTAGCTGGTGATATAACCAAGGGTTCTGATTTTCCAGTTACCTTATAATAGAAAGAGATGAGACTAGGGAATATATATCATTTAAAACAGAAAAAAAAATAAGGATATGTTAATTCATTTATGTTTTTAATTTACTAGGATTTATAAATTACTTACACCTTGTTTTTTTTTTTTTTTTTTTTACAGAAACGAAGCTTACGTGTGATAGCTCAGCAAAGTATCTTTGATGCGATGGCATTTCTCACTCTTTCAGTCATTCCTTGCAGTGGTACCCATCTTTAAGGCAGCAGCTCAGATATGCAAGACTAGTTCCTAAAACACTGAAGACCAATGACCTGATATCTGAAAAGAAGATAAACAAAAGGTCTAGTTCTCTCTTCCACCTTTTTTTTCCCCCTTCAGTACAAAGAAAGAAATAATAGCCTCACTATTCGTGGTCAATGGTACAATGACGCCAAATGACATTGTGAAAATATTAAAACTACTTGGCCCAATTAACATGAATAAAACCAAAATGAATGAATAAATCATAAGATAACAGCAGCTGCATTATCTCACCCTACATCTCCTAGCATGGATACACTATATTCATGGATACTGAATTGCATAATCAGCTCATTTCAGTAATCTTTGATGAGTCACAGAAGTGAAAAGGATGCCAGGACATAGGAGATGGAAGAGATATAATCCCAGTATTCAATTAAGAATACCACAATATAAAACTGATCATTGTGATCACTAGGGACAAACGCCAGTTCTCTAGGGGAAAAAAAAGTAATCCTGACCAGTTAGTAGAATGGGTAGATTAGGAAAATGTCAAGCATGGTCTATCTGGAGGTAGGCAGAACATTTGATAAAGCTTCTCATAGTATCCCTGAGAACAGGATAGAGAAATCTTAGTTGGTTTCCAGCTAAACTGGATGCATTTGTTGCTGGTTGAATTCTCACACTGCCAAAGAACACCTACAAACCTTCTAGAGAAGTGAGGGCAGAGAGGGCTGTACTGTACCACATGTGGATGAAATGCATATTTTAAAAATAGCTGAGATGAAGTCCTAGTTCCAGCAGCATGCTGGCTGGCACTCCGGGCAAGTCCATCTCTGCTCTGAAGGCCTGCAGCACATCTCCAACAGGACCCCTATCACATTTGTTCTGCTAATCCCTGACTTTGGCTTTCAACACAGTTTGTTAACTGAACCATCCTTTCAGATTCTGCCTGTACCCCTATGGAGTATCCATAGAACTAATACTTCTTTGATTGTAAAACTTGGTTTGTGATACAAACTTTCTCTCCCTCCACTGTCCCTTTATTTCCTATCAGCTCTCAATGCCTCTTCTCTAAATTTTGAGGTTAGTATCTTTAGATTTTGCCCCTTAATCTCTTTGCCTTTTATTAGCCTTAGAATAGCCTTTAGATGAAAAGAGAGAATACCATAAGGTTGTTAATAAATTTCAAAGGCTGCTGTCTACCAAGAAGGACAGTGCCAGTGGCATGACACAGGCATTGAAAAAAATGAAAAGAATAGAACCAGAGAGGCAGTTGTGCTATTAGACCCATGGTTGATGATGGAGCTTAAAGTGAAACACAAGTCAGAAAGCTAGTGGCTGGATTAGCTCATAAACAAAGCAGCTAGAAAGAAGCAGAGG
Source organism: Cryptoprocta ferox (assembly GCA_028646485.1). NCBI lineage: Eukaryota > Metazoa > Chordata > Mammalia > Carnivora > Eupleridae > Cryptoprocta > Cryptoprocta ferox. The sequence goes on from CM053568.1 coordinate 29,618,921, forward strand.
TAGAAACCAAGGGGTCATTCCAGAACATTCTTTATATAAGGAAATGCAGGCCCTGAGAGGTTTTGGTTTATAAGTTTTTTATATACATATGTGATGATAGCCTAGGGTCAAAGTGAAAAGGATGCTGTTGTTAGTCTTGGGAGGTACTTAATAAAACAGTCATGTGGTGATCATGTGGAATGTTGCCTAAGAAAACTACAACCCCACCTTCTGGAAGACACCCCTGCTTTATCAACTCACCTGCCATTTGGGATATCAAATTTTGCACACTAACAACTTCATCTTGCTGTAGATCAGGATAATTTGTGGAGAGCAGCATTCAAAAGCAATAAAAAGGAATGCAGAAGGTCATAATGGTATGATGTTTTCATAAGGATAGTTACAAAGAAATTTTAAAAGACCTAGAATTCTATGGCTGTGCACTCTGAAACTCTAGCTATTTTCTTTAATAATAAATTGTGCATTTTAGGGGAGTGAACATTATTCCAATTCAGTAGCCTAAATCATAGCATGATATGAATTTCTTTTCCAATGAGCCCTAGTTCTGGATGCTGTTGATTTCTGAAATAAGATCCTATATTGGAAATCTCTCAAGGTTTCATGATTGCCATTTGAAAGAAGCATGATGCAGAATAAAGCTATAGTAGCTCCTACAATCAAATCAAAATTCACATCTCAGGCACAATTAGCATGACATTTTATGAATTTAGTTTGAAGAATGCTACAAAATAATTCTTTATTCTGTGAAAGAGTTCCTTATTTTGCAGAGACTCAAAGTAAATTAGACATTTAGATTATCATCAGTTATCTTTGCTCATATTTTAATATTTTTTTTAGATTTTGTTAACATTTATTTTTGAGAAACAGAGGCAGAGTGTGAGTGGGGGGAGGGGAAGAGAGAAAGAGGCAGAATCTGAACCAGGCTCCAGGCTCCCAGCTGTTAGCACAGAGCCCATCACGGGGCTTGAACCCATGAACCATGAGATCATGACCTGACCTGAAGTCAGATGCCTAACTGATTGAGTCACCTAAGCTCCCCACTCATATTATTAAAAGTGAATCCTAATTATATCCACCAAGAATTCCTTCTTAATTTTGAAAAATAATCTAACTTTGTTCTCATGAGTTCAATAACTGAAAGACCATGGAAGTCAAATAAAATAAATCACATTTATTAGCTAATGATCACTGGTCTAGTTTTATTTCATTAGCAAACATCTGGAATATTTTACCAAAATAAATAAAATTATTTTAAGAGCATGAAATGATACAGAAAACCTAAGTGGATTTTACTTATATATTCATCCAGAAGTCAACAAATATTTATTGAAATCTATTGAACACTAGGCCTTATGCTAATTACCAAAGTTAGTTATTTTATTATATTTTAAGTAATTCATGTACAAAAATGAATGATAATTAAATTTAGTATTTGTTGGTATATGTGGATTCATAAAAAAACATTTGATTTTCATATCAAGCGCTTCTCAACAGCAACCCAAAATCAGTCAGTAACTAACTTCTTAAGTTAGAAGCTATAGCTAAGCAGAAACTTTCTAAACTAACAAAAGATAAGATTCATAACAAAATTATAAATGGTCTTTGAATAGGATCTTATCAGACACTGATGAACTTTAGCTACTGTTTGGTCTTAACACACACACAAACAAAGTGAACATCACTTTATTTATCTGCTATCAGAAACTCATTTTTCATTTCATAAACACCTCTCCCCTACTCTCAGACTGTGTGGTTTGAGCAGGGTGGTTTCTATCTTGTTTTTCCAGAGGTGAGCACATGACTGAGCCTGGTCAGTTCAGTGTCCATCCTTCTAGTCACAGTGATTGGTTCAGATATGATCAGATGGCCTAAGTCAGACTAATCAGAGCTCTCCATGCAACTTCTAGAACCATTAGGAAAGAAGTGCTTCTTCTAAGATTATAGAGGCTAAGAACCATTTAAGCTGATGTGGTTAAGGACAGCTTTGTGGATATATGAAGAGAGCCTTCCTGAGAATGAATCCAAAAAAGAAATGTAGATTTGGGAGATGGAAAAAATGAAAGCTTTTTAATGCTAACTTCACAACCCAGCCATGCCTACAGAAAGCTTGACTCCTTGAAAATCTGTTACATCAGCCAGTTGATTCCAATTTGTATTTCAGGCCTGAATTAAATTTCTGACTTTTGCAACTGAGAGAGTACAGCCATATATATACATACCCAAAGACATTATTTTCTATTTGTGAAATTTCTTTTTCTTATACCATTCTCTCTCTCTCTCTCTCTCTCTCTCTCTCTCTCTCTCTCTCTCTCACACACACACACACACACACACACAGTGCTACAGAAGCTAGTATTTGTCTTGTAGATAATGACAAATATCACTGACAATATGGTTTTCACTTTCATGGCCAGCGCAATTTTGCTGAAACTGAAATTTTTTATCTGATTGATGTGCAAAAACATGTTCTGACTGCTTGCAAAAACTTTTTTAGCCATTGACACAAATGTGACAATACTTCAAATTGTGCACCAACCCTCCATCTGTGTAGCATCATTTCTGCCCCAGCTCTGAGAGTCAGAAAACTTACATTTGTCACAGAGCTGGAGTCATATGAATAATCCAGCCTCCAAAATGTTGGGGTGAAAATGATGCAAACACCTGAAGGTCCTTACTCATGACTACACAGGCATCTGGTTTTGGCTGGAGCTTTATTCCTTATTAATGCCAAGTTGAGACTGGCTTAATTGTACAATTTCTAAATCTCTGTCTGACAGCATATTGTCAGTTTGCTCGACTCATAATTGTTTTCAGCTGCAAACAAATTCAAGGCTGACACTATAGAGCTACGTGTCTTTTGTTCCTTTGATAAACAGCTTTGATCTGTCCCATCAAGATGACATCAGTGCACAGCATTTCAAGGCTGGCCATGTACAGTATATAATATATATTGTTGGGTTATTTGATATGCATGCTAGTTAACTGTTAAATTTTCTTTCCTTATAAGATGGTTGAATTGGGACTACTAAATTACCAAGTGGGCCCATGCTGAGTTCGGGATTTCAAGGGCCAAAATTAGGGCAGGAGAAAAGCCAAAGTATGAATCTAAGCCAACATATAAGCATAATCAACTTTCTGAGTTCAAATCCATCTTTTGCACAAGTTGCCTTACTCCCTTAAACCTCAGTTTTTTTCACCTATAATATGGAAAAATGTAAAAGTAGTATCTAATCAGAGGTTTGTGACAATTAAATTTATAACTCACTGAGGTGCCAATAAACATTAGTTATTAACATCAATAGCTAAATATATTAAATGTCAGTAGATATTAGCTAATAAACATTAAAAATTAATGATCAATATTACCTATAAATATTATTGCTGTTATAATCTATAAAAGCCCTTTCATTTCCCTGAATTTCAGACTTCTCAACTGTAAAATGGGAATAATAATCCCTGTCAACTTTCTGAAACTGTTTTTAAACTCAAATGAGAACATTTACACAAAGCTACTTGCACAATGTAAAATATGTCAAGACACATGGTGTTATTAATTCTGGTGTTGTCTTTATTATTGGAGTATGTTAAATATATTGGGGGAGCAATAAGCATATTTGTATGTATTAGCATCCAGCATGGACCAGTCCTGATGAGATATAAATCCTACTCTCTAAATGCTTATAATCATAGAAAAGATTTCAAGAGGAATAACTTCAACACACAAAACTATCTTTCCCACTGTTTTAACTAACCAATCCCTTTCACAATAAAATAGATCACAGCTATTTTATAGAATTTTTCGTGATCAGTGATGCAAATGTTCTACATCTGTACTGTCCACGGTGATAGCCACCAGCCACACACACTACTGAGCAAATGAAATGAAGCTAGTGTAAATGTTGAACTAGATTTTTAGTTTTATTTCATTTTAATTAATTTAAATTTAAACAGCTACATGAAGCTAGTGGCTTCCATACTGAATGGTACACAGGACAGAGTGTCTTCAAAGATATTCATTAATGGGTTTGCCATTTTTTTGCACTGTTATAATGATGTGATTTGATGTTGAAAATGTATTAAATTATAAATTCCATTTAAATATAATCTTCAACTGCATATTTATATATAATATATATTTATTATGTAACAAAAACAAGTTCTGACTTTTTTCTGTTGGTAATGATATATGCTATTTAATGTAAGTTAATTATACAAGAAAAAGCATAATTTTAAAAGCATACTATATTGATACTTGGAAGCCAAGAGTATAATAAAATTTAAATTTAACTATGAATTATAGCATAAAATAAATTAAAAACTATTTCATTATGGATGTTTGGAATTCTTATATTTTACAGGCAAAAACTACAAATAGTATTTTCAGATTTTGTTTAATTTGTCTGCTGGTACCTACTCTAATAGTAACCATGTGGTTAAAAATAGTCTTTATTCCCACACATATGAAAAATCATTCTGACATTCTCCATTTAATAATGTTTTTTAATAATTCTTAAATCTCCTGATGTGCTACATGAGAGTTTTGATCAAATGGATGCAGCTTACAAATTTGGTGAAATTCATATTGAAGCAAATTTTAGAATTATTAACATTTTATACTCCTCATTAACTCAGTGTGTATCAGTTTCTGTGTTCCCTATGTCTTGGTCTTAAATAATTGTCTAGCACTAAAAATAATTTTATTCTTATGACTATAAATAAAAATAATTTAAAGCTATACAATGGCCAAAGTCTATCATGGCCGGTGACTGATGTTCAATTAAGTGTCTGGCTAAGTGATTGAGTTATAAGCACATTCATTTGATTTTCACAATGTGAACTAGCTACATATTCAAGAACTATATGTCCTCCTTTAAAGGGAGTTTTTGAAACAATTGCTTTACTTGTTGATCTTTAATATAAATTTAAACAGGCACTATAATTGCTTCTAATACCACAAACCCCTTGGGAAACTTTCTCTTGCCCTCAGAATTTCTCAAACTACTTGTTGGGAAAGATTACCAAATAACATTGGGGGTAAAAGAATAAATACTGCTAAAATGTTTATACTACCCAAAGAAATTACACATTTAATGCAATCCCTATCAAAATACCAACAACATTTTTCACAAAACTAGAACAAAGAATCATAAAATTTGTATGGAACCACAGAAGACCCCAAATAGCCAAAGCAATATAGTAAAAGGAAAACAAAACTGAAGATAACATAATTCCAGACTTCAAGTTGTATTTACAAAGCTGTAGTAATCAAAACAGCATGGCACTGGCACAAAAATAGACACATAGATCAATAGAACAGAATAGAAAGTTCAGAAATAAACCCACAATTATATGGTCAATTAATCTTCAACAAAGGAGGCAACAGTATGCAATGGGGGAAAAAAACAGTCTCTTTAACAAATGGTGTTGAGAAAACTGGATAGCTACATGCAAAAGAATAAAACTTTTATTTTTTTTGGACTAAATGGACTAAAGACCTAAATGTGAGACATGAAACCATAAAAATCCTAGAAAAGAGCACAAGCAATAATTTTTCTGACATCAGCCAAAGCAACATCTTTCTAGGTATGTCTCCTGAGGCAAGGGAAATAAAAGCAAAAATAAGCTGTTGGGTCTACATCCAAATAAAAAGCTCATGCACAGCAAAGGAAATAACCAACAAAACTAAAAGGCAACCTACTGAATGGGAGAAGATATTTGCAAGTGACATATCCAATAAAGGGTTAGTATCCAAAATATACAAAGAACTTATACAACTCAACACCAAAAACACAAATAATCCAATTTTAAAAATGGCAGAAGACATGAGCAGACATTTTTCAAAAGAAGACATCCAGATGGCCAACAGATACACGAGAAGATGCTCAATATCACTCGTTATCAGGGAAATGCAAGTCAAAACCACAATGAGATACCACCTCACACCTGCCAGAAAGGCTAAATAAAAAACCCAAGAAACAAGAAGTGTTGGTGAGGATGTGGAAAAACAGGAATCTTCTTGCACTGTTGGTGGGAATGCAAACTAGTACAACCACTGTGGAAAACTGTATGGAGTTTCCTCAAAAAATTAAAAATAGAACTACCCTATAATCCAGTATTCACACTACTGGGTATTTACTCGAAGAATACAAAAACACTAAGATATATGCACCCTATGTTTATTGCAGCATTATTTACAACAGGCAAATTTTGGAAGCAGCCCATGTGCCCACTGATAGATGAATGGATAAAGAGGTGGTATACAATGGAACATTAATCAGCCATAAAAAGAATGAAATCTTGCCATTTACAACAACATGGATAGATCTAGAGAGTGTAATGCTAAGTGAAATAAGCTAATCAGAGAAAGACAAATGCCATATGATATCATTTATATACAGAATTTAAGAAAGAAAACAAATGAACAGAGGGGGGAAAAAAAAGAGAGAAACCAAAAAACAGACTCTTAACTATAGAGAACAGACTGATGGTTACCAGAAGCGAGGTGAGTGAGGGCATAGGTGAAATAGGTGGTGAGGATAAAAAGTGCACTTATCAAAAAAAAAAAAAAAAAAAGTACACCTTTTTTGTTCGGGCCCATAGAGACAAGCAACCTCATCCACAACTGGGCATCAGACATGTAAGCATAAATGAGAGAGGATCTATGAAGAGAAGAGCCCTGAGAAAAGTCAGACCGGACTTAACATAAGGAAGAACGTGGAGACCCAGGAGTAAATCAACACAAAGGAAGAAATCTGGCACCTCACAGCAGAAATAGCAGCAGGTCCTATGGATTAGGAGAGGCAACGGAAGAAGAAGGGCAAGAGGGAGAGTTTAGCTATTCCTGGCCTCACTCCCATTCATTCCCCCCAGTCTTCCCCCAAAACCCTCTAGAAAGCCAAGGGCTGTGGTAGAAATAAAAGATACATGTCATTGAGGATCTAAACTACTCTGTTACAGGAGGGCACTCTGAAAAGTGTTGAACACAAGAAAGTAAAGCCACCATCACCCTCCTGACTGGTGAGAGAAGTGAGCAGTGGAAATCAGGGGACAACAGGTTTGGTGGAGCTGTAGAGACTAGTGGTGGCTAGAGAAAGGCAACAGTGAAGGCAACAATTCCTGGCAGCCCAGATTCACTAGTCTGGAGGAAGTGGCAGCAATGCCAACAACCCAAGATGGCAAGGAAGTCAGGGTCAGAGGTCTGGTGAGAGGCAAGCAGTGAGGAAAATGATTCCAGAGCAGTGGAGCAATAGCAAGTGTCTGGGTACAGTAAAGGGACAAATGAGACCCATAGAAGCTGTAGTGAAAAGAAAGCAGAGAGCTCCCGTCAGAAGCTCTGATTACCTGTAAGAAAATACTTTCCCTTCTGTCAAGGAGTCCCAGAAGGAAAGTGACACTGATGAGAGCGCCCAGCAGACAGTTGTTCTACAAGTATCAATAATCTTGGGGATTCTTAGAAACACTTAGGGAGAGAAACCACTTCATATATAAGCAAATAAAGAGCAGGACTCAGAGCTATTGAGACCTGAAGATAATTTAAAATATGACCAGATACAGACTCATCTTTTACTAAAGCTTACAATATGGATATATACCATACCTTTTCTCTAGGTATGGGATTATGGGTGTGCTGGGGTTTTTTTCTTAATTTTATCTCTGAATTTTCTTTTTTTTAATTTTTTTAACATTTATTTATTTTTGACAGTCAGAGAGAGACAGAATGTGAGCGGTGGAGGGGCAGAAAGAGGGAGGCACAGAATCCGAAGCCAGCTCCAGGCTCTGAGCTGTCAGCACAGAGCCTGACGTGGGGCTCGAACCCACGGACCCTGTGATCATGACCTGAGCCGAAGTTGGATGCTTAACTGACTGAGCCACTCAGGCACCCCTGAATTTTCTAAGTTTTCTTCAACACACATGTAACAGTTTGGGTTAAAAAGAATCAAATTTGTTTCAAAAATAAAATAACAATTTTCCATTTACTAAATTACAAAGATTGAAAAAAAATTCAACAGCCTGCACTGGCAAATGGGTAGAGAAGTAGGCACTCACTCTGTTCACACAATAATAAAGGACTATGATATTTCTGTAGGACAAGTTGAAAGAAAAAAATCAAAATTCTTAAACAATTTTTATATACTTTATCCATTGTTTCTAAAAATTTACAGTGCATAGAAAATTATCCTATGTTTATAAAAACCACAATGTATAGATAGATAGATAAGGAGATAAGTAGCAAATTATACTTAAAAAAACATATACCACATTAATGATAGTTATTACTAATAGGATCATAAGTGATTTTCCCTTTAAGTATTCTCTTCCACACATTTCTGCAATGCAAATTGTTACTTAAATAATCAGGGAAAATAAATGCTATTTTAAATAAATTTATGGAAAAGTTAACATGGCATTAAATTTATATCTTTTTCTCCTATATTTTCTGTCTTCTCTTTCTGTGGTTATATACTATTTTAATTCCTAGTGTCACTTGATTCCTTCAGGAGTAGGGCAGCAATTATCTCATAATTTTCTCAATAATTATTTTTGTGAATTATTAATTAAATCTTCTCATTCCTGTTTTCTCACCCACTAAAATCTCCTTTTATCTTTATTAATTTCTTCTTCCTGGTCTCCTTTTATTTATTTTATCATTCTCTTTACAACTACTTGAATTGAGAGCTTAGATACATTTATTTTTATTTTTTCTAATTTAGTGATTTTAAAAATACAACATGTAAACTCTGATTCTTTCAAATGATTAATATTACCTACCTAGATATTTAACTTTTTATAAGAACTATTTATTACTGAGTATATTGTAACGAAATCTGCAACTAATATTTAGACTTAATTTTATGTTTAATTTATTTCATTATTCCTCACCACTCCTTTTTTTTTTAATTTACATACAGTAAAACTCATCTTTTTTAAGTGTACAGCTTGGTGCATTGTGACAAATATATATAGTTTTGTAACTATCATCACAATCAAAATACAGATTATTTCCAACACCAAAATGTTCCCTCTTGCCCTTTTGTACTCAATTCCTTCCTCCCATTCATTCCCAGAACCCAACAACCTTTGATATATAATTTATATATCTATATATATATATACACACACACACACACACATATATATATATATTTCTATAATTTTACTTTTTCCATGATGGCATGTTGTTGCATGTATCAGTAGTTTGTTCCTTTTTATCAGTAAGTATTTTTCCATTATATAGGTGTGCCAGAATTTATCTATTCACCAGCTGATGGACATTTGGGTTGCTATAAATATTTGCAGACAAGTCACTATGTGGACATATGTTTCCATTTCTCTTGGGTGAATACCCAGGAATGGGACTGCTAGTACTATGGTAAGTATATGTTTATTTTTATAACAAATTGCCTAACTGTTTTCCAAAGTGGCTGTATAATTTTGCATCTCCACTAGCAGTGTATAAAAGCTCTAGATGTTCCATATTCTCATATACTCACCAACACTTGGAGGTGTCACATTGGGTCGGGATAAGAGAAGAGTGAAGGAACAGGGTTATTTCTTTCTCTCTTTCCTTTTTGTTGTTCTAATAAACGTGTAGTAGTATCTCATGGCTTTAATTTATATTTCCATAAATTTCCATAGTAACTAATGATGTTAAATATCTTTTCATGTGTTTACTTACAATTAGTCATTAGCATCTCTTCTTTGATGAAGTATCTGTCTAAATTTTTTGCTCATTTTTTATATTGGATTTTATTTTACTCTTGACTTTCAAAATCCTTACATACTCTGAATACAAATCCTGACATGTGTTTTGCAAATATACTTTCAGTGTACGGCTTGGCTTTCATTTTTTTAAATAGTATCTCTCAGTGCACCTGGGTGGCTCAGTCAGTTAAGTGTCCAACTCTTGATTTCAGCTCAGATCATGATCTCACCTGGTTTGTAAGCTTGAGCCCCGCTGTGGGTTCTGCACTGTCAGCGTGGAGCTTACTTGGAATTCTCTCTCCCTCTCTCTCTGCCCCTTACCCACTCACATGCACTCTCTCTCTCTCAAAAATAAACTTAAAAAATAGTATCTCTCAAAGAGCAGAAATTTTTAATTTTTATGAACTCCAGTGTATCAATTTTTTTCTTGTATGTGTGTGTCTTTTGTGTTTTGTATGTCCTAGCTAAGGTCTTGACCTACCCAAGGTCACAAAGATGTTGTCTTGAGTTTTCTTCTAGAAGTTTTATAGCTTCAGGTTTTACATTTAAGCCTGTGGTCCATTTTGCATTCATTTTTAAGTATGATATGAGGTATGGGTCATTTTATTTTTTTGCGTATGACTGTACTTATTCCAGCACTATCTACTGAAAAGACTATCCTTCTACTGAATTATCTTGACACCTTTGTTGATAATCAATTGATCATATTTGTGTAGATCTATTTCTAGACTCTCTATTCAGGTCTATTGATCTATGTAACTATCCTTTCACCAGTATTATCCTGTCTTGATTACTACATTTTTATAGTAAGTTTTGAGTAGTCCTCCAATTTTGTTCTTTAATTACAGAACCCTAGGTCCTTCATATTTCCATAATATTTTAGAACTGGCTTGTCAATTTTAATAAAAAAGCCTGTTGGGATATTGGTGGATATTGTATTAAATTTATAGATGAATTTGAGGAGAACTAACATTTTTACAATGCTTAGACTTCCAATCCATGAAAGTATCTTCCTCCATTTGTGAAGGTCTTTAATTTCTCATCACTGTTTTTAGCTTTTTTTATTCAAATGTTTCACATATTTGGATTTACTTCTAAGTATTTTATACTTTGTGATGCTATTGTAAATGACACTTTTTTACTTGAATATTTAATTTTTCACTGTTACCTTCTTATAGAAATGTTTTTGTACATATTGCTTATATAGGCCTCCTTGCAACCATGCTAAATGCATGCAGTTAATAGTTCTAGTAGTATTTTTTTTTTTTTGGAGGGATTGTTTATGCTGACAATTCACATTGTCAAATAAAGACACTTACACTTTCTTCTTTCCAATCTGCATTACTTTTATTTCTTTGTTTTTCTTTATTAAACTGACAGGAACCTGGAGTACACTACTGACTAGGAGTGGTAAGAATGAACATTTCTTTGGTTCCATTCTCTGGAGGAATGCACAGAGTCTTTCATCATTTAATATATTTGCTGTATTTATGCCAGTACCATACTCTTTGATTACTACAGTTTTGTGATATAATTTGAAATCAGGAAATGTGATGCCTCCAGGTTTGTTCTTCTTTCTCAAGATTGCTTTATATTAGTTTTTTTGGGGTGCTATACAAATTCTAGGATTGCTTTTTCTATTTCTGTGAAAAATGTCATTGGAATTTTGATAGGGATTATAGTGAATCTCTAGATCACTTTGGGTAGAATGGACATTTTAACAATATCAATTCTTCCAAATCATAAACATGGTTTATCTATTTATTTGCCATCTTAAATTTACTTCATCAATGTTTCATAGTTTTCAGCAAGTAGAAAATGGGAGTGGGGGAGAGGGCAAATATTGATGAAAGTATACTTATAACTTTCAGTTATAAAATTAATAAATTTTGTAGATCTATTGTACATGGTGACTACGGTTGACGATAATGTACTGTGTACTTGAAATTTGCCAAAAGAGTAGATCTCAAGTGTTCTCATCAGACCAAAATTAAATAAATAAGTAAAACATAACTATGTAAGGTGATAAATATGTTAACTAGCTTGATTGTGGTAATCATTTCACAATGGATATGGATATCAAAACATCATGTTTTACATCTTAAATACATAGAACTTTTATTTGTCAATCATACCTGAGTAAAGCTGGGTGAAAACATAATTTTTAAAAAACCAAAGCATATTTCCTGGAGATCTTCCACTGATGTCCTTCATTAGGATGAGGAATTTCCCTTCAAGTTCCAGTTTGGTGAGAGTTTTTATCAAGAATGGATGTTGAATTTTATCAAATAATTTTTCTGCATCTATTATGGTGATCATATAATTTTTATTTTTTTAATCTGTTGATATGGTATATTGGATTGATTCTGAATGTTAAACCAACTTCGCATTCCTGGTATATGAAACATGTAGTTATTACTACTCCTTTTAAGCCACGATTATCATGTTTTATTCCCTATTTTTGTTTTATCACTTCAATATTTCAGCAAATATTTTTGACATCTTTTCTATTTTAGGCATTGGTCCAGGTAATAAGAAAGGAGTAGTGAATAAGACCAGAAAAATCTCTGCCCATCTGGAACTTATATGGGCAGGGTGGAGGAGAGACAGTAAAAAGTAAACAAATGATTTTAAATGGTATAATAAAGTTTCAGGTAATATGCTTAAACAATGAGGTACTCGCTAATTTTTTTTTTATAAAACTTCAAGTTCAGAAATAGAACAGCTCCAAGCAAGTTTTATCATTGGCTCAATGATGTCCTCAAAAACCCAAATACCTTTCCTTACTCCACTGTGTTTGCTCCAATGTCATCTTTACCTATGATTGATCCTCCCTTGTGGTCATGATTAGGCTACCAGTGAGTGGGCTTGTTCTTACGGATTTGTCTATTACGTCAGAAATTAAGAAGCTAAAAATCGCCTCCCAGACTCCCTGTATACAAATTCAGTTCTGACCATTAGAAACACTTGTTTGAGGTTTGGAAGGCAGGAGTGAAGTGGCATCTATTTTCCTATACCTTATTTGGCTGATTCAGCTGGCTAGCAGTCATTGGAATATGACTCTTCTCTGCAGCAGTATCTATTCTCCATTCCCTAGTTGCTGAGTAGTTGTGAGGGTAGTTGAAGGGGCAGCACTGATGTCATGCTTTGGTTTGCTAATCAATGAATCAAAGCTAAAATGTCCATGTTCTAGCTCCCCAGGCTTCCAAAGACAGTTGCAGGGAACAATGACAACAGGAGTTGCTTAATTCTGCCATAACTCTAGTAGTGGTCTCAGAGGAAGTAGCCCTCCTGATGGAACAGTTCTATATTTTATTCATTAAAAAAATTCTATTTTAACTTCAGTAAAGTTAACATACAATGTTATATTAGTGTACAATATAGTGACTTGACAATCCTATACATTACTCAGTCCTTATCATGATAAGTGTACCCTTAATCCCCCTCACCTATTTTACCTATCCTTCACCTACCTCCCCTCTGGTAACTACCAGTTTGTTCTCTATAGTTAAGAGTCTGGTTTTTGGGTTGTCTTTGTCTTTATTTGTTTTGTTTCTTAAATTCCACATGTGAGTGAGATCATACAGTATTTTTCTTTCTCTAACTTACTTCACTTAGCATTATATCCTCTAGAGCCATCCTGTTGTTACAAATGGCAAGATTTCATTCTTTTTCATGGATGAGTAATATTCCATTTTTTTAACATTGATTTCTTTTTGAGAGACAGAGAGATACAGAGAGTGAGTGGGGGAGGGGCAGAGACAGAATCCAAAGCAGGCTCCAGGCTCCAAGCTGTCAGCACAGGGCTCAATGCTGGGGCTCAAACTCAATCCCAAGGATCATGAGCTGAAGTTGGATGCTTAACCAACTGAACCACCCAGGCACTCCTCCATTATTTATATATATTATATATATGTATATATGTGTGTATGTGTATATGTATATATCACATCTTCTATATCCATTCATCTATCGATGGACACTTAGGCTGCTTCCATAGTTTGGCTATTGTAAATAATACTGCAATAAACACAGAGTTGCATATATCTGTTGAACTGGTGTTTTTGTATTGTGTGGCTAAATACTCAGTAGTGGAATTACTGGATCATACGGTAATTCTATAGTTCTATATTTTTCTGTGTCATTCTTGAAAGTCCAGCATGGAAACTACTCCCTTGGTCCTTGCAACAATTTTTAAAGCAATGATTCCTTAAATTGAACCCCTTTCTGTTCAAAATACTTTATGGGATTGTCTTTATCAAAACCTGGCTGATATATAAGATCTAGGTATCACCAGATGCCTAAGTACCAAAAAAAATAAACTATCAGCCATAGCAGAGATGCATCTGCCTTCCTCATGGGGTCATAGGGGAGAAATTCCTTTAAAAGGGGGAAGATGAGTCATCAAATAACCCATGAATGTGCCCATGAGAGTAAGAGGCAACCTTAGACACCTACCATGTCTACAGAGTTCTGATAATAGATCATCATGACAGTGCCAGTTAATAAAAACTTTATTGTTCCCCATATCTAATGTCCCTCCTTGTGGTCCAATCTTCAAAGCTCTGAAACTAAGGTCAGCAAAATAAAAGAGGAGTAGATGTGTTAGGTGGAGAAAGAGAGAAACAGAATATTTCTCTCTTCCCCAACTGCAGTTCTGCTGCCCTAAATAGACCCAGTTGGGGGAGGAGAAAAGTCACAACTTTAAATCAAAATTGAAGTTTTGACTATGACAGAAGACTAAAAATTTTAATTATTGAACTGTGTTTTATGGCTTAAACTGACTTTAGGATTCGATTATTACTGAAGAGTAAATAGAAAAGTGATGGGCCCTGCTAGGGTCTTCAGGCCAAGAGTGGAGAAAAACTATCTTCATATATTAAACTTAAAGATACACTGAGACTCTAAAATAAAGTTGATTTTTATTTTTTTTATAGGCCTATTTTTATAGGCCATGCACTATGCTTGCTCAGTATCATGGTTACACTGAAATTCCATTGGTAATTTCAGCCAAATGGCAACGTCTAACTAGGACGCCCTACACAGTCTGATATCTTTTCCCATAATCTCTACTTCCTACCTTCCCTTGTTCTCCAGTGTATGAGAATTCCTCAACCTTATAGATACTGCTTATAAGAGCCATAATATTTAAGGACTGCTGTTAATATCAGGTCATCATTTTTCTTACTCTTTTTTACTCATTTTGACAAAGTATCAATGAATGCCAGTTATATGGTTCTCCACTGAGAAGTTCCAGATGGTCATAAGACTTAGGGGAATAATGTTGGTGTGATAAAATGATAACATATTCTATCTATCCTCATGATCAATTGTAACATTAGGATCAATAATCTCTTCTCCAAAGAGTACTGTATGGATTAAATTGAATAATACTTGAGAAAGCACCTCCCAGAGATAAAGGTACACAGAAATCACTTAATGGTTAACTCTGAATCTGATCTAAACTTCACTCAGTGCCGTTGCATCTCAATGTCATGAACTATAAATGCCAAAGATTCTTAGGCTCCAACAGCATAAAGCACAATCTTACCCATTAAGCTTCAAAACTCTTTTAAATTAACTAAAGTTTAAGGCAAAAAGAAAGAATGAAGGCTAGAAAAAAAATTTTAAGGAAGTTAAACCATATTGCTAATCAATAGTAATAATTTCCCATGAAAGAAATTTATTTTGACTGAAAATGAACAAGTTATAGTTAATGGTGGAATCTATTGCTGTATTAATATAACTTCCATGAAATGTCATTAACTTTCTCTGCTTCACTTCTTCTATCTTTAAAATGGCGATTATAGTTATAGTTGATGACTTTTATGACTGTCAAATTAAAAGTTATGTTCACAGTGGGAGAAATGGATTTGTAGATTTAAATAACATCTTCTCCTCCATGCAACATTGCCAGCAACAGGAAGTTCCTAGGACCTGAGCACTGGTATCAATGTGTACTCATATAATCAAGGTTATATTTATGAGTTTATAAAATAACATTAATAATGTCCCTTGTCTACCATATTTCCCAAAGTCTTTTCCTTCCACAGTTGGTGAGAGGAAAATCATTCTTATAACTTTGTGAGCAACCTCTGAAACTAATTTCAATGGGAGCAGGGAGGCTTACATAGATAATAATGGACATCTAAGGAATGCTTTAAAAATCAGGTCTTTCACAGTTTTGAATATCAAGAGAAGTCCCAAGTACAACCAGATCATCTGCTCAAGGACACCTCATCCATGTGAAGCAGAATGTGCCTAGAGAACTCAAGAAAGTTGTTTCCTTTAATGTCTGGTTTCAGAGCAAAAAATACAACTGATGAAACTGATATTCTGTCCAATAAGCACATGTGGGTGGTTTTATTTCCTACTTATGCTTTTGTTTGGGGCTTCCCTCATGTGCCATTCAATATAATTGACCCTATGTCCAGAAAAGCAGAAATTTACTTGAATTCAGGGTGTACTTCATTTACAAAGCTTTCTGCTAGAAGCTGTGGACTCATAACTGAAAATACATGGTTGCAATTCTCAGACAGCTTTTGGAGAACTTTGGATGGAGAACATTTTAAAGTTCTCCGGCAGTATCAAAGATGACCACACCTTTTGTGGGACTTCCTGAAATTGTACACATGTATGGCTTTGTCCTATTCCCAGTACCACTTCCGCCAATGCCTTACTAGTTTCTCCTGGGAGCACTTCCTTTATCCGTCATTTACACACAAATCCTCTTTTTCAACTCTTACTGACAGAGATCAAAATAGTGTA
The DNA here is from genome assembly GCA_028646485.1 of Cryptoprocta ferox. Classification (NCBI taxonomy): domain Eukaryota; kingdom Metazoa; phylum Chordata; class Mammalia; order Carnivora; family Eupleridae; genus Cryptoprocta; species Cryptoprocta ferox. The sequence goes on from CM053568.1 coordinate 29,635,391, forward strand.
AATCTAGTCTCTTAGGAACTGCTACGGATAAAAAAGAAGCAAACCTAAAACAAAAGAGAATACATGGTGTAAAGATGCACCATATTCATAGCAGCATTATTCACAATAGCTGAAACATGAAGTAATCCAACAGTCTACCAATGGATGAATGGATAAATGAAATGTGGTCTATACATACAATGGAATATCACTCAGCCTTAAGGAAGGAAATTCCAATATATGCTACAACATGGATGAACCCTGAGGACATTATACTAAGTAAAATAAGCAGCCACGAGAAAACAAATATTGTCTGATTCCATTTATATGAGGTACTTAGAGTAGTCAAATACATAGAGACAGAATGTAGAATGCTGGTTGCCAGGAGCTAGGGTGAGGGGTGGGGGTATAGGAAATTATTGTTTAAGTGATGCAGAGTTTCAGTTTCACAAGATGAAAAGAGCTCTGGAAGTGGACAGTGGTGATGGTTGCACAACAATATGAATATATTTAACACCATTGAACCATACATTAAAAAATGGTTAAAATGGTCAATTTTACATTATATATGTATTTTATCAAATAAAAAAATGGGGAGAAAAACAGAATGTAAGAATCTGGAAGTCATTTGTGAGACACAGGACAATATACTTGGAGAGAGCTGATATGGTTTGAAGTGTTGGGGTTCAGAGCCAACGGCCAAGAAAGAATTCTTGAGATGTCTTAGGTGCAAAAAGGTGGTTTCATTAAAGCACAGAGAAGAACCCATGGACAGAAAGAGCTGCAGTTGGGTTGTGAGGAGTGACTGATTATATATGGAGGAGAAAGTGGTGTCAGGGTGCCAAGAAATTGAATCTATAGCTTTCTGGAAGTTTGGCTATTATTAAAAGTGCTTTTTTCACTTGTAAATCATTAAGACAGTTACAAACTGATGGAGACCTATGTCCTGCATGACTGTGATCTCTATCAGTTAGCCATTTATTTTTCCCTTTCCTTTGTTCTTGGCCAGCCAGGAGTGCCTGAGAAATGTCACACATACCCTACCTGGGGGGAGGGGGAGATGTTAGTTCAGGCTTTGTTCTCAGTTTACTTTTGTTTTCCACATCAAAAACTACTAGAGGTAAGATACTATATGGTGTCAATGGCATACCTCTCAGTGCTGACTCAGGGAAACAAGCCGTACATTCCAGACATCCAAAGAAGGCTATCAAAAGCTGAGAGTGTCAAATAGCCCTCCCCAGAATCAATAGGCTTACTAAGAGTGGCTAGGTTAATATTAGAGCAAAAGGAGGAGGATATCAAGATTGCCATGTGGTGGAATGGAGATCAGATCCCAGCAGCTACAGGACTTTAATAATAGCCAGTGGGAATTTATGAGCTACCCGGAGATAGACTCCCAGGGATTGGTATGGGTGTGGGCTCAGTGTCTGACAGTTGTAACATCTCCTAGGGGAGATGACATGCATAGAAATCACCCCATCACAAAAGGCAAGGCACAATGTACACCACAAGGAATATACAATTTGAGTAGTATGAAAATGCAGTGTAGAAGGAAATTGCTTTCAGATGAGGAGATTTGCAGCAGCTGAGACCATGTGAACAAAAGCATGGAAATGGTGGGTCATAATCATCTAGAGATTTAGGAGGAGCTGTGATACAAGTTATAAAGGCCATGGTATATTGATTAAAGCATTTATTGACTCAAGCGAATTCTGGGACTTACTCAAGTGTTACTCACATTTAAATGTCACACACAGACACTCAAGCATTGCAAATGTTCCCAAGATATACAAAGTCATTTGTTACACATGCTCATAGGTCACCCACCAATTCAAAAGTTTCTATTCACTGCCTGCTTAGCCAGAGTGCTGAAGGGAAGATTTCATCAGAGCAGTCAGATTCCTCCTCTCACAGAATGCTCCCTCTTCAGGGATTCTGTCTAAGGCCTTTTGATCTCAAAGGGAGGGCCCAATCCCACCTTGGTTTTTCACTTTTACTCTCACAAAGTACATGCTAACCTGCTATTCAGATCTCCAGAAACTCACAAGGTGATGAAAGCTTCCCTCAAAAGAAGTTTTTACTGGCCTTCATAGCATTAATAATGATAACTATGGTCACTTTCTATCACATACAAACTCAGAACATTAACAAACTCACAAGCTTTTTATTGATCATAATCCATACAGAGGCCTGTTAAACAAACTGAAAATAAAAGCCACTGTGGGTGCAACTCTTCATACTCACATTCTTCCCTACTAAACCTAATCTTTCCTAGAAACATGTAATTTCCCAAAATTGAATTAGGAAGAAATAGTGTTGATTTGAACAGACCAATTACCAGCAATAAAGTTGAACTCATAATAAAAAAACTCACAAAAAACAAAAGTCCAGGACCAGATGGCTTCTCAGGTGAATTCTGCCAAACATTTAAAGAAGAGTTAATACTTGGGGCACCTGGGTGACTCAGTCGGTTAAGGATCCAACTTTGGGTCAGGTCATGATCTCGCAGTTCGTGAGGCTGAGCCTCACATTGGGCTCTCTGCTGTCAGCACAGAGCCTGCTTCAGATCCTCTGTCTCCCTCTCTCTCCGCCCCTTCCCTGCTCTCTTGCTGTCTCTCAAAAATAAATAAACATTAAAAAAATTAAAGAGTTAATACCAATGTTTCTCAAACTATTCCAGAATATATAAGAGGAAGGAAAGCTTCCAAATTCACTCTCTGAGGCCACCACTACCCTAATACCAAAACCAAATAAAGACACTACAAAAGAAGAGAACCACAGACCAATATCTCTGATGAACATAGATGTAAAACTTCTCAACAAAGTATTAGCAAACCAAATCCAACAATACATTTAAAAAGCTGTTCACCTCAATCAAGTGTGATTTATTCCTGGGATGCAAGGGTTGTTCAATATTTGTAAATCAAGCAAAGTGATACACCACAACAATAAGAGAAAGGATAAAAACTATATAATCATTTCAATAGATGCAGAAAAAGCATTTAACAAAGTACAACATCCATTCATAATAAAAAGTCTCTAGAATTTCTTGTCTCAGTGAGTGGCACCACAGTCCACCCAAGTATCCCAGCAATACCCTATATGTTGTCCTTCCCTCTGCCCTACCTCTATTTACCTACATCTAATTAATCAGCATAACCTGTGATACCTGCCTTACTTATATTTCTCAATTCTCCCCTCTCTTTCCATCTTCATTTCCATTGCCTTAGTTTAGGCATAACCACAGCTTACTGATCACTCTGACAACTTTCTGTCTCCCTATATTCATTCTGGCTCGCTTCACTTGGTTCTCCATATTACAGCCAGGTCTTTCTAAAGTGTAAATGATAAGAATAAACTCCGAATACTTTACATGACAAACATGGCTTTGTAAGAGTCCCAACAGGAAATTCATGACATACTCAAACTGGGAAACTGAGAATATAATGAAGGAAAACTAATTTCAAAGGAGTGGGCAGAATTTAGAGTAACAGTGGGGTTACAAACTGCCTCTTCGTGGCCAGGACTTAGGGGTTTCCTGGGATTCAGGACTTCCCGTGTTATAATCCAGAGGTCCCAACCAAATCCTGGATGAGTCACTCACACTCAATCACACCAGGATGTTAGGGCATGAGAAAGTAGTGGTTACCAGAACCCAGAGAGGAAAGGTGTTGGGAGACCACAAGAGCTGTGGTATTTGGAAGGGGAACAACACCCAACTGACAGACACCCAGCACGAAGGAAGCCACAAAAACAGAGACCCAAAGCTCCTGCTCATCAGGCTTTCCCATCTCCGCCTCCCATTGACCTAACCAAGAGGAAAGGGCAGGGGAGATTATCTGATGTTGTCATATCAATCAGTGTAGGGGAGGCCAAAGAGAGGAAAATAGAAAGATGGCAGCAGAAGGACTCAGTCTGACATTTCTGGCTTTGAAGATAAAGGGAGAGGCCACAATCCAAGGAAGACAGGTGGTCTCTAAAAAGCTGGAAAAGTCAAGAAAATGAATTCTCTCCTGGAGCTTCCAGAACACAACCCTGCCGACACCTTGATTTTAGTTCAGTGAGACTCATTTCAGGCTTCTGATCTTGAGAACTATAAGAAAATAAATGTGTATTGCTTTAAGCCATGATAATTGTAGTAATTTGCTACAGCAAGGATGGAGACTAACCCAGAAGGAAACTTAGAGGGCCATCTGGGCCAACATCTCAGCCAATACATAAGTTGAACCAGGGCTTAGACTGTTGTGGGAAGTGACTTCACTCTGCTGTTAGTGTGGAGTTTGTGAAGGTCTTTGACCTGGGAAGTGACACGGTCAGAGCATTGCTTCAGGAAGAATTATTCAGCTCCCTCTCACCTCAGGAATAGGTGAGATGGAAAGCAAGAATGACTGAATGAAAGATACAATAAGTCAGAAAGCTACTATGAAAGTCTGGTTAAGAAGTATAGGTTTAGGGGTGCCTGGTGGCTCAGTTGGTTGAGCATCCAACTGTTGATTTTGGCTCCGGTCATTATCTCGCAGTTTGTGATACAGAGCCCCGTATCAGACTCTGGGCTGTCAGCACTTGGGACTCTCTCTCTCCCTCTTTCTGCATGTCTCTCTTTCTCTCTCTCTCTCTCAAAATAAATAAATAAACTTAAAAAAAAAGATGTGTGGGTGTAAAATGGAGTGGAGCCAGTAGACAAGGGTAGGAAGACAAATCTGGCAGAGATGTTGTCATCATGTACAGAATGAGACTGCAGGGAGTAAGAGTATACCTGGAGCCAGAGTGCTTGGAAAAGGTAAAGAATCCAAAAGAATCTGGCCATAGGGCAAATAGTATCTGTGACAAAGTGTTATAGAAAATTTCAAAAATTTTTTGACCATTTGAACAAAGAATTGATTTAAATGGTTCCATGGTGTTTCATATCCACCAGGCTAACAAACTCCCATCTTAAAAAGATCAGCAATGACATCACTTGTTACCACATCTAATGAATATTAGGTATTTTGTCCTCACCTCACTCTCACTCTTAGCTGAGCCACATTCTCCTCATTGAAAAATCACACTCTCCTAGGTTTCTCCTGCTCAGTCTCTTTTGAGGGCTCCTCCTCCTTCTTCCTTAATCTAAACGTCAGGGCTGATTCCCAGGGCTTTCTCTTGTCCATATTCTCCTCCTTCGTCTCATCTATTCCCACAACTTTATACCCTAACGCTGCCATCTCCTCATTTTACATCTCCATCCCAGAACTCTCTTCCAAACTTAAGCCTCCTCATATATTCAACTACTTAACTGGTAACTTACTTGAATATTGTAAAATCCATCTTAATTTTAAAATACCAAAATTAGAACACTTAATTCTCCACCACAGTCACAAAAAGCTCTGTTCCTCCACCAATCTCCCCATCCTATACTTCGTCCCCAGATGGTCAAGCCAGTGATTGGGACTCAAATTGATTCTTCCCCTAAATTCCTGTATCCAGTCCCAGAGCATTCCTGTGGACTATGCTTACAAAATATACCCTGGGTCTCTCTACTTTCGTCCATCTCTACAGCTAACACCATGGTCCAAGCCTAGTCTTTCATCTGGATGACTAAAATTGCCTTTTGACTAGTATTCCTGCTTTTACCTCAGTTCCCCTTAAGATTCAATATCAAAACAGCAAGAATGGTAATTTAAAATTGGATTCTGCTATTTTCCTATTAAAAATACTTTACTGGCTTTGATATTTTAGATCCTGTCATCCCCTGATTAAAATATTTCAGATGCTTCCTGTGCCATTTAAAATTAAATACTACAATGTGATCTGGTCTCTGTGTTTCTTTCCTGCTTCATCTCACATTTCCACTGCTCATTTTGCTTAATCACACAGGATTTGACATTTCCTAGACATCTGACCTTGGAATGGATACCTTTAATCCTGGCTTCTCTCCTAGCTGGCTTCTTCTTTTTTAGGTCTCAGCCTAAGTATCATGTCCTTAAAGAAGTCTTCCCTTAACACTCTATCTGTTGCTCCTCACCCTGTTTTTATTTATGGAAATATTTCTTTGCCAGCACTTTTTTGTTCCCCCCACTAGAAAGTAAGCTTCTTGTGGACAAGTATCATATGTCCTATTCACCACTGCATCTCCAGTACCCAACAGTGCCTGATTCACATTTGGTGCTGAATAAAGGTTTCACAAGCGAGTAAATAAATGAAACACAGGGCTACTACATCTCATTTTACTTTTGCTCCTAACAATTTGATTATCTGAGGTCATTTAAAGTATCATCACTTTGACATAACCAAATCTTAGGATAGCCAAAAACAAATTTGCATTCAGGAGGAAAAACTGACACTTTTTTCCTCATGTTGAACTGATCAGTTTAAACAAGGCTAAAATATGATAGAGGATGGCTCAGAATAGGCAAGACTATAACAGATCTTTCCAAAGTCATAACGTCTCTATTGCAAATGACAATGCAGATAGTTTTACTGTGATATTTTTCAAACTGTTTTATAGGCAGTCCTTTTCCTCAACTGCCCTTTTTAATGTTTGGTAGATGCAGGAAGACTAAACTACTGGCAACCATTTCTTGAAACTAGGCAGTTTTACTTGATTTTTTAAAATTATTTTTCTCCCTATTTGAAGACTTTTATTTTAGCATCTTAAAAGAAGATCCAATTTGGATGGTGCTTTTTGGCCTGATTTCTTCATTATTCAGTTAAGCTAACTGGATGTGTTAAATGTGTGAATATTTTGAGAGGATGCAAGCTGACACTCTTGTTTCTAGGAAATTTGTTCTTTATAGTCTGCATAGTTTATCATCTTTTGTCAAAGCTAATTGAGATTAATGATCTGACATTATAGATGCTATTGTTTAATAAAACATGGCTTCTATTAAATACTATTTAGTTATAATTCTGACAATCAAAGTAATAGACACTCATTTTAGAAAATTTGGAAAAGATTTTTTAAAAAGAAAAATTTAACCATCTATAAAATTTCAACTAGAAATAACCCTTTGCTTTTTATGTATCCTTCCAAGGTTTTCATATACATATGTCATTCAACATTGATTGAACACTTATTATGTTTCTAAAAGAAGTCTAGATGCTGCTGACCAAGACAGATAAGGTCCATACATTCAGGTACTTTACTTTCTAGGCAACACATGAGAACACTAACAAATAAGATGATTTCCATTAGTGATGACAGCTATGAAGAACATAAAACAAGTAATGTGATGGAGTAAAGGTCATAAAGGGAGAGACAGTGAGGGTTGGCAACTTCAGAGAAGGTTCACAGGGAAGACCTTTCTAAGAGTATATTTGATCTGCGACCTAAAGAACTAGGAAAGACCAGTCATGGGAAGGTGTACAGGAAGGACATTCCAAACAGAGGGCACAGCGCATGCAAAGGAAGAGTCTTACTGTTTCTAGTAACTGACACAGGTAAGTGTGGCTAAGACTAGAATATAAAAAGGCACAGGCAGGGATCTCTCATATATGCTATGCATTTTGACCAGCTTCATGCATACTTTTTCATTCATGATATTTTTAACCCAGAGAATTTAAATTTTTTGTTGTCAAATCCATCAGTTTTTCTCTTGTCATTTCTTCCATTAGAAAGTCCTTTACCCTAACCTTCAATTAGAAAGATAATCACCTATATCTTCTTCAAGCACTTCTATTGTTTCACTAATACATTCACAGTTTATTATGACATATGATGGAGATTTAAGTGGTGTTTCTCCCTAAGTAAATAATTCATGTCTGAGTATAACTTTTTTAATAATCTTTTTTTCCTGCTAATTTTGATGGCACCATTATCATATCCTTATTTCTTATTCTGAAGACTAATGAAGAGAAGAGTAATGTGAGTGGAGTGACCTAAACAGTCTTTTAGGATATTTATTCTGGCAATGGTTTAAAGAAAGAATTAAATGGTCAAGAGCCTGAAAGGTGGAAAACCAGTTGGAAAGCCGCAGTCATCACTCAGACACAAAATGCCAAATGGCTTGAATTAGGGCCGTGACACTAAGAATGGAAGAGAAAGTCAATGGGTAAGGAAAACACTGAAGATATTAAGCAAGCAAAACTCATAAAATGACTGGATGTGTGGCTGAAAAAATAAGGAGAGAGAATCCAAGATGATTCTGAGTATAACTCATAGTATAATTCCTCCCTATCTTGACTCATGTGCTTCTTCAAACTTAAACAATCATGCTTACTTATTATTCAAAACGCAAATTAAATATTGGAGCAAGGCAAAATCCAGCAGGCTTTTATTGTAGCACATGAGAAACAAAAATTGAGGAGCCAAATCTACAAATTGAGTCCTGATCCTATCCATCTCATATCCCTATCCCAAAACATTGCTTATCTGGAATTTACCCTCAATGGGCTGAATTACACTCATTTCACCTCCAGCTTCCCAAATCTTGACTTCTGCTTCTTTTTCCTTCAGGGCAACCATTGTGGCTTCCGCCTCTCCCTCATGCTGGATTAGTCTCACCAACAGCAGGAATTGGTGACCCTTAGGGCTGTGATAATTACTCAGATGGCTATGAGTCACTCCTCAACAAACTTGATCCAAGTCTTTCTTATTCTCCAAAATAGCCTCCATGGTGCCCTAGTGAATGTCTCTCTGTAGAAATTCTTCCAACCCAATCACTTAGGTAGAACAATTCTCCCAGGTATTCTTCCTGGTGTTTTCAGAGGTAAGGGAAGCCATCCATCCTCCCTTATGCCAGTCAATTTTTCTAGATAATCAAAATTTACAAAAGATCTGAACATAAATATGAAAATGATATGCTACCGTGGCACTATAATACATAGGGTTATGAAAGTATTTATCATGTTTACCTTAAGAATATTAAGACAGAAAGGAGACTGGTGGTTGCCAGGGAATTGACTACTCAGTGGATAGGAGGTTTTCATTTTATGTAAAATTCTGGAACTAGATAGTGGTGATGGTCGCACAACAGTGTGAATGTAGGTAATGCCACTGAACTGTACACTTCGAAATGGTTAAAGTGGTAAATTTTATGTCTGTGTATTTTATCACAAATTTTTAAAGTATGTTTGCTTATTTTATTGTTGAGGATGCCTTTACCAGTTTCAAGATGCCCTCTCTATAAATACCATGGGAGAAATGTCTGACTATATTACTAATATTCTCAATTGCAAAGTGGATCATGTCTCCCTTTAACACTGGCCAACAGGAAGCTTTGATCCAACTTTGGCCCTTCCCTGGCAAGTGCATAGGATTTCACAGCTTGTCTTTTTGCACTAATTGCAGGCTCCACTGTACTTTCCTATCTTTATTTTTCCTTTGCTTCATTTTTCATTCCTACTTTCAATTTATTTTATCTTGCTACAATATATAAATCTTTGTAAGATACCTTAAATCATTTTAAGAATCTGGCAGAATATAAATAACCTAAACATTGAAGTATGACTAGATAAGGTGTTTGCTTATTTTGTCTCTCATAATGTGGTTTCTTTTCTTGATATAAACTCCAAAATGGTCCTTGCATTGAGATCTCTGAGAAATTCTACTAGACTTGAGACAAATTTTTATTAGATAATTAGCTTCCTCATAGTGAATTTCTTTTTCCTGACTTTATTCACACCTGGTATTTTTCTTTGGCTAACTGAACACTAACTGTCAAGCACCGTATTACAAATGCAGTGATAATGATGAAATGTCCTTAACTCTGAGTAACAGCCACTGTTGAAAAAACAAATCACACTTCCTTTCTGTCATGTTTTTACTGCTTTCCATGATTACAAGGAAAAAGAAGCTTAGCAGTGCCTTTTTGTCCAAAGTGCAAAAAAACTGGTATATTTTTAGAAAAAAATAATAGACTACTATGATGTACATTTTTCTTGTATTGTGGTAAATTGTAGAGAACATAAATAATTCCTCAAAGCAATGACACAGACTTTTTTTTTTTTTTTTTGAAAGAGAGAAGGAGTCCCATAAAACCCAGATTGGCTACAATGGCAGAGAATATATTAAAATGAAAATTTCCACAGTTGATGGAACAAAGACTGAATAAATGGACATTTAAAATATGGCTTGGAGATTAGACTGGTCATCAAAGCTTATTGCTGACTAATATGGTGGCAACAGTAATGAGTTTATCTATTTGCTCAACAAATGCAGGCTCCATCTGAAAGTCTCCAATGTCAGTCACTGAGACCCACTGTGAACCCTAAGAATTTGGCGCAAAGAAGGCAGAAAAAGTGCAAAAAAAAAAAAAAAAAAGAGGACCAGAACCACATGCATAGACTTTAATCCCTACCTTTAAGATGTTTAACTAATCTCTTCTGAATTCTCTCTTGAACCAGAAAGGTAGTGATTTAAAGATTAATGTCAGATGCATTACCAAGTATTATCTTATGTTGAAAGAGCATCAAGATTTATAACTATCAAAAAACGAGTTGTTATTGCTTTGGAAGATGTTGCTTTTCTGGTACAAACATGTTCTCATTTGAAGCTCACAACAACCATATTTAAGCAAATGAGGAAACATTCTCTGAGAGGCAAAGTAGTTTCTCAACAGTTACACAGAGAGTAAATGGCAAGATCAGGATTCAAAACAGGATCTGTTTGGGTTCAGCACCAGGGATTATCACCATTACACCACAACGCCTCGCAGCCTCACTCAGCAACACTGACAAAATGCTCTCACACACTTCTGAGAAACACAAAGAAAATGCTGCTGCAGCAAAATTTAACAGTTCAAAGATGCTGTGATTTTCATTAAATCACCTGGATTGTGAGTGCAGGAAGCAAAATATAACCTGGGTTTCCCAGCACTCAGTCCAGAACTTAGGCACTGCAGCACATGCATAAGCGTGCACCTATGCACATGTATATACATATACACACACACAAATACACATATGCATGCACACACAGAGAGAAACGGGAGATCGACTTTACAACTGCATATTACTGACAATGCCAGAGAAGACATGCATCACCTTACGCTGAAGAAGCTGTGAAAGCAGAAAAATCAATCTACCATTCTAATAAAAAATGTGAGAAACTGAGAAGATGAGCTATGGTGCAATCACTTTGGGCAGACCTGGCTGTTCTGCTATTAATCATTTCTCTACTGTGCAGTCAGCAGAACTTTATTTAAGTCTATTCGGTGCTTTGTTGGGTCCACTTTAGAGGCACTGTGACCAAGCGGGATGAGATTATAAAACCATCATTGTATCCTAAGGATTGGGAACTGTGCTCATAATTGCAGTCTTCAAGTAGAAAAGATTAATCCCAAAAAAAGACCATCATTTTCCACAAGACCGGAATATCAAAATTTCCTGACATGACAACTTACATTCTAGCAATTATAAACCTCAGATTGAAGATAAAATCTTATACTGTATCTGGAATTATTCTTCAATTACTACCTTTCTGTTTTAAAAAAACAGTTCAAATAAGATTAGATTAATCCCTTACAACTAGGGTCTTAAGTTTCCTTATAGGTCTGGTTATTTAGTTTTGTCTTCTGCATTCAAACTAATTTGGGGATGTCAGTGACTGCCTGAGAGGCCTCAGACTGTTCCCTCCTGGTGTCTGATTCTATTAGTTACTGAGTTACCTAGAGAGAACAGGGAGCGTTTTTTACCAAGCCTCTTAAATTGACATACATGGGCCAACTGAATACCTAAAACATCCAAGATCTTGAAGAAATGGCCTATATATTGGAAGACACTAAAAAAATAATGCTTTCAATGACCCATCACCACTAATCCCTCAGCAGTACACTCTCCAGGTCCAAGCATCCTCCGTGGGAATGGATGTAGGTATGGTGCATTCCATGTTGATGACCATTCTTGAAACAAGCTTGACTGCCATTAGGTTCCCAACATCAAGAGCCTGTACAAGGCAGCGGTGTTAAGTCTCAGCATCATCCCAGAGAGCATGAATAGGGTCCCTTTTCTAAATACCATATTCCCTTCTGAGATAGTGCCACCTGAAGCAAGGGTGTTCTTTGTAGTAGATCAATTGTTTTCTATTGCTTAGTGAAGGAAAAACCCCAAACAAAAACAAAAGGATGCATTTGCTAAGGAGTCTTCTTACTTTCATTCCAATACTAAGCATCTTTAACTCTTTATGACTCCCTCCCCTTACACTCTGCCCCAAGGATGAGATAATCATAACAATACTTCATAAGACATTTTGTATCCTACAAGTTTGCTATCCTGACACTTCAGTGGTCCTGGCTGTGGGTTTTGCTGGCCTCTGCACATTTGCATGCTGTGCTATCCTACCCTGAGTCCGGCCTTCCTCATGCCTCCCCAGAAGGCTCCTCTTTCCAACCTGTTACCTGCTTTCTCCTCAACTGCGGCACCAAAAAGACCTCATGACCCTCTAAGGCCCTCAGTGGCCTCACCTTTGGCAAAATCATCCCAGGAAAAGACCTCAGTAACCAAACTCCAGGTCCCGTAAGAGGCCCATCCTTGCCCACTGGCCACAAAATCTAAGACTTCATTGGTCCTAGGTCCTTCTCATTTTTCACTGTCAAATCCACCAACAAGTCTAGTCTCAGGACCAGTAGTGTCAGCAAGCTAACTATTAAATATTCTTGACCTAAAAACACTTATACCATTAAGATGAATGCATTTCCATATCAGCATTTTCTAAGTCTGTTGGGCAATATTCAGGTCCTTAAGCATGCAGACAAATGCTGTTTATCTCAGTCCTACTGTTTGGGGGTATGAATAAATTTATTTGGGATTAAAAAGTGAGAAAGATTATTCTCTAAAAAGGTATCTTTTTCTCTATAGCTTTCTCCTTTTCCCCCTTGTTTCAGAGTGTCTATTTATCAAGTGTAGTATACCCAGCTAAAATTATAACTTCCTATTTAGAACAGGTGAATGGGGCTTAAAAAGAATATTTTCACATAAATTAAATTTTCTGCGGGAGCACCTGGGTGGGTCAGTCGATTAAGCATCCAACTTCAGCTCAGGTCATGACATCACGATTCGTGAGTTCAAGCCCTGCATCAGGCTCTCTGCTGGATGCATGGATCCCACTTTAGATCCTCTGGCCCCATCTCTCTCCCTGTCCCTCCCCTACTCTCTCTCAAAAATAAATAAAAACATAAAAAAATCTTCTGATTCCTTTCATCAGCCCTTTCGAAGATATGAATTACACATGCATAGACCAAACGATGAGTTTCTAACAATACAGTCATCAATTTTATATAGATTAGTAAAAGCATATTCATTCAGATCCCATTAATTTGATATTTCTCATGAAGTAGGTTTAGCTGTATTCTGTGAAAAACTGTATTCTGTGAAAAATTGCTGTCCTAAGCAAATGAAGACAAAGTAAGAAGTGGGCTTTATATGGCATCAATCTTTAATCTCTTCTAACTACATTTTTCTCAAGAATTCTAGAAATATCAATATATACATGTCACAAAACTCTTCATTCACCAAATCACTGTTATTTTGTTTGTGCCAAATATCTACCATCAAGGAATTTACAATCTGGTAACTACAAACTACAAATTTCCCTAGGTAGAAATCATTCTTATGGTTGGATTTTTAAATTATCTAATACTTCTGTATGTAAGAAAATCACTATACATAAGTTGTGCAACATAACAATAAATACCCTATGACTTTATGACTTAGCCTCAGAACTAGATCATCCCAATATCTCTGTATTAACCTATATGTACCTTTCTTATCTCCCCTCATCTGTTTCTTCCCACACCCCCGCCAGAACTAACCACTATCCTGAAACTTGTATTTATCATTCTTTTGCTTTCCTTATAGTATTGCTCCATATATATGTATTCTTAAATATTAAATTAAGTTTTGCTACTTCATAAACATTTTAATTTTTTTTACATTTATTTATTTTTGAGAGACAGAGCATGAACAGGGGAGGGACAGAGAGAGAGGGAGACACAGAATCTGAAGCAGTCTCCAGGTTCTGAGCTAGCTGTCAGTACAGAGCCCAACACTGGGCTCGAACCCACGAACCATGAGATCATGACCTGAGCCGAAGTTGGATGCTCAACTGACTGCGCCACCCAGGCGCCCCATTCATAAACATTTTAAAAATCAAGTTGCATGGACTCTTTTGTGACCTGCTCTTTTTCATTCAATATTATGTTTTTAAGATTCATCCATCCTACAGCTGTGTAGTTATGATTTGTTCATCTTCATTACCATATAATATTCCATTTGTTAATCTTGTCCCATGGTGATGGACATTTGGCTGTTTCCAATAATTTTCTATTACAAGTAACAGTGCTGACACTGCTATGAATATCCTTGCATGTATATGGTGTTTATACACAAGAGTTTCTCTAAAATATACCTAGGAAAGTGCTGGAGTATATTCAAGTTTTATAGTAAAATGCTAGAGATCGTTTCAAAAATGGCTGTACCAATTTATACATTCCTCAGCAAGGTATAATTTTCCATTGATCCATATCCACTCCAACAGTTGACATTGGCAGATACGTCTTTTAAATTTTGCCAATTTAGTGAATATGTAATGTAATACCTTTGTGGTTTTAACTCATTTCCTTGATCATCAATAAAATTGAGTACATTATTATATGTTTCCTGGCGATTTGGATTTCCTTTATAAATGTCTATCCAAGCCTTTTGTTCATTTTACATCATCTTGCCTTTTTCTTATTGATTTGTAGGTATTATTGATAAAATCTTACTGATTTGCAGGTAGCAGTTCTGTATCAGTTACATATGTTGCAAATTACATCTCCTGATTTGTGATTTGTCTTTTCATCCTCTTTATGGTGACTTTTGTTGAATCAGAGTTCTTCCTCTTAATGTAATTGAATTACTGGTCTTTTCTTTCATGGTTAATGCTCTTTATGTTTTAAGAAATCATACCTCTGAAGTAAAAGAGATAATAAATCATGCCTTTGATCTATTATTTGTCCTTAAAAATTATATCATTAAATTTCCTTGAAAGTATTCTACAATTTTAATCAGTATTTGGGATTCATAGGACCACCTGTATCACAATCACCTAAGTAATTTTAAAATCCTAACTCACAGGTGGATGGGTGGTGGGTTAAATAGGTGATGTGGTTTAAGGAGTGCACCTTCTGTGATGAGCACCAGGTGATGTATGGACTCACTGAATCACTATACTGTACACCTGAAACTAATATTACTGTATGTTAAGTGGAATTTAAATAAAAACATTTAAAAAATAAAATGCTAACTTACAGTCCTCACTTTTTTCAACAAACATTTATTATATAATTTTTATATGACAAGTCTGTTCTAAGCCTGACAATACAGAAATAGACAAAACAAACAAAATACCTCTGATACTCTGTGGTTTACATGTATGGAAGAGAAAGAAAATAAGCAATAAGTGGGTAAAATTCATAGTATGCCTTCTTCTTATTTGTCTTCCTCCTTTTGTTTGTCTAATCTGGGACCCCTAACCTTTTATGCTACGGCAATGACATCCTTGCAGATGTTATCAGAAAAGTGAAGCTATGACATATGTTTAGCCTTGAATATTTAATTCTAGGGAGAGCTGCTAGCATAGGACAATTAACTAGGATGCTAGTGAGTCGTGAACACTCACTTCTTCTAACATACAGAGCGAACTGTTTCAAGTTGAGTATTTCTCTAAACTTAGCAGAAGCACACCATCTTGACTGATGTATCAACACCTGATCATACTAATATATGCACCAAGGCCCTTGCTTTTATTTAAAAATAGTAAACTTTTTTTTCTTTGAAAAATTGTATTGCTTCAATGGCAAATTTAGATCTTACATTTTGGATTCACAATAAAATATTAAACTATATTATCTTTGGTTAACTATGGAAACTGCACTTTGGGAAAGCTCAAAGTTGGAATCAAGATAGAAGAAGAGATTTCACATCTAATCTTGCTTAAAGGTTCTGTGCAAATTTTCCATTTGCAATATGAATATTTATTTATTTGAGAGAGAGAGAGAGACAGTAGGGGAGGGGAAGAGAGAGAGGGAGAGAGAATGCCAAGCAGGCTCTGCATGGTCAACAAGGAGCCCAACACAGGGCTCAATCCCATGAACCCTGAGACCATGACCTGAGCCGAAACCAAGAGTCGGATGCTCAACCAACTGAACCACCCGGGCAATCCTGCCTGTTTACAGTTTAGCCCCCAAACCCTTTATGTGCTCACTTGCATCTCAGGGGACAACAGCCTGAGAACCAGATTTCCCCAAATCTGTACAACAGTTCTGAGTTAGAGAATACCAATGAGAGGCATCATGCATGATTCAAAGGTAGGAGAGAGGAAAACCTATTCATTGCTCCCCAGCTACAGCAGACATGGGACCCTGCAGATGTGGGATTCTGCAAGCACCTCTATACATGTCTTCATGCATTTCCTAACTTGGTGCTGCAGGTTTGTGAAGTTGCTACAACTTACTGATTTCCTGAAAGCTGGTAGTGAACCTGAGATCTAGCAATGGCCTTCCTTGACCTTCTATACTCCCAGTCCTTCTGATGATTGTAAAAGTACCTAATTACCTATATTAAATCCCTCTCTTGCTTGAAATACCTGGGGTAGTTTCTGTTTTGTAAACTAAATCCTGAGTAATACAGCATCCCATTCCATTTTCTTTTGCTTTTCTTGTTTTCTAAATCCCCAAATCATGATTAATTTGATTGATAGCCTCCAAACACAGAAGACACTCCCCTCTCCCCACCCAGATTACTGAACCGGAGACCTGAAACCCAAGAAAAATCTAACCTTTAAGTTAATTTACTGGGAGCCCAACAGATCCTTTGAGCCATAGGAAAAACAAACATCAACATGAGACATTGTATTTCACTTCATTAGTATTATGGCCATAAAAATTTCACAATATGAGGAACTTCTATTTATTAATATGTATGTGCAAGTACGAAAATGGTTTTTGTGAATTATGTATTTTGAACATCTGATCAGGTAATTGAATCTGCTAAACTTTAAAGGTCATATCACTACTAAAGGCCAATTTACTGAACATTCAAAATATGCCTTACAATTTAGCATCTGTGGTAGTTTGCTAGGGATGCCAGAACAAAGTACCACAAACTGAGTGACTTAACCAGCAGAAATTTATTGTCTCACAGAAGTCTGAGATCAAGGTGTCAGCAGGGCCATGTTCCCTCTGATGGGAGCGTGAAGGCACTGGGAAAAGATGTGCTCTTGGCCTCTCTCCTAACTTCTGCTGGTTTACTGGCAACCTTTGTTGTTACTTGGCTTGTGAGTTATTACCCCAATCTCTGCCTTATCTTCACGGGGTGCTTTTCCTGGTATGTGTCTCTGTGAGCAAATTTCCCCTTATTTTAAGAACACCAGTCATATTGGATTAAAACCCACCTTAATTACCACATTTTAGCTTGAATACCCCTGTAAAGACCCTATCTCCAAATAAAGTTACATTCTCAGGTACGAGCAGTCAGAACTCTAACATATATTTGGGAGGGACACAATTCATACCAGCGTCCTTTAGAATTGTCTCTCACTAACATATGTCCTCAAGTCAAAACGTCAAGAATACATCGCAAGCCACATTCTGAATCTAATAAAATCCTAACAATTAAATATAAGTAGAGTATAGTCCTTAAGTTTTCTTCCCATATGTCACTCAGATGAAAAGAGTGCCTGCCAACTCAAGATGACCTTGATCTTTTTTATTTCATACCGTACATTTAAATCTTTAATTATAAAAATAATATATGACTGTAAAAATTCAAGCCATTTAGTAGTGAACAAACCAAGTATCTTTTCCAGCCTCCTCTCCTCCTGACCTCAAGTCCCATGTCACAGAGAGGTTTCATTCAGAGTACATTCTTCCAGGTCTTTTTAATACATGCACATATAAACATTTTTCTCTTTTTTGCTTACCTGAATTTCCTAACATGTCTGGATGAACACATATACAGCTTACCTAAAACAGAAAAAATAGAAGCTTTAAAAAATGAAACGGAAATTTTATTCCAAGTTATCTTAAGTGTATCTCTAGTATTTTAGGGGAAAAGCAGAACAGAAATATCTTTAGTGGGGAAAAAGGCAACTTACTAGTTTGCAAAATGCAATAGAAATACCTCTTAAGTTCATTATTAGTTCAGTTTTTATGCAATTGGGAAGGAACCAACTAGTGCAGTTTCTGGCACACAGTAGCTGCTCAATAAATATTAATTAATTAATAAGACAAAAAGTATTCTCCAGGAAACATCTTTTTGGGGCTGGAAAGTCTGGATTAGGACTCTGAGGGGGCACAGGTGGTGTTGTCATTGCTTCTTCCAATGAACAGTTGGGAGTTTCAAAGAGAAAGGAGGCTATGGGAGGTTAAAGGCTGGCTATGCAGATGGTGTTAAAGAAAGAAATTCAGATTTCTGGACTGCAATCTAAAAAGCTAAAATGATAAGCTCTGGGCTAGAAATGCAGCACATGTTAATAGTGCAGGGAAGCATATGTTAGTACAAAAATGAACTACTAATCTGAGTAAAAGGTCCTGAAAATGGAGATCTAGACACTGGCTGAAGCTTTGCCTCAATTAAGTATAATTAAACCTAATCACTGAGTCACTGTCATCCAAGTCACTTTTTAAATGATAACACAATGTCCACAAGCCCTTCTAATCTTAATATTCAACATATCTATAAAAGAGAGAGAAAAATTTTAAAGTGACCACCAACTAGGAAACCTAGCAGGCATGACATGGAAGGAATTACAATAATGCCCAAGTTACCCAGGGGTGTCCACGAGACAACATTAACAATATCTTCACAAATAATAGTCATAATTCCAGACTATGACTGGAATACCAACATGTAGAGTGTGGGTAGAGAATAAAGAAATCGATATTCTTTTTAAAAAGACAAAGGCAACATTATGGTTGTCCTCAGACTTGGTAGGCAGCTGCACAGAAATGGAATATTGTGGTTTACATGAATGAAGAAGAGGCAGAATTTTATTTAGTGTAAATAAGACCTACATTTGCTCAGAGATTCTTAAATGTGAGGATAAAAACACCCAGAAGAATACAGGGGTAAGAATAAGAGAAGAAACCAACTCTAATAATTCATTTGTTCATTCATTCCTTCAACCTAGAAGATATTCAAAACATTTAACAACTGGTATGGTACAACCAATCAGAATGCACACTTTGCCCAATCAGAAGAGATACCAGCAGTAAACAAATGGTATAAAGGCATGAGGCACCTGGTGCACATATGCTGGCCACCTACCATCTCCCCATTCAGCAACTGAATAAATACAAAAGAACAGTGGTGTGTGTATATAAAAACTTAAGGGACACTTTTAATCACATATACTCCCACCTTACATGACACCTTTGGTCCAAATTATTGTTAATGAAATTATAAGGCCACATATTTTCTATTTCAATAAAAAGTTTTTAAATTTGCATTTAAAAACTCATTCTATATAAATATATAGCTTAATCCTATATTTTACTGGTTTCGAATATCTTTTAAACTATGTTTTGCTCATTCTTGGGTTGCTGAAGCATCCAATAGTGTTAAGTGTCTCTCCATACTTTGCATATATGAGAATGTGTTTCTCTTGCTTTTACATATGAAATCTAACTTAAATTGGTATTAAATTAAATAGGTACGTCTTAAAAGTTACCTCATAGAAATTTGAAATCAATGCCCCATTGTTCTCCAGCACTTAACATTTCCTAAGAATTCTAAGCCAACCAGAAATTCACTCCTTTGCAGGAAAACATTATATGCATTGAGATGTTTTTCTTCATCTGAGTATATTGTGCCAGTATATATTCAGGTGTGATTTTTTTTAATTTTTTTATTCTCTTTTTTCATTTTTATAGATTCCCTTCAGGAAACATTTCTGCTTTTATGTCTCTATTATTGCTTGTATTTCTACTTCTCTGTCTATCCTTACACTATTATTTTCTTTTTCAAAAGATCTATAACTCTTACTAACAGTTTTCTGAAATATATTTTACATATGTGTGTATATATATACATATATATACATAATATATATACATATAATTTTTAGCCCCATAACTTACATATGCACATAATTTTTAGCCTCTGCCTCTGAATCAGGTTATTTCTTTTCTTCCTTTCTCTGGCTCTGCCACAATTTCTCTACTGGTTTCATGTTGTGTGACAGATGCTGCTGAGGTGGTTGGTGCTGTTGTTTTCATCGTCAAAAGAGGAGCAGGCTGATCAGACATCATGTTTGTCAACAGACAGCTTTTTATGGTTCTCTTTGACTTTGTTAAGGATACATTTGTGTGATGATCAAATCCCCTCTCGGGATCTAAAATGAAGAGCAGGTTGATGTACCCAGTCATCGCTGGCAAGTGGTATATTCGGGATAAAAACACGGTTCTTTTGACTTCATATTTTTTCTCAATGCTACAGTGGAAGAGTCAGATGTACTCAGATATGATAGATGAAGCAGTGATGGTGATATTTACAAATGTCTGTCTGTATAAGTGTATATGTAAATAATTTATATAATTCATGACAACGGTCTATTCTATAACTACTATTCTGTAACAAAAGAGGATTCAAAATAACACTAAAAACAAACATGACATAGTAAAATAGATTGTTACTGGGATAGTATAAGCAGAAAGCTCAGTTCAGCCTATCTAGAGTAATCCGAAGGGCACTATACACTGAAAGAAAGTGAAAGACTTCTTTCATATCCATAACATATGCTTAATAATCCTCCTCCCTTTGGCTTTCTTATTTGCCCTAAAAGAGCCTGTAGAGTTATGTAATTGCAAAATGAAATGCAGCATGAAGAGTGAGTTTCCATTTTATGCTATCCACTGATTAAGTGATCCAGTTTACAGCAATGTCAACAGTCATTAAGAAAAGTCAGAGATTAGACACTGTATAAAAACAGACTAGGCAAATGAATAAGTAGCTTAAATAGCTTTTCGAACTTGCTGATACTTAATAATGAGATTTTATAATGAAATTAAAAACGAATTCACCTGTAAATAATGATATTAGTAATGCACAAAAGTATGGCACTGCCATGCATTTCCTGTATGCCTTCAATGGCCCTTCTTTGGCAAGTCCTTTATATTACATATATTTACCACCTTGACTCTGGGGATCACTGTCATATAGGATCACTCTGAACTCTTCAACTTTATGGAGAAAAGTCTGTAAGCCACTCATATGATACCATAGCCCTGCTTACCAGCGCCTCACTAAATATTTAATAAGCAACAAACTGTTAAAAAGCCATTTACCATGACCTCAGAATCCCTTTAGAAGTTTAAAATCAAGTTTAAATACAAGTTTCTCTCATTTAACTGTAGAAAGATAACTGCATTTTTTATATGATTCAGTTACCTAACAATCCATCAATAATTTGTTTCTCAATTCTTTTTTTTATCAGGGAGGAGGGGAACAGAGGGAGGGAGGGAGGGGGAGAGAGAGAGAGGGAGAGAGAGAGAGAGAGAGAGAGAGAGAGAGAGATTTCTAAGCAGGCTCCATGCTCAGGGTGGAGCCCAACGCAGGGCTCAATCCCACAATCCTGGGATCCTGACCTGAGCCGAAATCAAGGAGTGGGATGCTAAACCAACTGAGCCATCCAGGTGCCCCATTTGCTTTTCAATTCTAAGCAGATTATTTAGTTTATGCTTTTTCATTTTGAATAAAAACAAAATAATTCAAAGAAATCACCCCCTGCCAATATTATGTAGGCAAAAATCACTTGGATTCAGATCCATTGATTTTTTAAATTATTTTTAGTAATTTTTTTATTTGTATATAGTTGACACGCAATGTTGTATTAGCATGTTAGATTAGTTTCAGATGTACAACTCTATGTGTTATGCTGTACCCCCGACAAGTGTAGCTACCAGCTGCCACCATATAACACTATTACAGTATCACTGACTATATTCCCTATGCTGTGCCTTTCATTCCTGTGACTTATTCATTCCATAACTGGAAGTCTGTATCTCTCACTTCACCTATTTTGCCCATCCCCTACTACCCTCCCTCTACTCCCGTCTGAG
This sequence comes from Cryptoprocta ferox, assembly GCA_028646485.1. Classification (NCBI taxonomy): domain Eukaryota; kingdom Metazoa; phylum Chordata; class Mammalia; order Carnivora; family Eupleridae; genus Cryptoprocta; species Cryptoprocta ferox. Next base: position 29,657,383 of record CM053568.1, read on the forward strand.
AACCATCAGTTTGTTCTCTGATTTTACAGGTCTGATTCTTTTTGTTTGTTCATTTGTTTTATTTTTTATACTCCACATATAAGTGAAATTATACGGCACTTGCCTTTCTCTGTGTGATTTATTTCACTTAGCATAGTACCCTCTAGGTCAATCCACATTGTTGCAAATGGCAAAATCTCATTCTTTTTTATGACTGTATAGCATTCCTGTATATATATGTCTGTGTCTGTGTGTGTGCGTGCCTGCATGTGCCTGCGTGCACCACATCTGCTTTATCCATTTATCTATCAGTGGACACTTAGGCTGCTCCCGTATCTCAGCTATTGTAAATAATGCTGCATTAAACATAGGAGTGGGTATACCTTTTCGAATTAGTGTTTCGTTTTCTTTGAGTAAATAACCAGTAGAGGAATTATTGGATCATGTGGTAATTCCATTTTTGATTTTTTGAGGAAACTCCATACTGTTTTCCACAGTGGCTATACCAATTCACAGTCCCATTAACAGTGCACAAGAGTTCTTTTTTCTCCACATCCTCAACAACACTTATTTCTTTTGTTTTTTTTTTTTTTACTTTAGCCATTTTGACAGGCATAAGGTGATGTCTCATTGTGGTTTTGATTTCCATTTCTCTGATAATTAGCGATGTTAAGCATCTTTTCATGTGCCTGTTGGCCATCTTTATGTCTTCTTTGGAAAAATGTCTATCCAGGTCCTCTGCTCATTTTTTAATCAGATTATTTTGGGGTTTTTGGTGTTGAGTGGTATTAAGTCCTTTATATTTTTTTAACATTATCAGATATATCATTTACGATTACCTTCTTCCATTCAGTAGGCTTTTTGTTTTCTTGATGGTTTCCTTTGCTATAAAAAATTCCTCTTAAATCATGAAATGAAGGAAAGTTTCATAATCTAGCAATGTGAGAAAAGGGTCTGGGATTGTGGGAAATCTCAGCAGTTGTGTTTGATAACCACTTCTTTGTTGAGAAGTCATAGCCATTTTTCTGTATTTGACTTTCTGCTCCTTGAAATCAGTATGACTGAAGGACTCCTTCCTGACATTACTACCCATCATTTGGTTGGTGACCCCACCTTATTAGTGAGAAGTCATGCCAAGCAAAAGCCTGACACCTGCTGACTTCCTATTTGTATAACCATATTGCTCTTTGAGCGCCATCAGAGCCACTTCCAAGTATTATTGATTTATAGTGAGAAAAAGAAGTTCTAAGTGGCATGGCCCTCTCTACTGATTCTTCCTTTATCCATAAAATTTATTCAACTTACGAGGATTTTCACCTGAGGTGCAGTGAGTCCTTCTCACCTATAAATTCAGGTGGTTTTCCAGTGAGTAAAAAAAAATTTTAAGTAATTTATTTTCCATTTCTCATTAACTCTTTAAATGACACTTATTCATATTTTTGATATCTTCTCTATTTTCCTTTTCTATCATTTTTCTATCATTACATTTTCATATCTTTTTTTTCTATATTCCAAGAAAGCACTTTAAAATTGTGTTTTGCAGTTAACAATTCAGGCAACAACAAATATTGCCAAGGATGTGGAGAAAGAGGATCTCTTTTGCACTGCTGGTGGGAATGCAAACTGGTGCAGCCACTCTGGAAAATAGTATGGAGATTCCTCAAAAAATTAAAACTAGAACTACCCTACAACCCAGCAATTGCCCTACGAGGTATTTATCCAAGGGATACAGGTGTGCTGTTACGAAGGGGCACATGCACCCCAATGTTTATAGCAGCTCTATCAACATTGGCCAAAGTATGGAAAGAGCCCAAATGTCCACTGATGGATGAATGGATAAAGAAGATGTGGTATATATATATACAATGAAGTATTACTCAGCAATCAAAAAGAATGAAATTTTGCCATTTGCAACTACATGGATGAACTACAGAGTATTATACTAAGTGAAATTAGTCAGTCAGAGAAAGACAAATATCACATGACCACTCATAGGAGGACGTTAAGATACAAAACAGAAGAACAAAAGGGAAAGGAAGCAAAAATAATATAAAAACAAGGAGAGGGACAAAAAGGTAAGAGACTCTTAAATATGGAGAACAAACAGAGGGTTGCTGGAGGGGTTGTGGGAGGGGGGATGGGCTAAATGGGTGAGGGGCATTAAGGAATCTACTCCTGAAATCATTGTTGCACTATATGCGAACTTGGATGTATTTTAAAGAAAATAAATTTTAAAAAAACAAAGAAAAATTGTGTTCTGCCTATCTTACATAATTTCCTAAAATCTCTTTTGCTTTCTGCACTCCTAATTCTGATTTTAAATCTGAAGCTATGTTTCTAATTTAAACTCTAATCCAAATCTTTATTTCTGCATGCCTTTCAAAACGCTCTTGTGTTCATCTCAAAGGACTTTTTCATTATATTCTGACCTTTCATCAAAAAGTTGATGGAACGCTACAAATTTAGCTAAATTTGTAAATTTACAAATTTGTAGAATTTAACTTTGTAAATTCTATAGCAAATCTTATCCTAAAACAAATCCTTAAAATCTATACTCCTGGGACAACTGGGTGGCTCAGTTGGTTGAGAGTTGGACTCTTGGTTTTGGATCAGGTCATGAACTCACAGTTCGTAGGTTCAAACCCTACACTGAGCTCTGTAACTGGGCAGTGTGGAGCCCGCTTGGGATTCTTTCTCTCTCTTTCCCTCCCCTGCTTGTGCTGTGTCTCTCAAATATAACTTTTAAAATATATATAAAAAGGAAAAGTTTGTACTCTTGAATTTTTCATGATTTTGTTTTGCCATCCTATTTTCTGAAAAATTCCATATTGGTTTTCCTTTATCGGCTCCACACTGGAATTAGAAGAGGTCTACTAGAAGGCCTGGGTTTTCCCTCACTGCACATCTGGTTGCTGTTGGAATTTTTTCAATTTTAAACACGAATGCTGCTTTACAGACCTTTACATCACAGTTCAGTGAACCAATTACACCCACAGCAAGGAAACTTCATGCGTCATTTCTTCCTTGTGTTTGATTACACAGCTGTGATAGAGGCCAGCTTTCTCTTCCTGAGAACTTTATTCTTGGCCTGGCCTCTGCACCAGTCACATGGTTTGGCCCTCACTGGCTTCCCTCTTAAATTTTCTACTGGGTGTATAAGCCCTGCTGTGCTACCAGGCATTTCTTCACTTAGCTACTACACAAATCCTGGGGCTGCTCCCAAGTGTTGTTGCCCCAGTACAGCGAAAGTTTTCTTTCCTTTCTAGATCCAGGCTCAACCTTTTCTCTCCAACAAATGGCATATAAATGAAATTCTACCAGCTGCTACTGTCTTAAAAAAAGTATTGGTAAGTCAGCCTTTAGTTTTCCCTCACCTTTAATCCTTTCTTATCTCCTCAAAGTTGGAACAATTATCTGTTCTGAATTTATTTCCTCCCCTAAGCTTTATTCATGGTTACTTATCCCACCCTAACAACCAATCACAAACTCTCAGGACCCTTTTCATGTAATACCATAAATGCTGACACACATTCACACACACATATGCACATACACACTCATACATATAACTACATACAAATCCATTAAAGTCAAGAACATGATAAGCATATTTTATCACAATTATCATTGCTCTGGAAAGTCAATGCAACTGGGTAGGAAAACAAGACCGGCAGCATAAATATTTGCAAAAATGAGGTAAAAATATTTTATGTAATAGGTCTATCGGTCTACAAATGCAAGAAAATCATCAATGGTAAAACTACTGGAGGGGCCTGGCGCCGCACCAGCAGAACGGGCTACCTCAAGAAACAAGCCAAAGTACACATGGTGGAGAGTCCCAAATATCACTGACTAGGGAAGTAAAATAATCAAAGGCACAACAAGAGAAACCGAGAGACACCACTAAA